>CM052446.1:59170086-59189267 GCA_028533085.1 Varecia variegata | reverse complement strand
GTAAGAACGCTTAAGATCTCCCCTCCTAGCAAACCTTAAGTGTACAATGCAGTCTTGCTAGCTATAGGCACGATGCTATATGACGTGATCTCCAGAATTTATTTATCTGAAACCCTGTACCCCTTGAACAATAATTCTTTATAAAAATCCTTCTCCCCTGTAAGAACCAAAGAAACGTCTGTTCTAATTACTCTTCATCAATGGCCTGTTCTGGAGGTTATACGAACCTCTCTTTACAATGGACAAGTAGTGCACAAAGTTTCTGAGGGTCATTGCCACGTACTAAGCCCCGGGGTCTCAGCGCAGGAGCTGCTGTCACTGTCTCACAGGCTCAGTCCTGCAAACAGGGCATGGCCACACCCCCACCCCCCTGGAGACCTCTGGTGCATCCAGCCATTCCCTCCTCTCCTCTCTTTTCTCTTTCTCCTCTTCCTCCTCCTTTCTCTCTCTCTTAATCTCTCTCTCAATATCTTTCTCTCTCCCTCTCTCTTTTTTTCTCTCTCTTCCTCTCTCTCCTTCCGTCGTATTTATCTATTTTGGTTTTGTAGATTCACAGGTGATTATAAAAGTTGCATGGTCAGGTCCCATGTACCCTTTTTCTCATGTACCCTGCAGGGGAGGCAAAGCATCACCTCTATTCTCTTAGGGCCCTGGCGGGACCCACAAATCGAATTGACCCAAGAGAGATTAGCAGGAGAAAAGCACACAAATTTAGCACCAGTTTTACGTTCCTTCGGGCCTAAGGAAATGGCCCGAAGAAGTAGAATAACCTAAATGCTTTATATTAGGTTGGACAAAGAGAGGCAATTGTGGAAAGGTAACTAAATCATGTGCATGTGGGGCGGGGGCTAAGGAGGATGAGAATTGTTCTAACAAGTTCCGTTTGTGCAGAGTTTTCCTGGCTCTGACTCCGCATCACGCAACATTTCATTTCTCCTGGTGGAGCGGGGGCATCTTTCATGTGGGAGTTTTTATCTCCTGTTTTCAGGAAGAAAAGGGGAGATTAGACTGCTCTTCTTTTCAAGTGCTGCTGTTTTTCAAGTGCCCTTAGCTCTAAATAATCCTCTATCCAAGCGGCATATTTTGGGGTTGCGTACTCTGCCACCCTTCACCCCAGTGGTGACGTCTCGCATTATTGCAGTGCAATGTTAAAACCAGGAGACTGATGTTGCCGCAGTGCACAGAGGTTTCTCAGATGTAACCCATTTTGCATGCGATTATTTGTGCGTGTGAAGTTCTGAGCAATTGTAGCACAGGTGCAGATTCATGTGACCACCGGTCACCACCCAGAACAGCTCAGACTCCCTCGTGCTCCACCTCGACAGTCAAACCCTCCCCTCCGCAGCAGTTTCTAGCCCCGGTTAGTGCAATTCTCTATTCTCTTCTCCGTCTCTATGATCTTGTTATTCAAGAACGTTGTGTAAGTGCAACCACTCAGTGTGTGATCTTTTGGGCCTGGCTTCTCTCACTCAGCGCAGTTCCCTCGAGATCTCTCTAACTGTTGCTCGTGTCAATACTTGATTCCTATCTACTGCTGAGTAGTGTTCCTGTCCACAGACGACACTTTGTTGAAGCCTTCACCTGTTGGGGGACATCCGCGGGTCACTTCCGGTGTAGTGCTATTCCAAACACATCTGCTGTCAACACTGTGCACAGGTTTCTGTGTGAATGTGAGTCTTCACGTCTCTGGGAAGATGGCCAGGAGCCCCTGGTAATTGCATGTTCAGATTTTTAAAAACTCCCAAACGGCGTTCCTGAGGGCGGTAGCAGTGTGTTCGCCCATGGCAGTGTGCGGATATGCTGTTTGCTGATCACCTCTGCCAGCATTTGGTGCCATTGCCATTTCCTACTTGAGAACCCCTGTCCCTGGGGAGGGCTCCCAGCAGAAGGCCGGGCCTGCCTGGGGAACAAGCTTGGCGAGGTCTTAATGTGGTCTTCCTGGGGAAGCCTTTGGGTTCATAGGCAAATACCCAATTTCTCACGGAAGTGAGACACCGTTTCAAAGCAAAGAGATGGAAACAGCTTCCTTAAACTCTCTCTCCTTCCTACAGTGAAATCCCAACCTGGAAGCATGGGCTAACCTTCCAGTTCTCCTTCTGCTACGTTACCTGGGACAAGCCACTTACTTACCTTTTCTGAGTCTCAGCTGTCTCGGCCATAAAACACGGATGGCATCCTCCTCAGCAGGCTGTTTTAGGCTTAAACACACCAGTAATAAATGTGAAAGGGTTTTGTAAATTAAAATTACATCCGTTAGATGGTATTGTCGTTAGTATAGGCTTCAGGAACTGGAGACCCAGCTTCCGCTAAGGAGAAAGTCCGGTGGAAATGTGATTCTGCTTTCATCTCGGTTCACGGAGCTCACCGACGGGCTTCCTGGGGAAAGGGGAAGTCGGGGCTTCTTCTTGTGACGACAAGTGGTGTAAAAATGATTTGTCACCAAATACTAAGTGTAAATGCAGAGACGGGACTCACCTGCTGTCATCTGCGAGTGGTAGCAGAGGGATGGCCACCTAGGACGTCAGAGGTACGAGTGTGGTTTGCATCAAGTGGCAGCCCCAGAATGCCGCTCGGAGGAGACTAGTCCTGTATTTGCAGAAACCCAGAGTGGAAATTTCATTGACTTTAATTTATTGCTGGCGGCAGCTTGCTGGCTACATTTCACAGTGGATAGCTTTCAAATTGGTGGGAAAAGAAATCATTCTCAGCCAACAGACATCCCACTGGAAATGCTCCTCATCGGGGTGGGTCAGTGTGAGTGCCCTGGAGAGAGGTCACCAGCAGCATCAGTCATTCCTTGTTTCCTGGGCACCGGCCACGTGCAGACCCGTAAGGACCAGGAATTTCTGCAAAAGAGCCCCCCGGCGTGATCAGGGAGCCTCCGGTAGAGCTCATGAATGGGAACATGCGACGTGCACTTGCTCATTCCACAGACACTTACTGAGTGCCTACTTGTGTCATGTTAAGCCCTGGGCTTACAGCAGTGAATGAGATCTGGAAGTTCTTGGCACCATAAGAGCATCTACGCTATTCAGATATTAATCACATAATGTCGTGAGTCATTCATTACAATTTTGGTAAGTTCTGCTGCAAACGTTGACGTCAGTTTACCCTGGTTGGTTGCTGTGTCCATATCCATAGCTCTCGAGGCAGTTTTCCCCACTAGTGGAACCTCCTTCTTCCTGGCCCAGTGATCAAATGTTGCTCAAATGTCGTCAGGGTAGGGGAATTACTGTAACTGATAATCCCAAATCTTAGTAGCTACCAACAGTCAATGTGTGTTCCTCACTTTTCTTCCCATTCACTAGGGGCTGGCAGAGTGGAGAGGCTGCTCAAGCCAGGCCTCAGGATCCAGAACCTTCTGTCCTGTGGCCCCGTCCACTGTAGCACAGGGGTGAGGCAGGCAGAGCAAGGAGAAGCCGCACAGAGGTGGGTGCCCCCACACCCATTCCATGGCCCCACCTAGAAGCCATCAGTGCTGCAAACTGGGGTCTGGTGGTGCCCACGAGGACGAGGGAAACTGGTCGTTGGGACACTCAGCGCTCTGACCACCCTCTGCCCTTGGGCCCTGTCCCTTCCCGAGTGTGTGCTGCCAGGGCGACGTGATTGACAGCCACGCCAGTCTCTTACTGTTGGCTTGCGCCAGGAAACGCTCACACCTGGCTAAATGGCAGCTGCACTCTGCAAAATTATCTTCTCAGGAGTAGTCTCACCCTCTATGGATTGAGAGGTTAGATTACTTTGTTTTTATTTTTATTTAAAATGTACTTTTTGTTCAAAGGCTAAACTATAAGCAACAGAGAAATATAAGTAATCATAACTTTCTAAGCAAAAAACATCACGTGCTGCAGGGCTGAGATCACTCCTCAAAGGGCCTTTGAGACTCAGCTGAGCTCACAAAGGCGAAATAAGATAAGATGCGTTATAGGTGCTCAATAGCACTACTTATGTTTACTATGATTTCATGGGAATTTTCACAGAATGGTGCTTAAGGAAAATAAATCAGCAATAATCTAAAATAGCCCATAGTTTTATATTTTTTGAGCAGCCCAGGGCTAAAGATGTTCTGAGTTACAGGATGTTACGATTTTCGCAGTTGGGAAGGGTACGCTCTCAGGCTTGCCTGGCTCTGCTCCAGGCCCGACAGCGGTGCTGGGTGCTGGGAGTGTGGGAGGAAATGTCCCCCTGCCCTCAGTGCATTCACAGTTCTGTGGGGACAGAGGCTGCTATGGATGCTGAGCTGGCCAGCCACACGCAGTGTTTCCAGCCCAGATCTTGGCAGCATGTTAACGTTTTTATTCACTCAATAAATGACAGTGGGAGACATTGTTCTAGGTGTGTGGTGCCGACTGGAAGTTTCCACTTTGCTTTTGGATCCAAGTGTCAGTTCCTCCATGAGTGAAAAGATGCTTGTTGATAATAGTAGTCAGACTTCATATGGCCAGGGGGAGGTGGAATGTGACAATGTGTGCAGAAGTCTTCCCGTAAACAGCAGAGCAGCTCACGTGACCAGTAACTATTGATGTCATAGAATATTGCATTTTGAGACATACTTTTCAATCATATCATCTTCAGCCAAAAAAGAAAACACAACAACAAAAAACCCCAAACATCTATAACCAAATGGGCAATGCTGCAGGTGGCAACAGTCTCCAGCAGCAGAGACATTTGCCAAATAGTCCTGTCCCCTGCCCTTTCCCGATACTTATAGTTTCTAGATTTCTTGTTTTCTGTGTTGGGGCTTAAAACATTTATGTCCCTGTTGACACTGCCTGACTGATGACTTTAATTATTAATGAATTGTTTGTGCCCACTGATTATACTCCAAATTGTTTATTTTAAAACTCTATGATAATTTTAGTTAAAAAAATCAGAGAAAGTAAATATTTGGAAATAAAATACAGAGAGATGACTATTTATGGGATCACATCACAGAAAAACATGAAGGAAAGAAGAGAAATAAGTATAAAATAGTTAAGAGCTCAGCATACTGAATCCCAAACACCTAAAGGCAGGTCTGTCTTTAATTTTTGAATCATCTAATTAATGTTTTCTATTCTCCACCTTCAACGATTTATAAGCAGATCCAGATTCCATTATTTATGCAGGTAGTAATCCAGTGCATATTTTGCATAGTTTCTAATTTAATGAAATGAATTGTTTAAAGAGTAAACAGGATGATCATCCATAAATCAGAGCACCAAATTTATTCTGCGTTTGAGAGTAAAAGAAAGTTTCTGCCTCACCATTTGTCCTTAAAATTTTGATTGAGTGATATTTTCTTCAAGTCAAGATATCTTGTTGACAACAAAGCCAGAGGCTGATTATTCCACAGGCTTCTTAGTGCCAATAAATTCTGCTAATTTCAGCCATTATTCAGCTATCCCCGCAGTGCTGAGCTTAGAAATGCAGTTGCCTGTCTCCTGAGCACCGCCCATCATCCAGAGGGTCACCTTCCAGGGCAAGACACACATGCCCTGCACCTGGTGACCGGGGCCTGTCCTTGGGGGAGAGTGGCTGCTGGCTGTGGGGGTGCCACGGAGGGCTGGATGCTCACAGCCACAAAGGGCTCCGGGCAGGTCCTTAGCATTTCCTGCCTCTGTTGTGTTTGTGTTTTCTCTACCCTCATTAGCAGTGATGCCCCTGAGCAGGGAGAGAGAGAAAAGCCAGCCTGGTTCTCAGAGGTCAGCCTTCGCAAGAGCATCCTCCCCATGGCTTTAAAATAAAAAAAAAAAAAAAAAAAAATGAGAAAGAGAAGCTAGTAACTCGGCATTGTGAGTCAGTAGCTAACCTGTGCCCCCTCCCATACTCTGATAGAAATTTGTGGGGTCCCTGCTCCTGCAGCCCCTCGCAGCCCACCCCCAGCCCGCTTGGAGTCAGCCAGCATGACCGAGACCACTCTTACAGGCAGGCTGGCGGATCTGGGCAGGGTGTGGGGGGAGGAAGCTGCCAGGCTGCTCTGCAATTCAGATGGTAATGTTCTCCTGGGCTTGGTTACCATCTGCTGGGCACACACACATTGCTCTGTGTGGTCATTAATTAATGTCCTAGCTACAAAGCCACACCAAACCTGCAAAACTGGTATTTTTGAGGCACTATTTCATTCGAAGTATAAGAGGTATTCCTACTTGAGAATGGCCTCTTCTGCCGTTGGTTTGCATCCCTTAAAGCAAATTCTTACGTCATAAACTCATTTCCTATAATGGCTCAGAGGTTAGCTAAATGAATAACATCTGAATGTTTATTTTATTTTCAATGTTTTTCCTAAAAAGAAATATTAAATCCAAGCTGCACAAAGATATCTTTATTCCTTCAACAATCTGGTGATTGTATTTGGAGCTTACGTCATATAGGGAAATGCCCTCAGTTTTCTCAGTTCACCTTCTCTTCTTCTTGACTGTAACACCTGCCTTTCCAAGTCCAGGACTGAATTCCAGACTTGGTCCTATTCCCTGAAAACTTGGCTGACCAAGGCCTTGAGCCTGGACCCGTGGGGCGGTGTCTAAATTCACCATGTGACCTTGGGTGCATTTCAAGTCCTCTTTGCACTTCAGCCTCTTTGTCTCTGAAGCAGGCTTTGGGTTAAGTGAATGACAGCACTGCTCCTCTCCGGATGAACAGGGGAAAGGCCACTAGTGGGGTGTTGAGGACTCCCGGTGCTTTGGCCTCTGCAGATGCAGTTGCCTGCACGGTCCCAGTCATTCTGGGGGGATCGACTAACCAACCAGTGAGCAGAATGACCAGCCCCTGTCAGGAGGTGACAAAGGAGCCCACGACGTCCCAGTCCATGAGGGTGATTCCCAGGAAACCAGGGGAATCTTCTGGGCGACTGCAGCAGGAAGTCCCTGGGCATTCTTTCTTCACTAAACCTGCCTTAACACGACTGGGCTCCTGTGTAGGACGTGTGCATTAACCCACAATGAGGCGATCACTTCAAAAGCACTTGCCCTAATCCAGGAGGTCACGCCTTTTTGCCTCCGTTTATTTGATTGGGAAAAGCTGGGCAATTCAGATAAGTTTTGTGGATGTGGATTCGATGTTACTTCACTTTCCAAAGAAGAACAGGCTTTCTTATCCTAGCAGACAGCCCCTAAATCAGAAAGGACAACCTAGCCAGGATTTGGGGAGAGAAAGTGCGGGAGGGGTAAAGAGTGACTTGGAAGGTCCCTGTAGCCCCACACCCCATGCATGACGCCATGTCCTACTACCTTGGTCGTGTCGGTGGGTCCTCCCGGGCCTCATTGCTCTGTGCTCCCAGAAGAGCCTCCAAGCAGGACCTAGGCTGCCATCGATCCTGACACTGCAGTGGGTGTGAGCGAGGATGCCCCTGCCCCCACAAGTATGTGTCTGCACCATGCGGGTGGGGTGAGACTCAGCAGAGGTTCTGAAGCAGAACCCCTTGTGGCCGGGACTCCTTCCAGAAGAAAGCATGTCTCCAAAGGGGGTGTCCTCAGAGGGCCCTGCAGGTTGAGGGGCTGAGTGGACTGACAGTGGAGAAGATACAGGCTCACCTGGCTTCTTCAGGGCTGGTTCTGGAGGGAGCCCTGAGGCCTGATGGGTTCAAATCTGGGTAGAGATGGCGGGGTTAGCTGTGACCTTGGTGGGGGCCAGGCCCAAGGGAGGTGGGACTTGACATCTGTTGGTGGGGTACCAACACGTGAAAAAAAGTCAACTACCTTTTACATTGTTTGTTCTCATGGCTTTTAATCACAGCCTTAACCACTCTCATCTCAAACTATCATCTTAAAATAGTGGCCAAATATGGGACTTGCGGGACCACCCTTAGGGAGGCCACCACTGCCTCTGCCAAGCCCCCCATTGTTCATGGAGGCTTAGCGAGGGGAGGACAAGCCCAGACCCCCCTGCAGGGCATTCCGGCACCAAGCCCTGGGAATTCTTTGGGATTCTCGGTACCTGTTGTAACTGCAGAACGGGGTGACATTTGCTGAGCTGCAGAACAACAATCCCTCTAAACTGTTCTGAGCACGAACACCTGTATTCCCCCTTTTGGGAAATTCAGTGCTCTAGGCAGCACTTTCTCTGGGATGTCACCCTCAACATGTGTGCACCCCCCAACTGCCTCCCAGCTGGCAGTCAGCGGCGACAGCGTGAGCTACTCTATTGCGGTTGACTCTGATAATTAAAACCGACACCCACGTGCAAACAAGCATCACCACCCCACCCCCAAGCAAATTCTAAAGGCAAAACAAAACACCTCAAAATATTTTCTTCTGGACAGCCTTTGACCTTCGTGTAGGCAAACCTGGGGGAGAAATACCTATCATTAATGTCTTAAATCTATCAAAACACCCTCTTGATTGATAAACATGCCGGGTTTATATTATGATTACTGCATACCATTTTCTGTCGCTGTTAATTTATTTGAAAGTCTTAACCTGGCAGGGTATGACACCAGCAGTATTTTATAATGAGAACTGCAGAAATAAATCATCTCCTCCAAATGGTACAAAGAAAGTGCCACCCAGTCATTCGGTGCACCGGCGCCAGCACAGGGACAGCCTCAGCACGCGCTCGACACACCGGGCACCAGCTGGGGCGAAATCCCCAGGTCTGTGCTCTTTAAATGCTAGCAGAATAATCTGGACTCGTGTAGGTCTTTCATCTAATGATGTCCAAGTGCTTTGAAGGGTGGAGTGCTAAGCGCTCTCTTCATTTGTGGGAAAAAGTATCGAGGCACAGAAAGGTTCAACCCCTGCTCTACAATTGGAATCCAAGCCCAGCACAGCCTCAGCATCGCCGGCACCTGAACTTGGAGCCTGAGCCCCAGCAGGAATTTGCCTTCGCACCGTTCACTCTGCCTCCCACAGACAGAGGCCGGTCCAGGCAAGCCGCGTCGGGGAGGATGCGCCGAAGAGAGACTTGGAAAAGCCACGGGGACACCGAGGCGTGTAGGTCCCCTCGCTGCCGCACTAGGCGGGCATCTGGGCCCCGGGCACACCCGGTCTGCGTGGACGCCGCTCCATTAGGCTGCTCTTCGATAGTTGGGGTATCCAGACAATATTGAAACATTCCCAAATGAACTTTGCATAGAGACATTTTCATTCGCTGCCTCCCTCCTCATGCATATTAACAAATGGTATGCGCGGCCTCATTTAATTCACTGATTTTACATTCGGATCACTTTCTCTTTTACAGCTATTTTTACCGGGCTTCATTAATCTTTGTTGAATACAATGGCATACATCTTTAATGCGGCCCCTGTCAAGTCGTATTTCAGCAAGAGCTGCAAACTGAATGACAGCAAGCAATATTAATAAATTTAACATAGACTATATCAATTTTTAACAGAATGAATGTGGAAAGCTAAATGTATTATTTTTCGTTTAAATCATAGGGTTTATCACCGGTTAAGTAGCAGCGATTTCGGGGAAACTTGTGACGTGCCATACAAATAGATTTACATCTCATTAATAAGTAAATTAGGCAAATGCCTTTCAAGTTCAGACAAGTACATAAGTGTAATCTCCATATTAAAGGAGTAGTCTTTGATAAACCACGGAGGAATTGTGCCAGCCAAGGATGTGACATGTCGCCAGAGCGGGTGCCGGGTCTGCAGGCCCACCTTTAATTACACTCCTTCATTACTAAAGAGATAAGTGTCTCTGCAGTTAAGACCCTGCAAATGAACAGCACGCGGCACCTCCCAAATCATTTTTGCAGGAACCATGAAAAGGTGGTAACAGTTATGAACAAAAACGAATTATCACCTGCTCTTTCTCTTCTCCTACTCTATAATAAAATGAAAATAGTAAGACAAACTCCCTTTAAATCTCTAAGAGAAATTATCCTTTAACGATGCTATTTTGTTTAAGAAAGACAAGAGGAGGGCGGATGGAGGAAACAAAAAAACACAACTCTGACGTACACATTTTTTTCTAAATTTCTCTTCATAAATCCCCACAGAGATAATTTGCTGTAAAATGTAAACCCAGTGAGAACTTGTCTGTCTGTGTTAAATAAAAAAGTTACGGTTGGCAGGAGGCATGTTTTTGCAGTAGCTTTAGCGATTATAGGAAATTACATGCAAAGCCAGAGTTCTGATCCTACGTTAATTTATAATTGGAAAAAACTTATTAATTAGCTATGTCGCTCTAATTAAGAATTAGAGGAGTGTGCATTAGGAAGTCAGTAGCCAACTGACAGGAGTTTTTGAAAGCCCAGAGGAGACAGCTGCTCAGCCCCGCTCAGCCTTGCCCGCTACCTGCCGGCCACTTCCGAAGTCACGAGGGCCCACCTGTGCGCCCACCTCGTGCGCCAGCCTGTGCGGTGTGACGCGGGAGCAGAGGCCACCGCCCGCTCAGCCACAGGGAGAAGCAGGGTGCACCTCGCCCTGTCAGGTGGCCACCACACAGCACACGGTGGTTAAGCCCAAACCTGGCGCAGCCACGGAGCCATGGCAGCCCTCCTGCAGCCAGAAGCTTCTAGAAAAACACCTCCGAATTCCAACCCCTCAGCCTGTCCTGCAGGCTTTTCCTGGTTCTATTTCTGTTTCCAGACTGGCTCACTCTTCCTTTGCATTTCCGCTAAAGCAGCCTTCTTACTGTTTTCTCTCTCTCCACTGACACATTCAAAAAAAGGATTAAAGTATTTACCAAGGTCAAGAGTTTTCTAAAAACACATGTTCAATGAAAAACAATATTCCAGAACCTTGCATTCCTGTACCCCCATCACCAGCTCTCCTCTCCTTTGGATTTTTGTATCTTTTGTGGACAAAACCCACCACTAGAAAATAACTCTTCTATTCTGAATTGTTATTAAGACAGAAAATGAAATGAGAGGACAAATAGCAAGACAACAGCTGCTAAGGTAATTGTTCTCTGAAAAAAAAAAAAAAAGATTAATTTTTTTTAGCCCAAACTAAACCTTTCGAGTCTATAAGGATCATTTTCCATGTACAGGTTTGCTTTCAATTAGGGCAGAACAAAAGCTCAAGTGGGCATTACAGAGAATTCAGTTTTCTTATTTGAATACCAAAAAAGATGTCCCCCAGATAATGATGCTTTAAAAAAAAAATCTCTCTGCACATTTCTACCATTCTATTCCACTCGCCGGCAAAACACAAAATTCCTGATCCGCTTATCTTATGAGGTTAATGATCTTTTGTTGTCTGCTCTAAGCCTGTTATTCATTTTAAATTAGAGGCAAAGTGGTGTGTTTAAAAGTAATTCAAAGGGGAAGTAGTCTTTCCTTAAAATAAGGGGCTTTAATCCCTGTTCACGATCATTAGCCTGTACTTAGTTAGAAGAACAAGGTTGTACAGGATAAAGAGCAACTCGCTAGATAATTTGGGTGTTGCCTTTAATGAAACTCCAGAGGCAAAGGAGCCCCTCAGCTTCCTAAATCCCTCTCAGAACCCAGTTAACTCTGTGGGTTTTGAGAGAATTTGGAGGTTACCTGGAAAGCTGGCTTGTTTTGTGGGGTTTGCTGGAAGTCCCAGTGAAGATCACCCACTTTTATAGGGAGCTGAAATTCTAAAGAGCAAACTTATGTTAAAGATGCGTCTGAGGATTGCTGAGGTTATGCTGAAAAGACTAAAGTCTCCGGAACCTGTGGCCATTCCAGTTCACACTCTCCTGTAGAGGAGCCGAGAAAAAACCTATGAGCAGGTGGGCAACTGTGCAGGCCTCCTAGGGGGAGGACGTGTAGGCCCTCGAGGCAGGTGGGGCGTGGTCTGAGGTCAGGAGCCCAGTGGTCAGCAGTGGTCCCTTCCTGTGCCTCATCCCCTCCCCCTGCCCCATCTCCCCAGCCCCCTGCACTCCCTGCTAGAACACTCCCCATCTGCAAGGTGAGCTCCTAACCTCATTGTTAGGTTTAGTTCAAAATGTCAAGTTCCCAGCCAAGCTTGGCTCCAACACCTTGAAGTCAGACTCCCTTCTCAGCACAAGGGGCCCGTGCCCAGTGGGAATCTGCTTTTGTGTTTACACCCCGGGGCTAGCAAGAGGCCTGGCCCAGCGAACGGAAGGTGAATAGAAGTGATGGAACAGATAGGTGAGGCGCTGACACTGAACTTGAACTAGGCCTCCATACCTACACAGCTCCTCAAAATCACCCCCTCATACCCACCGTCGTGGAATGAGGCTCCCGCTCCCCATATCAGCTGGCACTTTGGGCAAGAGTCTTCAACGTAATGCTGGCGTGCTGGGGTGGGGTGCAGGGCGGAGGCTCAGTTTCTTTTGAGTAGGAGGGGCCCTTAAGCTCAGGTGGCTCTGAGGAATGAGTTGGCTTTTGGTGTTGATCCCTGACTCAACTGTAAGCATCTGGGGACCCCTTAGTCACCCCCAGTCCACCAAGGCTCCCCATCTGTGAGGTCCACAGCCAGGGAATGCTTGGCCTGCTAAGGTCTGTGGAAGAAAGAGAAAACCACCAGAGGATAGAGAGCAACGACTTTCATAGGAGGAACATGTTCTAGAAAAATAGCTCACCAAAGCCTGTGTTCATTTACTATGGCCACTACCTTTTTACACTGCTTAGGGTATACTAACCCAGTGCAGTGCGATTAGAAAAGAAATTACAAATGTTAGCAAAGGGGGAACATGGTTTTCAATATTTGCAAAAAATAATCATCATTTATTTGAAAAATTTAAGAATTTAAAAGAATCACTATAAATATTAGAAATAATATTTCAGTGACATACATAATTTAAAATAAATAAACAAAACTTAATTGCCTTCTTAGATGCCAATGACAACCATTTTGATAATAAAATGGATATAAAATTCTATCAACAATAGCAAAACCACAATATAAAGGACCTAGGAATAGTTATTGAGAAATGCACAGGAAAAGTATATGAGGAAAACTATAAAAATCTAATAAGGGACATAAAATAAGATTTGAATAAATGGAGAGGCATACCATGTTTTCAGAGAGACTCACTATTGTAAAAATGACAATACTCCCCAAATTATTTTTTTATGCTAAACATTATCCCAATAAAATTCCAGGAGAATTTGTGAGGGTGTGTGTGTGTGTGTCTGTGTGTGTGTGTGTGTGTGTGTGTGTGTGTGAGAGAGAGAAAGAGAAAGAGAGAGCTAGGTTTCGGAAGTGGATAAAATTATTTCTAAGTTTAATGTAAAATATCAATACGCACAATAGTCAGAAATTGCTGAAAAAATAATATGAATAATGAGGAAGAGTGTATTTTACCATGTATTAGCCAAACTAGAATCAAGACAGTGCAGTAGTTGTGTAAATACGAAGAGATCAAAAAAAACAGAGAAAGATTCCAAAAAATATACCCAAGTATGCAGGGCAATTCAGTACGTGCTTTAAGGTGGCATTTTAAATCAACGTGAAAAAACAAGCTGTGTAATGAACAGTGACGAGACCCTATGCAGGCATTTGCGAGGAGATGGCCAGGTGGGCACTTCCCAGGCCCCAACGAAAAGGCTGCCTTTTCCATGTTGGTCATTTCATTATTTTTAAGTTTTTCACATTTGTGTTGTGAATTTGTTGACTTCAAAGATGGGTGCTTTGTACATAAGTATTTGAGAAGTTTCAAGCAGATCTCACTAAAGAATCTTGTTTGAACCTGGGTTGGTATATTAGGACAATTTTCTGGCACATGGAAGTCATGTGCTTAGTTCAGACATGGTCGATGTGCTTCATCCTGCTGAAGACTTTGGGAGAAAGAAGAAGTTCAATTACTGAGACGTCTTGTAAATCTAGCAGCATCAGCCAGGACCAGAGCCACTGCACAACAAGAGCCTTGTCCACGGACGCCGTCATCCATAGATAGATGTTAAAAAAAAAATAAAAATAAATAAGACAAACACACCTATTGACACTCGTGTCCTGGCTCAGAATTTGAACATTTCACGTTGCGGTTTATATCCTTTCCCATTTCGTTAATTTACCAGAATAATATTTCTGAGTTCTCAGTTTAAACTACAAGTACATATAGTTGCCATGAATCACTACGTAATGACTAATATTTACTTTATATTAATAATTATTTTATAAAAAGGTTAATTTATACTGATACCATTGAAAAATAGTGTATTAACTTTTTTTTTCCTGAGAAAGGGGTATCTTTTCCTTATTTTTACAAGGGCATCCTCTGGCCTAGAAGCATCCTCAACTTCCTAACATATGACAGATTAAGCCCAGATGTACACGAGCTTTCACACAGAAACAAAGCCCCATACGAAGTGGAAGAAATAAATAAAAGCTCTTGAGAAGAGGTTAAACTTCTAGTCTTAAATCAGAGGCTGAAATCATAAAGAAAAAAAGATGGAAAAATTTGGCTAAGGAGAAAAACCACAGATATATAATATATATAGCAAACAAGTAAAAATTAAAACAACAACAACAAAAAATAAGACAAGCAAAGGAAAAGTAAAAATCTGTAAGGAAAAAGTAAAGGCACTCACCAGACTAGATCACCGAGAGTCCAGAGGAGGAGCGCAGCCTTCTACACAAAATCTTCCTTCAGGTCCACTGGAAAAGGTTAACAAACAACACATTAGTACCGAGGCGGTGATATAAATGGAAATGAAAATAAGCATATGGAGAGATGCTATGAGATACTCATACTCAGAAAATAAAAATGTACCTGAGATATCATTTATGCCTATTAGATTGGAAAAAAACCAAAAATATGTAAAAAATGAAACAATATTTAAAAACAAATTATGGAAAAATAAAACAATAAAATAATATGTAATATTTAACATATGACGTAATAGACATTCTCAAACTTTCGTGGAGAGAGAAATTTGTGAAGGAAATCGTTAAAATGCAGTAGAAACTTTACTACTGTGCATACTTTTTAATTCTGCTGCCAATTAGCAGAATCAGGAAATTGATGGAATATGATACAAAAACAGTTTTTCCTAAGTTGTTTATAAAAGGAAAACTATCTTCCATAACTGAAATTTCATAGAGTAGAGAACTGGTTAGCCAAATTATTAAACATCCATAAAATAAAATACTATGTAGCCATTTAAAAAATGATGTAGATTTAGAGTTAATATTCTACAACCCCCTCTTGCATTACTGCGTATTTGTATTCATGTGAAAAAACACATACACACTGGAATTACATACACCAAAAATTTAGCAATGGGTTTCTGCATAACTATGAATGGTTTCATAATGAGCATGTCTTTCTTTTATAATCAGAAAAATCATAAGACAAGAAAATATTTTTGTTCAGATTGAAATAACATACCATTCAGAACTAAAAAGTAGTCGTGCTCAACAACGCTGTTCGGGCTTTGGGCAAACACTCCGAAAGAAGAGTCTCAGGTGTCCCCACGTGCTTAAGAGGCGAGCGGGTCTTCAGCTGCAGAAAGGGGTCTGGCCTGGCCCAGCGCCAGGCACGGTGGCGGGCGCGGGGAGGATGCGGGTGGGTGCTCAGCTCCAGGTGGGAGGCACCAGCCTTCTCTGAGTGGATTCGGGGCAAGCCCCTTGGGAGGGAGTTTCTGCCCTGAGGGGAGTGGGGACAGACGCCCAGCTCTTTGGTTCTGAGTACTGAGATTTTGGGTCTCTGCCTGCTGCCCTCCGCCCGTCACCACCATCTAGGCTGGCTGGCTTGCAGGCACACCGCGGATACGGAGCCGAAAAGTGGGAACAGGGGCAGGAAGCTGAGCTGTGTGGCACCCCCATCCCTGCACTCGGGAGGGCTTTGCCTCCACCTGGCCGAGCTTGTTTTAAATGCCGCCCCCTGGGCTGCTCTGGAGCAGGCTATATGGGTCTGAGGCTGGCCAGTCTCACATCCCTGGAGGTCTCAGGTGTTTTGACGTCCAGGTGGTGGCAACCTTGCAGGTACCGCTGTTTAAAGAGTGGGAAGCAGAAAGCGGGCCCTTCATTAAAGGAATAGCATGAGCTGCCCAATATACAGGACCCGACATGGCAGGGCCTGCCCCTGGGGCGAACTTGAAGCCCCATTGTCCCTCCAGGGCTCCCGGGACTGCTGGGGAGAAAGCTGCGCCCCCTCCCAGACTCAGGTGGACATCGTTGACGCTCACTCGAGTGAGGACAACTACCCCCGAGAGGAGAAAACAAGTTTTTCAGAGACCAAATTGCAATTCAAGGCCTTTTCCTCTTCCCAAAGCCACCCAGGCCCCAAATGTGGGCAGTGCAGGCAGGGCGGGCTGTGAGTGGCCGTCCATCGCGTCTGGCTTCTGCAGCCGTCCCCGCTGCAAATGCACAAGCCAGGCCGGGACTGGGTGGCCCCGGGAGAAACCAAGAACAGGTGCAGATTTTGTTTTCTTTCTGAATCTTTATGGTATTTCTCCGGTTGTGGGGATAATATTTTTTTGTTTGTTTGTTTTTATTTTGGAAGAAAAAATGAGTTAAGATTATATCAGTTAAATACAATGAAGATTGCAGTCTGTGTGATAATAGGGGAAATGCTTTTGGTGAAATGCATCGTGAGAAAATCAGAGTTAGAATGGTTTGTGGCACCTGAGTGCAGCTGCCTACAGAGGCCGTGCCGTTTCTGGTGAGTGGCAGGCGTTCCACGGACAGAATGTAAAATAAGTGGGACGTGCTGGTTGAATGAAGGGATGGGCGAATAAATAACCAAATGAACATTCACGAAAAAACTGCAAGGAAATTGTGGAAAGTAATCTTAAGGAGGAAAAAGAATATGAGTGATTTAAAAATTGTTGTTACTTTCCCCATTTTCTTTAATAAATATGTATTAATTTAATATTTAAAAATCCTTAAAATATAATCTGATTCTAACCAAACTTCCAGCTTTGAGATAACGCAGTGCTGGAGGAACGACTTAAACCATAGCCATGAGGGAACAATTAGACAAATTCAAAATGTGGGATGTTCCGAAAGACAACTATCTTGGGTTCTTCAAAAGGACACTGTCATAGGCAAAAAAAAGGAGTGAGGTGGACTTTTCCAGGTTAAAAGAGACCAGAGTGACATAACAACTAAAAGCAAATGTGGATCTAAATTGAATCCTATAGAAGACGTTCTTGGGATAATTAGGAAAATGTGACTTTCGTCCAGATGTAAGATAATATTATGAAGTTATTTATTTATAGTTTTTTCAGTGTGATATTGTATTGTAGATGAATGCATCTCCTTACTCTCAGGGGATTTGGATTCAAGGTGAAGTATTTCTAATTTAAGTATCGTGAAGCTTCCAAATATTACAGAACAAAATGTGTATAAAAACATATAAGGGAGACCGCAGATATACCAAAATGTGAACAATTGTTAAATTGTGTGTTTGCAATATTTTCTTTAGTATTTCCAGTTTGGGGAATTTTCCTCATTACAAATTAGGGAACATTTAAAAAATACACACACTCACAAATGTGCACGTGCATGTGTAGGTAGAAACACGTCACACGCAGGCACACATGCATTCACTGTAGCTCTCAGGTCACAGCAAGAGCGATGGGCTGCCCGAAGCCATGACCGAAGGCATGACAGGGTGGGATGGAGGTGCTGAGGGTAGTGTGACATGAATCACTTCCATTTCCTCATTGCCTGCCTCGGCTCTCTTCAGGGGTCTGTGCACCCAGCCTGGCCTCCTGGGGGTGCCTCTCTGCCCAGAGTTCACAGACAGACCCAGAGTCGCTGGGGATTAGGAGGGAGGAGCAGCCCTGGCCAGCGCGTCCCTCCCCTCAGGGGCAATCTGCAGACACAAGGAGGCAACCAACCCTAAAACTCCCCGGGAGACTCCGGGGCACGCACGGCCAGGCAGTTCCCAGGAGAAGGCCCACACTGACGTTCACCTCCTCTGTCGCCCGCAGTGGAAATGTGGGGGCGGCGCTGAGGTCAGGCGGTCCCCGTGGAGGTGCCGCTGTCTAGGGCTAATGAGGGGGGCTAAGAGTGGGGAGAGAGACTTTAGCTGTGGGTGCACGAGGCAGGAGGCACACGGCAGAGCCCAATTATCAGAGAATAAGCAATATAATTTGATTCCATGATGTAATTATATACAGTCTTTTTAAAACATATAATTCACATGCCATAAAGTTCACTTTTACTGTGTACAGCTCAATGGTTTTAGTATATTCACAAACCTGTGCAACCATCACCACTACGCAATTCCAGAACATTTTCCTCACCCCCCAGAAAAATTCTGTCCCCATTAGCAGTCACTCCCTCTTCTCCCCTCCACCCAGCAACCACTCATCTGCTTTCCACCTCTGTGGACTTGCTATTCTGGACATTTCCAATAAATTGCGTCATACAATGTGGCCTTTGTGTTTGGTTTCTTTCATGTTGTAGCATGCATCGATACGTCACTTATTTTTATGGCTAAATAAATTATATTTTGTTTACCCATTCAGCAGTGGATGGACATTGGGGTTGTTTCTACTTTTTGGCTATTATGAATAATGTTGCTATGAACATTTGTATAAGTTTTGCATTTGTGAGTAGACAGATGTTCTCAATCCTCTTGGGATTTCTGAGTCATGCGAGGAACTGCCAGATTTTTCCGAAGTCTTCACTATTGGACGTTCCTACTAGCAACATATGAAGGTTCCAGTTTCTCCACATTATCACCATTTGTTCTTTTTGGTCTTTTTTCATTATAGCCATCCTAGTGGATGTGAAATGGTTTTGATTTGCATTTTGCTAATGACCAATGATGTTGAGCATCTTTTTATCTCCTTATTGGTCATTTTTATATATTCATTGGGGAAATGTTTGTTCAAATTATTTGCATACTTTTAATTGGGTCATTTGTATTTTGAGTGTTAACAATTCTATTAATATATGTATTCTTGATACTAGACTCTTATATATACTTTGCCAATTTTTTCTCCCATTCTGTGGGTTGTCCTTTTACTTTCTTTGTAGTGTTCTTTGAAGCACAAAAGTTTTTAATAAAGTTAGATTTATCTATTTTTTCTTTGGTAATTGTGGTTTAAGTGTTATATCTAAGAAACCATTGCCTAATCTGAGATCACAAAAATTTATACCTATGTTTCCTTTTAAGAGTTTCATAGCTTTAGCCCTTACTTTTTGGTCTTTGGTCCATTTGAGTTAATTTTTCTATATGGTGAGAGGTAAGAGTTAAAATTCATTCTTTGCATATGGATATCCATTTGGAGCAAAATTTGATATTCTTTCTCCATTGAAATGTCTCACCACTCTGTTAAAAAAATCAATTGATCATAAATGTATAGGTTTATGTCTAGACTCTAGATTTTATTACATTAATTTATATATTTATCATTAT
>CM052446.1:59147789-59169586 GCA_028533085.1 Varecia variegata | reverse complement strand
GGGCAAAGACGGAGAAGTGGTGGAAACTGCCCAGCCCTGTGCCATGGACTTGCTTGGTCCCCAGCTGGAGCTGCCTCTGTAAGAGCATCACCTCGGCCCCAGAGTAGAGGCTGACCTCGAAGGAAGAGCTAGAGGCTGTCAGGCAACTACACTCCTCCCCGATGGCCGGAGGGTCCCTCTGGAGTCAGCCACCGGCTCCTCCTTGGCACAATAGGAATGAGAAGGACCCATAAAGTGGGAGTTAGGGTTAGGTAAATAACACCTGCAGTACACCTGGCCCAGGAGAGATCCTCAGTACAAAGATGGTTATGCTGAGTCACAAACACCAGGGTTTGCTAAAGAAATCAGCTCATCAGAAGACAAATCCCAGATGTCATTGCAGGAAACCTGGGACCTGCAAAAGGAAGTTCTTCCTGATCGATTAATCCGAGGATCATCACTGTTAAATGAAAAACTCTGCTTGGCTCTTGTTGTTAATCCCTTTGTGAAACCCTGGTGGCCCATTTTTGCCTGAGCACCGGCAGTGTGGGAGGGCCTTGGTGGCTCCCCCCAGCTCACGCCCACCTGGGGGGAGGTTGACTTTCCCTCTGGCATCCGAGTCTCAGCTTCACCTTCCACCGTGCACTGAGCTCTGACTTCCAGGTGTGCAGTTAGTTCCGTGGGGACAGAGACCTTTGCCATCCTCCTCACTGTTCCATCCCGAGGGGCGCCCACTGTGTGCACCCGACAGATCTTTCTCGAATTGAGCTGATTGTAACTGAAATTTGCAAAGGAAGCCACAACTCACTGCTTAGAACTTTGCTGACTCTGAGGCAGAGACAAACCTCCAGATCATGGATGGGGACCCCCGCAGCAAAACAGTTAACTGAAAATAGAAGAATAGTCCTCAGTTCTCGGAAGGCTGGTGACCGGAAACCAGCAGCAAACACTGAACTTAACCGTGGACCGTGGGGGACGCTCCCCTCAAAGTCAGAACCGCACAGGTTTGCCTCCCTGCCCAATAACACAGATTTTAGTCATTTTTTTTTCTTGGTAATCCTAACAACCAGTTAAGGCAAGAAAAAGAAAAAGCAGTTCAAAGTGAAACATCCTCACTGTTTGCAAATAATCACCTACTTAGAAAGTCTGGAAATTATCAACAAACTAGTATTTCTGTTGGTAGCTATTTTAGTGTTACCTTCATACTGAGCCGGTTTCCTGGTCTCGCATGCTGTCGCAGACAGAGGTGAAGCCCTGAGCCAGCGAGAACACGGGGAAAAAATCTCACCCTCCTTGGCAAACGGAGAAATGAAAAAGTTAAATGTAATGAGCCAAAAATCTTTGCTTTTCGACACACTTTTTAAAGGTAATACAGGGAGAGTATGGAAAATGGTTTCCATACTGTTAGTGGCAGTACACAGTTTTGCACAACTGTTTGGGGAGGCATGCTTGAGAATCAGTGTACTTTATAATCAGTCATTTTTAGGAATCTTTCTTACAGAAATGTTAGCATGAATCTGTTAATGTATGCACACAAGGATATCATTGCAATCCTATACGGAAACACAAAAACCTCAATGAAACTACAATGTAGATCCCTCAGCACGGTGTGGCTACAAAGTTATGGGAATGCCACCGCAGCTCTGTGTGCTGATAGGGAGGGATGTCCACAACGCTCGTTAAATTAAAAAAAATCACAGAATGATATGTGTTGGCATGATTTCATTTGTGTTTGTGATATGGAATATATATACACACATACACATGTATACACACAGAGACTCACATATATGTATGCATATGTGTATATATAATATATACACGTATATAAGATGTATACGAAGGCTAAGTGTCCTCTTGCTATTGGTTGTTATCACTAAGCTCTGGGGGCAGGGCCCCGTAATTTCTTACTTACACATTTTTGTGTTGTTTAAATTACTTGCCAGATGTATGTGTTCTTTTATTTTAAAATAAACATTAGAAAGCTGGATCCTTGATACCATCTTTTTGTTGCTGCTATTGTTCTGGTTTATTATTTATTTGCTTATTTTTTTATAATTTGCCGCTTTCTCCAACAGTGGACTTGGGGGAAATCACTCAGAAGAGTCCGGGGCACTAGTAAGTTACTGGAGTTAGTTCTCTAGAGGGTGGGGGAGGCAGATTACAAAAGCAGGTACATTTGTCCCGAAAGTCCTGGGAGGGGCTTGTTGAGTTGAAGGGACTGCTCACTTCTAATTTTAAAAACTGTGGTGCAGCCACTGTGCAGAAAGGAAGGCTGTTCAATGCATGTCTCCTTCTCGATTGGTTCTACCAGCAACGGATGATAAACCTTTTTCCTTTTGTCACCAGAGAAGTATAAAGTCAGATCTTACTATTGCATTTCCTGACTTCCAGTGTGTCTGAACACATTTTACTCATATTTCTGTTGGGTTGTTTGTCTTTTCCTTGTCAAACTTTAGGAGTGCAGTCGTCCTCTCTCATCTGCGGTGTCACTTGCCACAGTTTCAGTTACCAACAGTCAACTGTGGTCCTAAAGTTTTAAGTGGAAAATTCCACAAATAAACAGTTCATACGTTTTAAATTGTGTGCCATTCTGGGCAGTGTGACGAAATCTCAAACTGTCCCACTGTGTCCCGCCCGGAATGTGAATCACCCTGTGTCCCGCCCGTCCAGGCTGCACGTGCCCCTCCTGTCAGTCACTCGGGAGCCCTCTCGGTTGTCAGAGGGACGGTGCAATATCGAGTTGCTCATGTTTGTCATCCTGGTTTTACTTGATACGAACCTCACAATCAAAGAGTAGTGATGCTGCCAATTCAGATAGGCCAAAGAAAAGTACTTCCTTAAGTGAACAGGTAAAGGTTTTAAGTTAAGAAAGGAAAAAAGAAATCGTATGCTGAGGCTGCTATAAGATCTACAGTAAGAATGAATCTATCTGTGAAATTGTGAGGCAGTAAAGAGGAATTTGTGCGTAGTACATACAGGGTTCAGGACTGTCCACGGTTTCAGGCGTCACTGGGGGTCTTGGAACATATCCCTCGTGGGTAAGGGGGGGCTACTGTAAAGTGAGAATAAGTTGGACCAAACTTGAAAGGATTTTAAATGTTTTGATGCAGGCAAAACCAGCTGACCAGTCTGCCCAGTGGACTGGGGGAAGTCGGAGCAGCGTGCCTGGCCCAGGAGGGAGTCGGAACTGCTGTGATCCGCCAGGTGGGCTTTCAAGTCCAGACACATACAGATTTGATGATTTTTATTTAAAAAATCATTTATGAATAAAAATAAAAGTTAGGAAAAACACCAGAAAATCCTGTTTTAGGGGTCTGTTCATCTGGTAGCTCTGCCATAACAAATTGCCACAAACTGAAAGACTTCAAACATCAGACATTTTCTCTGGCACAGCTCTGAGGCCTGAAGTCTGCGGTCGAGGTGTCGGCCGGGCCACGCCCCCTCCGGAGGCTCCAGGGACAGACCCCTCCTCGTGTCGTGAGCTTCTGGGGGTCCCAGGCCATCCTCGGCTGTGGCTGCATCGCCTCTGCCTCTGCCTGCGTCTTCACCAGCCTCCTCTGATGTGTCTGCTCCTGCTGCCTTTTGCAAGGACACTTGTCACTTTGTCCCTGCGTTTAGGACCCACCCAGGAAACCCAGATGATCTGGTCTCCAGATCCATCACTCAGTTGCATCGACACAAGGTCAGGTTCACAGGTGCCAGGGGTCTGGACATGGCCACGTACTTGGAGGGACCACCGTCCAACCCGCTGTGGGAGCAGAGGGGGGTTACTATTTAGTTCATGTAAGAAATTAAAACGCGGCTCAAGTCCATCAAAATTGCGAGAAAGCCCACTCAAAGCATGACCACAAGAATCCCAGGGAGTAAGGCCAAGAGCAGCCTGAAAGGTCCTGGAAGGGGTGAAGTCTAGGTCCTCCTCCCAGGCTCCATCCATCCTCCTGCAGCCTGTGAGTCACCTGCCATCGCTCAACCCAGAGTGATGAACGAGCCAGCCCAGAACAGCACCGTGTCCTCGTCTGCATCAGGCAACCTGGGAATACTCATTTCATTTCAGTCCTGACCTTTTTGCTATTCTGCAAACCCACAAGGTCCGGCCTGCATAATAATATCTGAGGATCAGAGATGAGTTTTCAGAGTATCATCCAATCCATATTTACTTGACCTTATGATTTTAGAACCTATATTAATCTTAATTGCACTGTTAAAATATACTAAATATCTTTATACAAATTAAGTGATAATAGGAATTAGCAGAGGGTTTTTATCATGAATTAATCTTAAAATAAGCTGATTATACAAATCTTTAACCAAGCAATGACTAATCCAAAATACAAACATTCCTTTGATAAGATACATTCAAACAAACATTTTTGTGACAAATATTAGCAGAAACCAAGCAATGATTGGGAGATGGCATCCAGTGGCTGACAATTGTGAACACAAAGGGAGGTGGCCAGATGTGCCAGTGCTTTTGACCACATTCCAGAACTGGATCCACCTGGACCCACTGTCAGCTCTAAGTGACTTCAGTTGAAGTTAACTGGAGCATCTGGGGAAAAAAGATCGTGTGGACTTTTTGTAAAATTCATGTGTTGGTAAGGAACTGACAAAAGAATTTGTATTACACTCTTCCCTATTAAGCTATCTTTTCGTTTAAGGGAAAATACATTTTTCATCAATTACTCAATCTTCAGTAACCAGTAGACACTGCTTCTCCTAAACAACTGGTAGGTTTTCAGCTTCATAGACTACCTTATAAATTGAACTTCTTTACTTCTTTGCTTTGGCCAACAGGAAGCTCAGCACCAAATGTATAGTTACATTTTTAACAATAGTCCAAAACTACAAGGTATGCATTTCTTTCTAAATTTTCATATGTAATATTTGACAGGTAGAGTATTTGTAATATACATAAAATATAAGGAGTAATAAAATTTAGACCCACAAACCCACAATAAAATTAAGCCAAAGTGTATGTATGTCCTACAATGTATGTCCTTAATTCTACTTCCTTGCCCCCAGTAGCTACCTCTACCTTGAATTTTATATCAATTACTCCTTTGTTTACTTTTTTGTTTAGTTATATCACATATGTATACATACCTATACAATATATTGTATAATTCTACTTGATTCTGAGGTTTATAAAAATGATATCATATTGTATGGATGGTTCTAGGACTTTTTCAACTTACGTTTGTTTCCAGGATTCATTCATACTGTTACATGCAACTGCATTTCCATTGCTTTATAATTGTCCCTTTATAAGACTCTTATCAACATTTATTTATCCATTTTCGTATTGATGAATTTATGTTGATTTCTGGGTTTGCTATTATGAACAATATTTCTATGAATATTTATATACTTATCTCCTGGCACATGTATGTAACACGTTCTGCTGTATATCTGAGTAAAATTATTTGGTCAAGTATTCATATCTATAAAATAGTGCCAAATACTTTCCAAAGTGGTTTCTACAAACTACATGTGGTCCAGCAGTAAAGAAAAGTCCCTGCTGATTCTTAGCCTTAGCAACACTGGATCTTCCTGGATCTTCGAAGACTTCCAATTTTTTGCCCAACTAGTAGATGAAAAATCATCTCTCACTGTGATATTGTTTTTGCATTTGCATTTTTCCAATCTCGAACAAAGTTGAGCATTATCTTGTATGTTTAGTTGTCATTTGTGTTTCCTTTTCAGAAAAATGCCTCTTCATGGTATTTGCACATATTTTTTATTCATTTTTAGGAATCCTTTGTATTCTAGATACAAATCCTTTTTTAGTTATATACATTGTGAATGTCTTTTCCTAGTGTATAGCTTGAATTTTTACATTCTTTCTTGGTATTTTGATGACCAAAAGTTCCTAATGAAAATATAGTCAGATGTATCAATCTTTTTTTTTATGTATTTTGTGTCTTTTGAAAAAAAATCCTTTTCTAGGTCATTAATATGAAAGAGCAAACTAAAACAACTCTTAGAAGACAAGGGGACGGCTCATTAAGTCTTTAAGCCACCTGGAATTAATTTTTGAGTAGCCTGTGAGGTAGGAATCAAGTTTCATTGTTTTCCATAAAAACAACAATTAGCCCACAATTGTTTCACTAAATAGCTTTTCCTTTCCTCACTGATCTATATGCCCACTTGTCATGAATCACATCTCCGTGTTTCTGAGTGTCACCTTCTGGCTCTCTGTTCTGCTCCATGGACTGTTTGTCTAGGCCCCTGACAGCACCAACACATCTTGTTTTTTGACACTTTGTCATTAAATAGAAATCTGATGAGGCAAGCTTCACCTCCCACCCATCTGGTTTTTCAGAAGTATCATGGCTATTTTGGACTTTTTTCATATACACACACACACACACACTCACACACACACACATGTATGTATATGTATTTGTCATATATACACATATATGTGTATATATGTATTTGTCACATATATATGTGTGTGTGTGTATATATATGTATGTATTTGTCAAGTTTTATTTAAAAAAAAAAGAACAACCTGTTAGTATTTTGGAAGAATTCCATTGAAGCTAGAGATCATTTTGTGAATAATTTATATGTTTATTCTATTGAGTCTTTTTATACAAGTGCCTACTATAGTTCTCCATTTATTTAGATTTTTTGATGTCATGTATTAAGGTTTATAATTTTTCTATAAATATGCTTTATGTGAATTTTTGCTACTGAAAATTGTATTTTTTTATTGTTATAAATTTTTTTAGTTTATTTATTTCAGCTTATCATGGGGGTACAAAAGTTCAGGTTATATATATTGCCCATGTCCCGCCCATCTCCCCCGAGTCAGAGCTTCAAGCATGTCCATTCCCATTTTAAAAATTAAATTTTCTAATTGACCATTTCGATTATATAGAAACACATTTTTTAAAATTTTCTGTATAGATAATAGTCATCAGGAACTAATGACAATATTGTTTCTTTCTTTCTGATGCTGTTGTCTTTTATTTCTTTTTCTTGTCTCAGTGAAATTGGTAGTACTTACAGTAAAATATTGATCAAGTGTTGAATACCAGGCATCTTTATCTTTTCCTACTATTAAAGACAGTGCTTTTGAACTTTGTTTATTAAATACATTTATCACAAATGTTATATGCCTTTTGTCAGGCAATGATAAAAAATATTTCCTGCTTTTCCTACTTTGCTAAGACAGTTTATGACAAATGGACTTTTCATTAAAGCATTATTATAAGATTTTCCTTTGTTGAGACTCTGTAAATTTGAGTATGATATTAATTGATTTCTTTCCTCTTATTAAATCAGAATTTAATTCCTGGTGCAAATCCAAGTTATATAATTTGTTTTATCTTTGATTATATTGCTAGATTCTATTTGCTAATATTTTTGTGTATGATTTTTATTTCTGTCTTCATGTATGAGATGGGATATGTAATTTTTCTTTCTCATACTATGTTTGTCTGGTTTCAGTATCAAGGTGCTGTTAGCCTCATAAGAGGAGTTAAAGAGTACTCGCCCCCTCGCCCCCACATTGGAGCGGTTGGGATAGATTGGAATTCTCTTTTCCCTTGCCTCTGGTAAAACACATCTACAAAGAGATCTGAGCTTGGCATTATCCTTTGAGAAAATTTTAAGTTTCTTCATGACCATAGGACTATTTAGGTTTTCTATTTTTTCCTGTGTATGTTTTGCTAAGTTGTGGTGTGGGTTTTTTTTTTTTTACATTTTATCCAATTTTTCCATTTTTTGACATAAAGTTTTCAATCATATTCTTTTGTCATCTATTTTATCTTGGCAGTGTCTAAACCTATGTCCCATAAATTCCTAAAATTAATGGTGCCTTCTTACTTTTTATTAATCTTTATTAATTCTGCCATTCTTTTTCTAGGACCTTTAAGTTGAATGTTAAGCTCATTAATACTGAGTCCTTGATTATTTCTAATGTAGGCATCAAAGTTTAAATTTCTCTTGATTTACAGCTTTAGGTATACCTCATATGTGCACAGTGATAGTACAGTCACTGTATTTTAGTTCTAAGTATTTTTTAATTTCCTTTTTAATTTTTTCTTTGAACATACATTGTTTAAAAGTGAGCTTTAAAAATATTCAAAATATGAGGAGTTTTCAGGTATTTTTTTGTAGTTCACGTCTAGCATACTTAAAGTGTGTTACAGCATGCTGTCTGTTAAGGCCTTTGTAAATTTCTAAGGCTGTAACTATGGACTGATAAGGAATCATTTTAGCAAATGTTCCACCTGTTTTTATCTTAGTTATTTCATTTTTTCTGCTTGCTTTGGGCTCAGTTCCCCCCAAAACTTTCCAAGTTTTTAAGATAGAAAATTAGATTATTGATATGAGACCTTTCGCCATCTCTAATGTAATTACTTAATGTTATACATATCCCTCTAAGTACCACTTTGGATGCATCCAACACATTCTGATAAGTTGTACTTTTATTTTCATTTGGTTCAAAATATTTTCAAACTACCATTGAGACTTTGTTCTTGAACCATTTTCTAAAGAAATATGTGTCTAACTTCTAAATAATATTTGAGTATTTTCCAAGTGTTTTTCTGTGTTTGATTTCTAATATAACTCCATTGCAGTCATTTGTCATGGGGTGTTTTGTGACCCAGAATATAGTCTCTCTTGGTGAGTGTTCTATCTGTCCTTGGAAAGAATGTTTATTCTACTGCTCTTGGGTCGAGTGTGCTATGAATTTTAACTTGGTCAAGTTGATTGATAGTGGTCTCCAGGTCTTCCCTGTCTGTACAGATTGACTATCTCCTTGTTCCACTGATAACTCAGAAAGGAATGCTGAAGTCTGTAGCTATTAATGTGGATTTGTCTATTCATCTTTTAATCTATATCAGTTTTCAAGGTAGATGCATGCACATTTAGTATTAGTATATCTTATATGGGATTTGACCCTTCTGTCCTTGTGATGTCCCTTTTTATTTCTTGTAATTTTCCTTGTTCTAGACTCCATTCTGTGTGATATTAATACAAATGTTTCAGTTTGCCTTGGATTTACATTTGCCTAGTATGCCTTCTCCCATTACTTCCCTTTCAATATATTGACAGAATTATAAGCAAAGTAGGGTTACTGTAGACAGTATATAGTCGAGAGTAATTGAAACGAAACAGGGATCTCATCATCATATTAGTCATTTTCAAGTTTTTAATTTTTTCCTCATTCTCTCTGCTCTTTTTTAAAACTTTCAGGTCCCTCAAATAGTTTTTTTAGTCATTCTTTCCAGAGTTTTTAGCTGTAATCAGTGTGACAGAGAGTGAATGTGATTGCTCTAGCTTAGCCAGATTTCGGAGTTTCTTGAACTGACCTTTAATTTAATTCCAAGTTAGGGACAAAACATAAAGTTTCTGATTTTAACCCTTTTGAACTTGTTGAGATTCATGTGTGTTCTAAAATATAAACAAAAATTTTGATACATGCCCTAGAGAAACTGCAAAGGAAGTTGTATTCCGGGGTGTGTGTGTGTGTGTGTGTGTGTGAAGCTGGATCACATGGGCTAGCCACAGTACTTCTCACTGAGTTTTTGTCTGCTTGTCACCGACAGCAGTGTGTTAGAAATCTCCAGTCATGACAGTGCCTTCGTTTCAATCTCTCTCCCTTCATTTCTGCCGAATTTTGTTTTATTATTGTGGGATTGTGGCATTAGGTGTGTACAGATACAGGATTCTTATGTCTTACTGGCTGTTGACAATTTTATTATCATTAAATGTCCATCTTTTTCTTGCATAATACTTCCGCCTGAAGTTTGTAATGTGTGATGCTGATATGCCCACACCAGTTCTCTTTCGATTAGTGTTTTTGTTGTTGTGGTGTATGCATCTTTTTCTATTTTCACTTTTAACCTTTCCCTGTCCTTAAGTCTGATGTGTGTTTCTGGTAAACAGCATTGGGTCATCCTTTCTGGTTTTGTTTTTGAATGCAGCCTGACAATCTTTGTCTTGTTGTTGAAGTGTTGCCTTTTTCTAAATGCAAAAACGGAAGTTATTGACCTTGGAACTGAAGTCCAAAGGGTGTGGTTGATTTCAGACAAAGCTGATCAGGGCTCTCAACAATGTCACTGAGCCCTGGCGATTCCTCTGGTCTTTTTTTCTTCCAGAAGGCAGTTTGGCCATATTTATTGAAATTTAAAATGAACACATCCTTTGGTACAGTACTTCTAGGAATAACACCTGCAGAAATACTCTCACATATGCAAAAGATAGTCTCACAAGGATGCTCACTGCAGCACCTCCTGCCGCCTGGCAACCGGCTTCCCACCGGGCCTGTCCCCTTAGTCTTTGTTTCCTCCTTTGCTGTCTCTGCTTTTCACTGACGTAAATCAGGCCTTGCTATTGTTTTGTTTTTTTTCTTCTGTATTAGGATTTTAGTTGTACGTTCTTTTATTCATTTTTTGTTAGTGATTACCCTAGAGATTACATTTGTCCTTCCAATATCACAATGCGGGCGGTCCCGCTTTGCAGACAGTCTGACTTGTGGTGTCCTGTACTTACGAGCGCACTTCCAAGGCTCCCTGCCAAGATATTGATAATCAAACAACTAAAGTAATAACTCGGGAACTAGTAACCCACATGGCCTGAGCGGTCCTTTACCGCAGTGGCCAGTCCCGTGGAAGGTAGAGAAGCAGCGACAGAAACACAAGGATGCGAGAATCGATCACACCCAGGCACGTTTACGGCAAAAGCATTAGCTGAGGCCTTTCGTCCTGTTGAAGCAGGATTTGCTCAGCTTGAGGAGCAAGAGCAGTTTATGAAGGTGTCCTGCGCAGTCAGTGAGAAGGTCAGCTGCCACGAGGCCATTTATGGTGAAAAAAACAGAAAGGCTGTGCACACGGCCCGAGATGCCTTGTTCAAGAAACCAACTTCGGTGGCAAACTGCGTCCTCCCGAGACAGAACCAAACCCAATTCTCCAGCTCCCGCTCCGCCCTCCCCAGCGCCAGCTCCAACAGCAGCTTCCCATGAACGTCTTCCGATCAAGCTGCCTTCTTGCCTCAAACGTTCCCTTCCCGTAAGCAGGACATCGGTGAGTGTTAACCTTTAATATTCTTTTTTGAAATTTCTCCTATCTAAATTTTTTGTATGAGTTTGTTTTCATGTTCTGTTTGAATTAAAAAAAAAGAGCACAACAGTTTCTGTAACTTACTACAGTGTAGGGGCATTATTATTATTACAGTATTACACTGTATCGTTGCTATCATACATGAGCCACATAGTATCATTATTATTGTTATTATCACCACATGTGCACTGTTCATCAGGGATCCAAGTTATACATAAACCCGACCTGAAGACGTTCTCAGGAACGTGTCTTGCCCATAACCCGGAGACCACCAACACTTTAAATTGGTAGTCTCACCACCTCCTGAGCAACTCAAGAACGTTAAAACAGTTCAACTACATTTCCTCCACCCTTTGTGCTTTTGTTGTCATATATTTGCTTCTACACATGCCATCAATTCCGTAACACATTGCTGCTGTTATCTTATGCAGTTGATACTAATTTCTATTTACTCACAAATGAATCTTTTCTGGTGCTGTTCTTTCTACTGCTGATAAATTATTTCCCAAAAGAATTTAATTTCTTTCTAAATTAATGTATTTTTAGCAAACAGAGTTGCACAGCAGAAGCATGCTGGGCCCATAAATTAATGTACTTTTAAAATTTAGTGTTATATTTAAATGTTAAATCTTTATTTTGGCCTCAGTTTTAAAAGATAAAAATTTTGTTAGATATAGAATTCTAGGTTTCCAATTTTTTTCCTGCATTTTAATAATGTCCTTTTGTTTTCTTCTGCCTTCCATAGTTTCTTTTGAAAAGTCAACCCTCTGCTGGTCTCTTGAAGATACTATGTCCCTTGCTCACCCTTTTGTCACTTTCTCTTTTTCTCTGATTTTCAGTCATCGGTCTATGATGAGTCTAAAGTCCTAATCACGTAGGGTCTTGTGGCTCCTAATAAAGAGTTTGGACTTTATTTGAAGAGACGTATGCAGTAGTTGAAGCCTTTGGACTTGACATGATATGGATTTCCTCGTGGCTGTAGGAGGAGACAGGGGCAAGGTGGATGCAGGAGGAGGATGAGGACGCTGCTGCAGTGACCAGACCAAAGACCGTGGTGACCAGGTCAAGGGCTATGGGGACAGTGAGCTCTGATCAGAGTCGGGCACATTTTGAAAGTAGCTGAAATAACAATGCATAGGAATGTGCATGTGTGTTAGGAAGAAAGGGAAATCAAGGATATTTGCTGGGCTTTTGACCTGAGAATCTGGGTAGTGGCATTGCCATGTCCTGAGAAAGGGGACATCTGAGCTAGGGAAGCAGACTGCGGGAGATCTACAGTTCTCTCGTAATGCCAAGTTTGAGATGCTGGGTAAGGGAAGATGATGAGTAGGTAGCTGAAGTGAGAAGTCTGAGCTAAGCGACTAGCTCTAAGCCAGAGATCAAAGCAACAACTTTGGAAATCATTCGTGCACAGACGAGGCTGAAAGCCACTAGACTGGGTGAGACCAACCAGAGACAGGGAGGACGGGAAGGGACCAAGGGCCGATCGCTGGAGAGGATTTTGGCAGAAACGAGACAGGCAGCAAAAGAGAGTAAGAAGGAGCTAAGAAAGTAGACAAATGGAGAGGCGATTTCAAGAAAGCCAAAAGAAAACACCTCAGGGAAGAGGGAGTGGTAATTGCCTTGGTCAAATCAGAATAAAATTTTGCCCCTGACTCGGGCAATTTGACAGTGAAACGGCCCTCCCGGTGAGCTGGTGGAGGGAGGACCCGTTTGAAGAGGTTGAGGAGAAAACGGGGGATGGGGAGGTGGCGAAAGTGAAGACAAACTCGGTTTGTGCCGGGTGCGTCTCGTCAGGAGTCCCGAGTGCAGGCGGTGAGATGCCCACGAGGGAATCGCAAGAGCGGCTGAAGCTGCCCGACCCGCTTGTTCCTCCTAGCGTGTTCCTGGTGCCACGGAGAGAATCTTCTGTGTGTGGTGACTGGAAAAATGGAACACCTGGAAATTAGGAAGACAGGATTTGGGGTCAGTTGTTTGCTTACTAATCATCAAATATTTCCCTTTTATGTGGATTGACCAAATTCAGCTCCCAGGTCACACAGGAATTATGGCCAAAGACGTGGATTTCTAAAGAAAAATTCCAAGATTCCAAGAAATTGTTTTCTTCTAAATTTCTGAGACCTGAAGATGAATGCAGAATCATTACAAAACTTTTTGATTAGAAAAGGAATACATGCATGTGGTTAAACAGAAAATTAAGAAACATAGAAAACTATAGAATGAAAATGGAATCCATTTCCCACTGTCCACTCTGTCTCATTTTCCAGAAGCAACCACTGTCAACAGTTTATTTTGTATCTATAAGCTTATCCTTTATTTTTTACAAAAATAAGATAATATTAAACACACTGCATCATAGTTTTCTTTCGCTCGGTAAAATACCATGAAGATCATTCAGTGTCATCACTTGGAGATCGGCCTTAGCCTCTCCGATGGTCAGTCATACTCTGCTTTATGCATGTGTCATATTTAAACAGTCCCTTATCAATTTCAAGTTTCCCTTCTAACAAACCTTCCTGCAGTGAACATTCTTTTATGTATCGCTTGTTGTTTGGTAAAAGTATCTATTGGATAAATTCCTTGCAATGGATGCATATTCTTAAATGTTGTCAGATATTGCCAAATTGTCTTCAATTTATATCCTCTCCTACAGAATCTGAGGACCTCTTTTTCTACATTGTTGCCAACACTTAAATGGTCAATTACATCGATAGCCCCATTTTTCTTGTTCCTTGGACCACGTCCCTTGTCAGTCACTCTGCAGTCCCTTCCCACGAAACAGGGGAAGAAAAGTCCTCCACTTGTTGACTCGGGTTTGGTGGTGGAAGCCCTTCGGTATGTTGGCACAGACCTGCAGCAGCTTAGGGCTCCTGTCTGCCCTGCACCCGTCCTCTGGGTCAGATGTCCCCAGGCCCCTGGACGTGCTGCAGGGCCTGGGTCCAGATGGAACACCCTGAGCTCCCCAGGTCCTGTCCTGCAGGCAGCTGACATTTCTGCCAGCTGGCGACCCCTGTCCTGAGGGGCATCCCCAAGGCCTGGTGCTATCCTGCTTTCTCTGAGCCGGCCAACCGAAAGCCAGACATCACCACTTGCTTATTCTTCTCACCACCCAGCCGCCTTTCTGTGCCCCTTCCTGCAGCATCAGGCAGAGAACTTCTCCTGGCCTCCAAAGGCAGGGACGGCCATGGGGCCGTGGTCGTGGTTCGCTGCATGGAAACACGGGTTCGAGCTCAGGACCCCTAGAACCCCCTTTTCCCACCTCCCCCTCCTCCAGGCTCAGGCCCTCAGGACCCGGCATCCCGCCCCCCCTGACTCTTGCACCTACCTTCCCTGCACGGCCCGCAGCCTCCAGGGCCCTGCAGCTGGACTTGGGAACATTTTTTTACATTTCTCCATTTCTTCCCATGTTTCCCTGAAATCCTCCCTTGTCCACAAATGTTTTCTTGTCATTTGCCACAGTCTTAGAGGCGCTGAGGGCAGTCTTTAGAAACAGGAGGCAAGGACTGTCTGTGCGACAATATTTTACCCTCCGTGCAAAACACAGCAAAAGCAGATGACTTAGGAAAGGGAGAAAACCTGACATTATTTTCTGTACCTAGTGACTCAAAAAGAGTAATAAGAAAACTCCCCCTACAGGCATTTTATGGTCACTGCAAAGTAAACAGACAGATGCCTGCAAAATATTTGCTCATCTATACAGAGCACCAAGTGTTTTCATTCCACGCCTTAGAAACAAAACCACTTCATTAAGGCCTCCAGCCACCCCCTCCCCCGGGAGATGAGTGATGCAGCGAGAATGCCCCCTCCCCAGTCCCTCAGGCCACGATTGCCAAATTCAACAGCAACGCTAACGGGGTTTTTTGCAAAGAGCTGAAAAGTATCCAGCACATTTGTATTCTTCTTGTTATAAATTCACTGGGTAAAAGAGCGAGTTTGAATAGGGAATATTTGATTCCTCCCAACTCGAGGAACGAAGGAATGTGAAATGCCACATAAAAATCAGTTGTCGCCAAGTCCTCCCTGACCTTGGGAACAAACACATCATCGATAAACGAGCAAAAGAGAAGCCCCTCGTGGCTGGAATCTGCAACTCACCTCCGGACTCCTCTCGTTTCAGAAGCTGCTCTGCTCTCGTGTCACCTCGAAATTCTTACACCAGCTTGTGTTTTAGGACCTCTGAGCAGCGGTTGTTTAAACATTTGGTTCCAAATTTGAAGACAAGCCTGTCAGAAAATCACTTTGCATTAAATAAAATGGTGTTTCACGGAAGTCCCTCCCAGCCGCAGCCAGGTGAGAACCGCGCCCTCCCTGTCCGGCCTTACCTGGCTCAGCTGTGCGGTTACGGCCGGGCTGAGCAGGGAGTCCACAGTTGTCCCAGGGGGGCTCCGGGGTGAGCGGAGGGCACAAAAGAGCATTGTTCCCTTCTGGCGCGCAAGTTACTTTACAGTTACGTATATTGTGAGTCCGAGAGTTGAAAAAGGCCCTTGGTTTTCGTTAACGTGTTCTCAAACCACTAATTGTTTCCTCCTGTCCTGAGGTGCTAAATACATAAACACACCGACTCCTCGGCTTAAAAAATTAGGGCTTCGTTTTTCTTCCAGATGAATGAACATGAAGGATGATTCTGTAAACTTCCATCCTACACAAACTATGACCACGCACTAAATAATGCAGCACTAGGTAACAGGGTCCCACTGGGCGGGGCCGCGGGTCGCTGGTGTCGCAGGTTGGAGCACACACCGAGCCGCGTGCAGACCTGCTCGGTCCCAGAGTAGCACACAGGGTGTGTGGGTCCCTCTGAACTGGCAGCGCGTGGGCACAACGCACCCTCTAGAAATGGGAATTTCGCCACATGACAGCACATTTTGGCAAATAAAAAGCACAGGCCTCGTAGATCTTGTATGGACATAAGACATGTAAAAACGTTCTGTCCATTTGGCTGATGGACACTTTCATCTCTAAAGAGAGGTTTTATAAATTCTAAAGCTCAGTAGCCATATGCCCTAAATTACATTGATGTTTAAGTCATTCAACGTTCAATGTCAGCACTTCATACTTAATTTAGGGATGTCCCCAGAATCTGTCCCAGCTTCTCCACGGATGCAGAATCTCCTCCTCCACCCCTGCTCCAGGTCGGTGTGGGCAAGGTGGGGTAGGCTCAGCTGACCTCACTGCAGGAAAACAGGAAATCAGCCACCACCTCTCAGGTCCCTGAGTCAGACGTTGGTTCCTGGGCAGGGTGGGGCTTGGATGCTGGTGACTGAAGGGGCACAGCTGGAGGGGGTGGCATGGAGGCCTGGAGAGCACTGGGGGCCATGCCAGCCCAAGGCCCCGGGACTTCGGCCACTCAGCTGGCATGGCGGGCAAGGTCTGGCCATTGGATGGCTGGGAGAGCCAGTAGCCACGTCACTCACAGCAGCCAGGGTCCCAGGAGCTGAGCCACCCGGCCCAAGACTCAGCCAACATGGCCAGGGCTCGGGGGGAGGGAGCTGGGAGCCAGCAGCACCCTGGGGAAGGGGGACGGAGGGGCACTGCTTAATGACCAAGTTAAAGTAGACAGTGGTGATGGTTACACAACACTGTGAGTGTACTTAATGCAGCTGAAATATACCCTTAAAATGATGCAAATGGGAATTTTTATGTTACATGTATATTACTACAATAAAAACGTTTTTAAAAGAAATCCAAGGGCAAGGCTGCGTGGAAAGCTCACGAAAATGAGCCCGTGGAGTGGGCACTGGGCCCCTCGTGCCCTGTCCCCTGTGTCCTCAGCTTCTCTGCTGTTCCTCCCCCTCCCCAGTCCCAGAAACCTACAGCTTCTCCCACGTGAAGGAGGGAGGGTAAGTCCCTGTGGAAACTTCGCCACCTGTTAGATCGCGGAGCTAGTGTGGCCTCTCTGCTGTGGAGCTGGAGACCTGGGGAGGCTCCTCCCAGGTAAGCTGCCCCTGCGCGTAGAATGTGCCGGTCCCTGGGAGGGCAGCCGCCCGCTCCTCTCGGAGGTGCTGGGACAGGCCCCTGGGGCCAGAGGCACCTGGGGCTAAAGTTTCATTTGCTTCTATTACATATTAGACATCACCATCCCCCTTTCACCCCTAAAAACATAGACATCTGATCATTACCAATTTAAAATCAGCTTTTCCTCTTACTAAAAATTCAGTCTGAAACCATCGTAGTGAATTCCTCTCACACTCTGAGGCTTGCGGAAGAGAGAAATGTCAATAAAAATCATGCGAAATGTACACAATACATCAATTCAACCAAAGTGGCCAGATTCTATACTGTTAGTCTGCGCAAAGTTTATCTGGTTTTCCATGAAATGTTCCCTTTTCCTGAAGAACACAATTACGGCTATAAAGTCATTTATCGGCCACTGTTAGGGCATCTTGGACCACACGTCGTAGTTTATGAAGGGCCGTGAGAGGCGAGCGAGGCGCTTTTCCACGTGGTAAAGCCCCATCTTACTCAATCGCCTCCTGACGTATGGGCTGCACTTGTCTTCCCTGAACCCCTTTTAGCATATCTTTTCATCTGGCCACGATGCCCAGCAGTCAGTATAGATCTTCCCAGTGAATGAAGCTGTTCACATTGTTGTCACCCCAACGAGGATGAAAATGGTCCTCAGGGCACACAGGGAGGAAGAGCTTGAAGTGAGGCCGTCAGGGGAGCTCCGGCCCAGCCTCCCTGGTGCTGTCTGCTCGCCGGTCCTGCCAGTGTGGACCCAGCCGCTGTCGTCTGCTCTTGGCTCTGCACCAACGCCCAGGGCCCTGCGGGCTCTCGCTGGCGGTGACCCTGCACGCTGGCTGAAGTGCCGACTTCCTCAGCCTTAGGTGTGATCTCACGCTTGAAGAACAACATGACCAGGCCTCCTCCTCTTCCTGCCTTCATCCACCCTCTTCCTCAGCCCGTCACCAAGTCTCTGTGCCTCTTCTTCATGAATTTTCTTCCCGCACTAATGATACACCTTCGCCCTCACGGCTGGCTGCACCCCCGCTGCCCCGTTCTGCTCTGCGCCTCCGATGAGCTCATGACTCCCACCGCCTGCGGTCGGCCACCCACCCAGTCCCCCGCAGTCGGTCTTGGCTGCCAGCTGCACAGGCTCCACACTACGTGTCCCCACACTACGTGTCCCCACACCATCTCTTCCCCTTTTACCTGCCGTGGTCTCTCTGTGGCTCTCCGAGCGCACCTGTGGACTCTTCGCTCTCATCTCTCCACTGCGCCTGCCCAAGACATTTTCACTCCCAGGTGCGTTCCTCTAGGTTTTTGTTCTGTTTCCGGCATACCTGAAATGGCACCTCTCCTGGAGAGGCTTCCTCTACCAACTGCTCCCATTGCTCCCACCTCCCACCCCTCGAGTACTTGCTGTCTACTCCACTCCTTTGGCCTTGATGCATGAAAAAGCAAAACAAAACTGTAGGGCACATAAAAGGCTTTATTTCCTCAACTAGACTATAAACCGTTAGAAGAAAGGGATTGTATAGTATCTTCCATCAATTTCCACCAAGCATTTAGCACAATGCTGTACCTTCTACAAATTCTCAACAAATATAGGTTAATTGAGTATGAAAGTCCAGTGTTGTTCGCGCTACAATATACTTGCTTCTGCTGGATTTGTCTCCACTGGGCATCTAGAACTGATAAGCAAAGGTGGGTCTCCAGCCACTTCCTGCACACAGCTGCAATTAGAGCACACCTGGCCCCGTGCAAGGCTGACGGGCAGCTGGCCCAACCCCCACAAGACAGTGCGGTGAGTGCGCTTTGCCCTCTGTATTCCATGAAATGACTGATTTTGACTCTCTGTGTCCAGGATAAGGATGACATCCCATTTCTGGTTTGCAAACAACCCTTAGCACATGCTGGTGAAAAAACCGGCATTTGCGGAGCTGCTGCTATGGACTGAGAGGGTCGTGTCACCCGCGATTAAGTAAAGAATAGAGTGAGAAAGCCTGGCTTGACGAGGGCAGAAGAAATTCCGGGCCTGGAAACAGAGCCCGCGGGCTCAGAGCCGGGACTTCCCTGCCCCAGCTTCCAGAGGGAGGAGGCTGAGCCCTGCGCGGCCCCTCTTCGGAGAGCTGGCAGACACCCCAGACTCCTCCAAAGGGAGAACTTCAGCTTGACTCTCAGGGTAGTCTTTAAATTAGGCACCAGCTGTATTGTGGACACTTGTGGTGTGGTATTTATAATAATAAAAAAATCAGTAAATGTTATAAATGAAAAAATTAAAGATATGAGATTCTGCCCCCATAGACCCATTATCATCTTATTTCGTACAGTTTTCCCTGGGACTTCAGTTCGTATCACCAGACACAATACTGGTCTCCGTCTCCAGGGCCCTGAGATGCCCGTTGACCCAATCACTAGCCTGGTCACCATCCCACCGGCGGAACGTGCCGAGGGATCGCTTGAAACACGTTGCCCAACACAAAGGCTCTTGGTGCCCGGCCACGGGTTGTAGACGGCAACGGTTCTTCAGAACCAGGTTGCCCCATAAATAAAAGCCAGAACATGTGCTGGGTTCACGGGCTGTATCAGAGACGAGCCTGGAGGGTGACATAGTTTACACAGTGTTGAATAAGGAGAGGACCCTTTGGAAGGGTGGGGCCAACGGGCAGGCTGAAGCCCAGGGGTGTCGATGGCAGAAATCGAGGCCAAGACTTCCTGCTCCTTGTGTGACGTCTGCTGCGGCGCACGCCGAGATCAATGCCGGGACAGCGTTACCCACTTTGTATGCCACTGGCCGGGAAGAAGCAGGGAAGGTGGCGATTTTCCATGATTCAGGAAAGGAAAAGAGACAGAAACCCAGAGAGTTCACACTGGCCTGGGGACACGCACAGGACCCGCCTGGCATCTCCTGGCGAGGTGATCAACTTTCCCTGAGTCCTTGGAGCCGGCCCCCCAAAGGGGTCACCGTGCTGTTGGGCCAGGTGGAGTCACGTGGCAGACTTCAGCTGCCCTGCGGGAGACCCCCACCCGCTCTCCCAGGCCTACCTGGGCAGCCACTTCCCTGCCACCCTGCAGAGCTGTCCTGGGGGGGGTGGATCCTCCCCCACATGCTGCAGGAGTGACAGCCCAAGGACAATTTTGGGGGGATCCTTCCAAATTAGACCCTGCAGAAACAGACTTCTGTTCTCTGTACCAGGGAGGCCACCCCCCACAGGTGCCCCAGGGCCGAATCTGAAGAGACACGAGGAGGCAGGAGGGGCAGGGGCACCTCCAGGAGCGGGCACGGGCAGCAGGCACCTTTCAAAGGCTTCCAGTGCGTCCCAGCCTGGAAACGTGTCAACTTTTTCCAGTTGAAATTGGTTATTTTCTGAACTCTTTGGCAGGGATGGTCAACCACTGTGTGCTGTGGGATAATAAGGTAGCACTATGAATAGCGGAGCTTTCTTTCTCTTTCTTTTTAAAAAGTAAATAGTGTGCATTTCCAAAAAGAATCTGAGGCTCACAGACACAGTGGGACCGTTTCACCTTCCACACAGGCAGAAGGACGAGGGCCAGACATCAGGGTGGCAGAGGTCAGTTACAACGGAAAACTAGACCGAGGTGAGCCGGGGAGGGGGACAGGGACGTGTCTGGTGGGAACCTCTCCACTCTCATGTTTTCTCTTGTGGCCTGGAAGGTTTCTTCTCCCCAAACAGACTCATTTCCTAGCACCGGCCTCCCAGAGGAATCCGTACTGTGGGTGTTGACATGGGAGACCCTGCTAACCCGTACCTGCTCAATTTACAGGTACAGAGGGGTCCCATGGAGGGTCAGTTCTCAAAAAAGGGACTTGGCAGGCTGACTTTTGGATATGCCTTGACACAGGACTGAAGCCAAGACTCTCCGAGGGACGAGCTCACCTTTCTAGATCTTCTCTGGTCTCAGCCCGATGTCAGCAGGGACCCAGGGGACACAGAGGAGAAAATCATGTCACTGGTGCCAGATGGGCAGGTATTTTGTGGAGTGAGAGAAAGGCCATCCGTGACCCCATATTGCAGGAACGTAGGCAGACGCGTCAGATACCCTGGATCCTGGACGCCTCCCAAGCCTGGAGTGTGCCATTTCCACAGTTCCAGGCAGAACTCCAGCCTCCGAGTGACGACCAAGCCCCATGTCCATGCGCAACGTAAGCCTCAGACCACTCGAGCCCCACCGAGCAGCGATGGCTGCAAGGACAGCGCACTGGTTGAAGAGTGTCCCCTAAAATTCACATCCACTTGGAACCTCAGAATGAGACTTTACTTAGTAATAAGGGTTTGCAGGTGTGATTACTTAAGCTGTGATGCGGCCCTACTGGGTACCTGGGCTCTAAACCCAATCCTGCTGTGCGCAATGAGAGTACCACGTGAGACAAGCAGGGGTCAGAGTCACGTGCCTACGAGCCAGAGATCCCCAAAGATCGCGGCAATCCCGGAAGCTAGTAGAGAGGTAAGACGGATGCTCCTTCCAAGCCTCTGGAAGAAACCAGCCTTATCCTGACCTTGATTTTGGACTGTTAGCCTCCAGAACCGCAAGGGAAGAAACTTCTGTGTTTTCTCGCACCGAGTTTGTGGTACTTCGCTGGGCAGCCCTGGGTTGCTAGGTAATCCGCTACACTTCCTGCTTCCCAAGCTAAAAGGAGGCAATGCCATGCCAGCCACTGCGACATTGGTGACTAACTCTAATAATTATTCCCTAAACAAGCCTGTCAAAATTTTTCTTGTTCTTGTTATCATTTCCCCTCAAAACAATAATTTCTGCTATTTAATTCTTGAA
>CM052446.1:59127880-59147289 GCA_028533085.1 Varecia variegata | reverse complement strand
GTGTCCCAAGCCTGCGGGTACAGGAGAAAGTCCTTGGGCCGGTCTAGGACCTAATGGGAGAGAGAAGACCTGGGCCGCTCTGTCCCCGACCGGCTCTCTACCTCTGCCTCTGCCAGGTGCTCTGTACAGCCCTGGGTGCTGTCCCGCGCACCTTCTGAAATGGGGGACCCCTGCCTTTCATTGGGGCTCCTCCTGCTGTGTATGGGGTCATTGTTTGTGCCCACCTGTCCCCACCCACAAGCCCCAGTGGCCAGCCTTGAGAGTGGCAGAGCCACCCTGGGTCCTGTGCACGCTCAACTTTCCTTTTGTCTTTGGAGCCACTGCACACTGAAAACAAATACAGTTAGATAGACGAGATAGAATGCAAATAAATAGAATACAGACTGAAAGCACCTTTCCTTCCCTTTCAGTTACAACCCCAGCAAATGAATTGAGCCAAGGAAATGCTCACGGGGTCACCTGCCCCCGTCTCCGTGGGAAGAGCACAGGTGTGCGTGAGAACCCGCTCATTCATATTCCAGCAGCTTCTCCCTGATGTTCCTTCCCCCGACTTGGGCGGGTTACCATGGATCACAGCATGTGAAGCTCAGACTTTGCATAAGAAAAGAAATAGTTTTATTTCCAGATCTTTCATCAGCTGAGTGAGTGAAATCAAAGCCCCCATCATAGGCCCTTGATCCTAAATGAGTCAGAGTCGGAAGAAAGAGGCCTCAGATTCTCGTGTGGCCATCGGCCCACGCAGAGGTCCCCGAACTCCGCAGCAGGTGCTCACGGGGAGCGAGGAGGGTGGCAACGCTAAACACAGGGAAGTGCAAGGCCTCGGCTCGTTGTATAAGTTCATCATCGGCCTTCGAGGAGGTGAAGTTTCCTGTAAAGTGACCGGCACAGTCCTGGCTGGGGCAGGACGCGGCATCAGACGCCTCCCCACCCAGAGTCCAGCCCAGGACAGGAGGACAGTCACCCGGCTCCGGAACACTCCAGTTGCTCACGGGACCAGAATCTTTGGAGCCATCAACAGATTTTACGTTTTAAAGCCAACGTACATGGAAGGGCCCATCTACGAGTTTGCTGGCGGTTCTGACGTTGAATCGGGGCTGCCTGTACAAGAGTCAGAGATGGGACAAAATGTGCCCGGCGCCTTCCTTTTCCTGCCGTGAGAATCCCTCCCTGTTGGCAGTGGGGAAAGTAAGGTCACCCCTCATGGAGCTCCTCCTCAGTGCGATGGCCCAGGATTGTTGGACACTGCTTGGAATTGCAAAATTCTAGCTTCTCTTTCCCCGCCTATGTGTCATGGGGGGAGGGGGGTGTCAGCTGGGGTTTGTGTGTTGGGGTGACTGTGTGGCCCTCCCTACTCCCTGCTGCAGAGAGATCAGCTGGACTTGCCCGTGGCTGGGGTCTGCTGTTGTGAATATGTCTTTGCATTGCCGAAGTCTGTGACCTTGGCTTTTCTTTGCCATCTTCAACTCCAGACTGAACAATGACCCTCTCTCCATATTTTCAAGGCATTGCCTACTCAGGCTTTGGAAACTTTGGGGTCCCCTGTGCAGCCTGCAGAGGCTGAAGAGCCCCAGTTGTCCTACCTCTGGCTGCCCCTGTAGCCACCGTCCCCAACCTGCCAGGCAGCCTCTGTCAACTTCTAGTAGCCTAAAGCCTTCCCAGGGAGGGCCAGCACAGTAGGCCATTATGGCCATGTTGTATGATGCCATCCCTGTCCCCATGTTCTCACGTGCCCCCACACCTGCATGCTAGGCCCAGGGATGGGAGACGCCAGGACCCTGGCACCTGACACTCTCGCCTTCCTGGATCTACCACACCCCACACACAGCTCCAGTCCAGAGGAGGTGGCAGTTCCTTTCCTTCCTGGGTGACAAGATGACTCCACCCCAGGTTTATAGCAAAACTCTTTAACCTAATCCAGCCCTTTGTATGGCAACTAAAGGAATTTAGTAAATCCTTCTCTCTCCCAACCAAGCGTGGCTTTTAAAACCTCTGCTTGCTAGGGACTCGCAAACTCTATTAGCCAGTCAAAACTGAAAAATGACTTTGTTTTCCGAGCTGGTGTGTGACTGCCCGTCCCTCGCAGCACTCAAACCCACTGCTTCAAGGCAAGGAGCCTGAGGACAACAGGATTTATAGGTTATGAAAATACATTTGAAAATGTGTTTAAAATATTATCCCCATTATGTGTAGGTGTTGGCGAGTCATGCCCGGCATCTTCTATGGAGTCAGGCAAAGCCTTAAGACACTTTCATTCCCAGGGGTGGTTTTTTTGTCCCTTGTCTGTGCTGAGAGTCTGGAATGCAACCCTGACCCAGCAAATGGGCAGCTCTCGGAAGCTGTGGCATAGACTAGCCAGAGAAAGGGCAGGGGTGAAGGGAAAGAGAAGCAGAGACAGGGCACTCCCGAATGCCCAGAAACATCTAGAACTATGAAAAACCATGTGGGCTGTGACTTCCGAGTCCAGATGAACATGGTCAATGTGCCCTATTTCTGCCTTATTTCTCCGGGAACTTGGCTCGGAGGAGGCCACCCTGAGTGCTGCACACGTGCCCTCCGGGCCACCTGCACGGGCCAAGCACACGGCCTGGCCTTGGAGTGATGAGCACGGACCAGGCGATACTATTATTCTAGAGGCTCAAAGAAGTGTCGAACTTTTCAGCATGAGAAATGCATTTTAAAAGTTAAATGTTAAGAAAAAAAGAAGAGAATAAGTAAAAAATAAATCTGTGTTTACAAGATCAAGAGCTATATTTTTTAAGAAGACACACACACACATACACACACACACACACACACACACACACACACACGCACACACAGATGAAGCCCTCATGTACAGAACACTTGACAACAAACATCAACATTGGACATGTCGCTTCATTCGCTGTAAGTTATTTAAATGATTTTCGGTGAAGTTTGCAGCTACACACTATGGAACAATTTAATTGTTCTCAATGTCATTGATTTTCTTCTTACTAAATGAAGTTACATGATTTATTTGGCAGTACCTCATGTAATAGGAGATTTTGCAGTGGGTTTACTTTGATAATAATGCCATTTTTATTGTGTTGGGTCCCTAGAATATCACTTTCAACAATGAACAGCCGCTCTGATTTCTTTGAGTGAGGAGTTTTCTTTCTCTAAAATATCACCAAGTTCTGGCGGCTTTGCACCTGTAGAAATGCAGCGTCTTCCGCAAAGGATTTGGCATTTGCGAAGTTCTAAGCCAGAGGGGGTTAAACCAGACTAAGTTGCTTGTCCCTTTCAACAAAACAAGAGCCCAGGAGGTCTGCAAATGCCGCCGCACAGCCCGGTGCTGCTGCCGGCGGTGCGTCCTCATGACGAGCACCAGCAGCGGCTTCTTCCACTCTCGGAATTCAGAAAATTGCCATGAAAATGTTCTTCATCTGCTGCATATCCACAGGTAGCCTCTTTTTTTCTTTTTTCTTTTTCTTCTTCTTCTTTTTTTTTTTTTTTTTTTTTTTTACTTTTGCAGTTGTGGGAACCAGTGAGAAAGGAAAAGACATCTCAGGACAGATGCACTTGGTTCTGCAGACCACGCCAGACTGGTGGGCTGGGCGGATAAACAAGCTCGTGGCCAACACAGCCAGCCACTTGCCAACGGGCGGATGTGGCTCTGACTGCCTGGAAAGTGGGTTCTGATCCCTGGTGCACCTTGGAGGGGGGTGGGGGGGGCAGCTGTCTGTGCAGCTCCCAATCCACGGCCTTTCCCTTTCCCCAAAGCCATGTCGTCAGCCTGCCAGAGCTTCCTGAACTCTTCTTGGGACTTACAATGTCCAGTTATCTGGGGTGGAATTAAGGCTGGTGGGCGCGGCCCTGCTGACCTGCAACCCTCACCTCACTCCTCTGCCATCTCCTCCCCAGCTGCAAGCTTCTCCCATGGCAAGTGGGCCCTGCAGAGCCATCCCAGGCGGGACACCTGCTGTTTGGACTCCCACCTCCTAGTAATCGGAGAGCCACTCTGTGACCCTCTGCGTCCACCCAGTTAGGGTCAGTGCATGTGCCTTACACCTGGCACCACTGAACCTCATTGCTCTGGCTGGAAAGTCATGTGTCCATCTCATATCACAAGCCCTCAAACCTTTTTGTCCCCATGTGCCTCTCAGTGTTGCTGTGCTGGCCAGCCCCTCCCCTTCCTCTCATCCTGAGATCTCTGCGTGGTGCAGGGCCTCCGCCGGCATCAGAGCTGTTTCTGCCCAGGAAGCCTAATTAATTAGGCTACCAATTAGTGGCAAAAAGCAAACCCCTTACTTTGGCCCTGGTCTGTGTGTTTTCTTCTCATGTGACTGTCTGTGACTGTGAAAATCAGAGGCCACATGATCCGGTACCAGTCACCGGACGACAGGAAGCTTTGCAGAGGGCTCTGGGCCACGCTGCTCAGGCTCCCGCGGCCTCGCACACTCACTCGGAAACACGGCCTCTGCCTCCCGTGGCTGAGCGCTCTGCTCGGCTCTGATGAGGACAGCTCTGACCTACAGGCAGTCATCCTCGTGTTCCTTAGAAACACTTCTGAGGTCATGGCCCACTGCTAGGTTACTTGGCCACTTTGCTGCTGTTGGGGCATCCTGGGGGAGAGATGAGGTCCCTGGCTCTGCTCAGGCTGGGATGGTGAAACGGAGGGTCCTCTGGGCTGGCGAGGAGCCAGGAGGGTCCTGGCCAGGCCTGGGCTACCAGGACATCAGGGGCCTGCTGCACAGGCAAAGCTGAAGGCATCAGCGCAGGGACGGCATTGGGGTGAATGTCCCAGGGCAGTCTCATGGCACCCCACCCCATCTCAGGGAAGGTTTCCAATAAGCAGCCTTCGCCCAGCAAGGCCAGGCAGTGCCAGCTTGGCTGAAAGGGCCCACACGAGCCATGTGCGGCTTGTTACATGTGCTCCGTGGACACACGTCCCAATGGCTGTGGCAGGTGTGGGGCAGGAGATGGAAATGCCCTCATTCTCACCCCTACAGAACACCAGACGGAGGTCAGTGGCAGCCCCATCACCACAACAAAAGCCAAGATCTAGTTGTGGTCTGTTTTCAACAAAATGAAAATGCAGCCTTTTGTCTTCCCCTAAAGTGTTGGAGACAGGTAAAGGTTACTTCCAGAATCACACAGACAGAGGTGGCAAGCCATTTGTTGGACATTTGGAAATCACTTAATCATACACTTTGATGCAGTAGGTTGTTGACGTATTATTGCTCCCAGAGTTTTCTGTTAGGGCACCAACTTGGAAAAAGGACAAACAACTCCTGTGAAGAGCTTTGCCCAGATGTTTCTCTCTGGGGATGACCACAGCTGGGTTGGGTGGGCTGGATGTCAGAAGTGGATGGTGACGGCTGGATTCCACAGGGAGAGAAACCAAGTTATTGCAACTTTATATGCACCCGGATGAATGACGGTGGTAATAACGGCTTACTGTAAAATGAAAACAACACTAATGATCGTATTCATTAGCAAAATGATATTTGCTGGACGAGCATTAGCAGTTATCAAACTGCAGGTGATAATAGAAATGTGAAATTAATTTCAATGAAGGAATTGAAGAATGATTTATTTACAGTGAATATCCATTCTATTTGAAACTTCACTGACTCCATTAAAAAATATAGCTGTATTCTTCTTAGAATGTGCAGCTCAGAACTAACAGCTCAAAATATCGTTACTTTATGCTTTAAAAAAAAAGCATACTTTCTTTTTATCTTCATCCTAGTGGACACAGAGGTGTCACTTCAACTCTCACATGAGGATATTTTGTTAACGTGTGAGAAATGATAGTTTAGGTTACGTGAATTTATCCTGCTTTGACTGGTCTAATGATATTACAGAGTCATTTTTACTTTACTTGGGTATAATTTACAAAGAGAAAATGAGCAAATTTTAAGTGTGGAGCACAATGGATTTTCATCTATGCATGCACCTGTATAAACACAGCACAGACCAACATATAGAACATTCCAGCACCATGAGAGAGTCCCCTGCCCCCCAGTCAATGCCTACACCCCAGGGATCCAATCTTCTGCCCACAATTAGCTTTGCCTGAGTTTAAGCTTAATCCAAATAGAATCGCACCGTGCATACTATTCCATGTCTGGCTTCCTTGCCTCAACATGGTATTTTCGAGACTCATCCATGGATTGTCATATATCAATAGTTTGCTCTTTTTTATTGTCTCATTTCAATCTTGGCATCATTTGCTTTGATTCTGTATATGGTTGACTTTGTGACTACTTTGTGATTTGTGACTATTTGTGTTGAGTCATCTAAAGTGAACAGGTTCATTCTGAGAGAATCCTGGCCAATTCTGCGGGGCAGTGTGTGGCAAGGAGGACCAGTGGACAGTGAGTCAGGAGACACCGCAGCTGGGGGACCCAGGCTGAGCCCTGGGACTTTGTTCCCAGAGATGCTGCTCCTGGACTTCCTTGGCTGTGGGGCAAATGGGTGCTGAAGGACCCTGGGTCTCCCGGAGACACTTTGAGGACATAGCATCAGGCAGCATGTCGTGCTGGGCTCTTGCAATTTTTAAGCTCTGCAATTGTGCCGTGCACTATATTTGCCATTGATTTTATTTTTAAAATCAGTTCCAAGCTCTGGTAGCAAAACCTAACTTTCATTTTTTGCTACAAACACATATAGCTCCCAGGCTCTGTATTCTGGCACACGCCACACACACGCAGGAAAGCCGCCCTGCCCTGTCATTGATGTAGTCCCGCGTCTCCCCCAAGAGCTTATTATTGCACGGAAGTTCTCTTGAGGGCATGAGTTCCGGCGGTCTCCTCTTCTGTATTTATTTATTAATTAGCTGGCTGAGTGGGCAATTGCCCCCTTTTCTTATTCATTGTTTCTTAAGGATTTGAGCTGATTATTTAAATAAAGTGCTCTTAAAATTTTCCCTCAAGTAGAATTTCTAACTCCACCTTGTATTTTTTGCTAAAATGGTATAGAGTCCATCTTCCCCCAAAAAGTCCTTTTTATTTCACCTTTGCAGGAACCAGCCAAGATGGGCAAGGATTCAAACCCCAAGTCCAGTCTCATTTCCGGAGGGAAATGCAAGGAAAAAAGCCCATGTTCTCCACAGTGAATAGGTGCTAACAGCTTTAAAGAAATGCCCATCAAGTATTAGCTGCAATCCAAAACTGCTTTTAAAACAGAAAATGCAGTTTAAAAGTCTACCTGGCCATTTAAAAATCTGGAAGGGAAAATGACTTGAACATGTGTCCCCTGAATTTTTCTCCCATGGTGGGAGATGTCGCCGTGGTGAAATATTACACCTATTGTAAAAGTAAAGCAATGCTGTCTTTGATATACGGCCCTCCCTAATTCTCATTCACAATGAAAATCAAAGCGGGTGGGGAAGCTACCCTCCTAAATGACATCACATATGCTTGTTGCATAAAGTGGCTCTGCCCCAAGAGCGAGCACTCTGGAAGAACATTTATCTGGAAAGGCATCCTTTGGTGCAGCTCTCTGCAAAGACTACAGCCAGGAGCTGGTGGACGGCTGCCTTGGCATCGGCGGCTCATGGGGCACAGTCACAGAAGCTTAGGCAGAAACCGATGTGTGTCGTGTGCTCAGAGAGCAGAGGGGGCCCTGACAGAGCAGGTGCAGCCCGGCTTCCTTTCACCTGCCTGGTGGCTCCACAGGTGGGGGGACCACAGGGGAGGCGCCACCTGCCGCTACTTGCTCACTCCGCTAGGGGGCTCTTCTGGAGGGTGGGTTTTGCCTCCCAGCACACAAGCAGCCGGGGAAGACAGAGGGACTTGACTGCCCAGTGCCTGTGAGTGCAACTGTTTGGGAGCAGGGTCTTCGCAATGTGGTGCGGTTAAGGATCTTGAGAAGAAATCGTTCTGGATTTAGGTTAGACCCTAATTCAATGACAAGCGTCCTCCTGAGAGAAAAGAGATACAGATTTGGGACACAGAGACACACAGAGGGGAAAGCCACGTGACCACGGAAGCAGAGACTGGAGTTGCATAGCTTTGAGCCAAGCAGCACCGAGGATTGCTGGAAGCACCCAGAAGCTGGAAGCAGCACATGGAATAGATTATTCCTCTAAACTTCCAGCAGGAGCCAGCCGCGCTGGTGTCTTGAGTTTGGATTTCTGGCCTCCATCACTGGGAGCTAATAAATTGTTCTTGGTTGAAGCCACCAAGAATTCGATGCAGCCACAGGAAAGTAGGACCCTGAGCATCTCATCCACTGAAAGAGCTGGGGTTCCTGGGTCTGACGTGGAAGCAGAGTGACCCCAGGCCCCAGGCACAGCATCCTCACCTGTGCGATGCTCACTCTGGTACCTGCCCCAGGGCTGCTGAGCAGAGTTAGACAACTGTGCTTACTGCGGTGCCACCCAAGCAGCAGGAAGGAAAAGTTTGGGGAAAGAGCTCAGAAGTTATCCGCTCAGTCTGGACAGGCTACAGCCTGGATCTGTTGGTCCAAGTCCTATCAGTGGTGGGATCCCTTCAGGTCCCTAATATTAACAAAGGAGACTGCGCATTGCCCCTGCTGTTTGTCCTGAGTTACGTTTTATCCTCACAACAAACCTAAAAGGCTGTTGTCATTCCTCCCCGTCAGAGCAGAGGAGCGGAGGTGACATCACTGGCTGAGAGCCACACTGCCCAGGTGTCTACTCTATTCACGGTGTTGTGCCATTTCCCCGGTAATCAGGAAATGAGAGTCACGGTGTTGCTGTGCAGCTTCATTACGCTGGGCTGACGTCCTCCGGAGTTGGCGCCAATTCCCAGCTGATGTGGTTGGGAGTTTGCCTTTATCCTTCCTTGGGCTGTGGAGTGTGAAGGGCGGGGGCAGAGCCAGCCACAGAGAGAAGCTCAGCTCTGGTGAGACCCCCCCGGCACTGAGGAAGCCCGTCAGCCGATTCTCATTATGCACAAATAACGTTTGCAAACGGATCCCTCTGATCACTGGGGAACGTTCTCAAGGGCCCATACGGGGTAAAGATCATTAAAAAAATTAGAAATAAAAGTCTTGGAGATACTGGTGAGTTTCCTGGAGGGCTACATGGACGTGTTTTGTATTAATATAGGATCCAATGCCTCTAGCCACGATGTGCAACACCCAGGGACAGTGGGAAGACCAGCCCCGTCACATTCGGTGATAGGTAAGTTATGACGGTGACAGTTGTCTGCTTTTTCACACGTTTGTTGACCTAATCGAAACGTTTTATGCATTTTTAAGTGGTGATTTGCTCCAGTTTTAAGAAAGGTAAAAAGGAAAACCTGCAGAGAGACACGGAGCTGAGGCTACACATCGGCATCACCGTGGTTCCCGGCAGCCGGGTGGGACCCACAGCCCCTGGGGCTGTCGTGCACTCAGGGCAGGAAACAGGCAGAGGACTTGGAAGAAAGAAAGGAAAACCTGGGTGAGTGAAATGCTGTCGGCGAACCATTCTAAAATATTGAATTAAAATGATCCGGAAGAGCATAGGTAGAAACTAGCGTTTCACTGGGTGTGCTCACTGCAAACCCAGGGAGGGGGTTTGGGGAAGCCACGGAACCCAGATGGAAACGTCACTTGGATGGTATCAAGAAGATGCCTGTCTCCAGGGGGTTCTCTCCGTGACCTCAAGCAGGCATCAGGACAGTCTTGGCACAGCGGGCGTAAACCTTATGGAATTTTCTCTGGTTGCCCATGTTACTCCCTGGAGAGTTTAATTGCTGGACTCGTTAAGCTCAATGTCTAAGATGAAAGGTGTCATTGACTGAATTTCCAAATAAATCAGTGCATGAATATTTTATCAGTAATGATTAAAATCAGCTAAAACAACCTGATTATACTGGATATAGCCGTATATGAGGCAAAAAAACGATGAGAAACTATTGAGCTCCAGCTGAATACTGAAGTACAAAGTGTCCAATACCCTGATGATCCTAAGATGTCTCCAAGCAGGGGCTGTGGATCCTGAGTTCTGACTTCCTTTCGGAAGGAGTGGCCCAAGGCTCTCTGTCTGGTGCAGCCAGGCTGGCTCTCCTGTGCTCCGCAGGGCAGGGTTCCCAAGAGCCCAAGGTCCCTGGGCAAGACTGGCTGCCCCTAGTTCTCCCACGCTTCCCAGACCCCTGCCCCAGCACCACCCGCCAGCCGTCCCTCAAAACCGACTCCTGAGAGGAGATGCTCTGCCACCTGCTTGCCTCCCTTTCTTCTGCCACTGCAAGGGGGACACTCATTCCAAGGCAGTGAGAGCCCCTGGCCTGACTGTCTGCCTGCAAAACAAGCCTGCCTCAGCCTGGTCCTTCCGAGGCCCGACCACGTCTTCCTGTCGCACTGGCGAAGGTCTTCATTTCTAGGTTCTGGCTGGGAATGTGAGCGACATGCCAGCAGCCAGAAGTCTGCCTTTGAAACACTTCCAGCCTGACCAGAGGAGGAAATACTGGATTCTTCACCAGAAACCTGTTTTCATGCACTATGAAACTCAAGTCCAAAGTCGGACTTCCAGAGGATTTAGACGTCTGCCCCGGCTGCACCCGAGTCACAGGCACTTGGTAAACTCCCCCGGGTCAGTCCTGAAATCCAGAGGCCCCGTCTCTCCCCCAAACAGCTGTATTCACCAGGCATTTGCACAAAGTAACAGGTACTGGTTTTATCAAAAATAAAGGTGTAAAACACCATCTTAGGAAAGCAGGAACTTCAGAGGTGAGCAAGGAAGCTAGTTTCAGTTTCTCTTGAAATGCTGAATCACTAACATTAAAAAACAAAAGATTTCTGCGATCTTCTCTGCCATCTCCAAGCGAACACAGCACGCTTCCAATATCACAGGATTTTCATGGAGAACCGGAAACAACAGTTGGAGAACTTTCCTCAGTCGGGGCAGCCCGACACCAGGCTCACTCAAGGCCTCGCAGGCCTAGGCAGGCCACCGCAGGCCCACGTGGCTGCGGCCTCTCCCTGGGACCCGCTGGTTGCTGTCACTTTCCTTTTGCTTTTGTTGTCACTATGTTTGCTTAATGACCTCGTTCTCTGGGACTTCCCATTTCTCCAGCAGAGAAACAGGCCCAGCTCTCCAAGGTTGGAGTTGGGGGGATTTGCTCTCTGGCTAAGGCCCCAGAGTGCGGGGGCAGAACCACGTGGGCTGAGATGGGACCGAATGTTCAGTACATTTTTTTTCTAAATGGATGTTCAATATTTTAAGTGGCACATCAGTTACTCTGGGGTGTTCTTATCCAGTTCACTCCATCAGCTTCAATAAATGCCAAATTAAAAAGAAAGGGGAAAAAAAGAAGAAAGAAATGGCACGCTCCTCTGTGTCTGGGTCTGTGTGTGTGTGCGGGCCTGTGTGTGGCAGAGAATGAAAACTTCGGAATGAAAAACAGCAGGAATTAACAGAGCGGATAAGCAGAGAGCAGGGGAAGGGCACCCCCGCTGGCTGTCCCCAGACGCTGACATCTTCACCACTCCCTTTGGCCACTGGGTGCCCGAGGAAGGGTCCTTCTTCACTTCCTTTGGTAATGCTCCCCAGGCTTGGCCTTCAGGTTTTCTGTGCCTTTTTGGTCAATGGAATGATGCTCGACCCCCACAGGTATGGGTGTCCTGTCCCTGAAACCTGTTACCTTATATGGCAGAAGGGCTTTGCAGGTGTGATTAAATTAAGGATCTGGAGATGGGGGAGCCAAGTGGCCCAATGTCAGCACAGGGGTCCTGATAAGGGAGGGGGTGCAGGAGTGTCAACGTCAGAGGCGCAGAGGCCACAGTGACGGGGCCAAGGGGGGGTCCTTGCCTGCTGCTGCGCACGTGCCCCCCACCCCCTCCACATCCCTGGACTGGGAAACGGAACCACAAGGAGGGAGGCAGTTCTCAGCCCCAGAAACATCCAACGTGCAGGCCAGGCTGGGCTTCTGGGTCCCACCGGCAATTCAATCTTTCTGACTTTCCAAAAGGGATCCACGGGGAGGGAAGGCCTCCCCCCAGCCAGGGCTTAACAGTCTCTCCAAGAGCTGTCTGCTCACACTTTCAGAGAAAGACCTGCTCCCCGCCAGGCGGGCAGAACGGAATGGCCAGTTAACGGATTTCATAGCATCTGAGTCCTGTTGGGGGTAAAACATGTGGGTGGGTGCCCCTTGGTGGGATCCACACGCAGGAATGGCCAGCCGGGCCACCTCTGTCCACATGGCAGCATTTTCTACAGCAGAGCAGACGCAGAGGCGTCGGGGAGGGGAGAACAGAGCTCTGGTCCCCCCAGGGCACCCAGCGAGCACAGTGTTACCCTCCGCTCAGAACAACTGGGCCAAAACACTGTGATGGCCCATTGTTTTGATATTCCATTGTGTTTCCTTTTTTCCCTCCAGGCCTCTTAACTGTTTTGTGGTGTTCACCTTATTAATACCCTCTCTCATCATTGCCTTTACGATGAACGCAAATCTACGTGCCGCATCTCTCTGTCTTAGACTCAGCCAGCAACGTAGGTCTGCCGGCCGACCCTGGGACCCGTGGGAGGGTGAGGTGGAATGGCGTCCTGCGTCGGTTCCCCGGTAATACTGTTGTCCGGATGGGAAGCCAAGGCCCACAGTACACACCCAGCCCCCGAGAGAGGAGCAGAGACAAGCAAAGAGGAGGGATTCCGGGGGAGGTCGGGGGGAGAGAGTGGTCGTGGCATGAAAAATAAAATGTGCCCGTTTTGTCTCAAGTCTATCCCAGTTCATACAAAATCACGACCACAAAATTTACTAATTCTTACACCAAAACTGGGTCAAGAGGCAGGAAAGGACAGCCACACCCAAGTGCCTGGGAAACAAGCAGAAGTAACGACTGGCATTTCCCCGTCTTGGAAGTTGCCAACTTTCAGGACAGGAAGGTCACACCTGCAGCCCACCTGGACACTACCTGGGGGACATGTGCCTCCGGTCAGAGCTTGCAGCTACCCACCTACGGAAACAGAGCTGCGACTCTTCCCGGCCGTTTGCTCTGGACGTGCAGGAACCTCCCGCCACGCAGGCCGGGTGCGAGCTCGTTTGCTCCATTATCAATTCCTCTGCGTCACTGCCGGCAAGTTTTGCACGAGGCCAGGCCGATTATCCCGGGGCACGCTCTGCACACCGGGCAGCAGGAATGCACATTTAGTATTCATCCTTCGATGTTCGCCAAATGGCCTACTCGGGGGCTGTCAGCACGAAGAATTATTTTATTACGCTGGGAAATCTCGTTTGGAGCCACCATTTGGATGTTAAAACAGCATAGACGGGTTTTCCGTAACCGGAGGACAAATTGATCCCAGCGAAGGAGGCGCCGTCAGTGCAGACGGGGAGGGCGGCTGGGGCCTCGGCAGCAGACACCTCAGGGCCTCGGGTTGTCCATGTGTAAAGTGAGGCGTCCACGCTAGGATTGTGGCTCCAGGGCGGAACCACAGGGACGTGCCCTGAGCAAGGCCTGGGTCTCCGCAGCTGCAGCCAGGCACTTGGCTCTGAGCGCAGCCACGGTTAGCCCTGTACAGGGTCTGTAAGGGCTCAGGTGTGTGGGGTCCTGTTCCCCTGGGACCTCGGCACGGCCAACATTGGACTGCAACATGCACCTCCAAACAGGACCGGACAGGGTGAAAGTTGCACCTGTGCCTGAGCAAACACAAAGAAGGTTCCAGAAGACATTTAACGCACCCCGTAGCCCTGAGGACATTGTCTTAACCAACAGCTCAACACAGAATGGAGTTTAACACTCACCTCCTCGAAACCCAGGAAAACGGAAACCTTACCAGCGAGGTCCTAAAATGGAGGGGAAGGAACACATAAACCCGATAATTACGAGAAAAGGATCCACGTGCTGCTTTTTGTTAAATGTGCCACCAACTAGGAGCATCAAAGGGTAGACTACGGTAAAAAATCTACATTTGAAGTGTGAGTTTAAATGACAAAAATCAAATGGAAGATTAACGTGGACAATTTAATAGTACCAGAGCTCGAATTTTCAAGGAAAGTTTTCTTTCTGAGCAAAATTACCACTAAGAGTCAAAGTGAGGGGAAATAAATGAAAATGTGGCTTTCGTGTTTCTCCTTCTCCAGAGGCGGGTCCCCTACTGCGAGCAGGAAGTAAGAGAAGGGTCTCCCCACTGGAGAACGCCTTCCAATATTGAACTGATGTCACGGAACACCTTTACCAAAGACAATGTCTCAATGAACCGTGAGCAAGCATTTTGATTCCACTCTTGTCACTACTCCCTGAAAGCGAGACATAAATTATCGAAATGCCCTTTGAACATCGGCCCATTAGAAGCTTCAAAGAGAATTTGGAATGCACAGAAAAAGTGGGAAATTACCTAAGACCAAGACTGGGGGAGCACGGGCTACATCCTTGCCCCCAGACGTCACGCTCTTAATCATGAAATTGTGCACTTAGTAAGACGCCGAGCTTGTCTCATACAGATGAGAGCAAGGGGTGTTTTGGGAACTTAGGGTGTAGATGCAACCACGAGGCTCCCACCAGGTCCTCTGGGAAGCCAGGACACATCTCTAAACAGGAAACCTCCAACTCTGCGTGCAGCTGTTGGTGGAAGCCCACACCTGTCTGCATGGGTGCAGAGGGAAGCCACCTTGAGGTGGGCCTGCCGCATCTGCAGCTCACAGCAATTTACACGAAATTGATTATAGACAGGTGCCCTCTCCGCAGCGGCTGATCTGGTGCTCTTCCATTGAGTGAGGCGCAAACACCGAGTGAAAGCGGAGCAATGAGAAAAGCACAAGGAAACTGGCTTCTGTTTCACCAATTTCCTGCGGGGGCTGGCAGGCGCCATTGCTCCGGACAGCTCTCAGGCAGGAGCGCCTCTTCGGAGAGGTGTTGGTGACCTCCCGGCGCGTCTAGGTGGGCAACAGATGAGGTGAGAGGCTTGGAAACAGGAAACAGAGTTGACTGGTGGGTTCCCCTGAAGGAGAGGCAGCAGCGATCAAGAGGCCTGATTGAAAATGTATAGAAGTTATAGATTACTTTGCATAACATTGATGCCTCTGCTTTTCTCGTCCTTGCCTTTGGTGATGGAAACATCCAACCTGAGTCCTGCTCAGCTGTCTGTGGCCAGGGGCACTGCACTAAAATGCAGACCACATGGAGACGCAGGGCGTGGTGACCCGCAAGGCAGGCACCAGCCTGGGAGGAGGCCAGGACACTGCTCCCACCCTCGATCTGGTGGTCATCCATGCAGATATGCAGGGGTACATCTACATTATGGCGAGCCAGCTCTTAATTTGACCAGGCACGAAAGAAATTTTGAAATAAAAAAAAATGTTCATTAATGTTGAACAGGTTCAGGTAGAGAAAGTCTTTCTGGAAAGCAATTAACCAACATGTATGAGGAACTCTGAAACATTCTTATTTATTGCTCCAGTGATTTAATGTCGAAGAATCTTGCCCAGGGATGAGGTTGCACAAGGGTGTTTATCACTGCATCATTTATAACACTGAAAAGTTAGAAATAACTTATGTCCAACAACCAGGCGGACTTTTGTTATTTCTATTAAATGGAATATTATATAGCCATTAACAGCTATGTTTTCAAAAACATTTTTATAATTATGTTTACAATATAACAGTAAGTTTAAAACTGCACTTATTGTTTGTGCAGGGTAATCCTGATTTTGTTATATAGATAACAGACAACAAAGCTTGTGTTTAGGTGTGCGTGTGTCAGTACATACACGTAAAACAATGAGTAGCATAGCTTTTTTCTTCATCACAATTTTCTGTATTTCTCAAATTTTTATGTGGATCATGTATTATTTCTGAAGATTATTTTATTTTTCCAAGGCATGTATTGCTTTTGATTTTTAACACTTGTTTATTTTTGATCATAAAATAGTTCAAACACATAAAAGAGAACAAAAAAAAAATCACATAAAGATGCTCACATTCTCACTTCCTAGGCTTATGGTATATTAACACATTTAATCATACTTAACATTTCTGTATTGGACATTTTTTTAAATAAATTGTTTCAAGCGCAGCCACACTGGAACACGAACATTACTATAAAGTGAGAGTCATTCCCACATGCGTTTTTCTGCTTTTACCAAATATTCATTTCCCACAAATGATATGTACTCTTGAATGAGTTTTTAAAAAATTGACATAAAGGTTATTTGTTTTGTAACTTGTTTTTTTTTAACTCAATATTGTGTTACGTTTGTTCATCCATGAAGACGCGTGTGAATCTAGTGCGTTATCTTTAGTGTGTGGTATGCCTCTGTGTGAACCACATGAACGAACCACGATTTACAGGTGGACCTCACAGCTCCTGCAGGTTTTCTTCCAGATCACCAGAATAAAGCCAATATCACAATGAAGCGAGTCACACGAATTTGGGTTTTGTTTTTTTTTTCGGTTTTTGGTGCATATGAAAAGTTATGTTTACCCTACACAGGCGGTCCCTGGGCTGTGGACGGCCCTACTTACAGCCTTCCGTACTTACCAACAGGCTCCCAGGGCTCCCCACAAGGATAATTTACCATGAAATAATTACATTAATAATTCGGGATCTAGTTTCCCATGCGCATAAAAATAAACTCACATGGTGGAGGCGGTCGGCGACCCAGCGCCGTCACACGCAGCTGGTGCCATTGTTTACATGGTCGCTTCCGCACAATGTCACCTCCGTCCTAACTTTTTTACTCCATTTTGTGAGTCTGTGTTTGCCCCGCTGACCACACCTCCAACGCAAAAGTCCTCTGCAAGTCCAGGTGAGCCTGGCACGAAGAGGAAGGTGATGACAATGGAAAGGAAAGTGGAAATAATTAAGCGTTTGGAGAAAGGCCAGGCGCCATCGTTCACAGGGAAAGCATCGAGCTGCAGTCGCTCGACTATCGGAACAACTATACGGGACAAAGTGAGAATAATGGAACATGAGCTCCAGTGAAAGCATCAGTTATTACTAAGCAGTGGATTAATTACTACAATGGAAAGGTTATTGATCTGGTTAGAAGATCAAAATAAGCATAACATTCCTATTAGCCTAGCATTGATGCAACATTAGGTGAGTGTTAACCTTTAATACTCTGCTTTGGAATTTCTCCTATCTCCTGTCTAAACATTTTGTATGAGTTTGTTTTATGTTCTGTTTGTTCAAATCCAAAGAAAGAGCACAATAGTTACTGTAACTTATTATTACAATATAGCAGTATTATTATTATTACATTATTACACTGTATTATTACTATTACATATGAGCCATCGTAGTGTTGTTGTTATATTATTATTATCTATTACTATATATGCACTGTTCATCAGGGATCCAAGTTACATACAAATCCGACCTAAAGACACTCTCAGGAACGTATCTCCTTCTTAACCTGGGGACCACCTGTACGGTCTATTAAATATGCAATAGCATTATTTCAAAAAAGCAAGGTACGTACCTTAACTAAAAAATATTTTTTCTAAAACATGCTGAGGATCATCTGAGTCTTCAGAGAGCTGTAATCTTTTTTCTGGTGGAGGGTCTTGCTTCCGTGTTGAGGCCGCTGACAAATTAAAGTGGTGTTTGCTGAGGACTGAGGTGGCTGTGGCAATTCCTTAAAAGAAGACAATAATAAAGTCTGCTGCATACACTGACTATTACTTTCACATGAGGTTTTCTGTGGCATGTGATGCTGTTTGATAGCATTTTACCCACAGCAGAACTTCTTTCAAAATTCAGGTAACTCTTCTATAAAGCCTGCCACTGCTTTATCAAGTAAGTTTATGGAATATTCTAAATCCTTTGTTGTCATTTCAATTGTGCTCACCACATCTTCACCAGGAGTAGATTCCATCTCAAGAAACACTTTCTTTGCTCGTCCATAAGAAGCAACTCCTTATTTGTTCAAGTTTGAACATGAGATTGCAGCAAAACAGTCACCTCTTCAGGCTCCACTTTCTAATTCTAGCTCTCTTGCTGTTTCCAGCACATCTGCAGTTACTTCCTCCACTGAAGTCTGGAACCCCTGAAAGTCATCATGAAAGTAGGTATCAACTTCTTTTAAACTCTTGTTAATGTTGATATTTTGACATCCCCCTATGAATGACCAGTGTTCTTAATGACATCTAGAATGGTGAATGCTGGCTAGGCAGGGCAGCTCACACCTGTAATCCCAGCATTTTGTGAGGCCAAGGATTGCTTGAGGCCAAGAGTTTGAGACCAGCCTGAGCAACATGTCAAGACCCCATCTCTACAAAAAAAATTTAAAAATTGCCAGGCATGGTGGCACATACCTATAGTCCTAGCTAATTGGGAGGCTGAGGCAGGAGGATCACTTCAGCCCAGGAGTTTGAGGTTGCAGTGAGCTGTGATGATACCACTATACTTTAACTTGGGCAACAGAGCAAGACCCTGTCTCCAAAAAATAAGAAGGTAAGATAAAATGAAATAAAATAAAATAAAAGCTAGGTGAAATATTTCCAGAAAGTTTTCAAATTACTCTACCCAGATCCATTATAGGAATCACTATCTATGGCAGCTATAGCTCTACAAAATGAATTTCTTAAATAACAAAATTTGAAAATTGAAATTACTCCTTGATCCGTGGGCTGAAGGATGGATGTCATGTTAGCACTCATAAAACAGTATTGATCTCCTTGTACATTGCCGTCAGAGCTCTTAGATGACCAGGTACCTTGTCAATGAGCAGCAATATTTTGATTTTTTTTTACCTGAGCAGTAGGTCTCAACATTAGAGTTAAAATATTCAGCAAGCCATGCTGTAAACAGATGTGCTGTCTTCCAAGCTTTGTTCCATTTATAGAGCAAAAGCAGAGTAAATTTAACATATTCTTAGGACCTTAGCATTTTCAAAATGTTAAATGAACGTTGGCTTCAAATTAACGTCACTGGCTAAATTAGCCCCTAATGAGAGTCAGCCTGTCCTTCAAAGCTTTGAAGCCAGGCATTGACTTCCCCACTCTAACTTTGGAAGTCCTAGATGAAATCTTCTTGCAATAGAAGACTGTTTTATCTGAATTGAAAATATGTTGTTTAGTGTCACCAACTTTATCAATGATCTTGGCTAATCTCCTGGATAATTTGCTGCAGCTTCTATATCAGCACTTGCTGCTTCACCTCACAGTTTTATTTTATAGAGATGGCTTCTTTCTTTGAACCTCATGAACCTCTTCTAGCTTCATGAACCTCATGAACCTCTGCTAGCTTCAGTCTTTTCTTGTACAGCTTCCTCACCTCTCCCAGACGTCACAGGATTGAAGAGAGTTGGGGCCTTGCTCTGGATTAGCATTGGCTTTAGGGAATGTTGTGGCTGCTTTGATCTCCTATCCAGACCACTGAAACTTTCTCTGTATTAGCAATAAGGTTGTTTCGCTTTCTTATCGTTCCTGTGTTCACGAGAGTAGCACTTCTGTTTTCCTTCAAGAACTTCCCTTCGAGTCACAATTTGGCTAACTGTTTGGCACAAGGGGCCTGGCTTTCAGTTATCTCGGCTTTTGACATGCCTTCC
>CM052446.1:58811841-59127380 GCA_028533085.1 Varecia variegata | reverse complement strand
CACTAAGCTTAATCATTTCTAACTTTTGATTTAAAATGAGAGACATGCGACTCCTCCTTTCATGTGGACACTTAGAGGCCACTGTAGGGTTATTAATGGGCACAATTTTAATGCTTCTGTGTCTCAGGAAATAGGGAGGCCTGAGCAGAGGGATAGAAATGAGGGAATGGCCACTCAGCGGAGCAGTCAACACGCAGCATTTAGCGATTAAGTTCACTGTCTTATATGGATGGGGTCACTGGCACCCCAAAACAATTACAATAGTGATATTAAAAATCACTGATCATAGATCACCATAAAAGATTTAATAATGATGAAAAAGTTTGAACTGTTGTGAGAATTACCAGAAGGTGACATAGAAATACAAAGTGAACACCTACTGTTGGAGAAAGTGGTGCCAATAGACTTGCTCAATATGGGGTTGCCACAGCTTTCGATTTGTAAAAAATGCAACACCTGCAAAGTGCTATAAAGCAAAGTGTAATAAAACAAGGTATGCTTGTACCTGTGTGTTTCTCTGTTGATGGGAGCCTGACTGTATTTCAGTGCTATTTTGCTGATATAGACATAGCTACAAAGAGCATCCTTTTAGATGTCTCCTCTGACGCATGATGAATGTTTCTTTAGAAAGATGCCTGGAGACAGAATGTCTGGGCTGGAGGGTGTGGGTACCTCAACTCCTCCAGATCTTGTAACATCATCCTCCAGAGTAGTTGCACCAATTTACACTCTGTGGAAGGCAGAGAGATGGTCTCCAAAGACAGCCACTTCCTAATCCCCAGAACCTGTGATTATGTTATGTTACAAGGCAAGGGAGAATTAAATTTGCAGATAAAATTGTTTGCTAATCAGCTAACCTCTAAAGAGATGATCCTGGATTACCCAGGTGGGCCCAGTGAGATCACAGGGTCCGTAAATATGGACTCCTCCATATTTACGGACCCTGGAAGCAGGACAGCCAGTGGCAAGGCGAGGCCATGTGAGGAAGACTTGCTGGCTCTGACGCTGGAGGACTGTGCCTTGGGTCAAGGAATGCAGCAGCCTCTAGAAGCTGGAAAAGGCAAGACAGCAGATGCTCCCCTAGAGCCTCCCACAGGAACTCAGCCCTGCCAATGCCTTGATTTTAACCCAGCGAGACCCATTTCAGAGTTTTGACCTTCAGAACTATAAGGCAATAAATTTGCACTGTTGTAAGCCACTAAATTTGTGCTAAGTTGTTATAGCAGCCACAGGAAGCTCATACACACTCTCATGCCACAACGTTGCCTTCCCCACATCTTTGCAAACACTAAGTGGGATCCAACTCACTAATTTGTTTTCCACTGAGTGGGTGGGAAACAACTCACTGCAGGCTTCCTTTGTATTTCCCTGGCAGCTGAGGAGGTCGGGCTGTTTTCCTGTGATAGTAATTACTATTTCCTCTTCTGCAAATCCTCAACTTATATACTTTACCCATTTTTAACTGGGTGGCTTGTCTTTTTTGATTGATTTGTAGGATTTCTTAATATATTCTGTACATTGATCCTTTGGAAATTATATAATTTGATGTATTAGTTTCCTACGGCTGCTGTAACAAAGCATCACAAAGTAGAACAACAGAAACTTAGGCTCACAGTTCCAGAGGCTGGAAGTTCTAAACCAAGGTGTCTGCAGGACTGTGCTGTCCTCTAGGGGAGGATCCTCACGTGCCTCTTCCAGCTTTTGGTAGCCCTGGCTGTTCTGTGGCTTGTGGCAGCGTCACTCTAGTCTCTGCCTCTGCCTTCACGTGGTCATCTTACCTGTGTCTGGGTCTGTGTTCCCACTTGGTGTTCTCCCTGTGAGTCTGTGTCCACACTCCTCTTATCAGGATTCTGGTCATATTGGCTGGGGCACCCAGCCTATTCCAATATGACCTCACCTGAACTAGCTCTATCTGCAGCCACACCACCTCCAAATAAGCCCACCTTCTGCGGTACTGGCGCTTAAGACTTTAACATATCTTTTCTGGAGGACACATAATTCATCCCACAACAGTTGCAAATATCTTCTACTAAATTGTGGATTGTCTTGTATGTGTTTATGAACTCTTTTGTCATACAGAAATATTTAATTTTAATGCAATAATATTTATCACTTTCCTTTCATTGTTAGGGCCTTTTCCACCTTGTTTTAAAATCTTTCCACATCAAGATGTAAGAGAAATTGTCAGTAACTATATAAACAACAATCAGTAGCGGCAAATATTCCCACACATTCCCATTCAAAAAAATGACAAAGGAACAGACCGTTTTAGAGTTTTACTTCTGTAGTTCATCAGACCTTAAGAACAGGTAATTTGTGTCTCATGCGAACTGTTGTAGAAAATAGAAAGAGAAAGAAAGTACTGCAGCTCATTTATGAGTTTAAGATAACCTTGAAGCACAAGTTGGAAAACAACATGTGGAAGGAGGAAAATTAAACTGTCTTGTTTATTAACACAGATTCAAAAATCCTAAGTACAGTAGTAGCAAATGAATGTTACCATGTCTCAAAAATAACATGGCTTGCAAAGTAAGATTTATCTCAAAAATACAAGGATGACTTAGTTTTATCAAATCTGTTAATGTATTCACCTTATAAACAAATTACAGAAGAAAAACTATATATATACACATATGTATATTATATATATACATATATATAATAATCTCACTGGAAGCATAAAATCAAATCTAATAAACTTTTACAACCCTTAAAAATGAAAAAAAATACAAACGTGTAATGAATTAAGAGGTGAATGCCAAATAGTCAATCGAAATCCTATATCGAAATTAATACTTAAGCATGAGGTTTTACTTTACAATCTTGTCTTTATAAAGACTTTATAAAGAATTCCCTTTTTATAGTTTCTACTTAATATTCTAAATGAGATTAAGCAGCTTGGTCAGTTTCTTCATCAATAAAATACAAATCACAGTAATTTCTTCCTCACGGAATTGCTGTAAGGTTGCAAGAAAACTGTCCGCATTGCGATGGGCAAGGCTCACTGCTGAGTCCTGGTGCGCAGAGCAGTGCCAGACACAGGGTAGGTGCTCAGTGCTAATGTGTCACCGGAGACAGCCGTCCCTCTGTCGATGGTGAGGCCGGTGGTGGTGATGTTCACGGTGCACTGACTGACTGCCACCTCTGCACCAAACAATGCACTTGGTACATTGGGGCACTTTAGTTTTTCATAATCCTACTTGCTCCTAAAAATAAATTATATTGTATTGTTCTGAAAATATTTAATGCCAATTCAATAGACAGACAACAGAAAAAATGAGATTGGAAGAGGCAAAGTTACTGTTATTTGCTGATAATAATTAGAGACCTGAAAAAGTCAAGAAAAGCAACTGTTAAAAACCAATAGAAACAGAAAATTTAGTGCAGTGGCTATGAAATCTTTGATATGTAAAATCAATAGCTTTCCTATACTGCATATGACAATTAGCCAGTTAGGAAATAAAATTATAAGCAAGTTATTAATACTCTTTCATATTAGCACGAAAGTTAGCAACAACAAAAGAAAACTGAAACTTCTAGTGGGAGACATAAAAGAAGTCTCGAATAAATTTAAACACATATTTATGCTTGACTAGAAAGATTTGATATTGTAAAGATATAAGTTCTCTCCAACTTCACCCTTAATCGAAACACCAATGAGATTTTCAAGGGAAAGGTGATGAGCTGTTTTAAAATTCATAGAGAAAAATCAAAGTACAAGAAAAGCCAGAAAAATTCTCAAAAAATAAACTACCACATAGCAGGCTTAGCAGATATTAACATGCATTTGAAAACTCCAAAACTTTAAGTAGTTAAATATTGACCCAGAAATAGGCAGTGAAATTAGGAGCACAGATATTAAAAGGTCAAACATAAACAAAATACATCTGGCGATTTTAAATGTGATAAAGGTGGCAGTTCAAATCCATAAGGAAAAAATGAAAAATCAGACATTTGGAATTCATACCTTTTTTTAACCACAGTTATTTCCAGGTAAATCAAAGATTTAAATGTAAAGATGAAATTATAAAATTATTAGAAAAAATTGACACAATTTTTATTTTTAATATTATTGTGAAATGGGAAAGCCTTCTTAGTAAAACACAAAATCTAGAAGAAAAAAGAACAGCTAGATTAACTTAACCACATATTTTATGACATAAAATTTGCAATATTGTATCATAAAAAGAATAAAAAAATCTGAGGAAAAGATTTAATAAGAAATTTTTGTAATGTGGTGGTAAAGTACAAAAACAAAGAAAGTAACCATTAAAAATGGACATTGGCTACAAATAGAAAAGTAAATAAACACAGGGAATAAAATCTAAGACTTTAAACTTAATGTCTAATTAAAGATAAGCGAGTTGAATAGAGTTTAGAAAGCAATTGTTACCTATAGGCCCTCTTGAATGGGCAACCCTGATAGGATTATAAGGATTATAAAAATAGGATTATTTGCAAATTAAATTAATGCATCAGTTCCATTTCAAGGAATTTATTCTACAGAAAAAATTCACAAAAGCATATACTGTATATGGGTGTTCACAGCAGCATTGTTTAAAATAGCAAAAAACTAGCAGAGGCATGACTGCTGAATGCATTGTGGTAACTGTGCACATTCTCTTCCTTAAAGCCATTAAGAAAGAGGGGAGCCCGTGTAAATTGGAACCCCAAAATCCCCAGGGTATGATGTTAGATAAAAATTCAAGTTTCAACTGATATGGTTTGCGCGCATGCTTTTATTTTTCAAAAAGACCAAAAAATCTGCAGGTATGTGTGCATATGTGTGTATGTCTGTATGTAAGAAAATAAAATTTCTGGGAGTTTACACAAGAAACAAAACTCTGGATAGTGATTAAATTGGAAATATCAAGACAGAAGAAGCCATTATTTTAATTGTTTTTTTGGTTCGGGTTGACTTTAACCATGTCCACGTATTACTTTTATAATACAAGTTAGTAATGCAGCAATCCTAAAACTAGAAGACTTAGAATAAAAAAAGTTAGATTTATTAAAGCCTTGAAAAAAATTATCTTGAGGATGCCATTTCTCTAATGAAAAGCATACTTTTGTTCCTAACCGTTTACCGTTTCCTGTTGAGCTCTGATTCTTACTTTCAAACGTCTTTCTTTATCTATCTGGACCTTGAAGTGGACATTCTGCATGCTTCCTTCTGAGGACTCTGCAATAGATTATGCTCCATTTCCTGGTCCCTTGTGACACAGATCCTGTCCACAGAAGGCAAAACTGCGAGGCCAGGACGCCTCGGCCAGGACACTCAGCTGCGGAATATCCTCTTCAGGCCTTTGGATGCTTATCAGTGCTTCCAGATACGGCTGTTTCTGGGAAATGTCTCGTATCACCTTGCCATTTCTGCCTTCAGTTTATTGACATTAAGCCACCACTGATGTTAGCTTACCCAAAACTCAGGCAAATGTGTGTTGAGAGAGAGACAGAGAGAACAAGAGAGAGAGAGCTTCAATGAATTCACCCAAGAACTCTGCAGTTAGAAAATCTAGAAAGAAGCTAAATTTATTCTGACATACATATGAGTTTTGTGTTTTATGGATTAGTATTGTTTTCACCTTAAATTCCATATTCTTATCTTTTCAAAATTGAGCACTGGAGGTTTAAATTCAGGCCTGGCCACAGGTAGAAGAGGTTGTTTTCTATGAAGACCATTTGGTCATGGATGCTTCTGTTTGTTATAAAATATTTTTTAAAAGCACACTCTAAAAGTCCATTTTCAGTTTGATTCTTCTGAAAGTGATGCTGTGCTGCTTCTACAGCAGTTTGTCTTGTTTTACCTGCTGGCCCCCACCTGTGGCAATGAACATAAAAATGACCTAGGGGTCACTTACCCAATAGTACCATTCATTGATCAAGTTGAAGTAATAGCACAGTGAAGAGCACTGGAGTTCGAATAAAGCTCTCTCTCTAGAAACTAAAATAGTTGATGGATTTGTGACTGACTAATATAATATATAATTATCTTTTTCCAGAGAAAGCAACAGAGTTTTTGCATGTCTTTGTTACCATAAAGGCAAATGTAGATCTGGGCTTAGTTTGGAATATGTGCAGACAATTTTGCTTTTAATTTCATTATCAAAACCCTGGGAGCTGGGTTCTCCAGTGTTATTCCTGTCTAACCCCAAAGGATTCTGCAGTTGCCAAAAAAGTGCAATTCACTGCAATGAGCTTTTCCAAAGCAGCTCTGAAGCTGCCTTTTTTCCTCTTCACAACTATTGCAAGGATTTTATGGTTTTCCCCATTTAGTAAAAAAGGAACTAGAGTAGGAAAGATCAAGCACTCTAAATTTTAGCATAAATGTCAAGGTGAAAGGAATGGCAAACCCTAAGCCCTCCCTAATAAAGCCTAGGAAGTTTCCTATTTTATTTCAATGACAACCTATGCTTCCAACTCAAGCTTCAAACCATAAACAGTCGATGTCATCTTAAAGACGAATCTGCCTAACGCGTTGCTGGAGAATAAACCGTTGAAAACATTTAATTGAGCCTCTAAACCGGAACAGCCTTGCTGAAGTCTTGGTTTAAGCACATAGTGTGTGTTGCCCTGCCAAGGACAGACACACGGTAAAAGGCATTTTTAATTGATTCTTCATTCCTTTTTTATTATTATTTCAGAGACTCCAGGAAGAGCAAGAAATCAAGTGATGTGCAGGAGAAAAGAAACAGAACTGAGAAGGTGCAATTAGGTATTCACACTCCATGTCTTCCAGTTGAAAAATGATGAATTCAGTTAATAATTTTTATATTTCCTGAAATCTAAATGTTTGACATCCCACAGTAAAAATGTGCGCTTATCTTACTTGTGGAGTTTCCTGCGGATATTTGAAGTTGTGCTGACATGACAGCGATGGGACATGCAGGAATATACACGGGAGACGTGCAGTTAAGATGGTTGACTTAGACCCAAACACATCAATAATTACACTAAAATTAAATGAACCAAACACCCCTAATTAAAAGGCAGAGATTATCAGACTGGATAAAAAAGAATGACTCAATTATGTAGTCTTTACAAGAGACCTATTTTAAATATAAAAACATAGGTCAGTTGAAGGAAAAAGGTATTTAATATTAAGATTGAGCATGATATAGTTAGTATTACTATCTTAAAATCAAAGTAAATTTCAAGGCAAAGATTGCTAAAAGGGATACAGAGGAACATTATACAATGAAAGAAAGATGTCCTGTTCTTCATCTGAAAACACAATAATCCTAAATATATTACACCTAACAATAGGATATTTATGAATAAAACTAACAGAACTAAAGGGAAAAATTGACCAATCTCATCCATAATCAGAGATCATACAGCACTAAGTTCCTATTATTCAAAGAAAACCAAGTATTAAAGTTATGAATTATTTTTACTTGTTTTTTTAAGTTTTAAGGAGTCACTTTATTTATTTTCTCTAATTCCAACTTTCTTTGTAGCTCATTTTGCTGGAGTATTTTCTCAAGACATGTCTTCAGGCGGGTCCATGGAACTTGAGATGGAGTTTGATTCGTGGACTCAGGTGACAAATTTCTTCATCATAAACATTTCTGAACACAAAAGATACCTCATATAAGGTGCGTGAAGGCACTATTGTTTCAGCAGTTTGCATGAGGTTAAAATCTAAATTGCCTTATTAACAATGCAGTTTTTGGTGTGTAATTTTTCTCTAAGCCTTGCTTGCTTTCATCCGGAAGTGTCTGAACAGGAGTCAGGTGGGACATTCGCATGGTGATCGAAGTGCCCAGAAGTATTTCCTGTAACGTCATAACTGAGCATTTCTTGAAGCAGCCACCAACAGCAACTTTTCTCCAAGCATGCTCTCCTCCCACAACCCAAACCCAGCAGTTGGTGATTGGGATCGTCTAGAAAGTTCTAATCTCTGAAATATGAATGGTCATAAAAACTAGAATATGGTCTCTAGCTTTCCAGGCTCACATTTAACTCCTTATCTCTTATTGTTTCTCATATTGTTTTTAACTGATGAACTGATCCCAAGAATGTGGGTGACCGTATTTTATGACTATATCCCATGCTGTGGAAGAGTATGACACAGGGCTCAGACACGTTCACCTGCGTGTCTTCACTGGTCCCACCTCGGCTCTTTCCCTTCCCCAACATCTTCCTGCTTTGTGGTGGCCTCTACATCACCTTTACATCCATTTTTTAATTCCCTTCAAAATTTCTGAGATATATTTGTAGATAAAACCAAATAAAGGATTTTAAAAATGTTTCTTCAACTTTTTTCTATCAACACTTAAACACTTCTTGGTTAGTTTATGGTATTATTTTATGGTATTGGTTTTATCATTCTTTGTCATAAAATCTGCTTGGCTGTCAGCATGTAAAGGTACAAAATAAATATAATAAAGGCTGACTTCCTAAGAAACTTAAAAAGCAAACCACTTTTTTGAATCATGCTATGAGGAAACAACATAGAGAAAGGCTCTGATTAAATCCACTTTCAGCTGAAAATTTCTAAGCATTATATTAATGACCTTGAAGATTGTCCAGCAGAAATATCTTGTGAGTATGAATTTCTTCAAAGGTTGAAATATAGGTTAGAACTCTCCGGAGGCTCCTGTGATATCAAATAAAAAGCCTAATCAATTTGTAGAAGCAAAAAGGTGGACATGCTTTAGAGCACCAGAAATTGATACTCTGAAATCTTCAATTATTGGAACTGAAAGTAACTAACTTGCAGTCGGATGAGATTTCTTTCTACCTGTGTTTCTCCTGCTTGAGCAGACACGAAAGGAAAAACAACTTTCAGTCCGTTTGAAATCACCAGGACTTTGTAAATGTGTCAGAGTTTCTATGCTATAAAAATGTCATCTTATCTGGCCAAAGGTTAAGTCCTTTATCCTGACGGATACATTAGCACAGAGATTCTTTCCGTTATCACCCACTATTAACCCCCACAATGTGACCTTAAAGCTGAAACCTACGCAGGGTTTATCCGGTGTTGGGTCCGTGGTCTGGCAGCCTATCTACCTAAGACCCAGCAACAGGCCAGTGTCCATGCATCTGTCTGTCCAAAATATAAGCACATCTAGAACGGATGGAATTAACTGGATGTATTCAGACACAAAAAGGAAACTTCCCAGATTAAAGAAATACCTGCATTTGCTTATATATTCCTCATTCAGGTGGGAGGGTATCACCAGCGTGCACCACCACGCCCTACACCTCCTCTAGCAACCAGGGCATCCCCTGTACCTTTCTCCTTGCAACGCAATGACGAGGCTAATTAAGAATGCAGAAAACTGTTCTTGACAAACAGGAAAGAGGGAAGCAGATCCATGGGCTCCTGATGCCCTTGGAAGTTTAGTAATCGCTTGAGAATTATCTACTCTGTCTTGGGATGACAAGCTAAGCTGTGTCCCTCCCAGATGAAGCTCAAGATTGAAACAGTAGATTTGAACTGGTTTCAAATGTTTGAGGGAAGTGCGGTGTCCATCTGCTTTCTTTTGTTCTCTCCAAAGTGTTGTGAACATGTTCTGCCCAGAGCCTCTTGCTGATTTATTGCTGATTGAGCGTAGCCTAAAGGAGACTCCAGTGGATCTCGGATGCGACAGGGATTCCAGGGTGAGGTTTGGAGAGGTGGCGCATCCTCTGGAGGGAAGTCACATTCATTAAACTGTCACGGTGCTGGGGAGACAGAAGAGCCTCCTAGCAACCCCCCATGGCTCAGGCTGAGGTGGGGCAACACCGCTCTTCAAGAAGCTCATCACACCCTACTCCAAGTTGGAAAATGCAAGTGGCTGCCATGATGTCACCTGAAGTCACAGCACCCCTTTGGTGCCAGCTCAAGTAAATGCCTCAAGGAGGCCAATGTGAGTAGAAAGAAGTACAAAGTGGGATTTTCCCATTTTCTAATATTAGAGCATTAATCATTTTCAAATCAGCAACTATTAGTTGCCAAAAATGAAAACATCTAAGCCCTACCTAAATACTTTGGTGTCTTTATCTCTAACCAACCTTTGATACCCCTGTCCCTTATACAAATACATGGCATGTATATCCACTGGTGTTCATGTTTTTATTATTTAAAAAAATTAACGTATATTAAATTATTCTAATGATTCTTATGCCCCCAAGATGGAATACCAAAGGCACAATTTTAGAAATATGAATAGTTAGGGTTTAAATAAAAATAGTTTACATGGATCTCTTAAAAGTTGCCGATAATACTAGGAATCTAAGGAGTAATAATAAGGACTGAATTTTTATTAAATTTTTCTTGGTTAACAATTTAAGAAGCTGATTTTTCTGTAACGTATCACCTAAGAGAGGATGGTCTTAGGTTTTGGAGACGAAAGCTATAAGAAATATCTGATATAGCCAAGACATGTATGCATTACCAAGACATACATTTGTTAACTCTTTTTCATATCATGCAATGATTCAAAGAAATGTGTTATAGAAACGTGACTCACATTTTTGGAATGAGGACATATTTGAGAAAAAAAATCACCAAGTTGTAAAGAGTGTCATTTGCTTTAGTGAGGCAAAGCACCCACTGAGCCACTGGCCGTTCCCCTGCATGGGTGGAAACAGTCACTGTGTGGAGATTTGCTCCTGGAGGGTTTCCCAGCGATCCTTCCTTCTTGACTCAACCAGTGGTCAATTGCCCAGTAAGATACTTTATTAACAAAAACTGGTGTTTTCGAGTCTTGGTTACTTTTTTCTGCTGTAGACTCAGAAAGAGCTGATTGGAGTGGGGTTTGCTCCCCAACGGCTTTTCTGCTCTGCACACCGTCCTCAGCCTCTCTGTTGTGAAGGAACTCCTAGAATACAATAAACATGAATTCATAAAGACACTAAAAAGAGATATGAAATACATGAAACTAGCTTTAATTGTTAAATTCAATAGACACATCTTTACTCAGTCAAATAATTACGAAGGTTCCCAAACACTGCTGCTCAGTCTATGCACCCACCCCTTTGTGGACCAGAGACAGGCATCTCACTAGCTACATCCCAACCCCTCCTGAACACTGTTCCTGAGGCCTGACCTCCCCTCAGCCGAGTTGCAGCCAACAGTCTCCCTGGATTTCAGGACCACATGGAAGATGGCCACGGTCCTGGCTTTATCTGGAAGGCTAAGTCATTGGGGAAAGAACCAAAGACAGACAGCCTTCCGGGGAAAAGATGGGCAGTGTTCCTTTGTAAGCAGATGTGTCAGAGAGACCGCATCCTAAACTGGCTTTTCTAGGGCTGCAAAGAGGAGAACAGTGTCTGGAAATTTTCACAGATGTTAGAGATTGGGAGAGATGGTCTCTTTCATCCGCCAGGAGATGAAAACTCAGAAGAGGCCAGGGACAGGAATGGGGCAGGACGGGGGGCAAGGCCGTGCTGTCAGGAAGACCCCCACTAGGCCAGTGCTGCTGCCCTGGGAACCACAGAGCACAGAAGCTGGGAAAGACCCCAAATTCAAGAATACTGTGGGCTCCCAGGAGGACAGGCAGCGGTGAGGACAGGAAGACTAGCCAGCTGAATGAGGGTCTTGTCCTGGCTTTCCTTGGACTGTTCTAACAACCCGTGTCAAAGGGGTGACCAGAACATGACTAGGTGATCCACTGATATTCATGGATGGGATTTAGACAGGACTCAATATTTAGCCTTAGAGAAAATTAATAATTGATACACTAATACTTGCACTGCAAGTTTCAGAACATTTCATACTCACTCATTCATTTTGAATCACCAAAGCCATTTCCATTTGCTATACCCTGTCAAAGATTTCAGAGAATTACAATGAAGATGGCTATCTACATTTCTCTTATATCCTGGTGTATAAAGAATATCTGTCCAGTGATTGAACCAACCCCATGCATTTTATGTTCAGATATTCAAAGGAGTAGAAAATCTGCCCACACAGGAAAGGGTGCACCGTAAACACTAGAGACTTTGAAGACTTTCTGGGAGATGTTGTTCAGGCATCTGGGGAGGGAGCAGAGGGTGCCACCCCTCCTGCCTGAACCTCCCACCTGCTCTGGCCAGCTTAGGGGCCAGCGGCCTGGACACCTGATATAACAGTAGCCCTCAGGCTAGCACAGCTCCTGCAGGTGGCCAGGTGGGGTGACGCAGCCCGTAGAATCAGGATCGGAGGAGGCTCTACCCCAACGCAGGGCACTGCTGCCAAGGCCCTGCTGAGAGAAGCGGTGCCTGTTGGTTGTGCTGTCCTGGTCTTACTTCAGGCGGCCCAGTGTAAAGAGAGGTCTTTGGAAATGACGAGAGAGAGGGGGGAATGAAAGTTTCCAACCAAAATCTGGTCCTTCAATGCAGCAAGATGGAACTACAATAAATCTAAGAAATTCTCATTATCATTTATTGGGGCCTAGAATATTTTCACAGGGCTCATTCCTCCCAGAATACCCCATGGAATAATATGCAGAGAACTGTCACCAGGTATATGAAAAGACTACATATTTCAAAAGAAATTACCAATTACATATTTTAAAAAATATATCAGAATAAGTGTTCAACTAGGTAACTCAAGTCATAGCAGAGAAGTTTAGTGAGTATATTATTAATAGTTTTCTATTACTGTGTAACAAATTGCCACAAACTTAGTGGCTTAAAAAGCACACACACACTTTGTCACTCACAGTTTCTGTTGCTTGGGCTCTCAGAAGGTTGGCAGACGTGGTTTCCTCTCGGACAGGGAACGCCATCCGCTCACCTTCACAGCGCAAGGGACCGGAATCAGTGTGGCGTCCCATAGTTCCTGTCCACACTCTCAGGGAGGGGATTAAACAGGCATGACCACAGGGCCACCCTGGGGTCCGTCCACCACAGAGCGTGGCTGACTCCCGGTCCCAGTGCTGCATTCATCATGAAAAGGGAACAAGAAGGCTGGCGGCCGTGTGTGCTGTGTTTTAGTGAAGGAACTAGTGTGGAGCACGTCAGAAAACTCAGAAAACAGTATATGGTTTTCTCATTATTTTTATTGTCCCAGATTTTAAAGCTACAGAATAAAGAGATAAATATGATAAAAAGAAAGTTGACACAGAAGACACATGGATGAAGTTTCAGGAAATTCAACTTACGTTTAATAGGAACCCACGAGCATGCAGAGGAAGAGTATTGATAAAATAACATCTTTTAGCCAAAGAATTTTTCTTCCCCTTAAACGTACATCTTTATAGAGCGTGAGCTCCCCAGGCCCCAAACAATAATAATTATAATGATGGCACACAATCCATGTGGTCACACTGCTGTGCACGTTCCAACCCTCCTGTTCTCTAGGCTGGGAGGAAAAAGAAAATCACTTATACTACTGCTGCTCCGAATGAATTAATTTGTCCTCACATATACTAAATGCTAGAACATAACAGCACATCATCTACAAAGTTTTGAGGGAAATTATATTGGCACCAAAGCTATCATTTTTCTGATTTAGAAATTATAACTCCCCGTATCCATTCTAAAGGAAAATCGCTCAAAGATGAACTTAAGTAAGTGGAAAATAAATCAGAATAATTATTTAAGGAAAAGGAGATTAACAGTGTAAAAAATGAATGGTAGAAACTATCATAAAATTCAAGAGTTAACATGTAAATAGTTTAAACAGGATAATGAAACTGATTACAAATGCAAAAAAAATCTTAAAGATGCAAAAACAATGTATGATAGCATAATAACAATAATAGAAATAATTATCTGAATACAAAAGTTCAAAACTGAAAAGTGGGTATAAAAAAAGGAAAAAATGGAAGTGTGGTAAATTTTTTTTCATCTTCTGGGTTGAAGAGAAGTGTCCATAGGCACAGTCAACAAAGATATAAAATAACTAAGAATCAATAAGAAATCTGTCAAACCTGTGCAGACTATGTCCCAGGACCCAGATTACTAAAGAAGTCAATCCTTCATCCAAATTAATCTATACATTCAAGATAATTACCATAAAATTTTTGACAGGTGTATTTTTAAATGATAAAATAATACTGGAGTTCATTTTAAAAAAATAATAATATTAAGGTAAAGAACGAGAATGACAGGGACCTGTCTAAGTGAAAATGAGGACATATTCAGAAACAATGTCTTACTGGTTCAGAGATAGACACATAGGACAGAATAGGACACCTTGAAACAGATCCAGGAATATAATTCAAATCAAGATGAAATAAATGGTATTGGAAGAAATTACTACTCATTTTGGAAAAAAAATCCATGTCTCAGATAAGTTCCAGAGGGATTCAAATTTATTATAAAACCAGAAACAGAGGAAAATTCACTGTAACAATATCTGCACAATCTGAGGATGAGGCAACCTACGTGAGGATGACACCAAAAGCAAACCACAAAGGAAAAGACAGGTACCCTTAACTGCGTAAAGATGGTCCTCCACTGGTGGTCGAAAATAATATAAAAAAGTAAAAATGCAAATGATAAAGTGAGAAAATGTGGGTGTTAAAATATAAAAGCAGAGATTTTACACATTGATGATAAATAAATAAAAGCCTTGATGGAAACATGGGTAAGGGATTCAACTAGGACATTCACCAAGAGGGATCACAAACTGTTAATAAACCCATAATACCCGAAGATGCAAATTTAAACATAGCAGAACACCCACCACTGTCATCTGTTAGACGGGCAAACATTCAAGATCATTAGAGGGACGGATGGATGGTTCTCAGGTAGGTAGACAGACAACCAGGTAAATGAATGGCTGGGGAGTAGGTAGGTAGACTGACAGGTATGTGGAAGGTTGGTAGGTAAGGGGTAGGTACCTGGATGGATGGATTCTAGACAGGTAGATAAATGAAGAGAAGATGCTGGGTAGGTAGGCAGAGAGATAAAGTGTAGGAACAAAGGCTCTTGCTCCCCTAAAGTTTCACTGAAAATCACTGACAAGAGGCAGATTGATTAATAGAAAAAAAGACATACAGATTTATTTAATGTATATACCTGGGAGTCTTCAGAATCAAGACCCCAAAATACACGGGAAATTGTCCATTTTTATGCTTAGGTTCAACAAAGTATGGACAGCCGTGTAGACGTGTGATTGGACAGAAAGGGTGTGATGTAATGCTGACAGGCTGAGTGGGGAACCCAGCAAGACCCGGCTGTCTGGCTCTCCTTGGCCACTCTGAGCACACCCTTCCTTCTGGGTGTGGGGCAGGACCCTCTGGAATGGGGTCTTACGTCCTGCAGTCAAATAAGGCAGGTCAGACAATTTCTTTATGGTCAGATTTTACACAGAATAATTCTAGGGTTTACGGCTGGCTTTCTGGAAAGGGGTTCTGGCTTTGATTACCTGCCATGGGGAAGAGGGTTCTGGTTTCTATGGCTGGTCTCAGGGAGGAATGGAAATGCCAGGCAGGAGGGCAGGAGAAGGTCAGAGAAAAACTTTAGCTTCTGAGGCCTTCATTTTGGGGTGCTGTTTTCTGAGCCCCATTAGTAGATACACAGATAGCTCCTGGTGAGAGTAAGAGTGCAGGGGAAGAACATTCTTGCTCACTGCCATTGGCAGGGCAAAGTGATACAACGTTTCTAGAAGGCATTGTGGCAAGAAAGATCAAATGCAATTTCACTTCTGGCAACGTACCGCAAGCAAATAATCATGGACACAGGCATAAAGTGATGTTCCTCAAAGGGCTATGTATAAGAACAAAAATGTACTGGTTAAGAAAAAGCCCAGATGATCAACAGCATAGGGTTGCTTAAATGATAATGACATTAAGAGAGAAGGCAGCTATGTGAAATATCTCATCTTTGTAAAATCAAAAGGTACATTTTCATAGAAAAATACAATATGATTATCTTGTTTCAGTGAGCACCAAATATTTTCTTCTTAAAACGGTTACAAATGTCTAAGCCTCAACAATATGTTAAAGAAAATAGCTTTGCAATGTAAAGAAAGCGTCACTCAGTTTTCCTAAATAACACAGAGGTGGAGTTCAGGAGTTCTGTCTCTGCTTGCCTACTCTGGGATTCAACAATCTGAACATATGGGTTTTGAGCATATGAATTTGCAACGAGCTAGGGAACCCAGAGTGACCTGCCCCTCTAATTCATGGGATGCCACCTGGACTCGAGTCCAACTCCACTCTGTCCAGCATATGACTAAACTATTACAAAGACGTTGTGACCAAGAAAAAGTGCAGTTTGTGAATGTTGCTCGAATGGGTCATGCTTGGCTGGTAACGCCAACTGGCAGAATGAGTGCAATTTTTAAAATATGAAATACAAATTTTTATCAAAGGAGAAGTAAAACGTTATAGCTTTAGGTTCATTAAACCCGGCTCACATTCTGGGATTCCAAAAATAAAGCACTGGCTATTTAAAATTGCAGCTTGACGAAATTGCTCCAGATCCAACCCTGGAGACGGGGGTGGGGTGGGGGTGGGCAGTGCGTGCAGGGCCGCTCCCTGGCCCCGCTGTGCCGGGGTGGACAGGGGAGGTTCCTCCCTCCCCGCCTCACCCTGGGGAAACTGATGTCAACAGCAAAGGTTGCTCAGGTTCATCCCAGGTGGGGCCGGTTGGTTCCCCTGACCTTCTCTGGGACGCCCAAGCTCACCCACAGGGCTGTGCCCTGGTCCCCGACCTACAAATGAGTAATTGGGATGTCCTTGAGCATAGCCCGTGTGCCCTCCCAGCGTCAGCTGCCACCCACCACAGCCTACACTGCCTCCTGGAGGTGGACGGTTTGGCAGCCCACCCTGGGGGGTAGGTTCATATGGTTTCCAGAGGCAGCTGGAACTCAGGGTCCAGCCTTGCCAGCTGGGGGTCCAAAGGTGGCTGCTGTCCCTTCCAGACCCTTCCACCCTCTGCAGTAGGTAGCCACTGGAGCGGAGCAGACCTCGCAGGGCTGCTGCGAGGATTCCGTCGTGGGGCACCCCGGCTTGGCCCAAATGTCAAGTGCCATTATGGCAAGCTGCTTCAGGTCCCCAAAGCAGGAGCAAAGGTGCACAAAGAGCCGTGTTACTCAGGAAGAGTCCTGGAGCCTTTTCTCCCCCAGCGTCCTGCAATCTTTTCTGAAGGGCTACGACTTCCCTCACTCCATCAGGAGTCAGCTCTCTCTCCTTTCTCTCTTCCTGTAAATACTCAGGGGTCCCCTCCGGCCTCAAACCTGTTCCCATGGCCCAAGTAAACCTCAGGCCACTGCCCTGGCTCTGACGCTGCCGCGGCACCAAACTCCTCGACGGGGTCTCTTGCCTCCCCACAACCCACCACTTCTAGAAGCCCAGAAAATCACCCTGGGCCCTGCTCTCTCAGAAGACTCAAACGAGTGCCTTCCCAGTGTATTCTTTCCTGCAGAATGAGTCAAGGAAAAGAAGACCATTTTAAGATTCAGTTTTTTACAAAAGACACACTTTTGCCTGGAGTGTAGAGTTTAGCTATAGATATCGATCAAATGCATCGGCCAAATGAACATTATATTTTTCCTACTTGCAATAACATATTCATTATTTTTTATTGATCAACAGAATTCAGGTTTCTACGAGATAGAAAATTATATCACCAATAAAATCGGAATAGCAGCATTTAAAATTAGCCTTGTGAATAAATAGAAACATGTTCCCAAATAATGAAAATTATTCTTACAATTCTGCGTTCCTTTGGGGTGGACCCTGGTAACAGTGAATTACAGCAGCTTTCTTTTTCACTTGCCAGGCTGCAAATCCTTATTTCTTACTTTGCTTAAAATTGGATGACTAGCTATTTTTTATACCAAGTTCTTTTTTGTTGTTTTTTTGTTTTGTTTTGTTTTGGTTTTGGTTTTTGGTTTTTGCAGGGGCTGGGGAGGGGGGATGATAGTGGTTATAATTAAATAAAATTAGCCGTGGTGGTACAAGGCAAGGTTTGCAATATAGCCTGCTAGTTGCAATAAAAGCTTTCTCCACTGAGAACAAGCTCCTATTCACCTAGAACTGATCTTATAATTCAAACACAGCCTGGCTGTGAAATCTCTCCAACAAAGTCCTTACGAGCTATGTCATCTTAAATGCAGCAGTGAAAACTGGAGAGAGGTTGCTAATAACAGTGCTGCATTAATTAATTGCTATAAAATTTGCAAAATAAAGAGAACATTGGGAACAAAGTGATATAATATTTACCAGTGCTGAAAATTAGAAATAAATATTCAACATGCCCTTTTTGAGTCATACGAGCAAGCGGTTTTGAATAATAAGGCAGGACAAAGTCTTTTACACAGGAAAAGCTAATGATTTCTGCATTTTGCTGCTGGTGAGGAATTGAAGGATGGCTGATTTGAATCTTCCTTCAATCTCCCATCAATAAAACAGAGACAAGGCGGAGGGGAAAGCTGATCTGCGGAGAGGCATGTTTTTATAATTGCTTTTCACCCTCAGGCATTCGAAATCTGGAGGGTCAGGCGTACTTGTGAGGCGGGAGCAGAGCCGAGAGGCCCAGTCAAAACCCTGAGACACAAATTAATTTGTTTGTGGGGCTCAGGTCTAATTTGTGGAAAGGGAATGCCGCACGGCACTTTCTAATGTTATAACCTAATTAAAGATGGATCCATGTAAAATATTTATGCAAACTTTACCAAACCCAAAGATTTTAATCTCATTTGAAAGGTTAGCTGACTTGTGGGACCAAAAACAATTCCTAAAACAAGCTTCTGCACCAGGAATCCAGAAGGCAAACTATTTAAAAAAATTTTTTTTAAAGGTATCACTAAATTTTAAGTCATTTCAATACCTATTAATCATTTTAATTAGGGAGACCTAATCTCATGCCATGTTTTCTGATTATGCTTGGTTACTGGTTAAGTTCAGATTTCTTTATGCAAATGTACTACAACTTCCTCTTTTTTTTTTATTTCCTACTTTATTCCAAGGTGGAAAATGGAAGTAAAAATTTGCATTTCTTAGGATTTTGCAATCTGCCACTGATAAGCCTACTTGGGACAGATTCAGCCCCGAGCCCCACCATGGCAGCCTTTAATAAGTTCACAGCAGGGTGAGCTGGAAGGAAGCCACGGCCAGAAGAAAAGAGGGAACAAAGCTTGGGGACCAGAGCCCCCACCACATGGGGACACATCCTAATCACTGCATGGCCCCTCACGTTGCAAAGGAACATCTCCCTCGGACTCCAGATGAGGCTACTCAGATAAAGCCTTTCCAGGGCCCCCTTAATTCTCATGATTTTACCCACTAGAAATAATGAGGTCAAACTTCAAGTAAACACAGTGACAACACAAATGTGCTTTTCAGCTCTTGTTATTGCTGAACTCATCCTCACAAAAGCAACACACTCCTGATTCAGGCCAGGACGTACTCATCTGGTCTTGTTTGTGAGGATGGCATTCACTGCACCTTCATGGACCAGAGCCCCAGCAGCCCAGGCCCGCCTGCCCTGCCCAGCCAGCGCCTAGAGGGGACTCCACGATGTCTTTTAAAGATGGTCTCTCAGGCCCCAGCAGGACCACCCCATCTGGCTGGCCTAGGGGCTGACAAAGATCTCGGGTGGACTGACTGGCTGACTCGAGGTCTTGAGTGGTGACAATCCCAGGAGGTGCTTCCCCTAGGAAGAGAAATCACAGGCTTGGGGCATTTTCACAAATTCAGGGGCATCGTAGACTATGACCTGGCCACATTTTTTCTTAATTTTTAAAAAAATTGCTAAATATATATAGCATATAACACAAATGTTCCCATTTTAAGTGCACATTAATTATAGTCACAGTGTTGTGCAGCCATCACCTTATTTCCAACACTTTCCCATTGCCCAAAACAGGAGCTGAAACCATTAAGCAATAACTCTGCTCTTGCCCCTCCCTGACCTCTGGGCAACCTCCAGTCTATGAATTCCAACACATTCTTTTGATGCCTCCAGTTTCCTCTTCCAGAGTTTGATTTTCAGGGAGAGGGAGGGAAGGCAGTTTAGAGGATGCACTTACATTGCAGAGAGGAGGAAGGAGGGTGGACGGAAGGATACGCAGTTCTAGGAGCTCCTGAGGCCACAGGAGGAAGGGGCTACCCGGGGCTGACATAGGGCAGCTGTCCAACCTTGAAAGCCAAACTGGGGAAAGCATGGCTAAGGGCCGCAGGGGCTGGCGGAAGAGGCAAGGCTCAGAGATTTTTATCTTCCTCGGTCAACAGAAGTAGAAACTTTCAGTGATGCACCATCCAAGCATCCAGCCCAAGCCATCCGACTGAAGTCACCTGGCAGGTGGAACGGCGAAGTGTGGACGTGGTGACACCCACCGTAAGAGGCTGCCCCGGGCAAGGTCTTACCAAGGCCAGACTCCAGCTCCTGGCTGAGGAACGCATTTCTGGCTCTCTGGCAACAGTCCATGGGCGGAGTCTTTCAGCTGGTGTCATGGAGATTCAGTTTAACTCACTTAGGGGACTTGGAGGTTCTGAAAGCAAATGAAGAAAGTTTCCAAATAACTATGGAATAAATGAATTAATTTCTATTAAGTTCAAATTTACAATCCAGGCAGGCAAGCACCAATGGCCACCTGGGTCCACGTCCAGCCAGCACCTGCGTGACCTCTGCCAGTTTTGGAAGCACCTGACCCCTTCCTGCCTGGGAAGTGCCGCCCATGTAATTAGGTAACACTTTCCCAGCAAAGTAGGCCTTTTTGTTGAGCTGTGTATCTTAAGGCTGGATGTGTGAGAAAACAGCTCTAATATGTCTTGTTTGAGAACTACATCTGACCCACTCTAAGGGTCCCCAGTGTTCCATAAAATGTTCACCTCCAAAGGAAGAACTTAATGAAAGCCAGCCATAAATCACCATATTCAACATTTACATTTGTTTACTCTGCACCTGACTTAAAACTGTTGCTTGACCTTGTCTGACACGTGTTGAGATGGCCTTGGCTCAGGACGCCCAGGTGACCGCCAGTGGCCCCCACCCCTACCCTTAAAGACCCCCCACCCCAGTCTGATTTGAGAGGCAGGAATGGCCACTCTAGTGAACATCTAAACAAATGCCACCTTCAATGCTTCTCCCAAGCACAAATAGGATGAAGTCCAAGGAACCTAAGCCAGACTGGGCTTTATTTTTCCAGGAGTAACCAAAGCAAGAAATTTGAGAAAAGCAAATAAGAATAAGCCTTCTAAGCTTTCCCACGTATGTTTTTGAAAAGACAGGGAAAAAAGCCTTGTGAGCTTTAATTCTCCTGGGTGTTTTTCTGAAGACGATCCTTGCGTGTGGAAGCGCAGGAGGACTGGGTTGGGAGGGAGGGGCCGGGGCGCAGTGATGAAGCCGCTGGCTTTGTTCCTGATCCACCTGCCGGGAGATACCCCCCCTACTTGCCTCTGAAGCCGAGTCTCGGGACCAGCTCCCCAGCAGGCTCCCCGCCAGCGGAGGTAAAACCCACCACCCATCAGCATCCACAAAACGCCCCTGTGTCTTGTGCGAAGCCTTCCTTGAATGGCGAAACAAACATGTACGTCGTAGTTCTGGGCCCAACAGGAGACGTTTTTATGAATCATTTCATGTCCATGCTGCCTCCACGTCGTGTGGGTTACACCTCGAATCTTGTTCTGAAGGGAAGAAACAGGGTGCTCTGCAGCTGCTGGCAGGGCAGGCGGAGGACAGGCCTGAAGGGCTTCCACCCTGCACAGTTTGTATCCTCAGGGGAAGGGGAGCTTTCCCTTTTCATAATCATAACATGCCTTTCATTGAAAGTGACCGTCCACTGTCGTGTGGATGATAGCTGTGTGAATAAATGACATAATGTTCAGACCCTCCCTGGGCCGCAGTTTTCCTATTTGAGAAATGTGGATGGACACCCACCCTTTCTGAAAGCACAAAAGTAGCAGGTGACAGGTGCGAGCAAGGGCCCGCTGGCTAATGGGTCTTGAAGATGCGGGATTGAAGAGCGTGTCCAGCCTTCCCTAGGGCTTCTCAGGCTTGACCCTTTTCCTTCCGTGTGTCCTGTGAGTCACCAAGAGAGCGGGCAGGGGGACTACCAGGCAGGGTTCCTCTGACCTCACGCTGCACTGCATGGACCTTTTATGAGAAGACTTCTCCTACGTGTCTAAAATCGGGGAGTCCACTTGGAAAAATGTCAGAGGACACTTCTCTGAGCAATGAAGTGTCACCATTTTTATCGCCAGAAAGTGTTAAACAACTGTCTCTGCAGTGAGCGTGAGCCCTCCGGTAAACTTGCACGTGGTTTCTATCAGCTCTGAGCCTTCTGATTTTCACACTTCGCAGCTATTAAAGATGTGCTCTGGGGCAGAAGTTAAGATATGATATGGATACTCAAAAATGTAATATCAGCAGCGGATAAAGCTCTCTGTGTTCATCAGCCTGGTGGGTTCAGAAGCGATGCTGTTGGAAAGGACTGTGCATTCGTGATTCTGGAATACATTATCCCAAAGCTGTGCTTATATTCAACTTAGTGACTCACCCTCATGCTAACTATGGGAGCGGAGGAGAAAACATAATCAAAATTCAGAGAAGATGCCAAAAGGAAGAGGGAGAAAGAAATTTAAAAAATACTTAAACAAGGGAAGTGGGCTGCCCCAGGAAAAGAACTCTATGCTGTATTGAAAAAAAGCTTTTTAAGATACAAGTAATGTTATTTATACAAACATCATTTTTCAAAAGAAGAGTCCAATAGAGGTATCAAAGATTTTTTTGTAGCTGCGTCTACTTGGGAGAATGTTTTCAATAGCACTGTGTCTAAAGTTCTATTTTAAAAATTCAGATGTGGAATCCAAATAACACCCTGCAGTTCATTAAAGACGAAATCACAGCCAGCTGCTGATTGGTACCCACATCAGGTCTGGCAAAACTTTGTATGAGACTTTGGAAATTAAAAAAACAATTACTTATGCATTGTTATGATTCTGTAAAATACATAATGTTCCCTTAAAACTATCTTGTAGAACACAAAAATTTAACTCTCTAGGAAAGAAATTAATCAATGTTGGTATTAAAAATGGAATCGGATGTAGGATGTACCAATTCAAACTCTAAAAAATAATCGAAACTAAACAGAAATTCTTAGAGGAGAGATGCATATTCCCTGACTATTCAGACACAATGAGATTTTAGAAAAATAGGACCATTCACAAAGTGATTATTATACTGGGGCCATAACATTTTACTGACACGAATCTATAAGGTGACCCCGGAGAGCAACAATAAAACAAAATTTTATAATGGGCTTAAATAGCCAGCAAGGTTCAGCGACGTGTCGCCCAGCCGAACAGATTGTCCCTGGTGGCGCAGTCCAGGGAACTCCCGGGGGTGCGTCCTCCTCCGCCACGGTGGCGTTGGGGGTGGGGGGAGACCGTGTGCACCTAGTCACAGCTTCCTCGGTTTCTACGCCGGCTCTTTCAGGCTCCCTCCCACTCTAAGAAATGGAGGTAAATGAAACAAATGACGACCGGGCAGGAGTGGGGACACTGCCAAATCGCAGTGCCAGCGCTCGGCGGCCTCTGTCTCTCCCCGTTGCCCTGCCACTTCGAAATGTGTCTGGAAACGGCTTCACAGATGGCCTCGTGTGTTTTACAGGAAATATTACTTAAACATTGAAAAGGATCACATTTCTCCTGTTAGGAATTACAAATCTGGATTTCATTTTCTTTCTCGCTTTTTTTCTTCCTCCAAACCCTGGGAAAAAATGTAACTGTTATATATGACATGCAGGAAGCATTTGGGAATTTTTTTAATACACTCCAGCACTTGCTCGTTGGCCTGCTCTTTGTGTATGTTTACGCACACGCGTATAAAACATATTTACATACAGTTTATAAATACACATATACTCAGCATCGTGTTATTTCATTTATAAGTAAACATAATTGCACAGGGGGAAGAAACTCGTTTTGAAAATTTAGAGGACTGTCGCTTCTCTTTCTTCTTTTTTTAATCTTCTATAGCATAAGAAAAAATTCATCATTCAACTCACTGGGATAACTAAAACATGAGCCGCTTGTCTCTCGCTGGCTTCTTCCCTTTACGCGTTTTATGTCGATTCACGAAGACCAGGGGGATTCCTATTGTTGGGAAAATGATTAGCATCAGTAAACAATTAAAATAGTAGTGAGGGATGTGAGTCTGACAGAAGCCGGCCTGTTTCGGGGCTGTTTCCACACTGCTGTGATCTGCAAATGAAAAGGCAGAGAGAGGAGCACTGGCACAGTCAGCCCTGCGGTCTGTCCTAGGCGCCCACTTCCCAACCACTTAGAAAACACCTCCCAAAAGGGGACGAGCACCACAGCGGCAGGGCGGAGGGAAGGCTGGGTGCTGCCACCAGGTACACAGAGGGGCCTCGGGAGCTGCCCCTGCCCCTGCAGGTGGGCTCACAGGGACCCAGCCCAGGCTACGGTTTGCATTAATTTTTCTCCCAGTGAACCGGATGGGTAGAAAACGGCCCAGCCAGACAGAGACATTGTCCCCTCATCGCGGGGTCTGGAGGCATCTCCTTACGCTGCTCCAGTCCATACAGCTGGGTCTCATCGTGCGGCAGGAAGCCAGGGTCAGCGTCAGATTTTCATTAGACTTGCAGCCGTTCGCTGAAACTTCAAGTGCACCGGCTGCAGGAGTGCCAGGCGCCATGCCGGGCGGAGTCGCCGTGTTTGCCGCGCCTGGCTGCGGGCTTTTTCCCTCCGGGCTGAAACACGGTAAACAAGGCCTGGCGCAGCAGCCAGTGGCTTTCTGGGCTTCCTGAGCTGCAGCCCTTTCTCCGGGGGGGCTTGGACGCTACTTCTCCGGCCGCAGCAGAGCCCTGCCAGGCCGCTGTCCCCGCCGATGCCGGGCCCCTCTGCCTCTCACCTCTGTGGCACAGACGCCTCCCCAGCCATCTGGAACCGCCTTCCTGTGTCCCCACCTCATTAATTCCCCATCTCATTTCATACTTCCTTGCAAAATGCCTCTCTCCTCCTCAGTCTCTCTTGCACCCTGGCCTAAATTCCCCGTTTCCCTCAGCAAGTGTGCAGTCCTGGGAGGACCAACAGGAAGCCAGACCCCAGAGGAGCGAGGCCCAGAGCCCAGGAGCTGCCTTCCTGGCAGGTGGGAGCCCGGGCACCCCCACGCCCCTGCACTCACCTGGGCTCACTCCTGCCGACAAGGGCAGGTGAGTGGGAGGGAGGGAAGCCCCAGGGGAGAGCTGGCAGGGGCCACAGCACAGCCCAGGGGGCTGTGGGAGCCAAGCAGGCCTGGGTACCGGCTTGGCCGTGGGCAGCCCCTCTGAGCCCCCACTTCTTGCCCTGTTGAGAGCAGATGGTGACCCAGTGACATCCTCAAGGAAAGCTCCCTAAGGGTCGAGGCTGCACCAGTGCCAGCCTGGCTCTTTGTCTAGATGCTGTGATAACAGTCAGAAGGACCTGGAGGCCCAGGAGGTGCAGGAGTGGGTGGGGGCAGGTGCAGGAATTGGGGCCGGGGGAAGCTCTCGTTCCCCCCTGTGCCAGTGGCTGTCTCCCTGGAAACCGATGCCATGACGCTCAGATGTGTACGCTGCCCCTCCCAGAGTCAAGCAGCTCAGACACCAAAGCTAGAAGGGTGTGGTGGGTCCTGGGACCCTCACCAGGCCTGTGTAGGGGACAGAACAGTATTGCCTCCCAATTGCCAATGAGGAAGAAGAGGCAGTTCCTCCTTTCCTGAGCTGGACCCGTTCTTGGGCCCTGCTGGCCCACCCCATCTCTCATGCATGGTGTCACCACACTAACCCCATCCTGAAGTGACACCAGGATACCTCTCCTTTGAAGGGACAGGCACCAGTGAAGGCTTCACCAATTTATGTGTCTGCACAGCAGGACCTGACCCACCCAGGGAGGATCCCAGCCCTTCCGAGGCAGTGTGAGCATTCACTGATGGGACCTTGGTCACCAACGCCAAACCCCAAAGTGTGTGCCCACCGCTCTGTCCCTGGGCCTTCCCAAGAACCTCCTGGCACCCTGGAGAGAAACACAGACGCTGACTTTGGGGCAATTAGAAGAGTGGAGTGAACCTTCATAGTCAGGGGTGAGATATTTGGGACTTCTCAGAAGAAATCTAAAAGTGTGGCGATGAGACTGAGACTAACCTAGTCCTTTGTGGATGTGGCCAGGAGGAGAGAAGGTGACAGAGATCAGAATAAGGGGAAAAATCTGAATCAGAACCATCTAGAAGAAATGTAGCCCGTGTTGCTGTGCCCACAACAGAGCCGAGCCCAGCGCCAGCCGTCAGGATGATTCTCTGTTGCCCAGCCTAGCGGGTGCAATCCCAGCTCTGAGACCTCTGCTTGTGAGCGTGTGACACTTCTAGAGTTTCTACCTGCCATGCATCCCTTCGTGGATAATGTCCCGCGTGCTCTGTGCTGCTCCGGGCACAGTAGGCACCAGATACGGGAGGAGGACTGTCCTTCCCTCATCCCTCCTGTGCCTCCACCTCCCAGCCCTGCGCCGTCCACACGGTACGTGGCTTAGCAAACTCCTTGTTCAGCGGAGGCTCAAGGAGAACCCTGACTGGGCCTCTCCCCCAACACCACACTCTGCAGTGGCAGCGTCTAGACCAGACGGCACAGCTGTCACCAGGACACAGACTCTTCTTTACGGGGCTCCCACGTGTCCTCCTGACCACACAGGCTTGAGCCTGCAGCTCTGTTCTGCTTTGGGACATTCGCCCCCAGAAGGTATGAGGCTACAAGCTATGAAGAAGGCATTCCTTCATAAAGACCAAACAAACAAACAAAAAATAAAACCATTTAGAGCATGGGTTGGTTCTGGTTCTTCAGCAGGTGACAAAGTCATGGGGTTTTTCTGGACTTCTGGCTATTGGCACCCAAATCGGCAGCAGGGAAAACTGTCAGCGGCTTGAAGACATGCCTGGCAGGTGCCGGGTGGCCTGTGCAGCTCCGCCCGGCCCCCTCCAAGGCCAGGGCCGGTGGCCGCGGCAGCAACACTGCAGGATTGTCTCCAGGAGAAACTCGGAGGGCTCCCGGGGCAGCGTCAGGTGAGAACGTGGATAAAGTGTGTCTGAGACGCTCACATTAAATGAAAAGGGGACTTAAAAATGGATGGGAATGGTCTCACTCTACCGAAGCCACTCTCTCTCCGAAAGACCGCTCTTAATGGGCAGTTTGATCAACAACACTATTTCCCTGCCTTTGTTTGGATGGGGAAATTCCAAGATATAAGATAATTTATTGAAAGAAATGCAAACACTGTTATTCACTTTAGAATGTTTGTCTTTGGGAAAGAAATCTACTTCAGCTTCTTCATTTTCAGATCCTACCCAAGCTCCCCAAATTCTTTTACATACGAAAAAATGCTAATCTGCCTCATCAATAATAATAGGATGCAACTGCAGAATATCCTCTAATAATGATCATTAACTCCTCTGTGGTTTTTGTCACTCTGATATTAACGTGAGATTGGAATTAGCAGGGTTTTCAATTGTTAAAAAAGCCAAACAAATGTGGGAATTTTTTTTTTAATCTGAGCAAGCATATTCGACATTGCAGGGCAGCGAGGACAGGCAGGAGAAGGTGGCAGCAGAGCCAGGCGGGCAGCTTTGTCAGGCTGCCTTTGTGCCTGCAACACGCTCCTGGCACCGGCTCCAGCAGGCCCGCTGGCTGCCTCGTGCCTTGCCTACCTGGGGGACAGCGAGGTGGCACAACCCTGGACATCTCACAAAAGGGACAACTGCCCCCTGCTCCTCCCCGACAGCCTGCCTCCTCTGTGCCCCGAAATATTTTTATTCCTCTGCAGAGCCCCCTCCTCCCGGCTTCCTGTGGAAGAATGCAGCCGGCACGGCCCCTCCCACACTCAGCTATCTGCTTGGCACAGGCCACGCTCAGCTGGGACTTCGCTAAGGATCTCGCTTTCCTGGGCAAACACAGCTTCACCTGCCCTCCAAATCCCTCTCTCCTCCTCCTTCCCCAGCCCTCCCAGCTGAGCTATGTTAATCAGGTGGGGGACACAAGGTAACATTGAAGTAATTCAGCCAATTAGGCCCTGAATTGTTTGCATCCAACAGCATTTTGTATTTCTGCAAATGTGTGAAATGCAAAATGTGCCCTCCAGCAAAAACGACAGCAGCCATGTACTGGCGGCATGTCAACAGATCCTGGGAGCGGGCGGCCCTGACGGCTAATAGCGAGGCATGCATATGCTTGCGAAGGCCGGCCTTCTTTATGTGAGCGCCTCTCTGCGAGGGAGGCAGAGCTGGGGGTCTTGGTGGCAGATGGGCAAGGGTAACAGGGATTGGCTAATCCCGATCTGCATTCTCTTCTTCACGTAGCAACTGGGGAAAGATGGGGCCAGCTGTCAAATGGAAGACTTTCATGGTCCCCTGCACACAACAGCTGCACAGGCCCTGCCTGCTTGGTTCTAAATTATTAAACATCTTTTTAGTTTGTTCCAGCTGCAGGCATCAGTGTGTTTATGCAGCCTTTGTGCATTTTACATATGATTCCTTCTCCCCTCCTCTCATCAAAATGCTGTTTGTAAAAGTCATTATCCCATCTGTGCCCCAGTTTGGCCAAACAGCCTAAGACAAATCCGATGCCATTCTCCTTCCAGGACAATTTGGGAGTTGAAGATGATTGCTGTGACTTGAGACTTCAGGGGTTTGCCGCATTCTCTCTGCCACCTGTAAGAGGTGGTGTCATCTTGGCAGCTTCAGGGGACCAAGGCATAATGGGGATCTCTGCAAGTAAGATTTCATTGTCGCGCGTTTATGGCTTTAGAGAAAACACACACGCAGAGAAAACAAAACGTGGCCTCTACATCTGCGAGGCTTTCCAGAATGCTGTCGTGGAGGAAGGGCGGCGGGTGAGTCTTCCTTAAATCATAGCTGGCTGGCAGCGCCGGTCCCTAAAGATTCCAACAACAATAATACTGTTACTATTTGCCATTGACATGAATATTCACGAACAGGTATAAAGTGCCGCTGCTTAAAGAGGCTACTTTGGCGAGGAAGTCATCGAAGCCCTTCTCCTGGATGGGCCCAAACTGTCTGGGAAGCGATAATGTCGTAAACATGCCCCTGGCAGGACGGAGCCTGACCTGATGTGTTAATTACATTCCGGAACCCAAAACTGATTTGTTGGACATGGTGGCTTCCTGCAGGATACTGTGGTGGTCGCCAGATTCCAGCACAAAGTGGAAGTCACTAGCAACAGTTGCTTTGTTTGTAGCCAACATTATCTCTTTCCTCCAAGCACACAGTGCTCTCAGGGTGTAGGCGGCGAGCTGCAGGCTGGGGGACGGCTCTGCTGCTCTCTCCTGCCCCTCCCAAGCTGTCCGGGCACCCAGAGCTAGGGACACCGGTACGTAGGCCTCCCTGGCCCTGGCTGAGGGTTGCTGCTCCTTCTCTGGCCAGACCTGAGTCCTTTCTGGCCCGGCCCCCTCCTGCCACGTTGCTCCCTGGCACTGCTAGGTTGCCACTGGTTTATTTTTAATGTAATGGCACATGCTTTGAATGGGTTTCTTAATGGCATCCGAATATTGTATTTTTCCCAGGGAGTCTCTATCAGTAACCGCCCATAGCCTTTCCTCCCCTGCTAGATCCGGGGACAATTAGAAAGGGGCCAAGTGTGGCTCTTCTCTCTGGACCAATAGGTGGCTTTCCCAGAGCCTCGAAACTGCTATCAAACATACCTCCAAACTGGGAAGCGGAGAGAGACTAGCCAGGCCCTGGAACCCTCCCAAACCCAGGCAGTGCTTGCTACAAAAGTGCCAGGAATGCAAAGGAGAGGCCAGACTGAAGCCCTTGTCATCTCAGGGCCTGGGGGAGTGAGGCAGGGCTGGGGCTACCCCTGCATTGTGACTACCAGCAATGCAGGTATCGCAGGATATGTGACCCCTGGGGATGGCAAACTGGGGGGATTTCAGGAATTCCAAGAGTCCCCGGAAATGCCATCTCTCCCTGTCTCCCGAAAACAACCAAACTGCCAAGGCCGGTCAGAAAGCACTGTGCTCACAGTGCCTTGGCAAAATCACCCTTTCCCTGGAAGAGAGGAATTGCTTCATCACATGACAATTGTGGGGTTAAGTTTTGTTTTTCTTATCCCAAAAGGCAAGTCTGCCCCTCTGGCCCCTTTGCAGGACGGGGCTGCGCTTGCAAAGCAAGACCATGCGACCTTCACCAGTGGCTGTGAAGTGTCACTCAGTGGAAACGGGTTTGCTCAGAAATGTCTTCATGAAGTACTAAGCATTTATCGAACTTCACTTATTCTAACTGCAGCGGTAAAAGTCTCCGAGGACAATGAGAAACCAAAATTTCCATGGCTGTAAATTCCAGCTGCAGTTAATTTTGGGGACAGTGATTTCTCTCCTCTATGAGGGGCCTAAAGAGGTGGCCTCGGCCTCGGTGGGAGCAGGGCAGGCTCTGAGAGGGCAGGCGGGGGGGCTGGGTGCTCCATCCCCAGGGCTGAGCGCAGGAAGAGCTGGCTTCACACTCCACAAATGACTCTTTTGTTTCACTTCATTTTTAATTAGCCTCCTTTTTAATGACCTAAGTTAATAAGTGTCAAAAGGTGCAAAACACAGCCTGGCTTTATTTTGAAAGTAGGAATTTGCCTTTAATCTTGGAGGCAAAGCCCTGCCCTGGGTGAGTTGGCTATGGAGGGGCAGTGGCTCTGATTGCTCTGCCACCTCTGGCCAGCGGCCCCTGGGCACCCTGCCCACTGGGAGCCACTGGGATGGAGCAGGGGTCTCCCGGCCTCCAGCAGCCGCCCAGCGAGACCGCACGATCCCGTGCGTGCGCCCACTGGGCCGAGCCTCCCATGAGCTCACTCTGCTCCTCCCACAGCCCCAGACAGCAGCCTCGTCCTGGACAGCAGGCAAGGCACGGGCATGGCGGGCAGTTTCACCCCCACGGCCGGGGGTGGTGGCACAGCACATGGGGTAATGGGCAAGGCCCCACCTGCTGCGCTGGTGTCCCCCCCACATGCCTCACTTCACGCCCCTCATTTTCCTTTGCTTCCCCGACCAGCCTCAACACCGGAGGAACATGGAACCACGCAGGGTGAAGGGCCAGGGGAGGCAGCTCCAAGCCCTTTCCCAGTGGGTGCTGCCTCGGAGAACTGCATGAGCGTGCACGTGTGCGTCGTGTGTGCACACACGTGTTTCCAGCTCTGGTTTCTAGTGAGGCCCTTAAGACACGCTCTAGTTTGCACACAGATGGGCCCCACTCCATTGAGCTTCTGCAGCACAAAGCTGTGGAGAGTGTGAGAAACCTCTCCGGTGTGACAGAGCCCGGACTCACTTTGCAGTTTCCTGGACTTCGATGCCACAGGTGTGGGAGAGGCAGCGGCTATTAGAGGCTGCCCCGGGCGTCCCCGACAGGAGACCTCACAGGAGAGCAGCAGTATTAATTTTGTGGCATTTTATTGCCTGGATAAATATTCCCCCAAGGCCAGGCTCCAACCACAGTACTCGCACTTGTTTATAATCAAATACCGTGAATAAGCAGGAGCGGTCAGAGGCCGGGAACTGATGCGGCATCTGCAACCATCCAGCCGCTTCCCTGAAAGGTACCTGCGGTCTGATAAGCCGCAGTCAGTGCTGCTTTCCTCACTGAAACTGTGTGAATATGCTCGCGGACATGAGTCTCCACGACGCAGTCGTCCCATCCACAGAGAGGTTCCCGGAAGCCTCCAGCTCACGGAGGCGCGTGAGCCGGGACCAAGCCGGTGAGCTGACTCCAGGGGTCACCGCAATTCGGGCAGAAGAGCAAGGTCCTACCTCCAGGGACTTTCTGGCAAACTCACAAATGACTAGGAAGTGCTGGTCCATTTTACTTTACATTTAAAAGTCGAGATGAGCAGGAGTTATGAGCAGAAGTTTTGAACGGCCCATAGAATCCGTTATGATGGGTTTCTGGGTAGATAGATTAACATGCATTTCTAAATCCCTGTATGTAAATAAATGCAGGTTTGTGGCTTAGGTTTGTTGGTGCAGGTGATTTCCATAAAAATTAATATTCCTGACTTTACTGGAACTAAATAATTAAGGAAGAAAGTATATTACAATAATAAAATTATCAACAGAGTTTTGACAAGCAGTCATGTGCTTGTAAATGAAATTTATTTAGGTGCCACTCAAAACGTTGTAATTAAGAGGTACAGCATGCATTACCAGATGGCTCCTGTTTAGTGTCTATTTCCTTTAGAGAACAGGGAGATTAGAATGAGCACTAACTAGCACCCAAAACACCCAGTCACCCTGAGCCCCCGAAACAGCACCCCCATCATGACGTCTCTGTGCTTAACATGTCTATCCTGTAAAAACTGGTTGCTAAACACGTATCGTATAAATCTAAGCAATCACTAGCTAAAAATAAAAGAATGGATATCGATGATGAGTATGAAGATATCACGGTTTTATGAACTAGAACTTAGAAAACAAATTACTAACATGCACTTGTGTACTGTGTTGCTAAATTCTTTTGCTACACCATGGCGTCTCTGTGCCACTCAGCTTACCAATCAGATAGCAGGTGGCTAGTCAAGGCATCTGTGATTTCTTGGTGCCTTCATCCTTATGACAGTGACTATCTTATTTTTCTGGGATAACCATTATATAAGTAGGTATGTGCTACATGAGGTAGGTCCTCAGAGGCATAAGATATGAGACCCAGAAGAATCCACACTCTTCATTGCACAGATAAGGTCTCTGGGGCTCAGAGATGTTGAGTGAGTTGTCCAAGATCACACAGGAGGAGGGTGGTATATGAGTTTGGTACAGCTGCCGTAACAAAGTTATGGCGGGGGGGCCTCAGAGGCAGGGGAAGCCGATTTCACCTACCCTTAACCCTGCTGCTCCTGAGCTATTGTCCAGACTCAGCCGGGTTTGATGCTGACTGAGAGTGGTAATTCATCCATCTTCCAAAATCGGCAAAAATCACTGTCTGAAGCTAACATTTATTACATGCTTACTATGTGCTAGGCATTATTCTAAGTGCTTTATCTGTAGTAACTAATTTAATGTTCATGATAAGCTAGTGAGATAGGTACAATTATTATTTTCATTTGACAACTGAAGGAATGGTGGCACAGAGAAGTGAAGTAACTTGCCCAGAGTCACACAGCTTGTAAGCAGCAGTTCAGGGGTTTGAAACTAGATGACCAGGATCCAAAGCATACACTGTCTACCACTATGCTTGCTACATTTCTGTTGCAATAAGGACAGGAGACTAATAAATTCTCAGCCACATGCTCTTAAAGATACATTTACCTTAATATCAAATATCTTTGATATTGCTAATATATTTGCAAATCAGACACATGAAGACACTAAAGCAGCTTACAGAAAAAAACAGCAACCTAACATTTGAATCAAAGGCACTGGTGCATGCACTTGGCTGGCACATTTAAAATTCACTACTTGGTAGCCCACGCCTGTAATCCCAGCACTTTGGGAGGCCAAGTTGGGAAGATCACTTGAGGACAGGAGTTTGAGACCAGACTGGGCAACATAGCGAGTCCCTGTCTCTACAAAATAAAAATAAAAATTAAAAAATTAGCTGGTTGTGGTGGAGCATGCCTATAGTCCCAGCTACTTGGGAGGCTGAGGCAGGAGGATCATTCGAGCCCAGGAGTTCGAGGCTACAATGAGCTATGATTGTGCCACTATACTCGTGGGTGACAGAGCAAGACCCTGTCTCAAAATAAAATAAAAATCATTATAGTCTGCCTTCCTCCCCACCCTCCCTCTTACTTTCCCTATCTCCTTCCTTGTTCCTTCCTCTCCCCTTCCTCTCTCCCTCCCACCTTCTTTCTTCTCTCTTCCTTCCTTCCTGGTGGTAAGGCAGCCAGTGCCAGCTGGGGTTAATCTAGTAGGGGCAGCAGGCAGGCAAGGTCAAGAAATTAGCTGCAATACAGAGGATTGCGCAAATAAGAAAATATATTAAGGAGGATGGGAGCCAGGTTTTCACGGTCTAAAAAGAGAGAAGTCCCTATACAAAGGAGGAAGTTAGAGTAAATCTTGAGGTTGGCTGAAATTGAAGGCACTGGATCTCATAGACAGGCACGGACACAAACACTGATGTGACCGTGGGCACCTGCGTGCACACAACTCACGTTTCCTAGTCCTGCCCACAGAGAGGGCTGGGAGTCGTAACACACAGGAGCAGTGAGCACACCTAGCGCCAGGTCTGGGTTTCTGAGTACCATTCTTTGCTAAAAGAAATCTGGCCTTCTTGGAGAAATGGGGGTTATGTTGAGAATAGAACACGGTTATTCTGGAACATCTATTAGTGCCAGCAAATAAAGAAGAGCTCACAGAATGAAGAGGGCATATCTAAAGGCCAAAGGAGCAACTTAAAGGGCTTATAAGGGCTAAATCTGGGAATTTGAGTAGCAAAATAAATATTCATAGTAATAGATTATAACCTACGGAATAAAATAGAGACATAGGATTATAACTCATGGAATAAAATAGGGACACACTGACCTAAACAAACAAGTAAATAAATAAGGAGAAGATTGTTCCTTTCAGTGGAATACCATCTGATGGATATAGAAGAAATCATGCAGGTAGAAAGTCACCATTTGGCAAACACCATAGTAATAATTCCGTGGGCAAGAAACATCAATGGATGCTAAAACTAGTGGGTAAAAGTGGGGCAAGGATGGTGTCTCACACAGTCCCAGAATATCTCCTCTCATCGTGCTCATTCATGAAAAGGCGGGGTGACTTTACAGAGGAGAGATCTCACAGGTCAACCAGGTGACCCCAAGGGACCACCACCAGAAATGACACAAATTACCACCTTACACCACAGTGACAAGAACACAGCTCCACTCCTGTGGTATCCTGCAAAAATATAAAACAGCGTCTACAAAACAACAGAGAAACACACAATGAAGAATATGCTACAGAATGGCCTGTAATCTTTGGAATCATCGAGATCATGAAGGTCAAGGGGCACGGAGCTGTGCAAGCTTGGCGGGGCCCATGCAGGCACGGCCCACAGTCCTGCACAGGGGAAGCTCGAACAGGGGCTTTGGGAACAGCACATGGGAGGGTTCTTTGGCTATTCTTGCAAACTTTGTGTTTGAAATTACCTTAAAAAGTGAAAAAATTCCCGTAAAATGAGATACTTTGGCATCTAGATGGTGAAAATAAACCATTAGCTAACCTCTCAAAAAGGTGTGGCAATGAGGAAGAAACAGGCCTAACCACCAAGGCACAGAGGGTTAGGGAAAAACTTTTCAGATACAATAGGAAATTAAGTCATAGTCTTTCCTACAAGGCTCATGGGACTATATATATACATGTGTATGTGTGTGTATATGTATATATACATATATGTGTATATCCTTTTCAAAAGCATCTGGGCTGGATATATCTTTAGACTTAGATCACTATTTTTTCCCTTTGACCCTACAATTTCATTTCTGGGAAACCATCCTATGGAAATAATCCGAAATTCAGAAAAATGTTTATGTCCGAATATATTCATTGCAGAGTTACTAATAAAAGCAGAAGTTTGGAATCAGCCTAACTGTTCCACCACAGGGGAATGGATCCATAAATCTGTATGTCTGCCCAGTGGAAGGACATGAGGCCACTGCAAACAATGTTTACACAAACAAAGTTCATGATGTGAGAAAATTCTGATATTCATTTAAAAAGAAAAGACACACAACCTTTGATAAAAAATGATTAAATTCGGCCGGGCGAGGTGGCTCACTCCTGTAATCCTAGCACTCCGGGAGGCCAAGGCAGGAGGATTGCTTGAGCTCAGGAGTTAGAGACCAGCCTGGGCAAGAGCGAGACCCCGTCTCTACTAAAAATACAAAGAAATTAGCCAAACAACTAAAAATAGAAAAAATTAGCCGGGCATGGTGGCACGTGCCTGTAGTCCCAGCTACCCGGGAGGCTGAGGCAGGAGGATTGTTTGAGCCCAGGAGTTTGAGGTTGCTGTGAGCTAGGCTGAGCCCAGGCAAGAGAGTGAGACTCTGTCTCAAAAAAAATAAATAAATAAAAATAAAAAATAAAACAAACAAAAAAGATTAAATTCATTCTGTATATAAAAATTTGTATTCTTTTCTTTCAAAGATCTAACCTTCAAAGACTAGGAAAAAAAGTAACAAGGTGCTCATCTGTGGATGAAAATTATCCTGATTTTTTTTCTCTTCTGCCTATTTTCTGTACTTTAAAAAAAAATGGTAACATGTTTTATCTATATAATGGGAAAACAAAATATATTTTATTTGTGTAAAAAAAATTGAACTATTGAATTTGTTAAATGCCAGGAAGTACAAAAAGGAAAAAATCAAACTGAAGCAGCTCCAGGGAGGGACAGCAGCCGTCTCTGCTGCCCTCAAAAGCAACCTCGCACGTCCCCACCCTGATTCCTGCCCACGCTCCCCGGGCAGCCCCGTCACAAGGGTGTGTGGTTACAACAAGCTCATTTGTGAGTCATCCGTCCCTTCAGTGCTGTTTAAACCTAAAGGTTCGCGCTGAAATGTAAGAGTTCATCTACTCCTGATGCACTGAGGGTTTCAAACTTCAGGGCTAAGCCGGAGAGAATCTGCAGAGGACGGCAGCAGGCAGGCGGCAGTGTGGGAGCAGGAACAGCGCCGTTTCAAGGTGGGGCGGGAGGACTGGGTCGCGCCGTGAAGAAGGCAGGTTGCAAGGAAGGGAGAAGCCAGGAACGTCCTCGCCTGCCTGTGAGGTCTCCCATGATCAGGCTGTTCCTGAGTCTTCCCGAAAGCTTCCAAAAGCTCCCACTTGCCTGGCACGTGAGATAAGACTGAAGAAATTATTGAGGGAGTGGACCTGAGTGGCACCCTCAGAATGGGGGCTGGGGAGGGGCCGCAGCTCTGGAGCTGGCACGGCAGGGATGGGGGCCTGGGGGCTGGCGGAGAAAGACCCCCCACCCCGAGGCTGCTGAGCCGGAGGAACCTGGGACCAGCAGGGTGTTGGTGGCAGCAGCACCAGGGAGAGATCCTCCGGGAACCAGTGCCCTAGGGGACAAGCGGAGCCAGACACCCAGAGGAAGAGATCCCGGGAGCAGAGGACAAAGGAGGACAGCAGCCCAGACCCAGCAGGAACCAACCGCACTCTGAGAAATCTGGAGCAACGGCAAACCCGAGAGAGGACGAGGGGCCCACAGATTCAAAATTTGTCTAAGGCATTTAGTCTTTAAAGGTATCATTTTAGAAGTCAGACGGCAAAGTTTATTTTAGCACGAGGTTAACACAATTATGTGATAGGCACCTAAGCCTCGGTACTGCAGACAGAGCTCTTAACCAAATACTTCATATCTTACCTTTCTCTGGTTTTTAAAAGTGGGTCCTTAAATTATGATCGACTGATTCATTACAGGGAGTAAAACATCACTCGTATCTATGAAGTGTTCCAGTAGAAATGGGTTCCTGAAAATAAAGAACTGGAAACTACTAATAATTCCAGAGTCCTGGACACTCCACTCAATGTGATTTTACTGTCCCATGTTCAGCGACACCTACAGTGACACACTGTTGCAAATACGTCCTGTGGATTCGAGCACAGCGCCATTATTACATAAGAAATACGGCCAGCTCAAAGTGTACTGTTTATGCTACAAATTACTTCCTAAATATCTGATTGTCAATTACATTGTCTGTTCTTAAAGAAGTAGCACAATTTTGGGGGCAGGGATGAGAAGGTGACTTTGAGACCATTCTGGGAAAAATCCACGCTGATTGGGTCACATGACGTTGCAGTAATCCCAGCGACGGGACATGGCTTGTTCAATGTCTGAGCAGCTCCTGAGAAGCTTCCAAGCTCCTTTAAGGTTAATTTGATAATAAATTGTCTCTCCACTCACCCAGGTTTAAGCGTAAGAAATTTACTTCTTTTGACTTATTTACAAATTGGTTCTTAGCATTTTCTGCTAGCACATTCTAAAGGTCTTAAATGACACCGGTGCTTATGTCAAACTGTGATCCCTGAACTAGCAAATTAACTTTGAGTTCCACCCCCAGACCCCGCTCCCTTCCCTTGCTGTCCTTTGCGCGTATGTGGGTATGTCCCACCTGCTTTCATTAGCTTTCTCATCTGGCCTCACCTGAGGTGCCTACGTGTCCCTGCTGGGGAGCGGTGTGGCTGTGCCCCCCAGGTGTGCCACAGCCAGCTAGGTGACCCCCAGGCCCATCAAGACCAGCAGTATCTCCTCTTCTCTTCCAGCCTTTCCACTGAGCATGCCCAAAGCTTGGAACATTTTTAGAAACACCTCTCTGTCACTGTTTGAGTCCCAGCAAATCCCAATTTTTTGTCCTCATTCCATCAAATTATATACAATACAGGCGTGTCAGCAGGATGTCATAACTTTCTTCTCTCCACACTCAACATAATTTGCTAACAGCTTCATTTGAGACCAATTATTCACATATTAATTTTTTGCCACAAAGGATGCAGCAATCTCAGGCAGCCCAGGGGCCTCCCGTGCCAAGTCTTTGCAAATGGCGTCCAGGAGCCCAGACCCCGGGTGACCTCAGGCTGGGGCATGCCTTTTCAGAGCAGACCGTCTGCTTTCACGGGTGGAGGGAGCGTTCTGAGGGGGTGCATGTGATGAAGCCGCAGCAGCCAGGGAAGTAGAGGACCCCTGGGAGGAACAAGAAGCAAAGTGCACTGAGTGATCTGATTGGTCCACCAGGTCACCAAGGGTCCCTCCATATTCCAAGCAACTCCCTAAACCCCTGACATGCTTAATGACAATTATTCTGTAGTTGTCAATCCACAATTGACACCTCCAGCTTGTATTAATTAAACAGCCCATCCCAGCTCGCCTCATCTTGGTAAACAAGCAAAGAAAGATTTTTCCAGAAGCTACAGTGTGAACTTCTTTCTGGAGATCAGTTATTAGCTGCAGGCTGCTGCTTCCTTGCCCGTCTTTCACTTTAAAGGCAGCCGCTGCCGCCAACGCAGTGATGAGAGAGGTCATAGAGCACCAGTTGTGCATGAAAGATGTGAAAATTTACTGCAAATGAGACAAGAGCAGTAAATTCATTTTTATTCAAATTACTGTCATCATACATTACCACGTCTCCTGTAAACATTGTGCTTCAGACAGGGTGACAGCATATTATTATTTGTGAGATTATACTATTATTAAGCTATTAACATGTCACCCCTGCTTGAAACAATGACTCAGCTTGGTTCTGCATAATAGGACAAGGGAGGAGACACACAGAGGTGACAGAAAGGTTAGTTTTAAGACGGCAGGCGGGTGGAGAATGACAGCTGGCACTTAGGGACCTATGTCGTGAGGTGCCTGTGCATTTTTATTTGGGGACCTTCATCACCATATCACTGCGCCCAAGACTGTTCTGTCTCCCTAACAAAACACAAACGTCACTAATTAGTTCAAATGCTTACTTCAAAAGCAAAAGCAAAAGAAGTTGGGCTGAAAGAGGTCCACCCCTCCCTTAAGTCACCCCTTGCTGGACGAGGCTTCCTTCTTCTGGGATGTTGCTCTGTGTGTCCGATTGTGCTTATGGAACAGGGGGATGCGCCAGGTGACCCTCTAATTGCCCACATTGCAAGACAGGAGGCTCCCTGACATCCCGCTGTTGCCTCTGTAATTCCTGCGGGACTGTGGGCTTCTCGACCCTGGCTCCAGGTGTCAAGGGTTGCTAAGGATTAAAGTGTTAGATTCTATGGGCTTCAAAGACCTCTGGTGCGGTGCTGCTGCCAGAAGTTTCTGGGACATACAGATCGCACTGTACCCAGGCCTTCCTTTCTGCCTTCCACAAAGGCTCGCCACAATCCCCCATCGGAACCGACTGATCAGTGTTCCCGCAATGTTTGTTTCATTCGTGGGATTTTTCTGTCACTACTGCAGCTATTCCAATGTCCCTGGATTCAGAGCACTCTGATCTGATCACCCGCAGCAGCTTTGGCCAGATGCTTTCCCCTGAGGTTCCAGGATGTCACCATGGTCTGCTTCGGTGGAGGGTCCATCCACGCAGAGGACAAGGACAAGAGGAGGCCCCTGGCAACCCTGCAGTGCATCAGAGAAATTCCTCCTGATTTAAGACAGCCCCGTTCCCTTGGCCTCGTGGGCTGTTCTTGGGTCTTGGGCTCGACCCCTACCCCATCACCCCTGCGAGGGAAGGTAGCTGTCCTTCAAGTCAAAAGACATTTCGGTAAACTGAGTCTGTTTCACTCTCTTATTTCAGAGTTTTGCAGGCTCCTTTGGACAAAAGTTATATTTCATGAAATCAAGAAAAGAGCAAATGTTGGACAAATTTTGTTCCAAATTAGTTGGGAAGGAATCTTGTGAAGGAGAACAGATTTAGGGACATCAGTGTGCTACTAATGATCACATTGTAGGCTTGATGAAAAAATAAATGAATAAAGGCACAACTCAGAAGGTTCTCAGCCTCAGAGGCTGCGTCTTTGTGTGGAATTTGCCACACAATCCCATGCTGGCCACGTACTTCTTAGGCTAGGCTGTCAGCCGTGCCGTTTTAAAGACAATATCTTAGGCAGTAAGAACATAACTTTGATATCTTGAAAGCTCTGGGCTGCATGTACTATTTTGTAAATTGTCCTTAAACTATTAAGAAGCTGAGAAATTGGCAGAGGTGAACCATCAACAGGTTCTGGGCTCAATCTTTTTCCACTTGCATAACGGTTTTATTCTCCCAAAACCTCTCTTAGGTACCCGAATAGCAAAGGTGCAGCTCACCCTCCCGTTGGCGATGGGTGTTTTCCTCTCTCCTCTCCAACATCATCCCGCTCATCTTTCTCGCTTTAAGGAAGAGTGCCTCACCCGTGGCTGAGGCTCCCTTTTCCTGATGATCTCCTCTGCAAACCTTCACGACAAACCGTCTGGCCCCTTTCTAGCCACAGAGCAGGCGTGTGCACCAGCCTTCATTCCAGGGACCACATTCTTTCTTTTGTCAAAACAAGTGACTTAACTCTTGGTCATTTATCTCCCCCATCTCTCCAGGGCACAAATCCTCAACACACCCAATTCTCTTCCTCCAGATTGGCTCTCGACTCTCTCTGGCATCAGTGGCGTTCGGTACAGGGGGCTGAATACACCATTTTTTTCTGCGCCTGTTTTGTGTCAGAATAACCGTAATTTTGAAAGAAGAAAGTTGAGTTTGATAGATTTAATTAAGGGAGGGTCTGCCAAGATACTGTCCATGCATCTTTTTGTACAATCACATGTTAGAGGAAATGTCCAAAGATCTTCTGGTCCATTCCCCTACCCTCACACCGGCAGAATTTTCTATGGTTCAGGAGATACGACCGAGGACCAGAGGGAGGAAATGTGACAGATAAATTCACTGTTCACTGAGGCGTCGTGCCCAGGTTCGCTCGGCTGGCAATGGTGGAGCATAAATGGAACCAGGTCTGATGGCAACTTTCGTGCCCCTCCCCTCTGCACCCTTGAGACCAAAGGGCGGGGGCAACACAGCTCGGCCCAAAGCCAACATGTTTCGCTCTTTTTTTGAGGAGGTAAACCAATTTTATAATCCATTATTATGCTACAAAAACTATATAGTAATAATAGATTTATTTGTAGAAAAGGAACAAATGCCTAGTAAACAGGAGTGCCATAGAGATCTTTTAAATGTAAAATTTTTCTCCTGATTAGGATGATAACCACTTCAAATCCGTGTGTCTGGCCTTCAGAGTAAGTTTTGTTCCCTGGCTGCAGCCTGCTCTACTTGCTCTTGACAAAAGGTCTAGCTATTCCGGAAAAGGAACGCAGTCCTGGGGCTCCAGGGCTCCGCTGAGCACCACCCAGGTATCCACAAAAGCCCTGTGCACCATCTGGCCACGAGGAAAGGCTCCCAGTGGTCATTCGGGGTTGCAGCTACAGAAGCGGCAGCGGATTAAACGGGTGCACACCAGACTCCATCAGTCCGAGCCCACAAAGGGGAACCACTGTCCATCTTTGGTCAAGTGGCATGTGGTCACTGTCCCTGCAGGAAGAGGAGGACTGGGCAGCTGCCCTACTCCAGGCAGCTGCCCAGTCCTCATGTGCGGAATGAGTTTGCTTCGTGATGCCAACGCCTTGGCCCCGGAGGAGGGGCCTACGGGACTCACAGCAAGCCAGAGCCCCGGCTTCCCTGCCCTTAGTCTGGGGTAATTTCAGTCCTACTGACTGTGGCTTCTCTGCGAGGGGACCCGGGAGAAAGCAAGTGGGTTCCACCCAGCCTGAGGGAGCGGCTCGTGGGCAGCTGTCTGGGACACGCCGGGAAGGGGTGCAGAAGGATGCGGAGGACAGTGAGCCTGCCCCACCTTCGCCACCTGGGCCAGGAAACCTTCAGGAACGTCCTGGGAAGGCTGGGAGGAGGGAGGGATAGGGAGAGGGTGGCTAAGGGATGCAAAGTTACAGCTAGAGAGGACGAACAGGTTCCACGGCACTGTAGGGTGACTATACTTAATATTTATTGTATATTTTCAAATAGCTAGAAGAGAGGATTTTGGATGCTCCCAACATCAAGAAATGATAAACGTTTGAGCTGATGGATATTCCATTTACCCTGATGCGATCATCGCCCATTGTATACATGTATGGAACTATCACACTGTGCCCCATAAATATGCACAATTATTATGTCAATTAAAAATAATAATAATAAATATATGCACAAGGGCCTCCTGTGAGCAGCACTTTGGGAAAATGAAGGACTCTCCAGGATCCTGGAGCAAGGGGTAGCAAGTGCAGTCACCAACCGAGGTCAGCCCTGGGGAGCCTGGAACCCCAAGTGACGGCAGGAGATGGCGCACTCCACCCAAACCACAGGGACCCGAGAGCCCCACACAGTGCAGCGATTGGGTGCCCCCCAGCTCTGTGGGGGATGGGAGCCCACGCCTGCCTCAGAGCCTGGATCCCGAAGGCTGCAAGTGTCAGAGAACTGGGGACTACGGAGTGGCTGAGCGGGTCTGATGCTTGCGGGTTTAAGGCTGGATTCCCAGTACCTACCAAGCACCGGCACATAGTAGGTGCTCCATAAAACTGTGTTGTTGACTAAACAAGTAACTGCACATCCTTCTTTCTCACTAGGCTGGGAATCCCTTGAGGCCAGGGGCCATATTCCAATTCTGTATCCTCCATCCTCCAGCAAGAGTGAGCACATGCCCAGCTCATAATAATTGACAGAGTGAAAGATTATGGGAAGAATGAATGAATGAGGGGAGCCGTCACATGCAGGTGTCGGGTGCCCTCATGAGAGCATGCTGGTGTCCTGGGCCATCCCTTCCCCCCTTCCCCGTGGCATGGGCTTGGTCCAGGCCCTGGGCTGTGGCCAGCGCCCCCTGCCCTGCCAGCCGCCATTCCCTACCTAGATGACCCCTGCTCCTGGCAGAGAGCCCGATTCCTTTGCTGGTCACATTTGTCTAACTTTTCCCATCCATTGCCCCCTGCCATTGTGTCCTCCAAACGTGTGATTTTTCTGAGCCAATTTTCTGTGGCTCTGCTCACGCCATTGTCCAGACGCTGCAAGTGATGGACGGGGGTGCTGCGGAGGCCGGGCCAGGTGCCTTGGTGTTCCCATCACCTCCGACAGCCCCTCCCTCACTACGGCCACCCAAAAACACAGGTGGGGTCCCTGGCGCCTGCTTGCCCTGCATGGGGATCTTCCACCGAGAGGGCCGCTGCTCCTCTTCAAACCAGATTGCCCTCCCTGGGGCTGGCGTGTCCCCCAGCCTCCGGGGCAGCCCTGTCTCACTGCATGGCCCTTCCCGGTGGACAGGACAGCATTTTTGTCACCTTTTACACTCTGTTCCTCAATGACTTAATGCAGACCTGAACATGGAGCCTCTGGCTTGCACCGGCTGTCCAGCACTGGGGTTGCAGCACGTCCTTGTGTTTTCTTAAAAAGAAAACCACCACAGATTAGTTCACTGAAAAACTCTGCAAAATAAATCTGTAGAACAACCTTTCAATTCAGCTGAAGAAGCAAGATTCACTCAGTGCCTATCAGGTCAAGTTTTGAAGACGCGCAGATTATTAAGAGTATTATAAACAAAATATGCAATAGCTTTATCAGGCAGATTATATTCCTAGAATGACCTGAAAATTACCAGCTCTACTCATTCTCTTTCTGCACACGGCTTTCCCCTTCGCTGTGTGTGACAAGTGAGGGCTCAAAAAGAACTTGCTGGAGGTCACTCAGGCAAAGAGGCTGGCCTGGCACCTTATGTGGCAGCAACACGATTGTATCACTGGCAGTATCATTAGCAGTGACAAACTCTTTCCTTTCACAATGGTGCTCGTAAAACTGAATTAGGTTAGATACAGAATGAAAGTGATGTAAGATGAATGGGACCCTAACCTCTGGGGACAATTAGAATCCCCCTGGCAGCAGGGTTTATGCTGACCAAGACCAGCCAAGAGCACTGGCAAAAGAGCTGACAGATTTCTGTCTAGGAGGTGGGGGTGGTGGCATTAACACACTAAATCAGGAGTTAGCAAATGACAGCGTGCAGGCCAAAGCTGGCCCTCTGCCTGTTATTGTAAATAAAGTTTTATTGGAACACAGCCACACCCCTTCATTTACATATTATCTGTGGCTGCTTTCACAGGACCGCAACGGAGACCATATGGCCTGCATGGCTGTAAATATCGACCATCTGGCCCTGTACAGGACAAGTTTGCCGACCCTGGTGCTACGTGGATAAACTGAGAACTGGCATTTAAAAGTCCTGCCCATGCACAGGGTTTGCATTCCTTTGCTCAACTCATGTTTTTAATAACCCCTCAGGTAGGAGCTACTATTGTCCACAACTCACACATGCGGAAACTGAGGTTCTGAGGAAGGACATGACTTGCCCAGGTTCCAGGGGCCAGTGGGCAGCAGAGCTGGGAAGGGACCCAGGCCAAGTGTATCTCCAGCCCTGTTCACGGCCTCAGCCCAGGTCAGCTGCCGACTCAGCTGCAGCTGCAGGGTGGAAGCTCCTCTGTTGTTTCCAGCCCCCTCCACCAAGCTACACTTCAGAGTCAAATATGATTCCCAGGCATTGCAGTCAAATAACTGCATGGAGGAAAGATGCTCTGAGGGTTTCCATGAGAAAAAAGCAAGGCTGAAAGTTTCACTCCCAATGCCCTGAAATCTATGCCTATCGTGTAATAATTACGTCTCACGCTTCTGCTGATCATTCACTTAACACATGTTTGCTGAGTGCCTTGGTCCCTGCCCTGAAGGAGCTCACAGTTAAGTGGGAAGGCACTTGTTACATGTCTAATAGGAGACTATACAGCGGACATGAGTCACAAAGGGACAGGAGAGGTCTAAAAAGGCTTCACAACATGGTCGAGGTGGTGGGGCACAGGCTGGCCTTGGGCTGGCTTTTCTCTTTGAAGGATGGGCATTTCTAGTAGTGCAGGCTTCATGCCATTGCAGATGCTCTTAGAAGCTCAGTGATCTTAATTAGCCAGGGAGATAACTGAAAGGGAGGGGAGGACTAAGGACAGATAATCTAGTTCCAGCACTTTCAGATCCTTCAAATCTATGTGCAGCTCATCAGCTGTTTCTGACTAAAGAAGTATGCTGAGCTCAAATAAGTCACTTCCTGCTTTTGCCTACTAAGAGAAAATGTGGAACTTTTTTTGTTAAACACCTGACTTTTACTCTGCATTGCAAACTCTTATTTAAAAAAAAATTATCTGGGACAGAGATGTTGCTTCAGAACAAACAGAAAGCAATCTGAACAACTCGAAAAAGAAAACATCGACAAGGAGTCATGTCGTTACAGCACCCAGTGGAATTTAGCTTATGCTATTCCCCCCTCCCTTCTTCCTTCTTTCCTCCCTCCCTCCCCCCTCCCTTCCTTCCATGAAGAGTTAGCAGGAGGAAAGTGTGTATGATGGGCATCAAAAGGTAGTAGAGAAACGACAAATGGCAAAACGGCACGTGTGGCAGACTTGGGCACGGAACACGTGACTGTTTTGTCAGCATGGGCACCTTCCTAACGGTGCCAGGCTCAGACGGTTTCTCCAGTCAGCTCCCTGTCCCTCCGCACAGAGCCCGGTGGCCAGCTGCAGGCTGGACAGCAGAGGCAGCCAGCCAGGGAACTGGTGGTGCTGTCATTAGTCTGCTAGGTGTCTAACCTGTGCCTACACAGTCCTTACATTGGCCACGAAGAAGACGGCCAAGGTGCCAACACACAGGCCCATTCTCAAAACCCAGACCAGACGCCCTGGGCTGTCACCTCGCAGCAAGGACAGCCAGGCTGGCCAACAAGCTCGGCCCCAGCCCCCCTGAGGTGTAGCCACAGGCTCTTTGCACTGGCCCTGCTGGCCTTCGGTGGGGGGGGGTGCGGGGGAGGCCCTTCCTCAGGGAGCCCGGCCACCTCCTGAACCACTTCCCTGACTGCTTCCTGCTTCCCGGCCGTCCTCTGCGGTGAGATCGGAGAGGCCTCCTCTGAGTGCAGCCCGGTGGCTGGCCTGGCCGGCTGTGGAGACATCCGTCCGCCCCTGCTGCGGCTGCCGTGGGAGGCCTGCCCGGGGGAAGCCTGGCTGTGATTTTTCTTCTTCTCTTTCAGTGAAAGGAAAAGTTCCCCCTTGCAGGCATCACGCTCCCCACCCTGCGGGCGGCCGTTGGGACCATGTGAGCTGGCGCAGACCCTGGGGACGAGCCACAGGTGTGAGTCAGCACAGGAGCAGCAGGTGAAGTACGGGTGCTGGGAAGGGTGGGATCCAAACCCAGTTCTTGGTAAGTGGGTGTGACTCAGAGCCAGGGTCCCCCAGCGTCCACACTGGCTGGCCTTGTGCTCAGGAGTGTGTGGCGTGAGCTTCCCACCCTTGCGGGCAGTGGATGCGGAGAGAGCTTCTGAAGACCCGAGGTGGACTCATTGTTCCCGGGGACAGGCCCTGAGCCAGGAGGCAGAGGCAGGCGGAGCCTCGGCTCGACCCCCCGCGATGTGGAGGGGACCAGTCAAGTGCAGTTCCCCGAATGGAGAAGGGCCGGCCTGCACCTGCTCCTCTGAATTCTGCCAGGTGCCTCCCGTAGCTTGGGCAGCACCATCCAGACGGCTGGCCAGGACGCAGTCCCAGCTCTGCTCAGAGCTAACAACGACAACATAAAGTCATCACTGCTACGGCCACGGTGAACCTACGACAGAACCCAACTTCAGGCACTTTGCTCAGACTTGCAGAGAGAATCTAAGGGAATCTGACTTCCCACAAACTTCCAAATGATCAAGAGACCACCCTGCCATGATGGCCCGAGAGGGTTTCAGGGCAAGTCGGGGCTGTCCGGGGCCCCTGGCGGGAGCTGTGTATCCTCAGCTTTTGCCTCCCACCACCGTGTTTGCCCCACGGGTCCCCAGGGGTCCAGGAACTTGTTAAAACTGCTGAACAGCAAATTCGCCAACTTCTCTCCAGCCCGTTATGAATGTGGGATCTCCAGTGCTCGCCACTGATTAGGCAACATTATTTCTATTATCCTACTGGGCTTCGCACTAGGGGTAGAGGCACTTGCCTTGATTTGAAACTAGCAGACACCAGGAGAATTTGCTGATTGCTAATGAGAAAGCGAAGGTTTTGTTGGTACCATCTGGGACCCTCTTGCTGTGGGTTGAGCTTAGGATGAGGAGCTCCACATAACACACCATATTAAGCAGGCAGTGACTTTGTTATGGGCTCAGTATAACTTTTCATGTCTGCTGTACGCCAAGAGCTTAGCCTGAAACACCTTTTTCCAGAATATGAAACATAATATCTCCATGCTCATTGCATTATTTAAAAAGGGGCAATGTGGTTCATAACTTTACATTTATTGCATACTTTTAAGCCACTTGACCCATATAAATATTGCTATAGAGTTGCCCTCAGTTATTAAATTCTTATTGCTTATAAAAGGGGCAACAGGAAGTATATCACCTACAGTCTGAGGTGTGGGGTGGGCTTCAGAGGACCAGGGAGACCAGGCAGGGGTGTGCAGGGGTGTGCAGGGGTGTGTGGGGAGCAAGTCAACTTCAGTTCTGCTCTCTGCTTTCAAGCCTGGGCTTTTATTATATTTTATTTTTCTTCCTAGTTGCAGGCAGCAGCCTGTTTTACTTTAGCTCAAAGAATTATGTGTTGACATGGCAAGGGACATTTTGCCTTTCTGCTAATTAAAATGGAACCCCACTCTTAAAAGAAATTGGTTGAAAGAATTTTTTTTTTATTTCAGCAGCACAGCTGAGACCAGATAAAAACAGGGCATCAACATTTATCAGGGTTCAAAGTCGAGTCTCCTCACTGTGAAAGGGAAGCAAACTGTGTCTTCGTCGTCAGTCTGCTGTCCTTATTAGCACCGCCTCCCTTGTTCTCCCCATCCTCCTAGGACGCTGGCTGGTTCGCACCGCGACACGCACACTGGCCCCAGTCCGGAGGCACGCACGCTGTACAGGTGCCTACGGAGGTTCTCTCCCGGTGTGCACTTGTGGGAAATGACAGAATGACCATAAGCACTTTGAGACACCTCAAAGCAGTTCTACAGAGAAGGTTTCCAAAAAGCACGTTCCCTTGAACACCAGTGTGTGGCCTGTGCGGGCTGGCCCCCGTCTGGTGGACACGGTGGAGAGAGAGTGCATTTGATCATCTCTAGCGCAAAGTAGAGGTGAAATACGTGGGTCTGAGGCTGTTATTGAAACATGATTTTTTGGTACATGGTAAGAATCCCTTCTGCCACGGTCCACAGTGGAACCCAGGTCGGGGCGGAGTGTGATTTGCCCCCACTGCCCCCTTGCCTATTTGGAACAACCTTGGAAACCCATTAACATGGGCGATTTTACTTCCAGTTGCTTAGGGCAGAGTCTTTAAACCTAGAGGTTACTGCTGTCAACGTAGGACCTTTTTCCTGCTGTCACTGTTTTCAGAGATGAAGGGAAAGATTTCCCTTAGCCTACAGCACTTAGCGCACAAGCCCTCCACCACCACATTTTGAAACCATAGAAATCATGAAGCCAGGCTGCGACCTTCCAGTTCAGTGACAGGACAGGAATCCCTTGAGCAGTGGACGCCTCCTCTGATATTTGGAAAAGTGTCATGTTTTCTTTACAGAGAAAACTGTCAGGTTGTTGTTGGCATAAAATACAACACTTCCTGGATTGTGATTTCCTTGTTTGCTACAAAATGTCACCTGGGCACATGACATGTTTTTATTTTGCTCACAGCAACTCTCTACTTAAGATATTCAAATGTTGCTGAGAGAAAGGCTGGCTCTGTGCTCTGGCCGGTCCTCTTTGCAATCGCAGACTTTGGCTTCCTGGACAAGCAGCAGTGCTTGCAGACCAAGAGGGCTCACCTACTGGTATGACTCACTTGTTTCGGCTCGGTGAGAAACACTCTGCACACACATGTTTACCCTATTGATGTGCTCTTTAGAAAACCCCTAGAACAAAGATACGCAATTGCTGACCACAGCTGGCCGTGCTGTTTTAAAGAAGGAAAGAATGTAATGCGAATAACATTAAAAAGGCCACTACCAGCCTCCCATAGCATTGGCTGAGCCGGGCTGCGGTTCATGAAAGGGGACAGATTGCTCAAGTTAGCTGGTTACCTGTGCGTGTCACCCACAACATGTCCATGTAATCCGGCCGTTGTACCGCAGTTAACCTTAATCTCCCATCCTGGATAACACTTATTCGTAAATTCCTATTTTCTTTCAATTTCTGGGTACTACTCTTAGAAGCACACCGCAGGATTTATACTTAATAAATAGTGAGTGATTTAAATGACATTAGAAGAAAGCTTGAAGAAATATAGTATCCATGTTATATTTTTTCCCTTTGCTCCTTTGAAGACCTAAAATAGGAAAAATCTGTCCCTCTTTAAGTCTTATATCTTGACAGACAGAAGTGAAGACATTTAAATAATGTCTTTTTTTTTTCTGTTGTAAATTTAGCACACAAAATCAAAGCAAAATGTAAGGAATCTAAGGAAGGGATCTAAAAAATTTAGTTGCATTTCTAAAAATGGTGTTGTTGGTGAATAGAAGCTCCTTCAAGGAGATTTTCCTCAGCCCTGCCGAAGCTCCAAACTGTTCGGTTAAAAGAGCAAGTATGAACCCTATCCTCAGGATGACAAATGCAAGAAAAATCAAGCCCCAGTGACTATTTGCCCTGCTACTTTTGCACTAGGGGTTGGAGTCAAGTGAAAAATAGAAATAAAACAATAGCACAACCACAGGGAGGATTTATCCCTCAACGATATCATCGGGAGTATTTTCAGGTCACAGTGAAAAACACAATCTCATCCTGAGCTGACAGGACAAGTCATTTAGCTCCTAGAATGCAGATGTAAGAAAGGAAGCCACGTCGGAACAACAGGTGACACTGACTGGCAACGGTGCTTTGCTTATTTTTTAACAGTTTGTATGATTTGAAAAATACGTCACGCAAACCCAAGAGCAGATTCCCTAATTGCTGTCACGTACCCCGTCTGCTGGGAATGCAGCTGGAAGTCTCCGTGGTTCTGTGGCTAGGGAGGAAGTGGAGACATTCTCTCCTTCTCTTCAACTCCTTGTGCCCAGTGCACTCTGACAGTGAAAAGACACAGAACCTGTTATCATGCCTTTCCCAGGAATGGGAAATTAATTCCTTACATTTATATACACCCATTTGCATCTCCGGACAGCTGCCCTTCGAGACCCTGCCTCTGGATTTCAACAACTAGCCATTTCTGCCAGATTTCCATCGAGTAGAAATTAGGGAGCACGCAGAAACATGGCCTTAGTGTATGAGGACTAGTGTGAATTTTGTTTGTTGTTTTTTTTCATTTTGCGTTGCCTGTTCTCTGTTGGTGCCCAAATAAAGCTGCTTTACCCTGCAACCACACAGCCAGTTTGGGCAGATGCTGGCAGTATCCTCGGAAGGCAAAACTCCAGAAATGATGCAGAGAATAGTACCTCTGACCTGCAGAGTGACTGCAGCGACATTGCATATTTCAATGTCGTTACAGCAGTGATAAGACAGTAGAGAGCACTGCTCAGCCCCGGGCCCAGTCAGAGGTAATTCCGGGCATTTGCTGATGGCCTGCGTGGTACCCTACGGGGCGCCCTTTCCTCTGATGGCAGGGAAGATACGCAGGCTTGCAGAATCCACTGCAGACCCTGACACAGTACAAGGCATTTGCCACTCAACACAGATACTGCTTCCAGGAAGGATTCCATGTTTAATCTGCTTCCTAACGTCAGAGGTGATTTTAACAGGAAAACTAAAAAACGAACTATATGAACGGACTCCTCTCAAAATAGAGGGATTTTTCCAGGGGAAAACAAAAATCCTCCCCCTTGCATTTCACTTGAAATTGAACTTTGGACAGCTCTTGGCAGCCTTGAATAAAAAGATTCATGTTCTGTCCTAGTGGATGTTATCAATGGTCAGTAGTGCTTGTAGCAAAAATACACCTGGCTCAGAGTCCTGCCCGGAAAATATTCTTCAGGAGGACAACAATGCACATTACCCAAAGTAGGCGGTTTCACTTAAAAGTCTGAGCAGTCTTTCCCTGTTGCACTATAGCAATCCGAAAATTTCTAATGCAGAGCAAGGACAGATGCTTCCCAGCTATGTTTATATTATGCTTAGCTGGCTGTTCTGCCCAAGTAACTCACTCCATACTTAAAAAAAAAAAAAGAATTGCAGGGAAAAATTAAGATTTTTTTCCCCTTAAACATTTAAGGCAAGCCCTTCTAATGGTAGAACTTTATTTTCTTCCTCATAGTAATATATAGTACTGAAATTCCAAAGGTTTCTGGTGCATTTCAACTGTCACCTCAAGTCAAAACCATAGAGTTCAGCTATAAAAGAATATAATAAATTTAACCTGACCTAACTGGAGATTTTTAAGCAGCCAATTTTTTTTAATTGTGTATCTATGAGCTCCCTATTCCCACATATAAATGTTTTTTCTTGCCTGGTTCTTTCTTGAATTCAAACTTGCGTACATATGTGAAATTATCTCTGCCTAAATGAAAGCGCTTCCAATGATATGAAAGCAGGATGCCACTTTGGAAGAAAATGCAATTCTAAGGGAAACTTTAAAGCGGGTATTTTAGCCTAAACTCCTAGCTCCTGAATTCTCGCTGCCTGCCAGCCAGTCTTGTGCAACTATTGTGGGAACCAGTCAGGAGGGCTCTTCCCTTCCAAGAAATGTCAATGGCATGCATCTGGGCACATCGGCACCCTGGTCCCAGCCCAGCCCTCTGGCTACTTAGCGCTCAGGGCTGATATTTTATACACCCAAGCAAACTTCCGTACTCCAGTTCAAATGTAATCAATGTTTTTGTTTTGCAGCCTTTGTAGATTGAGTCTTTGTTAAGCGAGCACGTCTTGTTTCCCCAACACCCAAGGAAATCCCCGGCATCAGAGTGCCCCCAAAAGGCAGCCCGGGAAATGAGCAGGGCGCGCTGACCTTTAGCGAGACAGCTAAGGTTATGCACATAACATTTGCTTGTTTACTTTGCAAAATAAGCAACGAGTTGGAAACTCCTCGCTTTGCCTGCGCCTCTGCCACTTAAAAAACAACAGGAACGCAAGGCTGCAGTGTTTCCAGCTCCAGCACCCAGCCTGTTACCCGCGTTGCTCAGTATCTATCATGATGCAACTTTAATAACGTGAGCCTGGGCTGCTCGGAAAATCACAGCTGTAGCTGGAGGCAAAAAAAAAAAAAAAAAAAAGGAAAAAATCCGCTAACACGAGGTTTTTCTCCCCAGCCTCACCTAGGAGCCGGGGCGCGCGGCCTGCGCAGGGCAGGGGCCACCCGATCGATGGCCGTGGCGGGCCGATGGCCACTGGTCATTTTGATGGATATGACTGTAAAAAAAAGTCCAGATTGGTTCACAGTGGACCTCAAACCATGTCAGCTAAAACCAAAGAGACAAAAAAGTGACAGCTGTGGAGAGCGCACTGCAGGCAGTCAACGGCGCCTGTGATTTATTGTTCCATCTGCCTCGCCGCTGTGAGGACAAGTTCCCCCTGATTTGGTTAAAATGAAAAGGACCTCAGAGAGCGCAACGTGGGTTTTGAAAATGTGCAGAAACTATTTTTTTTTTTAATTTCCTGATTTATGTACCTTTCCCCTTCCAGAAAGTCTGGCCCCTGCTCGCTCGGGAGCTCTGCAAGGAGGGAGGGTTCCCGCGCCCCTGCCCCCAGGCCCTCCCGGATGATGATTTCGGGGTTCGGGGCGCAGCGCCCCAGCCCCCATCCCGGCTGGGCGCACTGCGCGGGAAGGTGCGCGGGGCCCCCAGGTGCTGACTTCTTGCCGGCGGGGCGGGCTGGGGGCCCAGGGAGCAGAGCCTGAAGATGTGGCCGCCTGCACGGGCTCCTGGGATGGGGCCAGCTGGGTCGCGGGCGCCCGGGTCCTGGTCCTGGCTGCGCCCTCCCCAGCCCGCCCAGACCCGTCATTCCCTGGAAGTTCAGCCTCCCGCTCTCAGATTCTAATAAAAGTTTTATGCCGGTCAGCACATTTTCAGCCAATTTCCCATGAAGAGGCCTGTTGGTTTCGGTGGTGCATGGAAAGTTGTGTGCTCTCCTGCCTTAGCCGGGGCCTCTGGAGCCCTGACAAGGGGCAAGCACTTCCTGGCTGGAGGTTTCAGGCCTCGCAGGTCCAACCTGGTGTCAAAAGCTGGCCTGTCTTCTGTCTCAGGATGTTGGTTTTACCTCTCAAGTGTTTCCTGAATTTGTGAAAATTCTTTTTCTAGCCGCTTGTCCATAGTGGCTTAACGCTCAAAAAAATATTTACTTTTTTTTTTTTTTGAGACAGAGAAAAGGGGGGAGAATGGGGGGGCTGAGAGAGGCGGCAAGGAGGAGAAAGAGCGAGGCTTGGCTACCGTGGAGCAGGGCCCCTCCCAGGGGGCCAGTTCTACTTTTGGAACATGTTCCTGTCTTGCGGGGGTCAACATCTTTTACCTCTTTTTTCCATTATTCAAAATAAGTATTGATGTTATGTTTTAGCTATTTAAAAGCCAGCTGCCTTGCTCATTTCAGAGACTTTTCCTGGTATGATTGTATGTGGTAATAGCTGGTCTGTGTATCGTCTTTCACAAAATCTAGCCTTTCAGAGCCTCAGTCTTCAAATGATATCAATCAAAATTTATGCAATTCAAAATCCATATGTATAGAGTCCCAGTTCACCTCATTTAATGATAATAGTAAACCACATGTTGTGTACATGTCTAAAACACTTTTCTCGTTCTTGACTGTAGTAACCCTAGGGGCACTCTCTTCTGTACAGCCTGCCCAGCCGCGCCGCATAATACATTGATTAATACTTGGCAACGGCGGAAATCTTGAATAATAAAATGGTGAACGACGTAAATGCAAACTAATAAAACAAGGAGAGTGTCAATAATATTTGAAGATGTATGTTAATATAAACAACCTAGGAAGACCTGAGAGGTTGTGCAAGGCAGTTAATCTGGATGTACGGAATTGTCTCTTGTTAAAGGTCTTACAATAGATCTTCACTCAAAATAGGTGCAGTGACTCAGGGACAAGACGTGATTTGGTCTGGCCAGGTCCTGCCAGGACCTCTGTTCCTCACCCTGCCCTGGCCGGCTCCAAACGCCTGCCTGTTGCTCCTGCACTTGTACTTAAGCAGAGGACCACCATGAAATTAGTTCATCATTATAATACCTTAATCCTAGGTGGGGAAAATTAAACTGGGATTTTAGAGAGTTCATTTGCATTAGCTTTGAGACCTGGTCAACATAATGCATTAGGTTTTTTCAAGAAATAGCTGGTGAGTAGTGGTTCAATAAGACATTAGTTCACTGTACTTGGGTGTTTTGCTCCGGCAGGCATGTCAGATTCATGCGCAGACTGTTTATAACCACACAGATGCGTGCGTCCTTTGAGTGACGGAATCCCTCCTATGATCTATTTTTATCAAAAGCAAAATTGGTGAACTGTTCAAACTTGCACAATAGCGTTTGCCTCTGACAGGATGCATTATTTACTTCAGGTTTAATGTACATTAGAAATAAGATTTGCTTTCATGGAAAAGCGTTAAACATTTGGCAAAGGGAGAGCTGAGCATTTTCCTTAATTTGTTTTGGCAAATCTGAAAAATAGAGGTTGTTGCAAACACCAGAAACACAAGAAGAAACAAATATTTTATGAAAATTGAGATTATAATTAAAGATACCCGGATGTGTTAAGGACCAAGAAGGTATGGGGTGGTAAGTGGAACTCTCAGGCCTCAGCACTCGGGGGCCCGTGGACTGGATTTAAAAGAAACAAAAAATTAGCCGTGCAGACTCTCAGAGCATTTCTTTTGGAAATCCTTAAAAACACAACATAACATCAATTATTCAGCATCAGACTAAATTGGTTTCTTTTCTTTTTCCTGAAAACAAGCCTTTTCGAAGCACCTACACGTATGTTCATATTTCTGTCATGTGATATTTAATGTTTATGTGAACATTCCTATTGAAAAATTAGGCACGCTTTTGTTTTGATTAACTGCAATCAGTTCCTGAAACCACAAGGTGAAAACCCGGCGAGCGCCAGCCACATCTGTGTCTTCCTTTCCTGCCCTCCAAATGAGCCACGCCGAGGCAGGAAAGCTGTTGACAAATTAATACTTTAAGAAAATAAACTATGGTCATGTTCAACATAGAGCAACTTTATCCTGATTAATTTGTGTTGGAGGCTCTCCAGCCTCCATGTACAAAGCCCCACAGTTTGTACAAATGTAATTTCCTAATATTTACACGAGGAAAGCCTCAGCAGTTAAGCTTTGCCTCCAGTGTGAGTTTGTGGTTTGTAAAAAGACAATAAAAACACAGAGCAGTAATTGTAAGCACATTGGAAAAAGAAAGGAGAAAAGAAAGGATTTTTTTTTTTTTTTCCTGTGCTTCTCCTTGCATGGCCCTATAAAAACGGGCTGTGTGTGCAGACTCTTGGGAAGGGAAGCCAGCCTTCAGCCCGCCAAGTTTAAGTAACGTAACACCTAATACTTAATAGCGTGTCCCTGCAACTGAGTACACCTGAGGAGCCCACGGAACACCCACAGCCATTCTCAACGTGGATCTTCTGCACCCTGAGTAATTCATCTTTGTCCGTCCGCACGGTCTTGTCATTGCATGCCTGTATTTATACTGAATGTTAGGCACTTGTATGACTGCCTGATTTAATAAATATGAAAAAAGAAAAATGCAGTTGTAATGTGTTGCTTTGTTCTGAGAATATTAAAAAAAATAACCTTTAGTTTTAATGAGATTTTCCCCATCAGTTTACACAATTTTCCAGATGCAAAATGAGCTTTTGGCTGTAAAATATTTTATCACATTGTCTTACACAATAAAGATTAGATGTTTTCTCTCTCTCAACTGCACTGCAATTATTTTTTAGTGTTTGCAAATCATAATATAATTTAAAAACCATATTTTATACCTCATCTAAAATACTTTTATAGCAGTATGATGAAAAAAATAACATCTATTTAACTACTCTTTTTAAGTGGCTGTTATGTGCTTTAGTATAATTTCCCAGGAAAAAGCACAGCTAAAAAGCTTAGCTTTCCTTGAAAACAAATCTCCCAAGCATCATCTTTGCAAAAATCCCCAGAATTTAATTCCCCCGACTGGAAAGCCCAGAGTGCCGGAATGTAAAAATAGTAGCCCTGTCATTTCACATTCATTAAGTGTGAAACTCAGAAATTAATAATGTAAAAATATGCTTTTTAATTAGTCTTACATTCTGCCCAATGTACTTAAATGGGATCAGCGGCTCCCTAATGATTTTTTTCTTAATAAAGTATTAGCCTGTGATGCACTGAGGTTGACAGGTATGATAAACTGGAAAGTACTTTTGGAGGCGGATGAATGATACCAAAATAGTACTCGCCCATTTAAATGTAATTAACATCAGGGAGCAATATTACAAGAGAAGCCTGCAAGATTTTTATTTCAGGGTTTTTTTTTTTCATTTCTTATTTTATGACTAGTTTGATGATTGCAGCAGTGATTTTATAATTTAATTACCTTTGCTGAAAGCTAAGCTTCCACTAATAGCAGGTCAACAGGATCATAAAGCAGCCTTCAAAAATATTAAAAAGAAAGTAAATCCCTTTAGATGGGCTCCTCAAATACTATATGTGTATGTACATGTATAAAGATATGTGTATATATAGAGGGATATAGTAGTCCCCCTTTATCTGTGATTTCAGTTTCCTGTAGTCAATAGCAGTCTGAAAATATTACGTGAAAAATTCCAGAAAGAAACAATTTTTAGTTTTAAATTGTGCACCGTTCTGAGTAGCGTGATGAAATCTCTTGCAGTCCACTCTGTCCTGCCCAGGACATGAATCATCCTTTTGTCCATTGTATCCACCTTGTCTATACTCCCCACCTATAAGTCACTTAGTAAATATCTAGGTTATCAGACCGAAAAAAACATACTATATATAGGGTTCGGTACTAACCACAATTTCAGGCAACCACTGGGGGTCTTGGAAGTATCTCCCTTGGTGAAGGAGGGGCCACTGTCTATAGATCTGGAGAGCTAAGGATACACAAGATACATAGATGCAGGCATGGGGGTGTCTCCTTGTGTCAACTCAGGAAGTCTTTCACTTGTGATAAGGACCGCTGGGAGGGAACTCCAATCACTTGTCTTCTGGTGGTAGGAATTCTTAAACACCTCAATTTGGGAAAAGGCAAAAGAAGGCCTGAAATGTTGATCAAGGCATAAATATTAAAAGTCATCACTGAATAAGAAACTCAAGTCAATTGTCACCTGGTTATTATCCTCTAATGTACAGTTTCCTGAAGACAGCAGCCACTTCGAATGGCTCTACTATTTTAAGTCACCCAAAATAAATGGGAAGTAGATTTCTTAACACATTAGCACACTGACTGTCAGCGTTGTTTACCCAAGGACTTCCCCTCGGATCTCTGAGTAGCCGAGTCCCAAATGATGGTCCCTTCCAACTCAGTAAACAAGAGGAGAGTGACAGGACATGTAACATATGACAAAACCCAAGGAATTCTGAGTGTGTCCCTCACCGGAGAGTGGACTACAGAGCCAGGTTCCAGAGCTCTTCTGGAAGGACTCCTGGAAGCTCGTGGGAGGCCAGAGCGCATGTGGCTTGTGGCCGAGGGACATTCCTGGGTGGTCGCAGACCAGATGCAGCAGCTAAGAGACCAGCCTGAGAGCACCACCAAGCTCACACTCCTGGCGCTGTCGTCTGCCCATGGAGCTACTTTAGCCTCAGGACTGTCTTTTTAAATTTGCATGGAAAACAAAAGAAGAAACAGAGCCATGGCTCCTTGTTTACTGGGAATGCTAACGGCCTTGGTTGAACACTGGTAAACACCTATGTTTTCATTTAGAACACGAGGTCAGTCAGTTGTCCACCTCTGTAGAATTTAGCTCAGCGATTATAAAACCTGTCCCCACCTGCTAACAAGGTACTCGAAGCCTGATTTATTCTGAATTTGCATGGAATCTTCCTCATTTATCTATTCCTTCCCATGCACTAATATGTATACCAGTTTTCAATACTGATTGAAATCCTTTAAAGAGAAGATACAGACGCTATGTTAGGGAAATGGTGGGAGTGTGCTCTCTGTATTTTACACAACTTTTATCAAGTATCAATCATTTCTCTATTAGAAGGGGGAAAAAAGAGGGAGATTGTATAAGGAATACTGATTTTTATACTTTCTTAAAATTCAGGTGAACAGATTTCCAGCTAGAAGCTCCACAAAAGTAGGGCAGGTGTTTTTCTTGTTCACAGAGGGGTCTGAAGGGTCTAGAATCCTGCCCAGGGCACATGCGCAGAATAAATGGGAATGAGTGAAAGAATGTCAGATACTATGTTTCCTCTCTGTGCCAGAAGCCTCGGCGTGGCCTCAGATCCGGTCAAAACCTTGACAGGTGTTACTTTCTTTGTTCTTTTCTAACATAAAGTGGAAATGCATTCTTCAGCTTTTCAGCCTGTTACATAAAATACCCCAAAAGTCACTGCCGAGATAAAGCTGCAAAAAAGCCAAGGGATCATGGGATTGGAACCAGCCTCATATCCCTTAACCACACATGACGTCTTCCATTCCCAAACCAGTCCGTGGAAGCTGAGCCTTCATCTCCAATGGTGCCCACTGAGTGCTTCCTCACTGGGATGTTTCTGATGATTTGCAATAAATTTACCTAAAAACATGAATTATAGCTAATACCGTAGATTTCTCTAACTGTATAACAGATTTATTTTTCTGTTACTGTGTTAGAGAATGTGTCCTTGCTGGGGATTCATTCTACTCTGTTGGAGAGACACACTAAAATGTTAACTAACTTTTTGACCAGTGAGAGTTTTAATTATATTCATTGTTTCATGAAGAATTATGCCTAAATGAACTTATGAATTTATTTATATGTTCTTAAATCAAATAGCACAAATCATTAAAAGTGATTTTAATAATCTGGACTTTCATAAAATCCCACTGAATTTAAACTTTTCTGGAGATTACTGGGGGTACTACACATTATTAAAACAGACACCCTGCATGAAATTACATTCCATACAAAAACAAAGTCAATTAAAACTAAGCAAAAACTATCTGTGAATAAGCCAGGATAATATTGAAGAACAGATCTTCAAGACTTGATGAGAGCAAGCAAAATAGATTCCACTTACTGAAAATTTTTGTGGCTATGATTTGCAGATGAGGAAACTGAGGGTCAGATAGTCCCAGGGATGTACCTGAGCCTGTGCCCATCTAAAGCATGAGGCTGGCTCAGAAGATGCAACACCTGGCACAAGAGGCTGGCAGGGCCAAGGGGGTTGACTCAGTTGCTGCTCAGGACTCTGTATGGGAGGCTGTGTGAGGATGCTGGTGGTGGCCCAGGTGCTCAGGGACCTGAAGGAGTGATGACAGCACACGTTTGGTGTTTTCCCTCTCTGGGTCCTCTGGTCCAAAGATACAGAGACCTTTGGATATTATGGTTGGGAAACATTGTCAGACACCGCCATCCTGTCACGTGAGGACTGTATGGGGAGTCATTCAGACAATGGAAGTTAGCAGTCATGGCAATTTCAGCCCACGTTATTACTATCACCTTAATTGCAAATTTCATTAAGACAGGCTTACAAATCCAAGAAATAATAGCTATTACCAAAGAAGTTATACACAAAAAATAGTAAAATATAAGATTACTAATTTAGTTCCAATGAATTTTCTTGGTTTTGACCTTCCTTCCTTCCTTCCCTCCCTCCTTTCTCCCTCCTTTCCTTTCTTTCTAATTCTCAAATTCAGATGTGAAGCTGGTTGTCTTCTTTTCTATCTCACTTCATTCTTCTTCTTGGAAAATACGGCTTGGGCAATTCCCTTCAGAGGAATTTAATTTCTTTCCTGAATTAAGTGACTTACCATAGAGTTCCACCTATGGAAAGAGAACCAGGGTCTCTCATATGCTTGGATGATACTGGTGGCCAGACTACTGTTTTCTGGAAACTTTAGTGTCAAATTGTGGTCAACCAGGGTCCCTGCAGGGCTGGACAGTCAACGTGTCACAGAGGACTCTGAGTTATCCATCTCCCACCATAACAGCCCCAGTGGACCATGGGGTCCCCTGCTCCTAGACCCATCAAGAAAGCAGCTCCAGGAAGACAGGATGTGCTCACCCCCAGCCTGGCCTTGCCTCCAAGTCCGCTCCAGTTACCAAGGTGTGACAGTCCCAAAGTGCACCTTCTTCTTTTTGTGGATCCACAAAGGATTCAAGTTTGCTTAAGTGTGAAATGAAATCAGAGACATTAATGGAGACTTAAAGACAAATCACTGAACACAAATGAATGCAGCTGGAGCACACACCAGCAAAATCAAAAGACCTGGTTCTAAGGGACCCGCAAGTCCCAACCCTGGGACAAGGGAGCAGAGGACATCATACTGGGGATGTGCGTCCTTCCCGGAAGGACGGGCAACAGCTCCCATAACAGGCTTTCTTAATGGCCAATCCATGCACTGGCATTTGTGCAGGAGCCGGAGGGACTGCTTGTTTACCGATTGGATGAAAGAACATGCCGCAGGGTTAGGAACACAGGACCAAGAGAGACCCGGGAAATCCAAGGGACACGCATAAAATACAAACTGCTGCAAATGGGCTGGTATAGGAATTCCAAGGATCCAATTACCTAAAGTTTTTCTGCAGCCCCAAGAAAACTGTAGAGGCACAGGATAAAGATGCAAACTGGCCACCTAGGATCTTTTCCCAGGGTCCAGCCAAACGAGTGTCTGGCAGCCCACTGCCAATGCCCTACACCTGCAGCCTCCCTTTCCAGTCTACTCTGGACAAGGTCAGGGAGAAGATCTCCTTGGCACCAAATTTGGGAATAGACCTGAATTTCAAATGGAAACTCAGTGTGTATATGCAAGATGACATTCAATTGAGAAAAGAAAACAAATTCATTATTAGGCTCCATAACTTCCAAACAGTGCAGTGGTGGGTGGAAGTCGTACAAATAGTATTTAGGGCATATCTAGGAAGACTTAATGTTTATTAATAGATTAACAAACATGGACTGTGTGTGTATACTATCCTTCTTTAGCAATAAGTTGATACAGACATGAAGGAAAATTTCCTCCCAGAGCTGTGTTTCAGCAGTGGGCATTCCTAGTCCCAAATCACACTCCCCACGTTGTGTCTCTCCCCCTTCTAGCATTAAGAGTATAGTTTAAAGAATCCCTCATAAGACATGAGACTCTAAGGTCTTCTCCAAACAGGCATTAGGACTTGCAACATTGGTGTATATTGAAGACAAAAATAGCCAAATTAGTGCTAGGTGTTCCCTTCATTAGGGAGACCAAATATTTCTGCATATATTGTAGGATAGATGGACTGTCTTCCAGCTCAGGAATTGCTATATTGCTGCCAGCTAATTTTTAAAAAGCAGGATCACAGCCCTGCAGTAAGAGCAAAAAATTAGCAAGGTCTGTCATGTGCAGGGAATGTCATCTGCTTGGTGGAGTGCAACTCTATCCTGAGAAGGGGACGAGATGGACTGGGAACAGGAGGGCCAGGAGGAGGCTGTCCAAGGCATGTCAATCTAAACCGAAGTCCATTTAAATATTGCCAGAGGAAGAGACACTTGGCAGTTCAGGCTGAATAATCCTGACTCAGTTGTTGGCCAAACTGGGGTGCCATATTCTTTGATCAGAGGCATGATGGGTCTGGCAGTTCATCACACTCTTGGAAAAACTCCTGAATGACAACAGCAGGTGGTGATGAAGAGTGCCAAAGGGTGGGAACCGGGGAGACTTTGTGGGGTTCACCTTTGGAGAACTCCTCACTCTGGAGAGGGGTCCAAAGACTGAACTGAAAGCCCGATTCCTTCTGGCGAGGGCCACCAAGCCAAGCTTGCCAAAGCCAACCTTTGCATGGGGGAGGGGGCAAGCATTGATTCCTATCCCAGTGACCTCTAAGATTAACCTAGAATAAGGACATCTTCTGGGCTCAGGAATTCAACCTGCTCTTACAGCCTCAGAGTGAAAGCATTGTCTGCTATGGGGTGCATAGCCTGAAATGGGGGAGGGTTCAAATTCTTGTTGAGTGACACCACATACTTGGCAGGCTTGGAAACCATCCTTCTTAAAAGCCATTCTCCTGTCATATTTGATAGCTTTTTTAAAAGAAAAAAATTAGTAGTATAGATTTGATAGTTTATATTAGAGAATGTAAATTTAATAGTTTAGTCATCAGAAAACATGGTGACTCATTGCTCTAGATAGGAGTCTTTGCAGTTAAAACCCAAAATGCTCCAAGAGTAAAGAAAGAAAACCATGGGGAAGACCTTTTATGATCCTTAACGAGACACTTCCACTAATGAACAGCAGATGGGGCTACAAAAATCACCAGGTTAAAAACATGGGGAGGAAAAGAACCTTTTCACCTAAAAACCAACTCATTCAGAACCATTTCGAAATATAAGTAGGGCTCTTCTTTGTGGCTAAAGATGCCAGCGGGTCTGTTTCACGCCAGAGAACTGGCATCATATCCCCGATACGCTCATCCGTTAAAATTAACTTAATCTTTTAATGTGGTAGATTTCTAAATACTTCTCATCCTGTGTTCCTCTAAGCATGTTATAATACAATTTTGCTAGAAGACAAATAATTTTCTGTAATTAAATTAATCACAGCAGCACCCCCACCCACCTATGTCTCAGAACTGGGAGAACACATGCTACAGCCCTATGACCATGTCCACACGCACCACATGCAGGCCCACGTCACGCGAACATGCACGCAAATTCTTCAGATAATTGTTCCTCATCTGATGGAGTCGCCTGCGCCAGCGCAGTATGAAGAAATTCACGTCCCGTGCTGCAGACCAAGCACAGACTTGTGTGAAAACGAGGCACAAATTCAAAGGACGGAGTGGAATGGGGCAAGTGTCGTGCTGAAAAAGTGCACAAACCAAACCAGGAAATCAATTTCTCCCACTTGACTCGCAAGTCAGGAAAACAGTCCCTAAGATTTCCTTACGGGGACAGGAACAAGCTGGTCCGCAGCGGCCGCTGCAGCCGGGCAGTGCCTTGCGAGGCTCACCTGATTCCAAAGCCTTTTCTCAGCCGCCAAGGGGTCCGTCTGGGGACAGAGACGAGCAAGGAGCAGATGGACAGATGCCACTTCTGGACAAATTCAGGCCACAAGTGTGGCAATGACTTGGAAGCTGCCAGATCTGGTTGTGCATTTGGGTCCACTGTTAACCCAGATAAAGAAGGAGGAGGCTCCTGCTCTGGCATGAGGGGTTGGGCTGCCAAATGCTCGTGCTATAGACTGGAGCAATTAACAAGTATAAGTTGTTTCAAAATAAGCTTAAATCTGCATTTTATGTGTGCAAGTTTCCAGCTGTAATGGGATTATGATGTCAGCAAAGGGAGAGAAGTCCGCAGCTGCAGAGGGCTGTGGAGGTAGCAGGCAGCTGTTAAAATAGAGCACTAATGGTGATTAATTCTTACTATGCGTTTGAAGATTTCACAAGGAGTTCAAGACCCAACCCTTCCCCTGGGGCATGAAGTGGAGGAGAAGAGGGACCTGAACTGTCACATTTGCCAACCTAGTCATTTCGTTGTCCAGTTTTTAATTCGATTCAGCATTTTCTCCAGCCCAGATACTCTGAATATCTTCCAGGTCACGCGTAAGTGAGCTGGTATGGAGTGACCGTGCGCTGTCTCCCAGCAAGGCCACCACCAGGTGTTTGTCAGCATCCCTGTTGAAGCATTGCTATGGGTTTGTGGGAGTGGAAGCCTGTCCTAGGGAGCCCAGTGTCCCCACGCTGGGCTCACGAGCAGCCCGGAGCTCAGTAGCTCCCTTAGGTGCCTCCACTTCCTGGGGGTGTGTGTGGAAATGGAGACCTGAGACAGGCTCTTGGAAAACTTCAAAAAAATCCATTTTAATGTTTATCTCCAACCATGTGTATACCCGGGGTTAGGGACCTGGCTTGGTAAGACCCTGGTTTATTTCTGTGATTTTATGTCATTTGGATTTCTGCAAAACATGGTCTGTTTCCCTGTAGCTTTGCATACAAAATTGGATGTTATGCTCTTGAGGGGAAAAATTAAAAAGAAAACAACGATGATGTCATCAAATAAGAAAATTACATAAAATGTAGCTAAAAGAATGTCTAAGGTAAGAAGATACTTTTATAACAAAAACAATTAAAATAAGAGAAAAAAAATCTTGCAAACTTTTATGCAAAATACCCCTGGTAAAAAGCACTGCAAGATACAAAGTGCAGTTCAGAAATAGCCCCAAAGTCAGAACACTCAGAATCTCTAGGTGAGCAGTTGACTAGCTAGACGGCACTGGGAAAGTCACCTCCTTTATTTGGAAAATCTCTACCACTCGGCCACTGCGGGAACGTCCAGCTTTCAAGTGCTGTGGACCTTAAAGGGAGAATAATGATCTGCCCCTGGTCTAACGAGATGCTGGACTCACAGCCAGCGGCTCTCCACCCGGACAGCAGGACTATATTCTTGGGAAGGCTGCTCAGGGCCTGTTCCCTTCACTTGGTGGAAGTCAGCATTTTTTGAACGTGTATGTTGACCTACTAAATTAGGAAAAGAAAGGAACACAACAGAGGCAGTGACTCAAATCGCAGCAAATAATGGGCAGAGGCTCAGAATTTACTGAAATGTCGCTCAAAATCGTGAACATTCAATTAGGAGAGGCATCAGGTATCGTAAATTGTATCTGTTCTCTAATAGGACCTATTATTTCTATTTTTCTGCATGTGCATTTTCTATATAATGACGCATTCCTCTACACAGGTCAGGAGGCAGACGGGCTGAAATGCAAATGAGGCAGAATAATGTCCTGTCGCTTCCAGCCGGCCTTCTGGCTTCGACATAAGTCCTGGGGCTTCAGGGACGCAAACAAAGAGCCCTTGTATCCAGGCCTCCTATCTCTGGGAAGATCATATTGCTCACTCCTCACTCTCCCTTTCCTTTATGAAAAAAAAAAAAGAAAAGAAAAAAATAGAAGAAGAATTACAGAGTTCAAACCAGAAAAAAAAAAGTTCGAAGCCCCCTAAGACTATTTAGGCTCTGCAGGGGCAGGCGGGGGCCAGGGCGGAGGCTTTAATTTCAGGGCAGTGGATGGGGCTGATCTCTAAGCCACCAGCTGCTCCGCAGAACTCACAAGTCCTGTGACCTGGGTCCAGTCCCGCCCAGCTTCTCTGTGAACAGGTTTTGAGCTTGCCTGATTTTCTGTACGCCGCTACCATAATAACTTGATTATCACATGGTCAGTGGTTTGCTTCAGGTTCTTTTATTTTAAAACAAAACTGGAGCCATAGAGCAATGATCATTTTTTCATCTCTTCCTTTTTCCTTCCCTCAGTAAGTGGGTACAGGTCATCTAAACCGGATCTGAACAGCGTCCACCCAGAGCAGTGAGTCTGCCGTGTGCCTTTTACTTGAAGGTTACAACTTGGCAAAAGTTAATCAGAGGGAACAATAACAACCTGAGATGCATTTAACCTTCAGCTTAACTTGCGGGCCACCTTGATCTTTGGGGAGGTCGGTACTTGGCAGGTGGCACTGAGGCAGCCTTTGAGGACATCCTCATAAAGACAACTTCGCAGGGGCTGTGTGTGGGCGCTGGAGCCCTGGGGCTGGCTGGAAAACCCACTGGGTGTGCACGTGGGGCTTCCCTGTGCCCTGCAAGCTGGAGTGCAGGGGTCTTCCGCTCGGCCCCGTGTCAGGGCCCAGCTGAGCAGTGGTCACAGCTGCTGTGCTCCGCAGCTCTAACAGCCAAAGGTAGGGGGTCCTGGAGGTGCGCCAGGAACCGCCTGAGAGGTCAGAGGAGGGGGAGGCTGTGGAGCTGGAAGGGGGGCGTGCGGAAGGAGGCTGTAATGGGATGGCAGAATGCCCGGGATTCATGGGGCATGAAGACAGGCAGGCGGGGGCAGGGGCAGTGAAGGATTGTGGGGAGGCAGCAACCAGGCTGCAGAAACGTGGAGAAAACTGGGATTCGTCACAGAGAGAGGCCCAGAAAGACAGGTCAAATGGAAAGGACTCAGCATCAAAACACACTTTCCAATCTGGTCGTAGAGCGTCCACAAAACTCTAGCAACACATTGCAAAATGCACACTGGCTTCCAGGAAAATATACCTTTCTTTGCACAAAGGCAAGTGTTTCCATGATCTTCACACTTTGTCCATGAAAATCTACAAATGGAGACGTGACTACATCGACCAAAATGAAGACACCCAACAGTATTAAACAAAAACTGTTTACATTTCTGACTTGCACAGACAGTTTTAGCACCAATGATTTCTGATTTTTTCCAAGGCTTTGTTCCAATTTCCACTTGCCTGGTTCTGTGGAAATAAACTTTTCTCAAATGTGAAGCAAAGCAGCACAGTGCACTTGGGCTTGTGCAGACGACGCCTGCAATTCTCCCTGCTTGTCGGACAAAAGAGAGACTGAAATCCGAGTGGCTACGGCAGCAAAGGACAGTCACAGAGAGGACTCAGTGGGCATTCCGAGCCCAGAGAACAAAAGAGAAAAGAACCAGGTGGCATCAGGGCAGCGAGGGGCAGGAGAAAAGGCGCAAAGGGAGAGAAAGACGGAGTGAAACACAGGTCAAGACGTGGGAGAGGAACAGGCTGGGGCAGGAGTCGGGCAGAAAGGTGCCCGGGCTCTGCTGTGCTTTGCCAAGGCTAAGTGACAGCCCAGATGACTTACAGTCTTACCTCAGGAAACTGGCCAGGTGCCCGTGCGGAGGCCGTCACCTGCTCTTTCCGTCCTTGTTTCTACTCACACGTGCCACCTCCTAAAAACCCTGTGCCTCACTTACTGTCCGCACCTACCTGTCTCATCCGTCCCGCCCCAGCAGAGTGAGCACTGGGGGGCGGGAATCACTGCCTGTCTTGTTCACTGACGGAGACCACGCGCCTAGGACAGTACCCGACACGTGGGGAACATTCTGTAAACACGAACAATGAAAAGCCCAAGTAACGCATGAAAGAAGTGAAACGCTCAGTGCTCTTAACCGTCTAAAGGACGGCCCTGTGTCTGTTTTGCAGGAAAAATGGCTCCTGTGCACTTTAGAGAGCTCAGAAGTGGTTATACTCACCCAGAAACATCAAGAAAAGACTTCGGATAACTTAGGAAATTTGAGCTGGTCAACGTTATTGCATGTCACCAGCAAGTACCTTTTGGGACCGAGGGAATTAGCAAACAAATTCCACAAACCACGGCAGTTATTTTTAGCGAGGTGGTGGGAATGAGAGCCTAGAGGAGAAATGGCAGGAATGGATGTGAGAGTGATTTTTTTAACTCGAAAAGAAGATTGATCCTGATTTCTACCATCTGGGAGCTAACCTAAATCCCTAAGAAAATAAGGCTCCCTCAAGCCAAGGTAAAATTAAAAAGACATAGCAATCCGTGTTCATTAATATTCCATAAAGCACCAGGAAGGGCTCACGCGCGTCCGCTGTCTTGGCTGGTGGTGGAGCTTGTCTGGGGAAGGAGCGCAGAAAATATATTTACATTGTTTATGAACATGTCTTGATTGCCGTTAAACAATTGATGGGAGTTAATCCCATTTGGCTTCTATAAAAAATGGTTGTTCAGCGCCTGAAAATGTATCTGAGTGATGACAAATTGGATTTACTGATTTGGGGGAGATGGCCTGCAGGGATGGGGACGGATGAAAAATACATGGGCGGTTGGGATATTGACGCAGGTAAATGATTTAAAGCAGCTTTGGAGTAGTTTGTTAAAAGTGAGTTGCCCTGAAAACTCCCCAACCCGAGTTGTCGGGGGCGTCCCCTTACTCCTGTGCAGAGTCGGAGTGGGGCAGGTGCATCACCCCCTCTTCCCTTCCCGTTCCATCTCCAGTCTGCCCCTGTTTCCACTGCTGACAGTCACTCTGGTCCTGGCCCTTGGGATTGGGTGCTACTAAGGTGCTACCAGGTACCCCGGAGCCACCAAACAGGCAGGACCACAGACTGCTGCACCCTAACTACAGGGCAGCTTGGCACTCCCAGGAGAGGAGGGCTCTCGGCATTTGGGTGACGGGGCAACCCCTGCAAACTCCAGGTGAGGATGAAATCCCAAGGAGAGTGCCCGCTGTGAGCCCTCACTCATGACTGATGGAGACGGAGCCAGACCTAGTTTCCCTGACCACCGGTGCCGCCCCTCTGCTCAGCCAGCCTCTTCCCTGCAAAGAGAACGAGCAGATTTGACCCAATCTGGTTCTCTCACCGGTATCAGAAGACCAAGTTCTCATCCATCACTTATTTTTAGCCCACCTTGGAAAGTTTCCAGTTGCCAAAGGCATAGAGGTGACCTGTTATTCTGTGTCAACTGTTATAGAACATTCTGAGAAGAAAAAAAAAAGCGTTCCAGGTACCTGCAGGTGGACACTGAGAACAATGAATCTTATCTATTTCAGTTATTTACTGGTGTGTAGGTATATGCTGCCTCTGGGTCGTGGCAAGACAGGTCAGAAGAGGCCCAGGAAGCCCTGCCACTGCCTGGGGGGGGACAATGGGGTGGACCAGCCGGGCCCGAGACAGGAGAGAAGGGTCAGGAGTCCTGGATTTGGGACCCATCCCTGAGACTCCACCTCCTTGAGCATCTCTCTCCACTCCTAAAACAGAGTCTTTGGCAAGTCTGATAAGGTGGTGCGTAGGAGACAAGGAAAATAATGACGGTGCCCATGATAGCAGTGACAGTGACAATGACGGTCTTCATCATGCTCGGAGCCTTCGTAGTGCCCTTCGTCTCATTGCGCCAAGGCCCCTGCTGGGTTCTGCCACATCTTCCCACCGGGGAGGAGGAGGAGCCCATGCTCCACACTGACGGTGGCCCCTTGGGCCAAGGGAGCAGAGCACAGAGCGCCAGGTCCGGGAGGCACCCTCAGGAGACGCAGGGATGGCGCCGTCCTCAAATGGCTTCTGGCTTCGCTCGGGAGCCAGGCAGCACTGTGAAGGCACCTCCAGCACTGCCCGGCGCCCCTGGCTCTCAAGTCTTCTTGACCTTCCAACTGTCTCCAACAGTCAACCGCTCTCTGAAGCACCCACAGCTCATCTGTTCCTTCCCGTGTGCCCCATTCCGGGCTCTGTGCTTCATATTGTCACGTTTCGCCCCATCCCTCACTCTGTGTGGCTTTTACTTTTATCTTCTACTTTGCTTTTCAGAAAACAGAGGAAAAGCAAAGTGTGGGCACTCCCCCAGTGCCCACGGCTAACACGTACGCAGCACATTGTAGAAACTCGAGAAATACGAGTTGAATGGTTGGAGGACGGGCCTGGGGCCTGGGGCCTGAGTTGGTCGGGAGTCGCTGCCACCACAGGGGCACCCACGAGGGACAGTGAGCCCGACCTGGGGGCGGGAGCCACGGCAGGGCCTGGGCAGGCCTGGGGCTGGGCCTTCTCCTGCGGGGCACGAAAGGGGGACGGGGCTCCCGGCTCCGGGCCGAGCGGCTGCCGCAGGGGGACGAGGGCCGGCTGGGAAGCACCGCGCTTCTCAGTGCGCTAGGCCCTTGCTGGGGGCTTCAAAACAAGGCGCATTTTCTCAGTCTTCACCTTTTCCCACTTCCCTTCCTGAGCTTTTCCTGCTTGGGTTCATCTGTCCTCCACGCTCAGATCTAGTTGTTTTATTGGCTGTAAACCACCTTTCAGGGACCCTTCTCCTGTAACACAGGAAAGTTCCAGAATCCTAAGACCTTCCTCGGGGACAGGCTCCACCAGACTGCGAATCCTGTGCACTGTGTGATAAATGCTGCTTCTGGGAACTCCCACGTCCCTTCCCTGGGCTCGCTGGTTTCTTCAAGCGCCAGGGAGCCCCACAGCCCCGGGCCGGGCTTTGCTGAACCTCGCTGCTGGCCACGGGGAGAGTCTGGGGTCTGGCCTTGGCCCAAAGGCCCCGAGAGTAAAAAGACCCAGTTTCCTTAGAGAGGGGCTGGCTGGGGTCGCGGCCTGCGCTATTTGCCTCTCCTGCTCAGGTCTGTATTTACAGGAGTCTTGGGATGAGTGGAAGGTAATTCCTACTTTTCATATTCTGACACCCCCTTGCTTCCCACCCACCTTCCCACCCCCAGGAAGTGGCCTTTGCAGCTGCAGACCCCACTTGGCCTTCAAAGGGAGCCACAGAGCAGCCGGAACTGGGTGGGAGCAGCACCGCGCAGGAACCCCGAGCGCGGAACCACAAAGGCCCAGGCAGCGCTCTGCAGAGCGCCGGGCCCCAGGCAGTTACCTCCAGGCTGCTTCAAGCCAGACTTTTTATAAACTCTCCGTCCCTAAGTAACAAAGTCAAACAGAAACTCAAACAGAAGACAAAAATGGCAAACAGCTATATTTTTGACTTCAGATAAAAAGAAAAAAATTATTGGCGGTGCTCAGGGTTTCATGACAAATCCCACTTTGGGCCGTGTGAAACTGGCTGGAAACTGGGAGGCTAGCACTGAAAATCTCGCCCTGGGTTTGCAGCTGACCCGGAACGCGGGGAGGGTCTCTGCCCGGAGACCAGTGGGCAAGGCACCTCCGACAGCCTGGATCAGGGAGGAAAAGCAGTTGGACAAATGGACCCAAAGAAAACGAACAAAATCTGCATTCTGCTGATGGGAGGGGGGCAGTTATAATAATCACTTAAATGTATTATTTAAAATGTAAGTCTCATTTCTATTCTGCAGAAATAAAAAGGAACCTGAATTGGAGAATTGGACGGAGTTTGCTTTCTTCAGACAATTCAGAATTCTTTCCCAAAACAAGTCACTATTTTCAATTAGTGGCAAAAGGAGGAAACGATGAAGCCACTCCTGCCCCTGCAGATGGTGCTGTCACATGCCCAGGTGACCACACCACCAGAAGGGGAGAGGAGTGGCTTGACAACTGGCCTCTTCCTCACTTCCCTCTCTTGATTTCTTATTCATTCGTTCATTCATTCATTCATGCATGTATTCACCTGTTATTCATTCACCTTTCTCAAACTCAGCCCAAAGACCACCACTTGGAAGCCCCCAGTTGCCTCTTCCTCCCCACCCCCGAGGTTCCCTACACGAAATTACAGAATAACAGACAACATTCCCCATGAGGCTGTAACGCCCTGTGGGCAGTGACTTGCCGGGCACTTGGAGGGCTTGATACTGTTCCCTGAAGCTCATGGAAAAGTGTAGATGCTTTGTAAGGCTTGGATGCTAAACCCTTCGTTGTGACTTTACAGCCACCCACCTATTATCATGAATGTCATGGCAGGAGGGTGCCGATGAGGAGAGCCACACAGATATGGATGAATTGCAGCAGTTCTCGGAGGACAGGGCGAGCATTGCCACCTTGGGTCATGGCACTAGCTCCCCGGAGAAGAACTCTGGCCATCAATTCTTCGTGAACGCATGTGTAGGAAGCTCTGGCAGCCTGTGGGTGCCTGAGACGACCAGGCCGTGCAAGGCAGATGCAGTCTTGACCTGGGAAGCTCCCAGGCGTGTGGGGTGGCCAACTAGTGCACAGGCAGTTACACTGCAGGGTTTCAGGGGATAGGACTCAGACAGAAGGAGGAACCAAAGCCTGGGAGTGGGAGAGGCATTTTGGAGGGTGAAGCCCATGCGTGCAGAATCTATAGAGGCATTTTGCAGACAGGGACGGTCCCTAAGTTCAGTGACTAGAGCAAGGAGGCTGAGACGTGGACACAAGTAACGGGAGGTAGACCAGGGCCAGGGTGTATGAGAACCCAACTCACTCTGTAGATTTTGGGAACCCTGGGAATGTGTGAGCAGGGCACATATTTGCACTGGGCAAACCTGAAGACAGCAGGAAGGCAGGAAGACCAGATTTTTATACCAGGGCCTTTGGAAGGCAGAGTTGCCCCGTGTTGGATGATGCCATCAGCCAAGAAGACCTTTTGAGAAGGAAGTCACCCCATAAATTCCTCAGTGACAGACATCTGACCCCAAACTAGAGACCGAGCAACAGGACATGGCCTGGACTTACACTGACCTTGGACATCCCTGGCCTCCTGATGTTGGGAAAATTACCCTTCTCCGAGAGTCAGTTTCTTTGCCTTTAAACTGAAAGGACGACATGTTCTTGAAGGTCCTTCTCAACCCATGCCCTGGGATGCAGATTACTTCTCTGCAGGAAGCAGAGCTCCGTGCACACAGAAGAGACCGTAGAGGCTGCAGCATCTGCAGATGGTTTTAACAAAATGTGTGTCACAGGAGCAGTGGGCCCGTCCATGAGAAGGGGCCAGCCCCTCCGGGGAAGGCACGGCTGCGGGGACCTCCTCCGCTGTGGTGTCTGCCAGGGCGGCATTGCTAATCTTTGCAGCGGAGTCCCATGGCATGGAGAGTGGGAGGGGTGAGCTTCTGCGGTGGCTGCTGCAGAAACGCCTCTGGGTTGGGAATGCTAATGACAGTGAGAGTTTGCAGTGCAAAAATTAGTTTACAGAGGAAATGACTCTCCGGAGAAGGCCGGAGTCCGCAGTGGGTCAGGGAGACCATGATTCACTGGCAGATCCTTAGAGACACCTCCAGTGAGTTAGACCGAGTGCCCTTAGGTGCTGGGGACAATGAGATGCCACATGTGTAGCTTGTCTTTTCATTGTGACTTAAAAGTGTCAGTGTATGAGGGATGCCATTTATATTTTTTCTTTGACGTGTTGTAAAGTTTCTTAGAGTAGGCAGGAAGAGGGGATCTCCTTGGCCCCCCGAGCAGACTCCGGCTGGGTGGCCTGTGGGGCTGCGTGGGAAGAGGGGACGGGGCAGGATCAGGCTGCTCCGGTCGCTGGCGCTCTGGTTGGCTGACAAACGCAAACCAAATGGAAGGGGACAGAGTACAGAGGAGAGATGTGTTCAAGCCAGAGAATCATCAAGAAAGAACCTTTGCTCCTGTCGTCCCGAGACCAGGCCTCTCCAGCGTGAGAACTTCTAGACAGAGCGCTGGTCGGTGTCTTTGGTCATTTGCACGGGGACGGAGTGACATACTTGGGCCACGGAAGGGAGCTGTGGTCTCTGCAGCGAGGGTCCCCTGTGCTCCCCCGGCTGTAAGAGCCGCAGCCCTTCGAGAAGCTGACGCTCCCGCACACCAGCCCGCACGCTGGGTGGAAAATCCACGACTGACAGTCCTTGTGGTCTCACTTCAAAATGTTTTTGTCGATCAAATGACTATTAATGTACATTTAACACTCAGATGATGCTTTAGCGAAAGCAATTGGGTGGGGAAATTCCTTGAAAATGAAGCTTGAAATGTGATAACCTACTTATTTCTTTCATTTTCCATAAAGGTCAGTGTTTTGGATTCTGCCCACACAGATTCTGAACGCCAGACAGAGGCCCGCTCTCTTGACTGAGCACCCACTGGATCGGCTCCCAGCGCCCCTGTCCAGTTAAATCTCAGGCGGAAACTTGCCCGGGGCCCCACAGCGGACACTCCAGCGCCCGGTTACTTAGTCCGAAGTCGCATCTCCCAGGCAGAAGCAACCCAGGCACCAGGGGAGCAGAGGCCGCAGGGAAGAGTATGGCAGGAGGTTTGAGAAAGAGACTCTGGAAACAACCTCAAAGGCTGCAATGGAGTCAGCAGCCCCTCCGCAGGGTGGGTCCTGCCGGCTGGTCCCGAGGTCATGCCCTCCGGTTGGCGTCATTTCCAGATACCGACAGCAGCCGTCGGAGGTCACGTGCAGTGGAGGGAGAGAGTGTTCACCCCGCAGACATTCCCCAGATGGCTCCAGCCACCGCGGGCCTCTCTTGTGACTTTTTCACCAAAAGGAAATATCTCGTCTGTGTTTTGTGACTGTTCGTATTTTCTTGAAGAAGTGTGAGGCAGCTAAAAGCATTCCTTTGGAGATGCTATCTAGCCAGCCGAGGATTTCCAGAGAGCTCGAGGAGCAGGGCTGTTTGTGTGTGAGTGTGGGCTGTCAGGTAGCAGCGAGGCTCCTCAGTGTGGCAATGTGGCTTCTACGGGCATCCGTCCCGAACGCATGACAGTGTTGCATTTTTAATTATGACGATGTTAAATGGACTTAACAAGTGACGCTCTCCCGACTCACAGAGCATTTTTATTACATTTATTAAAAAAGGCCAAAGTTTATTTTACAATCAGTAATAAACGGGAACACAAAAACGCAGCCACGGCCACGATGGCCCTCGCACGTTCCTCTCGTCTGCAAAATGCATAGTATTCTTGCTCGATGAGTGACGGGAAGACCACATTTGAAGTCCTCTACAACATTTGATCATCTCACTTAATAACAACAGATGCTCCGAGCCGTGGCATTTTGCGAAGAGCTCTGTCTGCTGCTGGTTATGAAATGGCAGGACATTTGGCACGCTCCCGCGTCACACCATCTGAAAACCGTGGAGTCACATAAATGGCCAACGAGAGGTAGGAAAATTTAGTTCCTGTCTGCACAGCACAATTCATTTCATTCCAGTGATGCAAAACCGCAGAGCTGCCTTTCAAAAGAAGAGTCTGTGAAACTTGCCAGCCGGTGTGGTCCTTAGCAGTGGAGGGAGCACACACACACACACACGCACACGCACAGGCACGTGTGTGTACCCAGCACCACCACACACTGGTGAAAAACAGACTTTTTAATAAAGAAGTGCCATTTTCTCATCTAGCATCGTGCCATGACTCGAACATTATTAAAAGTGAGTAGATGCACGTCCCCGAGTGCAGCAAGGCTGGCCCGCCCCTGAGGAAAGAGCTTGTCCCCAGCACGGCCCAGGCACAGAGCCTCACTGGGGAGGGACCGGGAGGTGGGGGGGGACCACAAGGACCACTGTGTTTGCATCAAGGCCACTCGATGACAGCTCTGTCACCACAGCCCAAGGAGTCGCTCACCTTTCACCCTTAGGAAGGGACCCAAACTTAGTCTAATGGCAGAACCCATTTGTTGGTTTCCTTCTTTAAGATGCGGGATCTTTCTCCAAGGTCGATTCTAGAGTAGAGCTGCCTCAACCTCCCTCCAATGCCCTCTCTCTCCGTACCTGTGGGATGACTTACACTCGTGTAATATGATGGAGATGCCCAACCCCCTGGAATCCCTTCCTGTCCCGTTCTGGATGACGGCCCCAGCCTCTGGGGTAGCCTCATAGCCCAGAGCCTCGCCTGTTCAATGGTGTGGTGTGCGGGATGATGCCAACCTGAAGACATTCTGTCCATTTCTCGAGGGAAAATGGAGAGGAGATGCAGTTATTTAGGATATCTAAGCTCAACATTGTTCGAATTCCAGCTGCTTATGTGTTGGAGGCAACAGATTAGAACAAGACTCCCAGGCCCTGCGATCTGTTCCCATGCATTTCGGGACAGCCCACGGACCCTCCCTTCTCGCATCTGTAAGGGGGCCGGGCAGAGCTTCCAGGCTTTGAGGAGCCAGCATTCTCCTGGAGCACCCAAGATGCTTGGGGCAGAACCAAAATCGTGGAGGAAGGAATTTCAGCATTGGGAAAAGGAAGCAGAGTCCTTGCAGTGGAGTGTGTGGCCGTCTGGTTTCCAGGAAGAGTTGGAGGCGTCACGGCCATCAGGACCCAAGCACTGGCCAGGCCCCGCAAAGCAGACCCCTTCAGGGACATGGGCACCTGAGCACTCACCACCGTCACAGTTTTGGCCCTGAATGATTGAAAACTACAAATACTGTGAGGCCTCTCACTGCAGTTTTGTCCTCGGAGACATGTCAGAGAGAAAACTCAGGACTGTCGAGCAAGGTTCTTCTCCCACTTTCTAAGCACCCTCCTTGAGCGGGGCCCGGGGCCCACCTTGCTGGGCTGAACCCCGGTCAGTGGAAACAGCGTCCATCCTCAGGTGGTGCAGACCTCTCCCTCTGCCTCCGACAGTCACACACGGCGCGAGCTCAGGCTCTCAAGGAGGAGGAATAAAACCTGCATGACCAGATAAGTCTAATTCTTGAAGGAACACATTTTTTTTCCTTCCTATATTGAATATTTATCTCTGTTATTTAACATAAAATTGCAACTGATGTTTGATTCAGTGGATCTGAGGAAAGAGAGCATGCAGCCAAAACTTGGGGCAATTGCCACATGTTTTTGTCGAGTATCATTGAACATAAACCTTGCTGGCTAAGAGCTGATTGGTTGGGTTTTATTTCAGCCCAGAGTGATTTTTTAAATGACTAATTTATAAAATCTTTGAAAATAAGAGTTTCTAATGGAAGTGCTTACACAACCATAACTCTGGTGTTGCAAATGGCACCATTGTCGTTAAGGGTGTGTTGTTGTTTGTTTTATGCTAATCTGCCTTCAATGTGACAGACTGTCACCTGCACGGGGGGTACCGTTCAGCACTATATTAGCCCATATGGCACAAGCTAAATTGTATCGAAGCAATGGGCTAATTACGGATGAGTTAATAAAGCCAGACAGAGCGAGCCTGGCCATCTCCCCCGTCCTCAGAGGACTCCCTCCTTTCCCCAAAGTGAATTAGCCCGGCGTGAGCTTTTCAATTCTTCACAGTTTGGTCTCTGAGAACAAATCTGTAGCTCCATTTTAAATACATTTTTTTTTATCCTTCCCGCATTCCCACTATTTTGATGTCAGACTTAAAAACAACTTTGACGATCCTTGGCGCTTTCTTTAATAACTGATTTTCTTACATACGGTTTGAATTTCGGAACCTTAGAAGTCCGAGCAGCTGGAGGACAAACGCATGAATTACTTACGTTACTCGAGTTTTGTTTGTTTGTAAAGTAAAAATAAATATGTTTTACACATTAAGGCTCTAGGTATGTCCAAGCACAGCCGCTTTGGAGCCATCGATGATGGGTTAGAAGCAGCAAGTATAAATTAATTGTGGTGGCATGTCCATCAGATTTTTAATCATAAGAAGCAAACATTCGATTTCGATGAGGTTCATTATTGAATTTGAAAACATCTTATTTGGGGTTTCCTGCAAGCTCTTTTCAGCTCTTGCCCAAGCGCTGGCCACATGCACTGTCCTCTGTGGGGATGGCCACGTGTCATCAGCCACCTCTCCAGCTCCACCTCTGCCACCAGCAAGGCGAGCAGCTTTTCCTCCCTGCCAGAGGGTGGGCCCCGCAGGCCTGTCCCAGGGGCCCGTGTTGGTGCTGCTCTGTTAACCAACTGGCACTGGGAACATGGGGCGCATTTGGCTTCCCCTCCCAAAGCAAGCCAGCCCGCCTGTGCTATGTCAGCCTGGGGAGTCAGATTTCTTGGGCGACACCCTCAGCTTCTCCCTGTGTAGTCTTTAGATGCCTCAATTAACTGGGACAGTGACTCACAAAACATGACAATCTGCCACTTCCCCAATATTTGCAAATAACTGCACTTTACATCTCCCGGAAAAGTTCAGACCCTGAGATTCTGAGCCACTGAGCCTCCCGTTACCTCTTGACGCTCGAAATGAATCTTTCAAACACCAGCAAATCCCTCTCTCTCTGATAGTTTAATAAAACACACACCCTTATTTCCATTCTCTTTCTATGTTCTCAGCAAGATCATTGGCATCTAAAATTAAAAAAATAAAATAAAGGCCAAAAAAATAACAGGGCAAGAAGTCAATGGGATTCACACACGAGGGAGGCAGCGGGCCCGGCTCTCCCTGTCACTGGCGAGTGACGTCGGCAGCTGAGCTGAGTCCCCTGCCGGCCTCTCACTCCCATTTCTGTGAAGGGGACACAGACTGTACCTACTTCATAGGTTCATGTGATTCTCAGTCCAGTGGTACCACGTGACACAAAGAACTCCACAAAGAATGGAAAAATATATGCACAGGTATAATCACAGTCACTGGGCAAGTGACCCAGAAATGTCCAAACAGCAGCACTGATCTCGACTCTGCCGCATCAGATGGGAAGGACTAGAGGTGGAACAGGAACGGCAGAGTGTCCCCAGGCTCTGACCAGCTCAGAGAAGAGGTGTCCCATTCTGCTCAGAGCCTGAATTGACACCCTTCCTGGTTTCAAGAGGATGCCTGCAGATACGTACTCTTTCCTGTATGAGTGGGGGGCCCATATCAGGCTTGTATATGTAACAAAGGACTTACAAGGAGGCATCTGTCCTTACACAGTCGTGGGGCTCCTGTTTCCACACTTGGTGCTGGTGCCGGGAGCCCTCGGGGCCAGACCTGGGAGGGAAGACAGTCTACGGCAGGGAAGGCCGGACTGGCTGGACCCACCAGGCTAAGCTGGAGGCCGCAGGATGGGCTGGACCCTGCATGCTCTCTCACTACCTCTCGGCCTCCAACTCCCCCTTGGGGACTTCCTGTGGGAGAAGCGGGTGGGTGCCGGCATCAAGGCCCTAACAACCATCCCTGGGCCAGGGCTCAGAGAAGCCGCACAGGAGATGGAAGAGACAGCCTGGTCCCGCCACTGAGAAGTGACCTGTGCACGAGCTGCAGGGGCCCCTAGTATCCTCCGTGGACCTCCAGCCCCTCCTCACTGGCACCTTCCAATGGCTCAGAGTCTCCTGTGGCCCACACTAGCCCAGAACTCTGCAGGGAAGGGAAGTCTAAATCGAGCCCAGTGCCAGCCACGGATGACATCTCCAGGCCATGGTTAACTGTAACATGACAATTGAATCTCTTAATTTACAGAAAATCAAATGCTATGAGAGTCGACTAATCCAGACCAAACCACACCCGTCCTTGCAGAGAGTTGCCCCTAAGTCAAACGTGCTGGTGGCCCAGGGTGTCGGCCTTCAGAACTGCTTGGGTGCAGAAGGGGCTTCTAAGGGACAGAGCATGGCCTGGCTGGGTGTGCACATGGTGGCCTTGGCACCCAAGGGGACAGCACAGTCAGGCAGTTCCCAAGGACATAGGAAGAGACCAGTTTCCTCCTGAGCTGCGAAAGATGGACGGGGCCTGGGTCCATCTTGCCATGGAATCTCTGAAACGCACCAGTCACTCCATAGCACATGCCTGGTTGCCTCTGGTCACAGACATCCTAGACAAAGATAGTTCTAGTATGTCCAGGAACATAAACCTATGGGTGGATCCAAGGCAAGACCCCCCAGTCCCCCTCCGGGGGGCTGGCACAACCATCAGGAGGGAATAGACGAGTGTTCTGCTTGGTTTGGCTACAGCAAACCTTCCAGAAAAGACCATTAATACACTGCATAGCCTACGTAGGCACTTGGTAAGCATTTCACACATACTACTTAATTTAATCCTGTGAAGTAGGAACTATCATCATCCCTGTGTTACTCATTCGAACACAGAGTCACAGAGAGGTTAGGTGACTTGCCCAGGGACACACAGCTAGTACCCAGCAAGTCTGGATTCAAACCCAGTTAGCCTGGCTTCAGAGTCCACCCTCCTGCTTGGAGGCTCCCAGAAAGCATTGCCATAATGGCCTCAGTACTCCCCGGGGCCCCAGTAGTGTTCAGGAGCCACTCAGCAAATGTGGCTGAGCCCCGTGGGCACCAAGAGCATGACCATCCTAAGGCAATGTCAACCCACTGTCCTGCCCAGCAGAGGGCCCAGGTCCTCACTGGGGCCAGGAGAGAATGTCATCAGATGCCTCCTCCCTCTCACACCTGACATCCAGGTTTCTGTATCTTTGCACTGCTGAGATGGGGTCTACCCAAAGTGCTTGGAGTGGGCAGGCCATGGGCTGAAGCCGGCACATCTTCTTTTAAATAAGCGATCCCTGTGCGTTTATCTCAGCGGGATGTCAGCCAGGCGGCAGATGTTTTATAACTTCCTTCGGAGACCCCAGTTCATAGAGACAAGTTGTTTCCACTGGTTACTTCTGGCTAGTTATTCCTACCACTCCCCCTTCCCTTCAAAGACATCTGCAGACTGGACTATTTAACAGCACACTGTGTTTGCTATACGAATTATTGATTGCCGGTTTTTAGACCGTTTTCTCACACAGCCTCCTGTAGTGAGTTGAGAATGGAGTTCCACTGGTAAAGTGCACCTTTTCTCGAGTTTAACCACCAAAACACTTCTGTGTTACAAGACTCACAGGATGTCCTTATCTTGATTTTATTTCTTCCTAGAGATGCCGCAGGTCGGGTGCAGAAGTCTACGCATCGGGCTGTTTGCTCGCACTTTTCAACGCTGTGAGGAGAAGCACACGCTGCGGCGGAACGTGCTGTTCCTCACATGCGGGCTGGACTCGGACTCACCATAAACAGGGATTGGAAACTGGAGAAATCACACTTGCTTTTCCTCTGCTGGAAGCAGCCCTGTCGCCCGATGGCCAGCAAGAGACACAGGACAAATGTGTGGTTCAGTTTGGAAACTTCTCATGAACATCTTTTAATGTCCTCAGCTGAGTCTGAGAATTTCCCAGAGGGCTCATTAGTGACACCGGGTTGATTTATATGTACAATTGTAAAGGTGAAAAGGAGGTTAAACATGAGTGGCTGGTCTAGGGCCAGAGCGTTTGGGTGCCAGCATGTGTGTGTGTGCGTGTGCGTATGCGTGCGTGTGTTTGGGGGTGGGATAAGGCAGCGATGGGGCGGGAAGGTACTGGCTGTGGCTGTGTATTGACAAGCATGTGGACATTTAGAAATATCCAGATCTTTTGAGTCATAAAGTTAGATTAATGCCCCCAAGTCAGGCTGACGTTGACCATTGTCTCCAAAAGTTAGGGGTTCTGTAGCCCCAGCCAGATCCGTAGGTGCCTGAGATGAACGTGTTTATGTGAGATTCCTAGGTAATGCTGGGTAATTTAATTTTACCGTGAATTGTTATCATACCAAAAACATTACAGCTGGTGTTTTGCAAAGAAAAATAATATTTTAAAATATATTGGCTTTCCTAAGGTGACATGTCCATCAAACCCTTCAACTGTTTCACAACCTACTAATTAGATTAAGCCAATTTAATGACTCAGGCATATAAAATGCCTTACCTTACTTCTCCCTCCTTCACTAATGCATACATAGAGAATTAGGTGGGATAATTTTAAGGCCAGACCCATATAAGCTGGGAGATTCAAATTAAGGTTTAATTAACCTGCTTAGTACAAGCATCTCTGAACAGCGGGAGATTTTACACACTGTTACATGTGATCTGTAATAACCAGGCACAACAGGCTTCTCCACAACCATTATGTGTACTGGGATATCTGCCTTGGCCTACGTATTTAATCTAATGTCTGGAACTTGTCGATTCCAGAGGAAAAATATTTGGAAATATACTCACAGATCATCCTTAGGCTATATGTGCACACACAGAAGAGACTGGGAAAATAAAGTCCAGTCAAGACGCCTGTGATGTTGTACACAATCAGCTGGACTCATCAAACGACTGACTGAGGGGTACACGAGTTATTGATCGCCTGCTCAGACGGTTCCTCATGTAACAGCCCACGGTGAGCTGAGAGCAGAGTTGAACCCGGAATCTCACCCTTTATTCCAGCGTAACCAGCTGAACATCAGGGGATGAGGCAGACGTTTTGCTTTATCTTCAGGTTAGAAAGAAGAATCTGGCCGGGCTCGGTCATTGGTGGCCACGTGCATGTGCCTCTTACCAGCTTTGGGGAGCAGAGGGGGAATGTGGTTTGGATGTTTGTCCCCTCCACACCTCATGTTGGAATTTGATCCCCACTGTTGGAGGTGGGACCTGATTGATGGGAGGTGTTTTGGGTTGTGGGGTGGACCCCTCATGAGTAGATTAGTGCCCTCCCTGGGGGTGAGTCCCTGTTCTGCTCCTTCCTAAGGGGGCTGGTTGTTAAGCAGAACTTGGCACCTCCCCCCTCTCCTCTCTGTACACGCCGGCTCTCATCACATCGATTGTGTATCATTAAAGTGGAGTAATCAGATGCTATGGACATCCTGACATGTGATACATAGGGAAATACACAGTGTACAATACTTGCATGATCTTCGCCAAAAACAGTGAGCCTAAATCTAATGAAGTCTTTGGACCTAACCTTTCCTGTACAGGACACATGGGGGTAGACTAACATGTTAAATGACACGATGAGGAAAAACACAGACAGATCCATTCCAAAGCAGCACTGAGCTGGTTTCTTCAATAAGTCAAAGTCATGAAATAAAGTAAAGGGAGAATGCTTTAAATTTAAAGTGACATAAGAGATTTAAAGACCAAATTCAAAGTATGGACCTTGTTTGAATCTGGATTTATAGAAACCAGCTATAATTAGACCTGAGGCAGCTGAGGACATTTGACTAGGGATTGGGAATTTGATGATTCCAAACGAGTATTTCTCTTTGTTGCGAGATAATGACATTATGCTTATGTGAGAAAATCTCTGTATTGTTTAGAGATTCACAATTAAGTATGTAAAGTGAAGTAATACCTGGGATTTGCTTTTAAATACTTTAGCAAAAAAAAATCAAGTAAGGCAAAAATCCTGATAATTACTAATTCTGGCCAATAAGCATTTGAGACTTCATCATACAATTTTCTCCACTTGTAGGTGTATTTGAATTTTTTCTTAGTAAGAGAAATCATGCTGTTGTTGGGGATGGATGGATGGGTGGGTGGATGGGTGGCAGGGGGTTGGATTAGATCATATACGGTCTATATTCCATGTGCACACTTTGTCCATTAAGGGTTAATGACTGCATTTGCCTAAATATGGTATTGGTCAAGCTCTTGTCACACACTGAAGTCCCCAATGCCCAGGCACACACTATGGTACCATGGTGAGAATTCCACCCTTTTCCAAAACTTCAAACAGAGTTTAGGAAGTTGATGCCAGAGTGCTGGGGACTCAGTGAAATGTCAGGTGCCCACGCGTCCTCTGGGTGTCCAACCTTTGCTAATCTGGAGAAAGAGGAAATCACATCTGAGATTGCCCTTTAATTCTTTGTGATCTGCTTTAGAAATACCCACTGGAGGAAAATAACACATGAAGGTGTGTCTCATTAGCAATCTCATTTTTAAAAATAAATATGTTTAAAACCAATCTTCCTTGCTTACCCCTTAGTCTCAATTCTGAGCCCTGAGAAATATTTGAAAAAGGGAGACACCAAAATGGTGAATGTTGTGTTTGACTCTAGAGCAAATGTTCAACTATATGAACCGTTTGGGCTGTGAAATCAATTCAATAGGTCATGGCCAGCATTAAAAAAAAACAATAGGATGTAGATAAGAATCCAAATGCGTTTCATAAAAGTATTGTCTTTTCAAAGTTTTGTCGCAACTCTATCAGCACAGGTGTAGGTCATGATGTAGAGTGTACTTCCTGCTCCGTTCACTCTTACAATGATCAACGCGGTTCTCGAAATAAGCGTGATTCCGTGGACATCCCTTTCACACAATTTACTCCTTAACTTCGCATGGACATGTCATGCTTATTTATTATTGAACGTCATTTCCCAAGACTGTGTGAAGCTTGAATAAATTAAGGGAAAATATATAACACAACACTGGATTTCCTTGAAATTACGGTCACCTGTTCCTATTTGGACATCTGGAATGAATTACTGCCCCTGTCAGACGTAATCGAGAGGAACAAGAAAATTTAGTGCCATACAGAGCAGGAAAGTAGAGTTTAAAATATTTGGCATTTCTTCAGCTAACATTAGGCAAACCATCCTGTTACAACCCTGCCGGCGCACATGGCTCGTGACGGGTTCACACCCTACCTGGAGAGGTGTGCTCCCGGGGAGACGCCAGTACGCTTTGAATGCATGAGAGGGTGCTTTCTGTGATTAGCTTCGGATGAGCTGTTACCACGCGCCGGCCTCCGGAATGTTCTGCCGCACTGCCAGGCTGCCTTTTACCTTTTACTACAGCCGTCGTAGGGACCCCCTCACCTGACTGTCCTGGGAGAGTGGCCTCCTAGGTGTTGTGGACACCTTGGTGTCCGAGTCTTCCCACTGGCTGCTCTTCTAGACTGAAAGACCCCATGGCCTCCAGGGGCAAAGGTGCTGCAGCGATTCAGCTGAGAGCCGGGGAAGGCAAAGGCTTGGGGGGCAGAGGAAACAGAGCTTTGCGCACTCTCTGCCACGGCCCCCGCTCCCAACCTGAGGACACGGAAGGAGGTGGCCTGGGCACAGCTGCCTTGAGACCCATCCTGCCACCTCGCCTACTGACGGTGTTACTCCGGACACTTCTCATCCCTGGGTCTTCACACCAACCCAGCGTCAGGACGGGCCTCTTGAGTCCCCGAGGCATCCTGCTCTGCTTTCAGAGAGTGGACCAGAGCATCTCTCTTGTTAATCTGTTTTCTGCCCATGTACTGTGTTGAATAGTGCCCCTCCCCAATTTATCCACTAGGAACCTATGAATGTGAACTTTTTTGGAAATAGAGTCTTTGCCATCAAATTCAGATGGGGTCACCCTGGAAGAGGGTGGGCCCTAAATCCAATGGGACTGGTGTCCTTATAAGGAGCCCGCTTTGGGCACAGAGACACACACAGAAATCACGTCATGTGAGGATGGGGCAGAGACCGGAGTGATGCAGCTACACGCCAAGGAAAGCCAAGGTTGGTGGCAACACCAGAGGCCAGGAAGTGTCCCCCTGTAGACCCTCCAGAGAGCGCGTGGCCCTGGGGACACTCTGTGTTCAGACTTCCGGCTCCAGAACCGTGAGAGAATAAGTTCTGTTGTTTAGACCACCCGGTCTGTGGTATCTTGTTACAGCGGCTCTAGGAAACTACTGTAGCTCCCAGACTAGCTCTAGATCTAGGAAGGAAGGGTCAGTAGAGTACCCCAATGAGTGAAAAATTAGTGCTCACACAAAGGAAGCACAGCTGCCCGTTTTCTGTGAATTGGGGCACGTGCAAGGGAGGGACACAATGCCAGTCTGTGTCCCTTTAACCAGGGCCTGCTGTAGTTGAAAAGTGGCCAAGCATGGGTGGGCCAGCAATTGCTCTTCTCAATCCACCTGCAATATTTATAGGCAATGGAATTTCTCCAAGATAATGAACTTGTTGGCTGTTAATCTTTGGTCTGGGTCTGGGCATTGCATTTACTCCATGTATGTATGTGTGTGTGCACATGTGTGTGCCTGTGTGTGCACATGTGTGTGTGTGCAGGTCTTCATCTTCTCAGGTACTTACAAGGAGGCCACACACTACACTGAGTATTTGGAGAAACGAGCCATAGGCCAGCAATGAGTACACAAGAGTGACTGAAGGTGGACACTGTGGTTAGACCAGACCCCAGCATAATTCATCCAGGCTGTATGCTGTATTTTGGGGAGCCCACATGTACCCACACATTCCTCTATACTCAGTCCTAGTCACCATGACGTATGTACTTTTCAGAGGCCAAGAGAACACTCCTATTGTCTCAGCTCATCTCTTTGAGCCAAAGGTCCTTGCTCAGCTTAGAAACTGAGTATCTTTGGGTCAAGTGTGTATCCTAAGCCAATCAGCTATGGGCAGTGTGGCGGGCCCCATGGCACACGGTCACAGCTGCTTAGAGGAACAGGGCCACCCATAGGGTCTGCTCTGGAAGGCCCTGTGTGTAGGCAGCCCTGCCCACTGCCCTCAGCGTTGCAGCTAATGCATATGAGCAATCAGTGGGAACTCACACCTCAGCCTGCTGCTCACACAGTAAACCTGTCACAATTCTCTGAGCCCGCAGGTGCATATACACACACACACCCATGTGCACTGAAAAATACACACCACACACAGCAATACACACACACTCTACATACGTGGGTCCTCATTCACATACGCCCAGCTACAATCACCAATACATAGATCAGCATTGTACACACCTGCACTCCTACACATATCCATGCATGACTATAGACCTTAGTCTCACACACACACAACATACACACACATACATATCTACAGATGTGCAGGGGTCAACCCACTCCTAAGACACATGCACACGACAGCAACACACGAGCATGCATCTGCACCTGTATAAACAGGCATCTGCCCCAGTGCAGAAGCTGACATGTGCAGACGCTCAAGAGAGGATGTGCACACACACCCCCGGCCCCGCCACCCACGCGCGCGCGCACACACACACACACACACAGGCCCACACACGGGCAGGTTGAAACTGCGGGAGGTTTCATTAGTTCACGTATCTTTCACCTCTCCCCACAGGTGGCTCTGCCTGGAAGACACTTGGCTGGGAAGACAGCTTCTGGGCCTTGTGGGCACAGGGAGCCCCAAGTTCACTATTGATTTCTGCCTTTCATTCGGTGTCAGGACGGGCTCATCAGAGTGAGCCGGTGCAGTCTGCAGGCGGTCCTGCACGCGGGAAGCCCGCAGCCTGCAGTTTGCGGAGAGAGCAGAGGTTGCTGGAGACAAGGACCCGCTAAGCGGGGCAGACCTCCCTCCAGCCAGGGCAAGGAAGCCTTTGGATGTGAACCCGAGCCCGGCGCCCCGGTGTCAGGCTCTTGACAAGCGTCCTGCGGCAGTCACGGGCTGTCTCTGGCCTCCCGCTTCCTGGCCTGAGTCCCGAGCCACCTTCCTGCTCCCGTGTCCATCCTCAGGCTGCTGGCCTCCCCCCGCCGCTCCTCCCCCTCCGAACGCACAGTGGCCCTAGGGGTGCGTGAGGACGAGGCAACACAGCACGCCAGGAGTGGGGGCCAGCGGGAAGGCAGCTGAGGCTGAGAGACCCTGTGCGACTGACCCTAGCCCCCCCAGCCCCCTGCCCCCCGCTGTAAGTCTAAAATGTTGCTTGCACTTCCAAATGGAAGTTTTAAAAGTGAAAATCAATGCGCTCCAACAGAAAGCACAAATGTTCAATTACGAGATAAATGGAGCATTCAAGAACACATTACGTAACACGATTGGTTAATTGTGCAGGCGTTAAATATCTAGAAACGCCAGCGGACCTTCGGCTATGCAATGAGGCGTGGCTGCCTGCGAGGGAACAAACTCACAGGCGACTCGGAGAATCGAGACAAACAATCGCCTGCCACTTACCAACCCCGTCTGCAGGAAGGGAACGGACCCCCCAAATGCCAAGCGACGCCCATGGGCATCCTACGCCAATCACCGCTCACCTCAGGGTCTCTTCAGCGCGGTCTGGCTCCACCGTGCGCAGGAAAGGGCTGAGGTGCCGACCCCCACGGGCCTGTGGGGCAGGGAGGGGGCTCAGGTCTCGGAGGCCCCAGCAAAACGTGGGTGCTGCTCGGGCCAGGATGCCACTGCACTCGGCTTGGCACCACGCCCCCGGCAGGCCATGCACTTCTGCCTCCTCTGCTCTCAGTTAGAACCTTCAGGCATCAGACAAACGAACGTTTCCTAAGCGCCTGTTGTGTGAGATGCCAGTTCAGGAAAAGTCTGGGGAGGAAGGCCAAAGCTCGCTGTGTCTTAGCCACGTCGGCCTGCTGGCCCCAAGGGTCTGCCCCGCCGTGGTGCTCAGGTGCCAGCGGTGGGCTCGGCCACCCGTGGCTCCTGCCAGGCCCCTCCGCTCCTGAAGGCAGCTCTACTTTCTCTGGCAGCAGGACGGACGTTGTACTCAGTGTCCAGGGAGGTGGGACCTGGAGCCGTGGCCACCCAGAGGATGGTGGCCGACGCTGGGCCTGCACATCAGGAGGCTCGTGTGTGCACGCGTGTACCCGTGCACACGTGCACTCCCCACCGCCTCCCCCCTCAGCTGGCGGGACGCAGAGGGGCTGCCTTTGTGGGAGGCGGTGGAACCTCAGGCTCAGCTGCCCAGACCTGGAGCCGGGCTGCCTGGTTCCAACCCCAGCTCTCTCGCTTTCTGGCTGTGACCTCGCTGAGCCTCGGTTCCACACGTGTGTTTGACGGAGGTCACTGAGGGGATTCGGTGAGACGGTGCCTTTAGTGCCCTGTCTGGCTCACACGAGGGGCTGTCCTGAGTGGGTGGTCCCAGTCACTGCCGATATTCTGGTGACTTTGTCAGCTCTGCCTACAGCTTCAGTGGAAACAGGAAAGCCGGGCCCCTGCCCCAGGGCTGCTGGGTCCAGTGTTCTGCACCAGAAAGGCCACACTACGGTGGCCAGGACCCTGGAGAACACAGCTGCCCAGGGCCCAGGCTCTCCAGGGTTGAAGCAGGGGGGCCCACAGACATTCAGCTGGCCCCCAAGAAATCTGCCTTGAAATCTGGTGCCGGTCACATTGCTGCCTCCTCCAGGGCTCCTTAACCGCCTGTCCTGGCTGCTCAGCCAGCCTGGGCCCTCCCGGCAGTGGCCGGCACCCCCTGGCCGCGCGGGCTGCAGAGAGGCTTCTCCACGACAGGTGGCTCCCAGCTCACACGTGCCGGGCCCACACGTGCCCGGCTGGGGGTTTGAAGACTTCCTGGAAAGAAACAAATGGCTGGGTTTCATCAACAAGCATAGATGCTCATTTGAAAGAAATGATTCCCACTTTACACCTTACTGTAATTTTCCAATTAATTGTTATTTAAATATGTTAATGCAGCTAACTAGGTTGAGCATCAGCTTAAAGACTTTCTGAATAATGAAGCAAGAACTCCTGGTACACAAAGAAGGAGGAAATTTTCCGTGGAACTCGGCAGAATGGAGGGAGACGTGTTGTCCTGAGACGGGGCCAGCCCCAGCAGGACAGCCAGGCCCCGATGACAGCACTGGAAGGGCCTGGGGGTCAGGCATGGCCCAGGGGTTGGGGCCCCAGAGCACAGCTTCTCCCCCGCGACCCTTCTGTTCCCTCTGCAGACAGCACCCCCGGTTCCCTACATGGTGCATGGGAGGAGCCCTGGGGAGGGCCCTGACCCCGAAACAGCCCCCTTAGTAGCCTGCTGCAGCTGCCAATGTATCCACCTTACTGTTCCAACCCGTCTTAACTCTGCCACTAGCCGTCCTGACCCCCGGGGGCACGAGGGCCTGGCCACTGCCAGGAAGAGGGTGCCCTTTCCTCTCTGGGTGGAGCCCAGCACAGGCAAGGCGACGGTGAGCTTGGGTCATCAGTGGCCCACCCTGGCCGGAGCTGCTTGGGGCTTGAACTCACTCTCCCCTCTCTGAAGGGGGGCCTTGGGCAGAGCGTCGAGGGAGCCCCTCATTGGGAGAAACCCACGCGCAGCCCAGCTGCTGTCCCCACCCAGGCCATCCTTGGCAGTGGCCTGTGGTTCCTGGGGCCTCGTCTGCCCCTCCCTGGCTTCCCCACAACGCGCATGCGACCTCCGACCTCCTGCCTCCCTGTCCACTACGCGGCGGAGAAAGACGCCGACCTTGAGGGCTGCAGTAGAGATGACATGGAATGAAGTGCACGGGAGCAGACGCGAATGGTGCAGCCCAGGCCCCCCGAGGAAGAGGACGCAGCCAGAGCCCATGCGGGAGGAAGAGGTGGACATCTCAGCTCCCATCAGCACCTCTGCTGCAGTGACAGAAAGCTTGTGCCGGGCTGGCAGGGGCCAGACACCAGGCGCACCTAACCCTCGCTGGTGGTTCCTGGACGAGACGTTTGCAGCCCCCGACAGCCCTGCCTCGCGCGGCTGCTGAAACAACAGTGTGTTCGTCGGCTCGGGTGGCAGTAACGGACCCCGCAGACTGGAACAGAAGTTTACCTCCCCCCAGTTCTGGAGGCTGGGAGTCCACAGTCTCTCTGTGCGTGCACAGGTCTGTGTCTTTCTCTCCTCTGTGTCCTAATTCCCTCTTTTTGTAAGGACACTGCATGAAGGCCCACCCCAATGACCTAATCTTAGCTCAGCCACCTCCTTACAGGCCCTGTCTCCAAATACGGTCACATTCTGAGGCACCAGGGTGAATGTGTCCACATGAATTTGGGGGACACAACTCAGTACGTAACAGATGTAGGATTGCCCTCCAGTCCAAATGCATTTGTTTATTCATTAATGCATTCAACACACACCTGCGGGATGCACACAATATACCAGAGACCACGATGGGGACACAACACTACAGCGGATAAAACGGAAACGTCCTGTTCCTGGAGAGCTTGTGTTTCAAGTGGGAAGAGACGGACAATAAGTAAATAAACAACACTGATATAGAATATGTCAGCTGGTGTAAGTACGATGGAAAAACTGCATTGCCGGCGAGGGGACAGGAGGCCCGGCTCGGCGCAGAAGGGCACAGGGAAGAGGCAGGTGCGCCATCAGCAGCTCCGAGACACAGCCTGCTTTTGGGCGGCCAGATGGAGCCGGACGGGCCCCACCTCTTGGAACCCCGGTTCTGCCTGGTGCTGACAATTCTATAATGATGCTCTCATGTTACCAGGCATTAATGGTTCATTTATCTGAATTTTATCTTCCAGTTATAAATTGGAGAGTTACTTTAGACTTTGCCAGTCACCGTGGATTTACGAAGGCAACTATGATAAATGTGCAGATTGACAGGGGAAATTTACTTACTTGGTCATTGCATTTAGTGCTTGGCAGTCTTTTAGTTCCCTAATTACGTAAGGGGAGGAGGAAGAGTTCTGTTTGTCAATACAGAAGAAAGCATTTAGCCTCAGTACACAAGAGGCTGATACGGAGCCACCGTGGCTAAAAGGCAGTTGCAATGATAATAGAAGCACCACAGAAACTCTTTACCGCTGCCCAGCGACAGGTCAGGGTTTCCTGTGTGCTAAGGTTGGAGGTAAAGAATCAGAGATGCAGAAATATTGGCCCCAAACCCGCACCGAGGCAGAAGCTGCCACCTCCCTAGAACGCCCCTGGGACCTGCGTTCGCTGGCAGGAACCTTGATGTGGTCCTGCAGGCCATGCTGAGGTCGTGCATCTCATCCCTGAAGTTTAGATCCAACCCTGACTTTGCCACTTCCCTCCCTGCCCGGGTTATGGCTTCACTCTACGAAGCAAAGGAAAAGGGACCCACTGCAGGAGCAGCTGCGTACTCAGGGCTATTCAATCAACGACCTTTGGCAGGACAGAGGCAGCACGGAGTTATCATCTCCATTTTAAAGATGAGAAAAAGGCAGAGGTGTGGAAAGCCCAGGAGACCTACTCAAAGCCGCATGGGGGACACACAATAAGAGGGGTCCTCAGGCCAGTTTGAGCCTCCACCCAGGTGGCCTCGTCACGCACAGACCGGCACCCCTGAGCTGGGCTCCTGATGCAGCGGGAAGCAAGAGCCAGCACCCAGGGGAGCCCCGAGCGCCCCAGGTTTGCTGAAAAGTCAAGTCTCTGCTCTCCTTGACGCTGGCCTCAAGGAGGGCGTGGGTTCCACGCAGAGCATGAAGCTTGGCTCCTTCCTTATTGCTCTGAGGATGTCATTGTCCCCAGCCACCGAAGGAAAGGCAGCTTCTCCTTGGCCTGACGTATTCCAGTAGGTCTCCAGCAGAATGTATGAGTCTCCAGTTAGGCAGACAGGGCCGGGTGACCCTCGCTGTCAGACCCTGGGGGACGGTCCCCAGGCATAGGCCACACAGACACCAGTCTGAGGGCTCTCGGGAAACTCACCTTCCCAGACTTGGTCAGAGAATTCAGCTTCAGTTATAAACCACTCTCTGCGGCGGAGTCCACTGGCCCCACCACACTAACAAGCGCACACCAGCAGTTTGCATGTTTGTTTCAAGACGGCTGATGAAGCCACCAATGAAATGGGCAGCATTTGGCGTATAAGGAGCCTTTTGTCTGGATCAAGTGACAGGCAAAAAAAAAATATGAAACGTTAGGTAGTGGCATAGTGACATAGTTTCCTCCGTCCTTTGGTTTACTCCATGGTTTGTGTAGAACAAGACAAGGGATAACCAGTCCGATGCCCAATCTCCACTCAGGCCTTTGACACTCGCCCCGTCTCTCCCCACGGAACCTTCTGTCCCCTCCCGCACGTGCCTGGCCAGTGCCTGCACCTCCCTGCGGACCCCTGTGGGGCTTCCCAATAGGGGCGCCCACCTCGCGCTCCCCTCTCCACACGGCTCAGCACGGGCAGCTCGTGTTCACCGTCCTCCCCGTGGGATGTGTTAGGGCGGGAACCCCCACCTCACTCATGCCTCTGTCTCCGTGGCAATGGCCATGACACTGCCACACGGAAAGCACTCAGTAACCCTTTCTCCACAGAGCGAATGAAGGTTCAAGCTAAGGCCGTTAATTTGCTGTGATGATGCCCACACCCCACAACTAGCCTGCCCGGAGGCCTTTCCTTCCATATTTCCCCAGAGGAAATTGAAAAGCCCCAGGGCTCTCCAGGAAGCACATCCACACACACAACGAGGCTTGTCAAAGAAGCCTCCACTTACAAAAACAACCAGTTCTGCTGTTACTCTTGTTCCTCTTTCTCCACAGAGCAGAAGTCGCAGGGGCCGAGGTCCCAGGGTCTCCTCCACAAACATGTTTGGATGTTTCTCGCTGAGGGCGACATTGACAGTCATTGGAAGTGGCACATTTAAACACAAAAAGCACGAGGCATTAACAGATCCAGCCGCTCGGGGCCCTGCACCCTTTGCATGAAAAGCCCTTAAATAAACGTAACACGCCCAAATTGTGTAAATGCCAGGGCTTTCCAAGCCACTCCCGTGTGCCTTTGATGGGCTTTCTTCAGCATTCTGCCTCTGTCCACAGGGGACGCGGGCGGCCGGGGCGGGGGTGGATGTCCTGGCACTTGCACGGCCTCAGTCCCAGGGAAGCCGGGAGCGGACGGGGCAGCAACCCCAAACCGCACTCATGCGAATTACACCTGCTAAAAGGCTGCGCTCGCGCACTTGTTGGCCTGTATCTGACTGCGGGTTACGTCAGCTGTGGCCACTGCACATCTTGGGTGTTTTTCCCCCAAGAAGCTACTTTGTCACATTGCAGCCTGTTCTGGGTGTGTGAGCACAACACCCTGAAGTCCACTGGCATTTCTGCCGTTCCAAAGCTCTCTGCATGCACTGTCCCATTGTGACCCTTGAAGCACACCTGTGGGGAGGTTGAGCAGGTACAGTCCCCAGGTGTTGATGGGGAAATTGAGGCATCAGGCAGGTGCCTGATCGGCCAGACCTCCTAGGCCAGGGGCTCCCCTCCAGATAGCATGCACCCCATCCCCGTCTGGACAGGTGCCAACGTGCCAGCACCCTCTGCCAATGATGCCAGAGGTGAAGTCATTGCCAGGACCTATGGCTGCTTCTCAAGCTTTCTGCACAGGCTGCCGCGGAAGCCCCACTTCGCCAGGACCACTCTTGAGGCCCCTGTGTCTTTGCATTAAGGTCTCAGTAGAACATCACTTCTGGGAGGACCAGCCCACGTCTGGGAGATGCTTGGCCTATGGAGCCATCAGGGTCTCCTCGGCATAAATTTATGCTTCACTGGCCTTGGGCACCCTGCCTGGGGTGCCTGGGCCCAGAGTCGTCCCAGCCCGTGGGAGGAGGGGCTCACTGAGTGACGCTTGATGCAGCCAGATGGGGGAGTGGCCATTTTCAGGACAGAGACCTTCTAGCCTTGGTTTTGCAAACATCAACCCAAAGCCAAGAGTGACGTCACCGACTCAGAAGCCTGCCACTCCCACAGCTAAAATATCAAAGAAGAGAAAGCACACTTTTACAGGATCAGGTAAGCCACCTGGGCATAAAACAAAAGTCATGGGGTGTCCATGGCCTTGGGAACGTGTGCAGTGGGTGGGGTGGGAGAAGCTGCAGCCATCCTCCCAGGACTTTGCAAACCAGAACAGGAGCCTCCCTCCTCCTCGCCGTGCCCCGCTCTCGGACATCTCCCTGCAGTCTGCCTCCCCCTGAAAACCTGGCACTGATTTTTCAGAGTCCCAACCCAGGGAGCTGGAGAGGACACAACCAGGGCAGCAGGGCCACCACGAGGGCGGCATCACCCACTCTGCCAGGGCTGTAGGAGGGGCTGTACCCACTCCATGGGTCGGCAAAACAAAGCGGGAAACACAGTGCCATCAGTCCATCCCGGCAGAAGAGCATCTCCCAAATCCTTGTCCACTTGGAAGCTGTGGTTGTGACCTTACTTGGTTATAGGGTATTTGCACGTGTAACCAAGCTCAGATGCAGTCATGCTGGATGAGGGTGGGTCCTAAATCCACTACGACTAGTCCTCATGCGAAGAGGGAAATTTGGATACAGAGACACAAACTCACAGAGAGAAGAGCACAGTCTGAGGAAGGAGACGGTGACTGGAGTGACGCGTCTGTAAGCCAGAGGACACCTAGAATTGCTGGCGGCCAGGGGAAGCTGCGAGAACGGCGAGGAAGGATTTTCTCTCCGACCCCCCAGACGGGACCAACCTTGCTGGCACCTCGATTTAGGACTTTTGTTCTCCAGGAGCACACGGGAAGGACTCTCTGTTGTTTCAAGCCACACAGATTGTGATATTTTGTGATCACAGATGCAGGAAACTAAACTAGGGCCCTCGGCACTCGGCCCCTGCCAGGCCTAGAAACAAGGACATTATCGGGCAATCACTATGGAGAGTCTTTGGGGGGGTGTGTGTGCATCTATGTGTGTGTTGTCACGTGTGTGTGTATGTGTGTGTTCGCACCCACATATGCAGACCACGGGGATCACACAAGGGACCCCAAAGCTCAGGAGGCCAGTGCACATCTCTCCCATCTGTGTGGAGCCATCCCTGTCTTGCCCTTGACCTGACGGTGGGCAGGTTGCAGAGACAGGACCCGTCATCTTCATAGCAGCCCCGTGGTTGGAGTCAGGCAACCGGCTCGAGACCTGTTCTCCAGATGGATCCGTGGAGGCCGGGTCCACTCAGCTGTCTGTGGCTGGCACAGCAGTGTCAGTGCGGGTAATTGCAGGACAGCTGTGGCCAGGTTTCTGGGGCTGGACATCACTCGCAGTTGTTTTGCGGAGGCGACCGTGGGCTGTCCTGGACCCGTGGCCCTAATTAGCATAATGGTCCCTGTCCAGAAGGAGGGAGGGAAGGGGCAAAGGACAACAGCTGCCTCTTGTTGCTGGTCCTGCTGGCCTGGCCAGGAAGGCTGGTGCCATCTGTCACAAGGGCTTGGCCACTGCTCCAAGGGGGCCAGGTGCTCCAGAAACCAGGAGAAAGACTCCGGCTCGACAGGGGCAGTCGCTTTCAGAGCACCCTCCTCCGGTCACCATCTCCCAGGTGCCGAGTCCCCAGCCATGTGCGTGGAAGTTGGCAGGATCTGAAGTCGTCCTCAGGTGCTGGGCCAGCTGACAGGTACTGGATGTGCCATTCTACTTCTTAAGAAGCTGTTTTAGACAGTGACCACAAGGCCACCTTGCCAGCTATGAAGGGTGCCTTAATCCAGCTAAGCACCCAGCTCAAGGGTCAACCGCTCAACGGAGCTCCCTGCTCTTAGGACTCCGCTCAGGCCAGGGCAGGAGCTCAGGCTCAGGCCTTGCCAAGGGAGCCTGAGAACCTGGATATGGGCCCAGATGTGGAGCCTAGGAGACCCCCATGGTGGAGGCCACCTTCACCACCCCCCAACCTCCTGAGGGCACTGACACTGCCCCATCCCCAGCGGTGCCTGAGCAGGCTCTGCAGAAGGCTCCCCAGTCCGGAGGGCAAGCTGGGCAGAGCTCAGGAGCAGCGAGCACACAGGGGCAAGAAAGACCTTGACTGAAAATGCTGCCACCACCATTTGTGGGGTGCCCTGGAGCCTGCCCCACCCCTTCCTGCCAGGTTGTCCACTGGGTACAGCCAATTCCCCGCAGGCCTGGCTCAAGCTCAGAGCCCCACTCATCCCTGGGATTTGGGGTCTCCCACAGGGCAAGGCGAAGCCCCCCACCCCAGCCTCACCCACAGGACTCTGAGCCTCCCCTAAGCCCAGGATTCCAGGCTTTGGGGCCCAGGATCTTGCTGGCAGAGCTCAGGGACAGCTGTGCCACAGGCCCTGGCTCCTGCAGTCTGCAGAGCACCTGTCGCAGTGTGGGCTCCTTAAAAATCTGGCCTTGCTCATAAAGTGAAGAGAGCACAGGATTTGAAATCACAAGAGTCACAAAATCCAAATTAAGGCATGGCTACAGCACACAGGGCTTAGCCCCTCCTTGCTGGGCACTGGGGACACACTCCACTCTGCTGAGCCTCAGCACCTGGAGACCAAGTGGAGCCACAGCACCGTCCAGAAGAGAAAGCGCTTTGAAATCTGGGGTCCCCTCCGTTCTCCCTGCCCCCAGGGCAGCTCGCCTGGGCAAACGGAAACCCCAACGCTCAGCTTCCGTCCTGGGCCAGTGGGCCTGCACCTGCATTTTGCTCTTTGTGACGTCCTGTGACTGCCGAGAAGGCCTCCTTCACTGAGATTTTTCCCCCAGCAAACTCTCATGTCCTTTATCTATCTCCCAAGATTGTCAGCACCATGTTTGCTTAAACAGAGATTTAATAAAAAGCAATAGAGAGTGGTCTTCCTTCTGATGACTTTCCTCTGCTCTCTCCTAAATGCCAGAACAATCCCGCCTCCCCGAGCCCACTCTCACCACGCCAGGCTCGCCGTGGGAATCCTTCACTCTGTTTTCCTTTGGGCCACAGACTCATTCTAGGGACCCGTTACGGACTGAATGATTGTGTCTCCCCAAAATTCATATGCTGAAGCCCTAACCCCTAATGTGATGGTATTTGGAGATGGGACCTTCGGGGGGTGCTTGGGGCTACATGAGGTCATGAGGGTGGGGTCCTGATCCAACAGGGTTAGTGCCCTACGGGAAGAGGCACCAGAGCACACACTCGCTCTTGCATGTGCACTTGAACTCGTGCTCTTTCTCTCTTTCTGTCTCTTTGTCTTTCTTCTAATGCCCCAAGAGGTCTCAGGAGGACACAGCAAGAAGGCCTCAGGGTGAACCTGCCCTGTCAGCGCCTTAATCTTGGACTTTGCAGCCTCCAGAACTGCGAGAAATAACTGTCTGCTGTTGAAGCCACTCAGCCTGCAGCATTTAGTTGTGGCAGCTGAGCAGGCTAAGACAGGCCCTTCCTGGATGCTCACACTTCATTCCACGTCTGTGGGGGTGTCTGCCTGGTTCTGGGAGCCCTCGGTAACCTGGTCCAGCTCAGAATTTGGGGGGAGTTCTTGTGCTTATTCAGGCCTCTGCAGCTCCCATGGATCAGAGCTCCCCCACAGCACCTGCGGGCACACCTTTAAACTCCTCTGTGTGCACAGGAGGTGCCAGCCTGTGGGGCAAACACCCCAAGACAGCTGCCTCCTTGCTGCAGGTCCCTGCACGAGGCAGCGTCCTGGGCCCGTGGGCACTGCCAGCCAGGCCTGTTCCCTTCCAGCTGCAGCAGCAGCAGCAGTGGCCTCGCGGAGGTGAGACGCATGCTCCTCAGGGAGGCCAGAGACATCAACGCATGCAGCAGGTGCACCATGCCCCTGGCATGCGCTGATGTACCAGCTGCAGCTCCAACAACTGTCGTCTGACATCCTGACACGGATAAGCGCCGGGAGCCAGGAGGCCCAGGCACCCTCTGCTCCTTCCCACCACGCCCGGACCCTCGGGCCCAGCCTCCAGCCAAACAGGTGTATGCCGGCCTGTTGCAGGTCCTTGGAGAAGGCTGCGGGCTGCGGAGAGGCCTCCGAGGGGAGAACAGATGAAAGGAACAAAGGCGGTTAGGCCCTGGTTGACAAGCTCATTGATAACAGTTTAGGGAGAGCAGGCCTGCCTGGTGACAACAAATTGCTCCTAATGGCTTTTACTGCCGCAGGCCCCAGCCAGAGAACAAGCTGTCAGGCTGGTCCAAGGGAGGTACCATTCCCCCAAGCAGAGGGACCCGTGCCCACTCCCTGCCCATCCCTGGGGTCTGCCCTCATAGGGACTTTATGTCCTCGCTGCAAATAACAGTGGACCCTGTGCTGGGCAAAAAGTCACAGCTATTGCAACAAGAGCTGTCACGTATCACGTTCCAAATGTTAGCCTTGCTCGGACATGCTAGGTGTGTCCAGGTAGGCTCCCCACCTGTGGGGCAGGCACTACTTTTTACAACCCCATTTTGCACGTGCAGGAACTTTGGTTCAGATAGTTTAATGTCCCCAGGGTCACATCAAGGGAGAGTGTGGCAGAGCCCAGATCAGAAACTGGAGCCTGGCTGGGTCCAGTTCCAAACCCTGTGCCTTCGGTTGCTGTGCAGATCTGTCCCCAAGCTGGGCGGGGGTCCTGGGGAGTGCTCCCCCGCCAAGTTCAGGAACTGTGCAGTAGGCCACAGAGAAGTGTGCATAACCCAAGCCCTGTCTTCTTAAGGGGCCACCAAACATGTTCTTTAAGGAAAATGATGCGGCAAAGCAAAGCAGGACTCGTGTGAGCAGAGACTGGAGCCCGTGACCGCAGGTATTAATAATTCCTCCTCTTTTATCCTGATTTGGAAGCTGGGGCAATCTGGCCAAGCTGTTTCCAGGGAAAATTCAGAACAACACTGTGTCCACATACAAGATTCTCAGACGCCCAGATGCAAGCTCAGCTGTCGGGGAGCGGTCAGCAGTCAGAGCGGCCTCCCCGGTGTCCGGTGTGGACAGGTGCCCGGGCTGCCGGACCTAGCGGGCACTGGAGTGGACAGGCCCACATTAGCCCATTAGCCTTCCTTCACTACGGCGGGACAGTGTGGCGTCAGACGAGGGATCTAGAAGGTCAGTGACTGTCTCACCTCTGGCTCAGACGGGACCGAACCTGGCGGCCAGCACTCGGCCGAGAGGATGTTTACCTGGCTGGCCAAGTTTGCCTGTCTGAAATAAACAAATTTGCTGAGCACCAACAATATACTCACCATGGGGGACTATTTTCGGATTATGTGATCAGAACACAGATGAAGCCCCACCTCGTTCCCAACCTGATCACCACACGGTCATTCATTTTCCCTCCTGCACTGGCTCCCACACCGCCCGCCCGGCAAGCAGCTCCGCCCGGCAGCCCGGTCCAGGGCGGATCATGACCACACTGCTCTCCCTGTTGTCTCCTGCAGCTGCTGTATCCCACAGGCGACCACCACAGGCAAGCAACGGCGACTTGTTCTCTCATAGTCTGGCGGCCACGAGTCTGACGTCCGCTCCCTGGGCAGAATCCACGAGTGGGCCCGGCCGTGCTCCCTCAGGGTGCTCGGGGACAGTCCGTTCCCTGCCTGTTCCCCCTTCTGCGGCTTCTGCTGGTGCCACCTGTCTCCGGCTTGTGGCAACATCACTGCAATCTCTGCCTCTACCTCCCCTTCTCTCTGTGTCAAATCTCCGTCCGACTCCCAAAAGAATACTGTGATCACATTTAGGGCTCACCCAGGTAATCTAGGATCATCTCTCCATTTTGAGATTCTTCATTAAAGTATGTCTGCAAAGTCTTTGCTATATAAGGCCACACCCACAGGTTCCAGGAAGCAGGACCGGATATCTCTGGAGGCCGTTATTTAACCGTTTACGACACCCGCTATTTCTGTTACCTGTTTGCTACGCCCACAGGGTGCGATCCGATGAGCCTATCAGGGGTGGCGTTTTTGAAGATTACATTCTTCGTGTTTTCCTGGATCAATGCAGCTGGCAGGCGGGGACGCTGCAGCTCCCGTCTGCGACCACATGGCTGCTGCCTGGACAAGGAATGTCTCCGAGCACCGGAATAATGCATGCAGATACTTTCCTGCTTGCTCCCTTCTGTGTTTCCCACATGTCCACTTGGAGGGCACATTACCTTTTCCTGCCTGTTGTTGTTTTCTGGTCACTGTGTATCCCTGCCCAGAGCAGGTGTCCTGCACCTGTTGAATGGATGGCCCCTGATGAGGAGGAGACGATGTAGTATTTTAGAATGTGATGAGACCTGTACAAGGCTCACCGTCTGGTCCCAGCGCCCTGCCGTTGCACACGACCTACGTGACTGGCCTCCTTTGGCAACACCTAGTGGGTTTAGGTCCTGTTGCCAATTCTACACCCTTTCTCATGTTCCTGGGCCCCCTTTACGTGGGTGCTGAGGGACTGCCGCTGAGTCTGGCCCAGACCTCGGCCAGTGGGTTGCACGGCTGGGCCTTGCAGTAACCATGACAATAACGGCAAAGCCATACCCAGAGCGGCCGCTGCTGGTTGCACGTGGGCTGTAACTCAGCTCCTGTCACGGCATTTCTAAACCTCACTAGCAGGGTGAGGGATGTTTTATGCCCCTTTTGCAGCTGAGGAGATCGAGGCTTGGAGCAGCGAATGACATGCCCAAGGCCACTCAGCTGCTGAGGGTCAGGCTGGAATCTGGACCTGGAGCTGCATAACTTCCAAGCCTGGCGTTTTCCCAGGAGCCAGAGCAAGAGAAACAGCCTCAATGACCACACTGGCTGTGAAACACATTTTTTAAGTTTTGTTTTCATTCTTTTTATTGAAAATGATCAAACGTGGAAGGAAAAACAAAAAAAAAACCAAACACCGTGTTCCAAACCGCACTAGCCCACGGGCCCGGCTGTTCACTCGTGTTCACTTTGCGCTGGAGGATGTTGGGTTTTCCAGATGTTGAGCTGATAAAGTTCCAGCCGCGGCCTCAGGACCCGCCGCAGGGCACGGCTGCTCATCCTGTTACTGTCTTCCAAGTGCTTTAGATTTACTGTCCAGTTTTTTCAATTTAATTTGCTGTTGATTCCTTAAAATAATGTCCAAGCAGCAGTTTTAAAGGCTCTGAGAATTCCTGGTCGTGACCGGAGCAGCCCCAGTGTCCACTTGCTGCAGGGGACCAGGCTTGGTGGCAGGAGCATCTCTCCAGGCCCCCGTGGGCCCAGGCTGCAGTGGGCCCCGGGCTCTGCTCGCTGCGGCTGGTGCAAATCCCACAACCTGCCATTTGGCACCAGCACCGGGGCCCGCGAGAGCAGGGAGCGGAGCGTCGCCCTGGCAGGTGCGTGCCAGGCAGGACGGGGCATCTGCCCAACAGCCTTGGCGTGGCCCAGACTTCTGGATGGAGGCAGAATGTTTCCCTTTGATGTTCTTTCACTTGTACCCTTTAAGAGCACTTAATTCACCCCGAAAGTGGAGTGGTTTATTTATGGCCCCAGCCATCATGTGCTGGTGAGTGGTGCCAACACACAGATGATTGTTCTTGGCATCATCAGTTTTTGGTGATGTTTGCTCAACAGTATTAAGCTGAAATATCATTTGCTGGGGATCACTGCCCATCAGGCACTTAATTACATACAAAATTAGATTTCCTTGCGGTTTCACCAAAAGCCCAAGGCATTGGGATAATTACTAAGAGAAAAGATAAAAATACAAGTTTATCCCCCAAACTGTCCCACCAAATAGCGACAAGCAGAAGCATAAAACACTAGCCCTGAAATGTCAGTCTTCTCCGGAGTCAAGGCATTTGCGAGCTGGCCTCTCGCCTGGCCCTGCAGGCTGAGGAGCTGCACGGAGGGTTCCCACTTCCCAGGGGAGACAGCGCAGGGCCACGAGGCTCTAGCCTCTTCCCAGAGCCCAGAGCAGTCTCTTCTTTGTGAGAGTCTCTACAGGAGGACACGAGGCCTCTCCAAAAATTTTTTCTAATGAGTAAAAAGACGGAGATTAAGCAGAGACTGTATTTCTGGAACTTTGGAAGCGGAAGGACCTGGCTGTGCCCACTGAGTGACCTTGGGTGAGTCCTTCTCCTCTCTGAGTGTCAGGTGCTTCGTTTCCTGGGATTGCTGCAAAGACTGGATGAGCTCATCTACTCAGGGTGCCTGGCTCAGTCCCTGCACATGCCAGGTGCACAAGAAATGGGAACACCATGACGACTGTTTCTGCAGGGTGTCACAGAGGGGAAGGACTCCTGTGCCTCCGTTCGGCTTGGGGGCCCCATACTCATTTTTCAAGCGACAGTGCTGTGCCCACACTCTCTGCCTGTTCCACACCAGGGAGGCTGGGCGCTGGCTTCCACCCCCCCAGGGAAATGGGAGGAAGGTGGAGTTGGGAAGGATTTTCCTGGCCCTGAGACCCCAACCTGGGCTCCTCTGCTCCTGCCGGCAGCCATCTCCCTCCCGGGCGAGCCTCCACTGGGTCCCTGCTCCTGCCGGCAGGGCCACCATGGCAGAGGACGAAAGCGCTTTGCTGGGAAGTCACAGGACAATGGGGTAAGCCCCAGCCCCCTTGAACTCTGCCTCTCCCCGTTACCTTATAGACGCTGCCCTAGACAGAGCCAGGCTTCTCCTGGGACGCACCCAGCCACCAGCCCCGCCCCACCCAGGCCCCAAGGGCTCTGAGGCCCGTGCTGGGCTGCAGCTGACTTTCGGGGCGCGGGGCCGAGTTCCCGCGGTGCATATGCTCTGCACTCTCGGCCGAGGCCAGATGAAGCTGTACGCTGTTTAAGGGCCAATCTGGGTGAGCGAGAGAGCACACAGACACGCTACCTCTGGAAGGCTGGAGGCAAGATTCATTTAAACAGCTTCCACTGTCATCGGTGTCACCAAGCTGACGCTTGTCTTGTTTACCGGATGAAGGTTTCACACTGTGTCAACGTTCTGCCAGAATCCGGCATTAAAATGAGCAGTTAGTACAAGTCAGCCATAAACATGGCAGATCCGAGAGACAGGCAGAAGCCACTCGAGGTCCCCGGTGCAGCTTTTAAGCACTTGGCACGCTGCTCGCTCAAACTGGAGAGGGGGCTGTGTGCATCATTTGGGCCCGAGTGCAATGCACTTGAAATAATTACTTTAATCAGCAAAAGTTAATTACTTTAAATCATAAATTAATGGCGGAGCATTTGGCAGAGCCAAATGTGTGTGGCGAGGCTGTCAACTGAAAACCCAGGTGAACCTGCGACCCTGCCTCGGTACCGCCGGCAGGAGCCGCAGCCCACCTACTGTGCGTGCCACTTCTGCGCCGGGAGGAAGAACTCTTTGTAACCGGAGAAGAGCCACCTTAAACTGTCACCTATAAAAAAGGGGGCCATAAACAAGCAGACCGCTGCTAGGCAGGTGCTGCCGGAGAAGCCGGCCCTTGACAATAATAAGATCTTAAAATGGCATCTGCCTTTATTTTATAGCACAATTGGAAAGATGGTTAAAAGTAATAAACCCAGCTGATATGTTTTATGAGTTGGTAGTTAGCAGTGTTTACTGTGGATGAAGATTTTGGAGAAGATACTGTCACCCCCAACTGCACCCCCACCTCCGCATCCAGAGACGGAGCTGCTGGAAGACGGAGGGGCCGGCGTGGAAGCCGCGGCGCTGATGGTGTCTCTCCTCCCTGCTCCGGCATTTCACAGCCGCAGCGGAGTGACTGGGAGAGGAGAAAAGGGGCTCTTTCGAAGAAACTGGAAGCCTTTATGAACACATTCTCAGCCCGAGCAGCCGGGAGTGCCTGCAGAAGGGGCCCTGGACGCCTTCCAGAGCATCGCAGACAACGCAAACGGCCGCTGGGGTGTCGGGCAGGCTTGCCAGGGATCTCCTGGGGTGTCAAGCAACGTCAGTAAAATTTACCCGCACAAGGAGAGAAAGAGCAGGCTGGGAAACAGGGTCCTCTGGGTGAGCATGGAGCACCCATCCCACCTGAGAGGCCCCTGAGTGCAGGCCGAGCACGACTGCAGAATCCACCAGGGTGGGGGCACAGCTGTGGTGCAGTCCGCACCCGTGGGCTACGCAGCTGGCGGCAGGACCCAGCCATTCCTTCATTCAGCAGAGACTAGGGAGCTCCCTGTGTCCAGGGCTTATTCCAGGCACTGAAAATAGCACAAGGAGCAAGTTAGACCTGGTCCCTGCCCTCGGGACACTTACAGTCTAGTGGGGGCAGGGGATGAAACATGGACAGTAAAGTGTCACCAGGCTGTGATGAGAGAAGCACAAGGTTTGGGTCACACCGGCACACGTGTGTGAGTCTGGACTGATTTGGGAGGGGCTGCAGATAAGCTCTCCAGCTAACTGACTGAGGGAAGTGCAGACCGTCTTAGCTTTATAACTGCAGTTTCTGTAGGTTGTTAACAACGGTTTGATTAAATATTCTCCGATTACTAGGTACGACCCTCTAAGTGGACGCTCAGAGGCCTAAGCAGACTGTGACGATTCCTCTCGCCGTGTGTAATGCAACATAAAGCTGAAAGGCAAAGCACAAAACTGCTCCTGCTGCTGAAAGCAAAGCCCTGAGCACAGGCAGGGCCCACCGCCGGGAGACCCCGGTTTCCAAGCACTCTAAAGTCCCACCATATCCTGGGGGACTGTGTGCCAACCTCTGCCCCACGTGCCTCACCCTTGCAGATGTAATTCTGCCAAGTCCCTGCCATTCCAAGTTGAGGCAGGTGCTCAGACCTCCCAGCCTACAATGGGAAGTCCACCTGAAGGGCCAGGGTGTCTATGCTGGCAGGTGTGGCTTCCAGAGACACTCTGGCAGGCCCTGCAGTGCTTACTGCCACCAAGGAGAAGCCTGGTGACTCGGGCCTGGGGCCGGACCTCCAACAGGCTCTTAGGTGGGGCAATGGCAGGAGACCTGCGTTTCTCTTCTGGCTCTATGTGATTTCAGCCAGGCCTTCCTCCCTGGCCTCAGGACACCCCTTCACCAAAAGGACTGGACAGAGGATCAGAGAGATCCTCTCAGGGCCCACTGGCTCTCCAGTCCCAGGGAGCAGCGACCCCCGTCCATGCACTGGGATGGGCCCGGGTTGCTCGCTCCGGCTCCTAAGAACATGCTGTCCCAGATGCTTGCTCCTCCTCTGAGGTTTCCCCAGTCAACCAAACCCATCCTTCCTTCCGATAGCACCCATTCTGCAGGCCTCACCTTTTGCCGTAAGGAGACTGGGATTTGGGTCTGAGCTTAGTAGCTCTTGTGCCCTGTGACTCAGGACTAGCTATTTAACCACCAGCCTCACGTCCGCATCTGCACATTGGAGATGGCAATGCCAACAGCCAGGCTTCCTGCAATAACTGGAAATAATACACGTAAGGAGGAGCCTAGCACACTCCCGGGACACAGCAGGGCTCGGTGACTATCAGCTAGCCCAACACTGACTGTCAAGGCGCCTTTGCTCTCTCTGGTCTACCTGACTGTTCCCACCCTCAGGAACTGACCTCCGCAGAACCCTCCATCCTTGCCTGTTCCATGGACCACACGGCGGCACGGCCCACACAACAGCACCCACACCCCTTTCTGGTTACTTGGCTCAGCTGGGCTGGCCATGCTCTGACAGCAGGGAGATCCCCAGCCTGACCTCTGTGTGACCTGCTCTAGGCAGGTGAGCAGAGAACAGAGGTCCTTAGGGGCTGGAGCCACTGGGAAAGCCACCCTGGAAGGGTGAATTTAGACCCTGGATGAGGCTTATAACAGGCCCTCCATCAAATTTGCCGGCCTTTAGGATGGCAGGGAGGTGGGGCGTGGCTGCTCTGTGCTGCCTTCAGTGTGTAAAAAATAATGTGTCTGCCCAGGGTCCTTGCCTTGAGAAAGTGTAGACTGCTGGGGATAAAGTGTTGTCCAGGCTGAGCTCAAGGACTGGTCCAGGCTGAGCTCAAGGTGCTGGTGGGGTGAGCTCTGGGGGGCCCACCACCCAGCCCGGCACGAGGGTGCTCAGAACCTGCAGAGAGGTGCTTCCCTAGATGCAAGACACCATCATATTTAGCAAGAAGCATCTAAGAATTACCAAATAAAAAATAACATTGCAGAAAATGAGAAACATTTTTCCTGTGTCATTAATGTCAGTGACTTGAGTTCTTGAGTACTTGGGATATTGCAACTGTTCAGAATTCCATTCTGTTCCTATCAGTCACAAGTATTTTGGCAGAACCCTCATTAGCCAACCTCATCTTCAACACACTCTGGGTCAGATTTAGTCTTTGGTCCCACATGGGAAATTTCCACTTTCATCAAAGTTTGTCAACAGCTCACAGGTCCACTCTCACATTGCAGGGTTTCAATTAAATCTTGCCTGGAATGAGACCCCATCTTCTTCATGATTTTTTTTTTAGGATCACGATAAAACTCTAACCCAGTGATGTGTAATAGAACTTTCTGCAGTGATGGAAATGGTCTATATCTGAACTTTCCAATATGGTAGCCACTCACCATCTGTCAAGAACACACAAGAAATGTGGCTTGTGTGACCAAAGAATTGGATTTTTAAAATTTTATTTAGTTTTCATTGATTTATATTTATAGAGCCACATGAGGCTAGAGGCTACAGTTTTGGACATCACAGTGCTTACCAATGCCACCATAATCCACATTAAGAATGGCAACCACAGAGTCTCAGATTTCTAAACAGTGCTCAGGGAGCAGTGGCTGCAAATGAAGGACAGTCTCCATCTACCTGGGGTCACCATCATAGGTGACTCTCCACCTCATACAGATTTTTGGTTGGCTTTAAGAGTAGGAAACTGATAATTTGGGAAAGAGGCCTTTAATTCCAACACATAAGCATACCGAGCCCATCAGGTTAAGAAATAAGATTTGTCTTGGACATTCCCAATGGGAACATATGTGTTCCATATCTTTAGACACTCGAAACCAAAACACAAGCTACCAAGTTATCTTCAAACAAAAAGCAACAAAGACAATAAAGTTTCATACCAAATTAAATGCATGAAGACTACTTTTGTAATTTTGAAGAAGGTCAGAGAGAATTAAATGTGAATTTTGCATATAAAACCACCAACATTTGCAATCCCACAAAAACACCTCAAAATGAATGCACAGCTCCCGGTGGCACCCAGTCTCCCAAGGCACCATTTTTTTCCCACTGAAAATCCCATAATACTAGTAGCTCTGGATGAATAAATGATGGGGGAGGTAATGTCACACCTACCACCTTTTTTTCTCCCAGCTGGGAGAACTCTGGCGCAGAAATGGAATCAAAATAGCTCATCCACCTTCTCTAGTAAATCTGGGAGAAGCTGGCTAGAAAAATGCACCTGTGGCCTGTTAGCCCAGTAATTAGGGCAGGGTGCGGGGGGGCTCTGTTGGGAGTGTGTTTGAAAGATCGGCCAATTAGCTTCCCTCTTCTTGGTGGTGCCCTGAGCTCCTTAATCTAGAAGGCTCTTCTGAAAAAGGGCCCTGGGGGACCTGGGGACAGGTGGCGAGCTGCAGGTGGCTTAATACAATCTCACCCCTTGCTGGGAAAGACCTACCCAAGGCCATCTCAGGGCACACGGCTAACCAAGAGGAGGGCATCTGTGAGGAGCCAAGAGCCCCACGGCTGCAGGTGCAGGATCCAAGCAGAAAAGCCCAGAAACAAATGCAACCAGAACAATCCCACACAAAGTACCAGTTCTGCCTTGCACCAAACTTTAATCTTTTCCCCCAGGCTTCTACTCAAGGAGCATTATTTTATTTAATTTTTTTTTTACTATTAATATTCTGCCCTCGATGTGCAGCAAAGCAACTTCATGCAAAGAAAGAATGGACTTACCAGGAGGGCTCATTTGTCTTCAGCACCTGGGCTGTTTTAAATTAGAGAGCACCCAGCACAGGGAGCCGGTGCTATTTTAATCATTCCAATGTGTCCAGGGCGGGAGATGAACTCAAAAGGTGAATATTAAAAGTAGTTGTGGAATTCAGTCATTTCACGAATGAGCACGTAATAGCCAAAGGCAAAACCGGAAGGCAACTTCACTTCCAATCAGTGTTCCCATTTTATTGAAACCAGATTGGAATTCCTGGAAGGAAGCCTACAGATCACATCTTTAATACTCATTTTCATATACTCCAGTAAAACTGTCAGGGTGAATCAGTTGTTGAAGGAGGCTTCCTGTATAATTTACAGATGTGCCTCCCGTAGCCCATTATTTAGGCCCGAAACAGAAATATGTTTTTGATCAAGCCCAGAGACTTCCTCTCACCTGCCCAGGTTTTCCTTGGCTTTTGTCTCGCGATTAATGCTGGCCTTTGCACACTGCGCTGACCCGCCACTCGGGGGACGTCAATCCCCACACACGCAGCAGAGAGGCCCCCGGCTCGCCACCGCCTGGGCTTCTCCGGGGACATGGTGCTTAGAGCCCGTGACCAGAAAGCGGAAACCACCTCCGAGAACTCCTTCTCCCCGCAAGGCGAGACGGGCCGAGGCGGGCGTGTCCACGCGTGCGGGCGCGGCCGCAGCTCCTGGGGAGGGGACTCGCGCTCCCGAGTGGTCAGGGGAGGCTGCACGGGTGCAGGAGACCCCGCTGGCCTTTCCTTCCTTCCTTGGAACAACTCGAAACAAGCTGGTCTTTACACACCGGCTCCCTTTATTTTTCCCAGAAAATCCTGTCTCCACCATGGGCGGGGCTGGCCGGACACCGCAGGGGAGCGAGCAGCAAGTCCTTTCCGTGTCACTGTTCCTTCCTCTTCACCTTAGAGGTCAGCAGGAGTGGGGGTCGGGGAGGCAGAGCTCCAGGAGGGCCCCTGGGCTCGTGGGCTGGCGCCGCAGGTGACAAGGGTGCCCAGGCGCTGCCCGAGCTCCAGCCGCCTGTGGCACTGCCCTCCTTGCCGGGAGGTCTGGACTGCTTAGTAGACAATTTGCTGGGCTGAAGGATTTTGGCTTCCACAGAGCACAGGATTCTGCACTGTTCCCACACCGTGGCTTGTGAACTGTTTTTTAAAAAGAGGGGAGACCCCAAATTAAATGAAAATGTGTCTGAAAAAATGAAGCCCATGTCTAATTACAGAGAGCCTGGGTCTCTCCTGCCAAGACAGCTCCTCGGCACAGTGAGAGCGGCTTCCACGGCCGGCCTGCCAGGCTCAAATCCCAGCCCTACGGCAACATAGCCACTCACCCGCAGGCAAGCTCCTTGTCTTCCTGTGCCTCAGTTATTGGTCTGTAAAATGGGAGCAATCATAGAGCCACCTTGCATGATAGTGGTAAGGATGGAAGGAGATGGTATTGCCGAGTGCTCACACTCTGTAAAGAAAGGGCTGTTGTCACTGTTCCAATGGCAGTCTTCTTGGAGAATTGTTTCTAGGCCTTCCCGAGAGCCATGGCTGACCCATGGGGTGGAGGTGTGGCTGGGCAGGAGGAGGAAGACGTGCCAACAGGTCAGACAGGACCCCGGGGCTCACCAGCAGACTTAGGTCCTGCCTGGTGGTAACGCGTGAAACATCACCATAGCCACTGTCTCTGGAGGTAAAGGAGAGCCCCAAAGCAAAGAGGCCACCATATTGTCCCTGCAATCCTGGCGGGAGACCTGGCGAGAGGTCGGAGACCTGGGTCTGGGTCTTAGCCCTACCTTTGAGGCTCAGGGTTGTCATCCATCAGGTGGACTTTGCAGTGACTGCTCCCCACCCATGTGCCATAGTTGCCGTGAGGACACGGATAAGTGTGCAGAGCCCCAAGGTTTCCACACCCCGAGGGCGGGGAGAGGGGGAGCCGAGCTGGGAGGGGGCCTGGTTCCCTACATCACCTTTACAGGAGGGTTGAACTTTCTATGCCCACCGAGACTCTTCACTCGCACCACACGGGTGCACAGACACACACACTCACTACAACAAGATGTTACAGCAGGAAAACAGCTAGGATTAGAATGAACACAAACAGAAAAAATTCTGTGTCTAAGCAAAAATTCACCGTCTGATTTCATTATCCAGTACAAGAAAGCCGGAGTGGAGTTTGAATTATCCTGTACCCGTTAATAAGACCCAACAAGGTAAGCGGCCTTTTCCTGTGCGTGTGGTCTGGGCAAGCTCATGAAACCCCCCAGGTGGGCCCTGCTCGGTGGTGTGGGGCTTGTCACCCACTTCATCTATGCTGAAGTTTGGGCTTGAAAAGCTAAGGCTTGGAAGGTTCCATTCATTCATGTGATACATCTGCCTCCTAAAAACTGTCTCCTAAAAAGCAGCCTATGCGCTTAGCAATAGGGAAAATCTGCTCCCCTCTCCAGTTATTTTTTTTAAGGAGGCTCGGCATAAATTAAAATATGCTAAGGAGATGCAAAGGCAAAGTGTGGTTTGCACATTAAGCTCATTCCAGCACACAGGGAGGAACTGGGCTCTTCCGCACGGGTTTCACATCTACATATTCAGCAGTTTGGGGGGAATGGAAGTTTTGTCTGCTGTTTACCCTCCTTGTCTCCACAGCGAGCTTGGGGCCAAAGGCGAGAATACGTTTCATGAAAAAGCCCACTGATACCGCTCTATTGCCCTAGGACAAGATTCCTGCGCGCCCCCTGTCTCCCCTCTTCCCTTGCCCCCACACTTGCCCATGCAAGCAAGAAGAACCAGGAGAGAAACGTGCTCTCTCTTTAAATACTTGAAAATGATCCTGAAAGGTCAAAGAAAGGCTTTGGTCACTGGTGGAAATGCATCATTTGGCTCTAGGTACTCCCAGCTCTAGCGTGCGCACACACATACCCGCACACGCATGCACCCGTGTGCACATGCCTGCAGGGACACGCTCCCAGCAGGGCTCAGCAGTCAGCAGCTTCGCTCTGCTGTCTCTCATCCAGGGATTCGCCTGCTGAGTCTCAAAAGGCTGCGGGGAGTTTAATTCTTAGAGCAAACCTGATCTTTTCCATGTCAGAATAGGAAAAGGGAAATCGATTCCAGAACTCACAGGGGCAGACGACACCGGGGACCGACGGGAGGGGTGACGTGGGGAGCTGCCCCTTGGAGCCACGGGGTAACTAGGAAGGACCCTGGAACCTGCTTTGTTCAAGGCCATCACCCCTGAGAACCCTTCCTGCTTGTCCCCGGCATCTTCCCCAGACTTCAAGTTTTTCCTCAAGTGATGGGATGATTTCCAGAACTCTCAGAGACACCTCAGTCCCTGGATCCTAGCAGGGGCCAAGGTGGGCTGGGGCGGGAGGAGAAATACAGGTGGGCTGCAACAAATCCTTCACCTGCCTGGGGCTTCTGGCTCACAGACTGATCAGGGCACAAAGATTCTTCACCTAGAAAAAGTGTCTGTGGGGGGGGGGTGGCTTGGAGGTTACCGCACAGATGGGTAGGAACAGGCCAGGGACGCCCCAAGGGCTCCCAGCCGCGGCACGGATGGTTTGCGAAGTCACTGGCATGCCAGGACCAGCGCTGAGGCCCGTCCCGCCTGGTCTCAGGATGCCGGCCTTTGTCTTGGAGAAGTTGAGCCTCCGCTAAGATGCAGGGACGTGGTTGTGCGCAGAAAGATCCCCGGCTGCCCACAGCCACGAAATGACCCTTCCCTGCCCATTCCCAAGAAATGCCGAGAAAACGAATATCAACGTGTGTGATGGAGGATGAATGCCGTTAGTGCACAATTAATATTTCATGACTCCATGATAATTGCCAAAAAAAGTTTATTTTTGAGGCAAAGTTTTTTTCATCTTTATTTTTAAACCCTTAACATAATGACTGAATGGCTAATATGCAATGGATACATTTTTTAAAGGCTGCTTTGAAAAGCCATTCAAAGCTGAACTTGAGCAGAGGGACAGGGGCTGGCAGAGGGCCGCTCCCGCCAGCGCCAGCTCCGCGCGCTGACAGAACAAGTGTTGCATGAGATGTGAAGGATGACTGTGGTGGCCTGGAAGCCCTGGAGCAGGTGTTCCTCGTCCTCATTTGCAGTGGAGCGTGGCCCCTGGCTCAGCGAGCCGCAGCCAGCGCCTGGCAGCCCCTCATGTACCTGCGTGCGCAGGGGCGCTAATGATAATGGATGCGGGCCGATTAGCCAGCCATTTGGAGTGGCACACTGCGCCTGGCTCAGGGCGGGAGTCAGAGGCCTCCTGGGGGGTGCGGGCAGGCATGCCGGGGTCCCGGGGGCCTCTGGGCTGTCCCCGGGGTCCCCGAGTCCAGGGCTGGGGTGAGTCAACAGCTATTACGGGGGTGGGGGCTCAGGCTTGCTGGGGTCAGGGCGGAGATGGCTCGTGGCTGTCAGAGAGAAAGCAGGGATGCTGGAGTCCGAGTCTTTCCTGGACTCACCAGTGCCTGGAGTGACATTAATCCCCATTTAATAACACAAAAGGACATACGGCTAGCTGCCTGCTCTTGCCCTCAGGGAGGCCGCTGGGGAGGGCAGGGCTGCTGGGGCCCAGGGTAGGTCCCCACTTGCTGTGGCCTTGCCGGGCCAGGCCTGCCTGCTGCTCGCTCCGTCCACTGTCCTGTGCTCCGCTGACCCGTGTGCGGCACTCCTGGGGCTCTCGCTGATTTAAGGCACGGTGGGGCCGAGGGCTGACCTGCCCGGTTCTGTTCTGGTTCTGCCACTGGGGCCCAGCTGCTTCACTCCTGGGAGATGAAGACGTGGGGTGAGCCTCTCAACACCACAGTCACGCGGGGCGTGGGGTTCCGTCCGGGACCAGACAGAACGTTCCTGCTGCGTGTCCAGCACTTACCACATAATCACTGGATGTCAATTCAAATGCGGTAATAACACAAGAAAGCGTTGTAATTGCTGCCATGGTGTGTCACAGCTGGCCTGGTGGGTGCCGGGCAGTGGGAAGACAGGGGAACAAGATAAATGTGGTCTCGCCCTTCCAGAAGCCCCTTCCAGGACTGGAGGTGGTCCCATAACTGACCAGGTAGGTGCTCAGGGCTCCCATAAAGGTGAGTGGCAGCAGGAACAGAGCCTGGCGGGGGCCAGGAGGCCCCACCAGGGAGGGTCATTTGCAGAGCATCCGCAGAGGCCGGTCAGCGCTCACTGGCAGAGGAAGGAAGGAGCTGGGCTCGGTGGCCAGGGCTCAGTGCACATCCCCAAGTGAGGAAGACGTGGGGAATTCAAACAGTGAGCCTGGTGGCAGGGGGGCCTTTTGCTGTAGCCAATAACAAAAACATGCTGTTTCCACTCCCAGTGCCAGGGGTGGAGCAGGAGGCTTCGAAGCACCCAGGGGTGGCTGCCTGGCCCTCCAGGTTGCTGCAGGTGGCTCCCGGGGCCCACCTTCTCACCACATGCTCTCATTTCTGTGTTTAGGGACACTTCGCTTTACAGACGCTGGCGTCTGGAACCAAAGCATGGGAAAGAGATGATCACAGCTGCTAAGGGTGACACGTGGGAGCCTGGCCTCATGGACGGACAGCAGCATCCGCTGCGTGACTCAGGCCTCTGGGGGCTCTTGTCCTCGTCTGTAAGGGCAGAAGTCTGGAGGGGTGATCGCCGAGGGCCCTTTCTGACCTAAAACTTGTGGTCGGTAATGTTCCATCTGCTTGAAAGAGCTGATGGAGAACGTAAATGGCCACAGCATTTGCCAAGAGATGGTGGTAAATCCTCTCTCGTGCATGTGAGTTTACCGACGGGGCCGCCCTGACTTACCGGAGAGGGGCTGCCGGCAGACTGTGAGCAAGCACCGGGGCCTGGGAACACGGGTCCAGGGGACTTGCCAGCTCTTGCCACCAGCCTTGTTTTAGGAAGCCCAATGGACAATCCGTTCCTTGTTGGTTTGTTTCATAGTGTGATACTGTAGTCACTCACTTCATTGTTACTGACTTTGTTTCTGCTTGGATGACTTGGTCTGGGCAAATACTCCTTCTTTAAGGACATTCTACTTGCTCATAATAAAGCAATGCCTGATACGGTTTCTCCAAGATGTCTTTACGGCTTTCAGGATGCTGCCCAGTTCATTACTTCCTGTGGAGCTGCTGAGGAAGGTGCCCGCACACCCTCCTGTAGAAAGCAGTGGGGGTTTGCTCAGAACTGGATGAGCTATACGAATAGCCTGCCCTCCAACTGGTGCAGGGGAACTGGACCTGACTCAAAAGCCACCATCCTGTGTCGAAGAGCCAGTTGGCAGATGGCTAGTCGTGTGCCTGTGGAAAGAATAAATAATTTTCCAGGAGGATTTGCCCTGTAGGTTCCTTAAGGCAGCTCCCTACCTACATGCATGTTGCCTCTATGCCAGGAGCAACTCGATGGAGAAGTTGGAAGCTTGGGAAAAGAGAGATCTAAAAACATGTCAACAGTCACCCTGAAAAGCAACTAAGCCGCTCAGTAGGACAGGAAATGGGGTTGGGGTCCAGAGCCACCTGGGTGGACCGAGCTGGGTGCCCAGTCACCCCAGTTGGAGACACAGTGGCCCCTCTTCCCAAGCTGGGGCATCTGCAAGGCGCCCACAGCCCAGGGACCAAGAATTCCAGCCTTTGCGGGGATGTCGCCCACTTGGAAGTCCCTTTCCGGCCTCGTTCCTGTCTTGTCCAGGGTCCAGGGCCAAGGATGGCTGGTCCTCCACCCTGGTCCATGGGCAGGGCATCCATCCATCTGCAGTGTGCAGTGTGTTTCAGAGAAACGTCTCTGCCACGCATAGCATATCGATACCCAGTATGGGAGCAATTTAACTTCTTAATTTATAGCTGCAGCAACAACATTTTCAAACTGGTCATGAAATATTCCCCTCCTCCTCTAATCTGGGGTCTCCATGCTCCATACTGAGAATTTTGTGACTGGTTGCAAGTGAGGGGGTGGTTTATGGCATCTCTCTAAGGGATGGTGTTATTACTGTCAAAGTCGGGTGACAGGAGAAATAAAGATGGCGGCCTTTACACTGCAAAGCTCCAAACGGAAAAATATACCTGTCCTCCACCTGGCAAACAGGCTGAGTTATTATTACTGTTGTTGTTTTAGGGCCTTTTTCAGGGAAAATATATACCATTATGGTTACCAAAAGCAAGAGCATAATTATGCACCACTGTCCTAGACTTAACCACCAGCACTGAACCAGGCTGTTTCCAAAGCTGGCCGCCAGATACGCTGGCAGTCTAGCTCCCTGGTTGGTGTCACTCCTAGCAGTCCAGTGGCTGGGGTGCTCCAGCCCAGGCCCAAGGGCATGGCGGAGGCCTAGTGACCTGGTGGGGCCCTGGCTGTTCTGGGTCTGCACCTGCTGCAGCCTCTTCCAGTTCTGGACTCAGCCTGGGGACGGGCTTATCCCTGGAGCCTGGTGAGTCCCCGCTTCTCAGCCAAGGCACAGTTGTCCTCGAGTTCAGGTGTCACTCACTTCAAAGAGAGCAGAAGTGACATCCGCAGGTGTGCAGAGGGAAAGCTGTCTCGGCCCCTGCCAGCTGCTGTCTTCCACTGGGCCGCACGTGGCCTGGAGGGGCCTCTCTAGGAGTTCACCTGCTTCCCGCAGTCTCTTCTCAGCACACCCTGCTCAGGGCACAGCCCTGGCTCTCGCCACGGACCCCTGCACCCTGTCATTCATCTTCACAGCCACCTTGTGGGGTCAACACTGTCATCCCATTTTATGGATGTGGACACTGAGCTCGGGGAGCCTACGTGATTGTCCCAAGGCCACGGAGCAGTAAGTGGCAGAGCTGGGACTTTCACTCATACTCGTCTAGTTCCCAAGCCACAGGGTCATTGTGAGGGTCACAGCAGGCGATAGATGTGAGCTTATCATAGAAATGTCAGCATTAATGTCACCATTTTATCTTGCATAAGGACTTTGTCAAAAAGTGTTTTACCAACCCTGTAGATGGCATTTTCAATGATTAAAATAAGCACGTGCAGTTTTCATTCATGCAGTTCACATGGATGTTCCTGTACACTCAGTACATACCTGTCTTCTGCATGAACGACCTTGAGAGGTCATTGGCAGGTTCCCTGGGGTCTATCGGCTGTGCGCAGGCGGGCACTGTTCCTGCTGCCGGGCGCACGGCAGAGAGGAAGGAAGTGCCAGTGCGCAGGCGCTTGTATTCTAGAGGGCAGGCACCGGGAAAGCATCGCAGAGAGGAGCCCCGGGGGCCAAGTCCTGACCACGCTGAGTCTCGCAGAGAGAGGATCCCACCAGACTGTGTCGCAGGTGGATCCCAGACCCTCCTGCCTCCACCGCCCAATCTGGGGAAGAGGCCGAGACGGGAAATCAACCACCTTGAACGCAGGCTGCTCCTGCCTCTCAGTCCTGCAGGGAGATCATCACGAACATCGTCTTCTGACCCTGCTCTGCGTTGGCAGAACGTGTTTTATTAGGAATTGTGAAGAATCTGCACTCTGAGGCATCTGCTTGCCAAGGGGCGGGAGGAAGTGGGGCAAACCCGCCTCTGAACCTGGCACAGATTCGACTGCCGTCCCTGCTGCAGTCAAGGCCGACCTCGGCCGTTCCTCTCTCTATGAACCGAGGACCAGGCTCTGACACTGGACAAAACTTCCACGACAATCTGGGCTCTGATCCTCAATGAACCTTTCTACGTGCACACAGCAGCATGGATGGTTGCAACGGAGTGCAGCTAACCCAGCGGTGGGCGTCTCCGGGGAGGGAGGGGACGCACTCGTATTGATGTTTACAGCACACGATGGGCAGGGCCCTCACCAAGGGCCTGCTCTGGCCACGGAAACCATGGCAGCCACCTTCAGTCCTGCTCCTGCAAACGCCCCTCTTCACCCCCACAAGCCACACAGCTGTGCATTCTTCGTTAGTTCACGAAGAAGAGCCCTTTTAACAGCACAAATGTGTCACTGCAGGAGGTTTAATTTTATTGGGCTCTGACTGGCATCTTCTAGTAGGTACCAATCAGATGATGCTGGGTCAGAGCTTGCAGGGTCTACTGAGGGAGGAAGAGGAGGAAGGTGAGGAGGAGGGGCCCAGAGCAGTGGGAGGGGGTGGGTGGGACGCCCGCACAGACTGGAGCGTGTTGTCTGCTGTGGACTTTGCCTGCCTTCTGCTCTACAGGAAGCCCGCCCAGGAGCAGGCCAGGTGGATCCCCCGCGACCAGGGCTGAGTGTCTCAGTCGTGGCCTGAGGGAATGAACTAGAAATTATATTATAGGCAACAGTCTCCCTCTGACAGGGAAGGGACCAGGTGACAGAACAGGCCTTTGCTACCTCTGCGTTCTCTTGCTTATGTTTGGAGACCTTGAGGTCCCCGGGCTGTGGCCTCATGAGCACGAGGAGGTAAGACTAGAACTTGGTCCCATGGTCCCGTGTGGCTGAGGCAGCCAAGGGCAGGAGTCCCTCTGCTCCTGAGCTCACAAGCCCCTGTCCTGGGAGGGCTGCTCAGACAGGCCAGGGGTGTCACCGGCGGTGCAGCCCCTCCTACCCGATGCCTGGTGACTGCAGAAGCGTCCGCAGTGGCCACAGGGAGGAAGATGCTGCTTCCTCCACAACCCGCCGTGCCAGGCCTCCCTGTGGAAGATGCTGTGTCTCCCCACCACGCCTGCCACCTCCCTCCTGCCTCCTCTGTGCCTCCTGGTCCGCAGGCCCTCCTGGTCCCCAGGCCTATGCCCGGATATCCAGGCTAATTATCAATTTATGCAGCTTTTCACAGCAGAAGGAGAGAAGATTAGGGGAAGAGAAAAGAAAGCTGAAACCTCTATAATGAAATTTTAAAATCACAGAGCTCCTGCTGTTAATATTTTCCCAGCCTCCAAAAGCATCAAATATTGTTTTATCCCACAACTAATCTCCAACGTGCAGCTATCCCACAATATTTGGACACATTAACTCGGAGCTGAGTCCTGAGATAACAGCAAAGGCAGCCAAGTGTGGTGGCCTCGTCACCAGACCCCACATAGTTAATTGGTCACTTTGTCCAGCTAAGCAATGGGGGTTCTGGGCCGTAGCAGTCATTAAAAGCTGCCAAAGTCTACACCACTTTGAATCAGCTGACATCCCCCTGTTCCATGTTGCTTTCAAGCACCTGCCTGCCCAGCGTCCCTGCCTCTGCCTGGAAGCTTCTGCTCCTTTGACGAAGGCTTTGGATAATACAGTCAACTTCCTTCCATCCTCTCCACAGGCAAGAAGTGCCCAGCTCACTTTGGGGGAAGTGCCACGTCACAGCCCACCCTCCTTCCAGTTCTTAACCGGCCTCCCAAACACGCCAGCACGACCGGGTGTTTATCTCAATTAATGCATTAATAGCGTCACCAAATTGCCAGGGAAATCTGACACAGACTCGCGTGAGCCGGGTCCCAGTTAGGGCAAAAGCTGACGGAGCGGCCACACGGTGCAAAACCTGGACCACGTCTCGAACAGCAGGCCAACCATCGTTTTGCTTTTGTTGGTTCCTTTGATGTCTTTGTTGGTCACATACACACACACACGTACACACAGACACTCGGGCGTGTGCACACAGGCATTGGGGCATAAATGACTTGAGTGATACTTGGGGCCCAGGAAAGAGGACAGCAGGAAGATAAGACAGAGCAGGACAGGGCCAGCCCCCCATGCAGGCCACTCCCCAGGGACTCCAGGCTGGGAGGGCCTGGGCAGAGCAGCTCCCCAGGGGCCAGACCCCAGCCCTGGGGGTGACACCCAAGACCAAGCTCCTCCCCCCAGCGCTCTGCCTAGAGGGGCTGCAGCCGTCGGGCCACGCGAAACCCCGCCGGCAGAACTTCTGTTTTTGCTACGTAATCAAGACACCGAGAACGTGCTTTCCTGCGCTTGGCGAGACTCTGTCTTGGGCCCTTGTGCTACGACACCCCCTCAGGGATCGCTTGGGCCGGCGGCTGCTGGATGAGAAGAGAAGATTTCCATTTCTGAGCCCACAGTCCCATGCCCTCGCAGATGGCAGGAGCCTCCCTCCGCATCGTAGACACAAATAGACCCTGAAACCGCAGACTTTGTAGAAAAGAAAAACAAGTCTTCAGGCCTGAGGTAGGCCCCTAAGCCCCCCGGGTCTGGCTTGGAGGGGGACAGCCTCTGAAAGAAGTAATTTCCAGCCCCTGGCTGAGGAAAACAACCCCAGGGCCCACCCAGCCTACCTCACGTTTGCGTCTGACCGGTGGCATCTCCGCACGTCACCTGCCGTCCGTGGTGTGGGGCGGGAGCTGGAAGCCAGCGGGCCGGGGCTCACTGTTCACGTTCCTCGGCCCCTCCTGCGTTCCCGGCTGGGCTGCCGATGTGTGGCCAAGCTCTCCGGACGAAGCCAAGGTATGTGCAGGCCGAGGCCTCGCCCGGGGCAGCCTTGGCGCCCCCAGGAAGTCACCAGGACACTCAGATTCAATGTGATGACGCTTGGCACCTGGGTGCCCCAGAAGCAGTGTGGCCCGAAGACGCCATGTGGCTGGACAAGTGGACATAGAAGTGGAAACCAACCAGGCGCGGAGGCAGGAGAGGGCGCGTTTTCCCAGAGGGAGGCACAGAGAGCAGGGGACGGTGGCAGGAACCCGCAGTCGGCGCGGACGGCCTGCGCCCAGGGGCCTCAGGGCCAGGACCCAGACCAGGAGTCTCAGACGCACCTGAGAGCAAGGGCGAGATCGGAATCTAAGTCGCTCCACCAAGGCGCGGCGGCGACTCCGTCTCAGAATGGAGCCGCCCTCTTCCCTTCAGAGCTGCCCCACCGGGGCGTCGCACGGTGGAGCCGGCCTTGGGGACAGTGAGGAGCAGGGGTGTGCGCTGCCACGAGGGGCTGGACCCCGTCCCGGGCACTTCACATCCGTCACACTTCTAATCCTCTCGGCAAGCAGCGTGGTCGACACTATTGCTCTTATGCTATTGCCTTGTGCGGAGGCCCCGAGCAGTTAGGCAGCGCCTGCTTCTCAGCCTTCAGAGTCCTCTGCTCCATTGAGTCTGTCTTTTAGGAAGTTCTGGCTTTTGTTCCTGACCCCACTGAGGTGTCAGCGTCCGTACCGACCTGAGCTAACTGGTCCTGCAGGACTGCCCTGGGGCTGTCGGCACCGAGGGCTGTTTCACAGGTGTCTTTCCCGAGGTCGACGTCAGGCCCCTCTGTGCGGCCCTCTGCTGCTTTCAGGCCCCTCCCTGCCTTCCCGGCCCCAGCCGGAGCAGAGGGTGGGGGTCTGCCAGGAGCTCCGTCCCTGCTCAGAGCCTGCCGCACGGTGGCCGTGTGGCTGCTACACAACCCCAGGGCCGGGTGCCCAAGCAAGCACTCCCCTTTGCTTGGAAGGAGGGTTTCTGTGCCATGGGCTTTGCAGAAAGCAAAGGTGGAAGAGCAGCAGGAAGCAACTCAGGATGCTCCTGGAGTGGAGCCCTCACTCGCCTTGAGCAAAGGGACGCCAGGAAGGGAGTTAGCCCCGGCCGCTGTCTGTCCCGGGACTTGGCTTCTGCAGAGACCCACAAATGCAGGCTGTTCCAGGATGAGAGGTCGCCCCAGGGAAGGGGTGTTGGCCCATCTGGGGGTCCCGTGCCCTGGATTGGCAGCTCTCAGAGGAGACTGGGGTCTGTGGCGCCCACACAAGTCGTGCTGCCCTGCTGCTGTGGGCAGCGCCCCAGCAGTGCCCTTGCGGTGAGGCAGCCCCTGCAGGATAGGGCCTGGGGCTGCCTCTGGGGCTGCTGCCTCCTCCCTAAGGGAAGAAGGTGACCCTGAGGCGCCCCCCACCCTCAGATCCTGCATGTCCCTCACAGCTGGGACCATGAACTCCCCAGCACCTCACACACGTTGCCATGGCCCAGAGCAGGCACCTTCTCCTAGCAGCATGGGAGCAAGTGACAGCATCACAGAGACACCGGAAGGCCAAGGCTGAAGCCCTCAGCCCCTGTGGTGCTGCTTTGTCCTCTTAGTTCTGACTCAGAGGGCTCTCTGAGCAGGCACATGTCAGACCGCGCAAGAGCCCCTCTGTGCGGGAGCTCTCGGGCACCAGCGATGCTGCCACCCCCACCATGCCCGGCATTGGTGACGCCAGGCATTTCGCTCCCTGCTTTGAGATGTGCAGGCTGAGGCCACATCCAGGGCTGCCTGGTGAGCAGCTGATGGGTCAGAGTAAAAGCCACTTAGGCTGGGATGGTGGCAGGGTGCCAGGGTGCCACCTGTGATGCAGAGGACTTGGGGGAGGGGGTACCTGGATTGAGAGACCTGAAGCTTGGCCAAGAGGGCAGGGTAGGGCTGTAACCCGCCCTGGACCTTCCCACCTTCTGGTCTTGGTTTAAATGTCACTTCCTCCAGGACGTCTCCCCGAGTCCTGGCGGGTGTCCGTCCTACAAGGCACAGGACGACTGCTTTCTCCTTCTGGCAGCACATGCCGGGCTGGCTGCTGCTTCCCAGCCTGCAGCCCCACTGGACGGTCACCTCTGTGAAGGCAGAGCTGGCCTCAGGCTCCGTCCACGCCCTCCCCTGTCCCCTCGCCTCGTGGCCGGTTTACAGCGGGAGCTCCGTGCATGACATGGCGTAGAAACAAGCTTGCGTCTTCATCTGCTCCCCAGCGCTTCCTCCACCACTTTCCTCTCCTAGAGCAGCCCCGTCACACACTGAATTTCAGACCTGTGCCCTTCTGGTGGCCCCTGGTGACAGTGAGGTCATCTTCCTAAACTCTGGGTCACTACCCAGAGGCCCATCGATGGAAAATGAGGGTCTCTCATCAGGAGATTCTTCTGGGCAGAGGAGCAGGGTCCCTCTGCCACCAGGTTCCCTGGGCTGCTGTGAGGTCAGTGCCAACGTCTCAGGCCCTCCCTGCCCCTGCAGGTCACGTGGGATGTCAGCTGATGGCCCAGAATATCGAGAAGAGGCTGCACCACTCACCCACACTTGGCCCCAAGCATAGCAGGGCCTTGCCTGTCTCCAGGTGGAGGTTCTTGTGTCTGAACAGGTGGGCGTGCGGTACCTTTTCCACCCCATCGAGGAAGCGTGGCTCCTACACGCTCACGGGCTCTCTCCGGTCGAAAGTCCCTGTGGAGCTGAGCCCCTGCGCATTAGTGAGGCAGCCGGGGTGGGGAGAACAGAACACCGGGCTTAGAGCAGAAGTCATGTCTTCACTTAAGAGCTCTGTGACCTTGAGCCCAACAATCGATGCCTCTGTGTCCCACTTTAACAGGGTGGTTGTGAGGCTTAACTGAGCTCACGTGTGTGCAAATGCTTTATATGAATGGGAAGGGAGAGAAAAATGATTCCATTATTTGACGTGGTTGCAACTACTGGCTGCCTTCCTGCTGTGGACCCACCACACTCAGTCCTGGACCCACGTGCCCAGGGGTCCCTAACCCACCCAGAGACAAAGCTTAGAAGTTTCCAAAAGCTCTCCCCACCCATTTTCTTTTGGTGCTGCCTCCAGCACCTGCTGCCAGCGTCTGCTGTCCAGCCTCCTTCCTTGGGTCTCTGCACTCTCTTTCCCGACTCCCCAGCTCCCGTCTCAGCTGCTGGGCTTACCTGCCGAGACCACCAGCATCTAGCCCTCTGCCTGCCTCCCTCCAGACACAAACCCAGTGACTTATGCATGGTGCTACTTACCACTGGTTCAGCTGCTGTGAAAAAGGAACCCATAGTATTGGTGACTGCAACACCCAAGCTTTCAGTCTCTCATTTGAGTTCAGAGGGCAGCAGTGCAGGGCTGGTTTGACAGTTGCACAAAGCCATCTGGGATCCAAGTTCTTTTTATCTTTCTGCTGTCATCCTTAGCACCTGGCTTCCATCTTCAGACTTGCTCCGTGGCCCAACATAGCTGCCTGAGTGCCAACCTTTATGTCTACATTCCAACAGCAGGAAGAGGAAATGGAGAATGGAAGAACACAGGCACATCTCCCGACCAGGTCAGTGGTCTTTAACAGCCTTCTCTCGAATCTCTGGCAACACAGCTGTTCACGTTCCATTAGCTGAAACAAGGCAGCACTTAGCTGCAAAAAGAGTCTAGAAAAGCCCCTGTTACTGGGCACGTTGCACCCCAAATAATGTGGGTTATTACTAAGGAAGAGGGAACCAGTGGGTACTGGGTGGCATCCCGGTGATGTTCCAGCGAGGCCCGCAGGGGCCCACGAGGCCTGGCTGTTCTGGAACAACAGAGGTTTGGGCATTTGTTCTGCTGGCCTCCTCTCTCCTGCGTGAGGGTGTCTCCTGAATCGGCAGTGGATTCTTCAAATTTATACGATGCATCTTAATGGACCAATGAATGCGTATCGAGCTCCAAAGTTGTCTCACTTTTGTGTTTTGGAGAAACGAGGCAGAGCAGAGACATTAATGTTCCAGATAACTGAGGTTTCTGGATAACCACAGAAACTTAAAAAATATATAGTCATTTGTATGGAAAACTTTATAAAATGTAGCATATGCGTCCCTACAAAGAACAACATAATTAAGCAGAGTAGGAACATCATTTAACTTCCCCTTAATGGCAAGGCCATAATTAGGAACATCAATTACAGTACAGAGCTCTCTGGTTTACGGGGCGCCCTCAGGGGCGCTGACGTGTGTAGGGCCATTTGTCCCTGCACAAAATGGCCCCATTTGTTTTGTTCTCCTAATTCCTCTCACTACCTTTTTTTATTAGTTTGTCTAGTGTGTCCTTCCGGAAAGGGCTACAGCTTCTTGGTGCTGTCACTGGGTCCTGACCGTTCTTGGTTTGTCACTTTGTTTCCTGGTGTTGTGTGGCCCGGGGCCTGAGTGTGCCTCCAGGCCTCTCCTCCCTTGGAACATGCACGGCATCCACGCCACACTCCTGCACAGAGGCCTGGTCTACTGGTCCCTTGGTCGACGTTGCGTTCCGATGTGTCAGGTTGCTCCAGGACTCAAGTTTGGGCATGGGAAGAGTCACCAACTCTTTGAGGCCCCCCTCAGATCTGTTGCTGCTGCTGCCATGTGACACATCACTCCTCAGTGGGTCAAACCACACAGTAATCAGAGCGGGTCATGAGGAGAGATGCCAGCCAGGCAGTCGTTTGCCGTGAGGACTTATTTGATCCCAGGAAAGTCTAGAGGGTCCTAGCCCTGCCATGGCTGGTGGTGGCTTTCCAATTTACAACGAAGAGAGCTTTGACAAGCAGAGCCATTTCCTACCTTTACTCCCTAACATGTATTCTTGGTATCTCAGAGGAAATAAAATTGAAGAGAAACATGGAATCTTGACTTTGTCAAATTCTGAGCTATTCACATATTCATAAAACAATAGCAATTTGCAAATGCACCATTTTCCCTGGAAGCAAATGAATATGCAACAATCCATTAAGGTGTTGAGTTAAATACAACAAATGCAAATCACTTTAATGATCATATTTACAAAATAAGTTACCTTTATTTTAAATAATTATATGTGCATTTAGCTCTCCAAATGAAATCAGGAAGGTTTCAGACTCAAATTTGCTCTGCCTTTGAAAGCAGATTGTAGGAAATTGGCTCTAACCCATGTGTGTGGCAGGGCACGGTGGCTCATGCCTGTAATCCCAGCACTCTGGGAGGCAGAGGTGGGAGGATTGCTTGAGCTCAGGAGTTTGATACCAGCCTGGGCAAGAGCGAGACCCCATCTCTACTAAAAAGAGAAAGAAATTAGCCAAACAACTAAAAATAGAAAAAATTAGCTGGGCATGGTGCTGCATGCCTGTAGTCCCAGCTACTCGGGAGGCTGAGGCAGAAGGATTGCTGGAGCCCAGGAGTTTGAGGTTGCTGTGAGCTAGGCTGACGCCACAGCACTCCAGCCCGGGCAACAGAGTGAGACTCTGTCTCAAAAAAATAAAAAAATAAATAACCCACGTGTGCCCCCGGTTTGCCCACCCATGTCATTTCTGAGTCCCTCTGATATTTGCAAGAAAATGCGATTTTTGGTTTTCTTAGACTGTTTGTTGTTTCTTCGAGAAGATGACCATCCAGCATTGTGAGGTGTGACTTCCACGATGCAGAAGCTGCAGACTGAGGATGCTGATGAGAAGGTACGGAGGCACTGTCTTTAGAGCTCCAGTTGGCCTCGAGGACTGCAGAGGCCACAGGCAGAGGAGGAGTGCGGGTTTTGGGGTGCCCCAGGCACTCTGCAGCACACCCCCAGGGGACTGGAGCATGGTGCACATCACCAATGTCGCCCCCATCTGCACGCCTGTCAGATCACGTACGCACATGCACACGTGTGTGCACACACACACACGTCTTCCCCAGTTTTACCAGATGAAAGAATAAAGAAGGAGAAGCCGTCGTCGTCTTAATGAAACTCGCTCACACTCTCCTACTGGCCTCCACGGGACTGTCTCATCGTTACCACCTAAGGGAAGCCAAGTCAGGATTCTGAAAACATTTCTGAGTGACACGACCGATTCTCAGCTATCTGAAGAGGGGACACGTTCCTGGTTTGAGGGTGCTGGTGTGTCTTCTCCAGGCTGCTCGGAAGGGCCAGCTGGCGGGGCCGTCTCCTCCGAGCCGCGCTGACCAGAGGCAGCGGCCCCAGAGGGCAAAAGGGACTCAGCCACCAGGCTGTCAGAGGATTGCGTGGCATCTTCAATAAACCACTTCCCAGCCACCAAAAACTAAAGAAGATAGAAAAGGTGCATTTACCCACATCAGCTGAGATGTTGGTCATGGAAGAATTGGGCAAATTAGTAAATGTTATGAGAGTGAGGGGTTGTGGTTATTTCAAACATCGCCCAAAGAGCAGGACTTGGAACAACAGAGGCTGAAAGATCAGGGAGCACATTTGTCTGTATCCTATAATAGAAGAGGAAAGATACATTTAAACTTATTCAGGATTTACCTGTGGGGAAAAATGGATGAAACACTGACTGCAGTTGGAACGGCAGAGCCCTCGCCACCAGGGTACCAACTGGGTTGTGCTACGTTGTCTTTTTCTCAGATAAGTCATCTTAAATTAAATATTAAAGATTAATAAATATCATACCCATAATAAATGACACACACTAATTTAATTAAAAATAGATGGTGAATTTTACAAACGGGCATTCTCGTAATGCTATAGAATGGACTTGTTATGCTAAAAATGTGCAGTCTTGAAAATGTGCAATCTCCGTGCACATTTCACCCTTATTGTGTCTCATTAAAATTTTAAAAATAGCTATTTTAATTGTCAAGCATTTGACAGACTGCTATAAAAACTTGACACTTAAGTTTCAATTTTACAATATGCATTTTAATGACTCCTTTCTCTGCATGTTTTGTTATCCATAATCCAGTTTTTCTAAAAAAAAATTAAAATGTCATTTTCCAATAGTTTTTTTAGAGAACAGAGTTGAGCTTGCTGCAGGGCTGCAGGAAAACATGTTTAAATCTTTACAAATAAATATGAAAATTAGAACTATATTTTCTTTCCACTGCAGTCTGTGGTTTGGTTGTTGGTTTCAAGCCTTGGGGGGAGCAGGGAAGGAAAGGAAGATGCTCGGGGGAGCCAGGCAGGGGAGGGGCCTGGAGGAGAATTTTAACACCAGCTTTTTAAACGGATTTCCCATCTCCCCACCTGGGATGTAAGACAAGGCGACAGGCGTGACTCACGGTAGCCACTGCATACGAATGTCTACTGGCAACACGGACACTTACAAGTGGATCCCGAATGGCGCCGAGAAAAGCCTCACGCCGTTAGGAAAAGCTGAGTGAGTCCTGGAGGCATTAAAGTCCCTCCTTGCCGTGTCCGCGAGGGAAGTCCCACAGGTCAGGGCTCTCCAAACACCCGACCTTTAAGGAATTTGAGTTTCTTTACGATCTCACCTGATAATATCCTGGCAAATAATATTTTATTGGTTGTCAGATCAAGAGTTGCTTTGGATTAGCAAAAAACAGAATTTGGATAAGTAAAGGAGGACAACATCATATTGACATACCCCCACGTCGACACCAAGAGGGATTCACTGCGCACCTGCTGGACACGGCCGAGCACGGCCGCGTTGGCTGCTTATCTTCACAGCGACCCCAAAGTCGAGTCTTCACCTTCCCTCTGCACAGCTGGCAGCGCTGGGGCTCACGGCGGTGGACTGACCCGCCTGTGTGCCACCAGAGCGCACAGCTAGTCAGCAACAGGCTCTGAGGGCAGCTCGGACCCTCTGACGGTGACTGTCTAGGAAGGCCCCCACGGTGGCTTTGGTGACATCATGGGCTGACCTGAGCTGTTTCCATGAGTTCATTCACCCAGGTTTTCAGCCACTGCAGCTGACGGAGGCCAATGGGGACTTCCTTCCCCCTCCGCTGTACACGCTGCCCACCCACCGCACCGTGAGCCACGCAAATAGCAAGAGCCTGCTCAAAGCATCACAGTCAACGCCCCCGGCTTCCTCCAGTCTTGGGTGTGGACCTGATGCTGGGAGTAGAGCCTGTCCCTGCGTTCGTGGCTTTGATTCACTGGTCACAAGCAGGTCTCCCTGTGCCCTGCTCTGGTGTTCAGATCCACCAAAGGGGCCCCTTGGAGGGAAAGCAGCATCCTAGCCCTGCAGAGCATGGACTCGTTTGTAGAATGACAGAGGGCTGGTGTCAGTCTCGTTGCAACCACGAGCAGATCAAGGCTGCACAAGGCTGTCCTGGGAACACTGGAGAGAAGAATGCAGTGGCGGCTTCCGGGGTTTCCGTGACGAGAGGTCTTCATCCCATGTCAAAACAGGCACAACAGAAGGCCCCAAAGAGCAACTCGCTGGGCTCCTGGCAAAGACGGGGAAGCAGACACCCCCCTGCAAGATACAGCCCTGCCCTGCTTCTCGCTCTGTGGGCCCCGAGAACGAGCCTTGCACAGCATGTGCTGTAAACCCGCGACATAGCTACGCTGTCCTCAGGCAGGGAGGTGGCACCAGTCCAGGGTGCAGAAAGGACCCTTCCACCCATGCCGTGGTGCCCTGGGGCCATGCAGAGCCCCTGGTCGGTGCACTGAGAGGGTTAACCCTCCCCCAATCTGGCCTCCCAGGGTTGTGCAATCCAGGCATTCTGGGAAGAAAGTAGACATTGTTAGTGGCTCATGTCACATGCTCAAGAGTAAAACCAAGTCCACCAGAGGTTTCACGTCATCTGGCGTGCCAGGATTTTCATCCTTGCACTTGCTATCCCTGTGCCTGGACTGCTTCCTTCTCTCCCAGCCCTCTCCAGAGATGTCCCTCCCCAAGGGGCCTTTCCCGACCACCAGGCCAGGCACACTCCACGGTGCTCACCACAGTTGGCGACAGATAAGACAATAGACAGACACTAATATATTATTTCAAATACATGATATTACAATATGCTATATTCTATATAACATATTTAAGAAATATTTATGTGTGTGTATGCACCAGTGTGTGTATACATACATTACCATCTTTCTTTCTCCCTGTTAGGGGCTGAAGTGTGTCCCCTTCCCCCTGATCCATATGTTCAAGTCATAACCCCAGATACCTCAGAACGTGACCTATTTTGGAAATAGGGTCTTTAGAGAGAAATCACGTTTACCTGAGATCATTAAAGTGAGCCCTAATCCCGTAGGACTGGTGTCCTTATGGAAAGGGGACACTTGGGCACAGGCACACATCCAGGGAGAACCCCAGGTGAACGTGAAGACAGCAACCCACAAGCCAAGGACAGAGGCCTAGAACATCCCCGCACACACCTGCCGACACCTGCTTCTTGCCTCTGGAACAAGACGATAAATGTGTGCTGGTTAAACCTCCTGGGCTCTGGAACTTAGCCACCGCAGCCCTAGCAAATGCACCCGTACCAGACTCTAACTCCCGAAGGTGCAGGAAACATCCCTGTTTTTAGGCATCACTGAGTCCCTAACACATGGGACAGTGCATGGCACATGAAGGATGAACCACCTTGCTGGATGAGTCAGTGAATTCCCAGGAAGCTGGAGCCAAGGCGGGTGTCCCATTCAGAAAGGGACACCTCGAGAGGGCCCAGGAAGCTCTTATCTACTCACGAGGCTTCATTATTTCCTGAAATTTGCTGCGGAACTCAGCTCAGCTGTCCTGGATCCTGTCCCTACGCCTTCCCCCAAGTCCTCTGCACAAGTGGTGGCTCTTCCCCTGGGAGGCCGCGGTCAGCCGCTCCTTTGGTCAGGCTGGAAGCCGGGTGGCGTGTCCGCAGTGCTGCGCTCCCTGGACGGAGTAGGCCCTGGAGCAGCTCCTACACGCAACCACAATAGCAAGGCCTGTGCAACTATTCAGCACGTACTACATACCAGGGACCTGGGATGAGTACTCCGTGTGTATCGCCCCATCTAAAATTTAACAATAGGCCCTAAAAGATAGATTCCATGCTCATTGCCCTTTCACAGGGGAGGAAACGGAAGCTTGGCCAGCTGAGCTGGCCCACCCGTCTGGTGGGTTAAGAAGCTGATAAGGAGTGAAGCAGACTCCAGTCCTAGGAAGTAGGTCCTCAGGCCGGTGCCTGGCACTGACTGCACGGTCACGGGTGCTCTGCCAGGCTGGCTCGGGCACTGAAGCTGACCTTGCCCACGCTGAGCAGCCACAACAGAGAGCCACCAGCACCGCCCCTGCAGCCCACTCCAAAGTAAGCGTGTCTGCCGCCGTCAACTCTCTCTGGACCCTGCGTATTCTCCTTGTTCCAGGGAAACGACCTTGAGGCTACGTTGGTTTACGATGGTGAACGTAAAATTTTATTTCTCACGCGCTCTCCTTGGCTGGAGTTGGGAGCAGCCAGGAGAGGCAAGGAGGGCTGGACAGCACGAGCTGCTCGTGGCGAGATGAGCTCATCTCGGGCCTGGAGCGCCTTCGCGACCCGAGGCCCAGCCGCCACCCTCTGCAGCTCGGCAGCCACGGCAGCGGCGGCGAAGCTGCCTCTGAGGGAACGAGAAAGCACCGCTCACGTGCACAGTTTCTGGAGGGTTGAGTGCGTTTATCAACGATTCTGATGGCCTGGGGGAGTCATCTGCCGTGTGGGGCCATGTGCTGCATTAACTCACTTGATAGCAACGGTTTTTTTAATTATGAAATTTTGCTGTTTTGAACATACAGCATTGTCAGATACGATGTTTTGTCCTACTGGTCCTGAGGCCTCACAGAACATATAACATCGATGCAATAGGAGACCCTCAACAAACCCCTCTTCCTTTCCAGTCTTTTCCCTCCTTCTCCAGAGACAGCAGCGATCCTGAAGTTGAGGACAGCATTCACTGTTTCTATACTTTCCTACATGTGCACAGATCTACAGATAACATAACACATTGACGTGCATATTTTTAACTTTACATATGTGCTAATATAGAGTATACATCCTGATGCAACCCGTATGTTTTGCCCAAAATATTTTTCATACTGTTAGATATGTCTATGTTGAGATATATAATATATACATTTTATAAAATATATTTGAACATCTCTTTTTTCCATTTGTTGGCTTATTGTTTCCAAATTTGTGCTATTACCAACACACTGCACAGACCCAGTGAATGGCTGCTCTAGGTTACCGAAAAGAGGCTCTACCGGGCCAGCACCTGTGTGCATCGGCAACACTGCTAGCTGTCGCCAACTTCATATTCAACATGGTTGTACTAGTTCACACTACGCCAATCAATCTGCATTTTTTTTGTTGTTGCTGGACTTGGTATACTAATGTTAAATGTTTGGTATGACTTTCCCATGAAATCATCTAGCCAGATTTTTTTTTGGATGTATTTTAAACAAATAGTTCAAATCATGGAATAAGGCTATATTCTATTGTAAGTAGGTATTGTTAGGACGTTTTCTAGGAAGTTGTCTCTTTTGTTAGATTAACAAATGTATTGTCTTAAAGTTATTTCATAGTATTTCTCTTTCTTCTTCCTGTTATTATTTGTGCTTTCTCCTTCTTCTAATCACCCAAAGAATTTTCTCTGTATTTCATCTTTTCAATGAAACAGCATTGGTTTTACTGAAGTTCTCTATTTTTTTTTTCTATTTCAGTAGTTTTCAGTCCCTACTTTATTGTTTCCTTTCTTATATAGTTCTTTGGTTATTCTTTCTCTAACTTGTTTAAACAGCATTATTGAAACGCAGTTGGCATACGGTAAGCTGGGCATTTTTAAAGTGTTCCGTTTGGTAAGTTTTGACGTATGTGTGGCACCTGAGAATCCACCACCACAGCCAAGGTAACGAATACATCCGTCATCCCCCAAAGTTTCCTGCGTCCCTTTACGTTCCTTCCTGGCCTCCCTCTCCCCATCCTCAGGCAACCGTTGATCTACTTCCTGTAACTGTAGATTAGTTTCCATTTTCCAAAATTTTATACAGATGGAATTATACAGTATCCTTTTTAATCTGGCTTTTATTTTACTCAGCATAATATTTTGAGTTGCATCCACATTGCTGTGTGTATCGATAATTCTTTCCTTTGTGTTGCTGAGCAGCATGCCATGGGGGTGCTGCACACGGTGTCCTTACCCCTCCCCTGGTGGTGAACACGCTGGCTGTTTCCAGCGTGGGGCCCTCACGAACAAAGGCTCTTTGAGCATTCGTGCATGAGTCTTTGTATCGGCACGTGCTTTCGTTTCTCTTAGGTAAATACCTAGGGCTTATATGGTAGGTGTGTGTTTCAATTTTTAAGAAACTACCAAAATGTTTTCCAACTGATTGTAGTATTTTATTTTAAACCATCAGTGTGAGAGTTCCAATTGCGCCAAATCCTCACCAATACTTAGTTGGACTGTCTTTTTAATTTCAGATATTCTAATGTAGTAGGACCTCACCGTGGCTTTAATTTGCATTTTTCTAATGATGAATGATGCTGAACATCTTTTCAAATGTTTATTTGACATCTGCATATGTAATCTGGTGAATAGTCTGATCCTATTTTTGCTCATTTGAAAAATCGTGTTCATTTTCTTATTACTGAGTTTTGACAGTTCTCATATTCTGGATATGAGTTCTTTATAAAGTATGTGACTTGCAAATATTGTTTCTCAGTCTGTGCTCCTCTTTTCATCCTATTTGAAAAGCTTACATTCTTAATATTGGTTAAGTCCAATTTATCAATTATCTTTCCTTTTTGGAATATATTCATACATTAATATATCTAAGGAATCTTTTCCTCAACCCAAAGTTACAGAGATTTTTCCTATGTCATCCTCCAGAATTTTTACAGCTTTGTGTTTTGCATTTAGATCTATGCTCCATTCTGAGTTAATTTTTGTCTGTGTGTGAGGTGAAGATCAAGGTTCATATCTAATGCAGGTATTTTGTGCCATCTACTTTTTGTCTTGATCAATCTTATCAGGGAGTAAAGAATTTTTTCAAAGAACCAACTTTTGGCTTTGTTGATTCTATTATATTTTTGTTTCCTATTTCTTTAGTTTCTGTCTTTATATTTATTATTTACTTCCTTATATTTTTAATGAGTTAAATTTGTTGGTGTTCGAGAAAATCTTGTAGTTAAAAATTTATGTGGTTGATGTGCAGGTGCTCTTCTATATTAAGTTAAAGCTATGAATTTCTTTTAATCATGGCTTTAAATACATTCTACAAGTTTTAATATGTAGATTTTTCATAATCATTTATTTTGAAATATTTTCAAATTTTCACTATGATTTTTTTCTTTGACATACTGCCAATTTAAAAGTATATTGCTTAATTTGCCAACCCTTGGGATTTTCTCCAGTCACAGAATAGAAATTCTCTATGAATTTAATCAACTGAAGTTTACTGAAATTTACTTTATTCATTACCCACCATGTATTTAAATTTCAAATATTTCTTCTTAAAAAAATATGTACCATGTGGTTGTTTGGTACAGTGATTATACATACACACACACACACACAAACACACACACACACAAAGAGACTAAGACTTTGGTATATGCCGATTAGATCAAATTTAGAAATCATATTATTCAAAATTACCAAAATTACTGATCCTTTTTGTCTGCTTATCCAATTATTTACTGAGAAATGTGTGTTAAATCTTCCACTTATTATAGAATTGACTATTTCTCCTTTATGTTAATTTTGAGCCTATTATTAGACACACATAATTTTACAATTGCTATATCTTCCTGGTGGATTGAACCTTCTATCATTTTAAATCCCCACTTTATCTCAGATAATGCCTTAATGTCTACTTTGTCTGATATTAATGTAACTATGTCAGTTTCTTTGGTTAATATTTACACTGAATATTTTACCATTTTCCTTTCAAACTTTCTGTATCTTTATATGCAAGGCGTATCTCTTGTAAACAGTATATAATTATCTATTTTTCATTCATTCTGATAATTTTTGCCTTCAATGAGAATATATGATCCAATAACATTTAAGCAATCTCCAATATATCCAGTTTTACTATGACCTTTATTATTTCTGTTTTATTTGGCCCCATTAGTTCCTGTGTTTCTTTTTCTTTCCCTTTTTTCCTTGCCTTCTTTTGGATTAAAGTATTTTTGCTTTTTCTATTCTTTCACTCTAATATTTTGTCAGTTATGCATGTTTTACTATTCTTTTCCAACACTAATGTTTATTCAACCATATTCATCCTTGAGTTACTAAAATATAACTTTTCTGAACAAGAAAAGGTCTTAAACACTTTGACTTCACTGACCTTCCTCCCTACTAAGTGGAATTGTGGCTGTAGTTTTTTAAATAGTCATATATGACAATACACAAAATAATACTGCACGAAACAATCCACATAATTTTAAAACAATACAAAACATGATAATAATTTCTTATAGATCTCATATGTAAAGATCCACATGTATTAGGTTTTGGTTTCATATCATTAATATTAGTTTAGATTTACCCACACATATTCTTTTGTTTTCCTTTTTGCTCCTTCTTCTTTCTTACATCTCAGTGGAATAGTTTTCCTTCTTCCTAAAGAACACTTTTTTTTTTTTTTGAGATAGGATTGTGTTATCTTGCCCAGGCTAGAGTGCAGTGGTGTCATCATAGCTCACTGCAACCTCAGACTCCTGGGCTCAAGCAATCCTCCCACCCTAGCATCCCAAGTAGCTGGGACCACAGGTGTGTACCACCATGCCTGGCTAAGTTTTCTATTTTTTTGTAGAGATAAGGTCTTGCTATGTTGCTCAGACTGGTCTTGAACTCCTGGCCTCAAGTTATCCTCCCACATCTGCCTCCCAAAATAAGAATACTTTATAGACTATCTTTTAATGAGAGCCTTCTGGTGATAAATTAATCACATTTTTGTTTCTGGGAAAATAACTACTTCACCTTCATTTTTGAAGTGTGTTTTCACTAGATACATTATTCTAAGTTGGGAGTCAGGTTTGTAAATCATGTTATTTATGCATATTTTTAGACCTTTTCACTGTGTCACATCTCTCACCCTATTTTCTATATTTTTAATCCTTTTAAAAACATCTCTGTGCTGTAGTCTAATATAATTTTTTGAACTATCTTCTGATTCTCTCTTCAGCTCTGCTGAATCTGCTGTTTAGCCCAACCGTTGAGTTCTCATTGCTTTCTGGTCTGTTCTTACTGGAGACTCAGCCGTAAGCCTGGGTTGAACAGGACCCCAGTACTTGGCAGGCTCTAACCTTCCCTGTGTACCCTCCCGTCCTCCCGAGTCCGTCGAAAGCTGCTGCTTCGGGACTGACGGTCACCTCTAGGGAAAGGCAGCCCCAAATTCTGGCTCAGCTCCCAGAACTCTGCCCTCCTCCAGGTCTGGGACCCACAGGATCACACTGCCCTGGATCTGGTCGGTGCTGCCACACGGACGTTTCCTCTCATTCCTCCAGCACCTTCCGTTCTCAGCAGGAGGACTGACTGGAAACAACGTAGCCAACTATTGCCACAATTGGACCTCAAAGTGTGTCTTGTAAAGTCCCAAATATAACAGGTTTCTGGTTATCATTTTGCTACGTATTTCTAACTTGGAATTTTGGGAGACTTGCTTTGGAATCAGTGTATAGTCCATGTGTGTCAGTATTCCACGAGTGCTTGAAACAAGCGCAGTACTCTGTCAGTTGTATGGGTCCATTAGCATCTTGATTGCATGATTCAAATATTTTGCAGATTAACCATTACTCAGTCTGCTGAGACAGACACGCTGTAAAAATGAATTTCCATTGAGATTGTGGCTTTAGCTATGCTTCTTGACCTTGTCAATTTTTGTATTATAAATTTTTGTATACACAAACACACACACACACACAGGCTCTATTGGCTCTGTTTTTCTCTGGAGATCCCTGAAGAATACACCTGTTAAGCTCTAGCCATCATACTGGTCTTTGTTCTACTCTTGGACCAGCAAGTGTCCTCCCTGCCTTAGAGTTTGCACATGTCTCCCCTCTGCCAGAATGCACTTCCCCTGCCACACACACGTGCACACAGACGTGCACACATACCACACACACATCACATGCACACACAGGCACACCCATATATACATCACATGCACACACAGGCACACCCACACACCACACACACATACCACACACATATACATCACACGCACACACTATTATCTCCAGTGGCCTCCTGTGGGAGGAGGTTAGTCTTTTCTCTCCAGATCCCCAGACTTAGTTCCAGGGCCTAGCACAGAGCAGGTGCCAGACGAATGTTGCTGTCTCGTACCTTCGCACACATGGGTCTCAGCCATGAGGATCCTTCCCCATCCGTCCGCACCCGGCCCACTCCTTGCCCCCTTGGACAGCCTGCCCTGCTCTCTCTCAGCCCTGCTACGGGTCAGGGCCACACCCGGGCCGCCAAAGCACTCTAAGTTCTGCCGCTGTAGCCCTCGTCTTATAGTTCCAGCATTGTGTGTGTATTGAGTGGGACAAGGACCAAGACTTATCGCATCATCCTGTCCAATCAATGCAGATATGAATATGTATGAGCTAAAAAGATATATCAAGAAAGAGACTTGATACCGTTTGTGTAGCTGGTGGATATTAATGCATTTATTTCTCACTCAAGGGAGGGCTGCCAGTTACATGGCACCTGCTGTTGTCTCAGGTAAGGCTGGTCCATGCACCAGTTTTGGAAGTAGCCAGGTGTGCAAAGGGGACCTGGAAAGTTTGGAACTGAGATGGAATAAGGACTCTGGGGCTCCATATGGCCAGGGGAGCAAGAAGGCACCCAGGAGATGACAGAAGATTGTGACTTTTCTTTGCAGAAGGACTTGATCCATTGATCCAGGGAAGCTGGGGTTTATAGAGAGCCTATATTCACTATTCAAGGGTGACTTTGTGGCCTCACTTGAAACTTGGGGAGATGTCCAGCAAGCCCTGCAATGACTGAACCCAACTCACATCCTAAACAGACCTGCCCATTCCTTTAAACAGACACAGTACAGCTCTCGGCAATTCTCTCACCTTTAAATTCTGAGAGTGATTACCTTAAGTCAAGAACGTCCAGTTTCCAAACAAATATGGGAGACTAAAACCACTGCCCAGTGAGGTGCAGCAGAGAGCGCATCTAGGGCCTTCTTTGTGGGGAGCCACCGCGCAGGTGTACAACACAATGGAACTGGTCCTTTGAAGTTTTTAATCACTTTTTTTGGAAGCTGGAGTGACACTGACAAGCAAGGCTATCAGAATGCTGCTCCACACAGCAGTGGCACGGGGGACCTGTGCCAGTTCAGGCAGGCGCTGTTAATTGTTTTAGAACTTCTCTAAAACACCAACGTCCTGGGAGGGGGCTTGTTGCAAAGGCTCCTCTGGAATAGATGATGAGATCAGAATCTCCCATCTTCCACAAATCATTTGTCTGGGAGCGTGTTATCAAAATATGAGCCAGCCCCTTCAAATATATTTTAAACACTGTTAATGTATTTCCACTTGTCACCGTCTGACAGCCCCACCATCCTCGCCCCTGCCACCAGGGAAATTTACATGCATTTGAATTCGCTGGGCCGAGCCGGGCTCCGCACACTGACAACCCATTTAGCTCGGTGATAAGTTAATCTGTGTGCTGTTTGATAGATTCCTGTCTTTTACCCAAAACAGAGTTTGTGAAATGATTCAGGGACGAATTTGCAGAACAGCAGGGCCTCAACCTCCAGTCCCTACAGAGGTGGGGACACTTGGAAATGCTCAATTCTGCAGGGCCGGCCTCTCTCTGGTTGGCCTCTCACCTGCTCCTTCCTTTTTTAAAAAATAACAGTTTTCATGTATTTATTCAATTAGTGAATAGTAGAAAGGATCGGCCAATGTGCCAAAATGCAATCAAGTTTAAAGAATCAGATTTTCTGCCTATTTATTTTATGCCAGCGAGATCCATGTTTCCAAATCCCCTGATGTTTTTTGATTATTGTCTTAGTTTCCTGGGGCTGCGCTAACAATTTATCACAACGCTGGGGCTTAAAGCAACAGAAACTTACCCTCCCGCAGCTCTGGAGACCAGAAATCCAAAACCAAGTTGTCAGCAGGGTCGGTTCCCTCTGGCAGCTCCAAGGGAAAAGCCGCCCGGTGCCTCTCTCCAAGCGTCCTGCTGAGGACTTCCGTGTCCTTGGTCATGGCAGTGTCACTCCAGCCTCTTCCTCCGTCTCCACGTGGTTTTCCTCCCTCCACCCCCATCCCCTTCCCTTTTTGTCAATTTTGCCTCCTCGTGTTCTTCAAGGGCAAACTGACGCTTCGCGTAGGTGATGGGGAATCCTGCCCCAGAAGGATGCCCTGAGGAGCCTCTGCCGTCTACTCGGAAGTGCCCGGCAGCATTGCACGGAGCAGACGGGGACCGTGGCCTCAGCGCAGCGGGGTGCGGTCAGGGCAAAGCCAGCCAGGAGTCGGCTCCAGGCTCTGCCTCGGAGGAGTGAGGGGCCGTGACCACGACTCTAACTTCCAGCCGACATGTCAGAAACGTTAAGTCTGAAACGTTAGTGGTGGCAGATATACAGAGGTGCCATGGAGGAGCCTGTGGTGGCGGGAATTTGACCTGCTCAGGGGTGGCTGTGGTTCTCCATAGAACCGCAAAATGACAGTGGCCGTTCTCCTATCTGTCATGATTTTGTGGGTTAGAAATTTGGGCAGCAATTGGCTTGTGGATTCTCCTTTGCTACATGGCGTTGAATAATGGGGCAGAAAGAAGAAGCAGATGTCGGTGGTGAGTAGAGATGGTGGTGGGAAGATGGTGGGTCCCCACCTGACGGTTTCTGTTTGCTCAGTGCAGTGTGACACAGGGTCCAGGCTGGGAGATTGGTGGGGGAGGCTAAACGGGGAATTTGAGAAGACGACGGGAGAGAGAAGACAGCGTGACATCCTTATGCTGAAGAGTGGGACAGAAGATACACGAGGAAGGAGTTGGAGGTGGCGGAATGTCCTTTGAATTGGTGGCTCTAACTTCACGTTGAGGCAGCCAGTGGGGCTGCAGCGTTTTGCGAGTGGACGTCTAGCTCCCTGGCTGCAGATGGGGCAGCAGAGCCAGGCTGGGCCAGGCGTGGGGCCCTCGCTGCTAGCGGCGGGAGAACGGAGGCGGGTGGGCAACGGAGTAAGTGGGTGAACTGAGGAGCTTCCACCCAACGAGCCACTCAGGAAAACGCCTTCATGGGAGAGGAGAGCAAAGGAGAAGAACACGCGTGTGCAATTTCCAACCTCTCTTCCTTCAGGCCTGGGGGACTCAGCCCTCTGGCCCAACCCCAGGCCACCTCCTCCCAGAGAAAGCTCCGGCCTCGTCTTTCACACACGCATGAGAAGCTAAGCACATCTATTTCCTCCGACCTGGTGTCACCAGCCTTGGACGGCCATGCTGTCCTCGGCCCCCTCTGCCTGGAACGGCCATCCTCCTTCCTTCGAGACTTCACGTGCCACCATCATCGGGAAGCGATCCCCACGCCCTCAGCCAACACGGCCCTCCTTTCAACACCCCTGACAGGACAGGACAGGAGCAGCCTGGCCATGTGGCCCTCCCTCCCGCCACCGTGTGTGAGCCCTGCAGGTCCCCCGGCGCGCTGGCAGCACCACAAGGCAAGTCCACGCCTATCTGCTCACTGTGGCACTTACCGGCCTAGCATGGCCCTTGACACAGAGTGGGTACTCGGTGCATGCATGTGGTACTGATTTTATCCTATCCCATGCGGCAGCTAATACACCTGGGAAGACGTAAACACGTTGCTAAGTGGTTGCATGAAGATGGCTGAGGTTGCTGGATGCGTCGTGCCTCCCAGCAGGGTGGGGAACCTCCTCTCTTAGCAAAGTCGCTGGATCTGGACTTACTAAGGGCAGTGGCTGCTTATTCAGGAAGACCCGCCCTGGCAGGGCAGCTGCGTGACGCTCGCAGGCACCAGAAAGAGATACTGGAAGCTGATTAGGAGAGGATGCCACCCCCAGCACCCTCTGCCCTCCCCATCAGGGCCCGCAAGGGACGCAGCCCCGGCCCCCACACAAAGGCCTGGGCCCCGAGACACGGGCTCAGCTCCTCCCCACGGGGCCCCGGCCCTGCAGCAGCAGCAGGTCTCCTGGTGGCCAGGGACACTGCTGTGTTGGGAGGTTACGAAGAGCACAGTAGTTCTGACGACTGACCAACTAGAAAGCTAGAAAAAGCATCTGGGTCTCAACCCAGAATGTTGCCAGCAGGAAATTCCCAATGTTGTGTTTCTAAATTAGGAAATACTCAGAAAAAACTATCTGCACAGACCAGAAAAATGTTCACGTGTGGGGTCTGCGTTAGCATTTCTCGAGTCCCTCCTCGGGCCACCGTCCACGTGGAGGAGCCGCGTCCCTGCTGCTGGCCACCAACTCCATCACCAGTGGGGCCCCGTAAGAGTGGCAGCAGGTGACACCTGCGGAAGACAGGGTGGTCCTTGCAAAGGGGTGGCCGATTCTCACGCATTAAACAGGGGCATTGGGCTCTCTGGGGCAGACTGTTCATTACTCCAAAGCAGCCGGAAATCCAGATGCAATAGGCGACCAGTCTTGGCACTTAATATTAGCACTGATCATGTCCCCAGGCCAAAGGCCACCCCAGGCTACCCGTCCACAGCCTCTGGCCCATCTGTTCTCTCCACCAGAAGCTTCTGTGGAGCCGGCCCAGGGCTCCCCATCTTCCAACCGCAATGCCTCAGCCAGCACCGGCCCCACCCAGGAGCCCGAGAAGCTCCATCCTCTCGACGCTTTTCTCTTCTGCTCTCCCCTCCCCTCCCGGATGGCAAGAGCCAAGAGGCGGGTCTGATGTGACAAGGCTCCTCCGAGCCCTCTGTAAATACCGGAATATAGAGGGGTGCGCACGCCGGTGAGGACAAATGCATCCCGGATGCAGAGCTGTCGGCACAGGCCTCCAAATCACAGCGGCTCACGCCGTGCACACCTGCGGCTTGTTGACAGTGTAGCAATGAGAAATTCGGAGGCAATTGAACACCCGGTGAATTCGCACAACCGACCGGCACAAAGGTATTTAGCACAGGTGTTTCCATAATTGTGATGCATGAGGACGCTTCCCCGTGTTCTGTGGCCCTCAACACTGACACCGTCGCCTGCGGGAGGCTGGCAGGCGGGTTCAGGCCCACACGGAGGCGAGGCAAGAGGCGCGGTTGCCAGCGGAGCTGAAAACTCCCAGTGCTCGCTCTGGCTCACGTTTCACCTTTGGGGATTCTCGTCCGCCAAAGAGCGCTGCAGCGACTGCCCAGCCCTCTCCCAGCCTGGCTTCCCGGACCGCAGAGGCCGGCAGCGAGGCTTGCTGGGAATGCCCAGGAAGCAACAGCGCAGACACGGGCGCCATGGAAAATGATCAAGCTGGCACGTGGGGCTGGGATGAACTTGGGGGACTTGAAAGGGGGTCAGTCCAGAGAGCTGTCAGCTGGTAACAAGGGCCCTGGGGTGGGGAGCTCAAAGTCATGTGTCAGCCGCAGCCAAGGCCGCCAGGGGCCAGAGGCCCTGACACAAACGGATGGGCCGGAGGCCTGAGCAGCCAGGCCTGCTGAAGAGGAGGGGCGATGGGGAAAGAGGTGTCCAGGTGCCAGCAGAGTCTCCCTGGCAGCGTGGCGGATGCTCTTCGGTCCTGTCCTACACAGCCAGTGGGGGCCACCTAAGCCGGCTGCCCAGCCCCGGTCCCCAGACCTGCAGGGCATAACACCCCTCTACCTCTGTCCACATGGTCACAGGTTGTCAAGAAAGACCACGCCTGCACAGGAGCCATTGCTCCTCTCCTCAGCATCTTCTGACTCCAAATGGGTGACGTGGGCTGCAGGATGAAGGCAGACAGGGTGGGGCAGCCAAGTATGTCCCCCCAGCTCCCCAGTTCCCCAGATACATAGAGGCAGCTAAAGCCCATGTGTTGCCTTGACACCTGTGTCAGCAGAGGAGGAGAAAGGGACAGGGGGAGAGCCACAAGGCGGATGCCGGGCACTGTGAACCTGCACACCACAGCCTGCGTGCCGGGGACATGGGGACAGCGTAACGGGCACAAGGACAGTGAACACGGGAGCAGGAGGGCACCCCTGCACGCAGCCTGAGGCCCACGTCCAGGCTGTGCTGTCGGCCTGGGAATGGCCCTGCCTCTGCACAGGGCGGGCACAGCAGTGCAGGGAGCATCTGCCATCCAGAGCGCCATTTGGCACTTCTTTCATTTTTTAAGTAGTTTTCAATATTATTTCTCTGTTGCCACATGGTGAATTTTGTCCTTCTGAGAGCCAAAGGCAAACACAGGCATGCTCAACATACACAAGCAAAGGCAGTAGTTTCCTAGCAACGGGAGCCACCTTCCCTTGCAGGTTTGGGAGCACAGCCTGTGGCCACCCGCAAACCATGCCAAGGCCAGGGGACACTCGTCCTGAGAAATGTGCTGGGACCCACCCAGCACCTCAGTGCCAATGGTCCCTGCTGCTTGCGATGGCATGTCATGCATGGCACATGCTTATAGATGTGCACCGCATGTGCACACCGTCACCCCCTCTGTCTCAAAGGAGGCAAACCCAAGCCCAGCGGCATATCAGTGGGGCCATGAGAGGGGTCCTTGGATCCGGCTTGGCTCTGCTGTTCCTCTGCGAGAATCACGGGTGAGCCCGCACACGTGAGAAGCACGCCTCACACAGGCGTCTGGGGACCCTGCCTTAGGGTCTCCCGGGGTTGAAAGTGGACGCCAGCCCCACGGCGGGACCTGCTACATCTCCTGGCTGAGGCCTGGGGATCTCCATGTTTAACCCCCTCCCACGATGGTATCACATGATTCTAAAGTCCGAGAACAGCTGTAGAGAATGTGGCAGGTGCTCCAAAGAGACCAGTTCCACCCCCTGGGCCCTGCCTACCTATGCCAGACTCTCCACATTTAATATCACCTTAGGTCTATGTCCCAGTAGCCTCCTGCAGGCTCACTGCGGCCCCACCCACCAGGGATTTGGTGTTCTAATGGCACGTCCCAGCGCGCTGGGAACCGACTTTGGGTGTGGGAGTCCGCTGGTTCTCGCTGCAGGAAGGGAATTCGTTCTATACGTGCTGGCTGTACGTAAACCCCTGTATTAATTCTATCACTTTTAAAATCTGATTACTTTGTCTTCTCTCGGTAAATACTCCTGTCATCTACAAATAATATCTTTTTGTTTTCAATTTGTATTTCCTTTTTTACGTCTTAAATATTAAACTGCCATAACCACACTAAGGAATACAATCTAAGGTCTGCAAGGGTTGCCAACATGGCAGAACACACCGCAAAGGATGAAAGCAAGAGCTGGCCCGCGGTGGAAGATGAGAGACACACTCTTAGACGACACTTCGAATGTTCTCTTCTCTAAGCTGAAAAATGTAAACAAACCCCAAATGAAACAGGAAAAGCCTGACTCCGCAGACTTTTATCTCACCTGAGAAACGGTGACAGCACTGGCCCCAAGCAAACCCATATGCAAGCCAAGAACACCTGAAACCAACCGACATCCAAGCGGGGATAACCCCGTACCCTGGCTTCCTCCACACAGCCTCCGCTCCTGCGGGGCAGAGCACCGCGTCCCCCAGAACACTCCGGTGTTTCCAAATCCAGGAAGATACAAATGAGCAGAGAAGTCTCTAAAAATTAGTTTATCACTATATACCTCCCTTTCGTTTCCAATGTGGCTTATATTTACTTTCTCTTTTTCACTTTTAGTTAGATTCTCCAGAGATTTGTAAGTGTTATTGTTTTTGCACTCACTTTCAAAACACCAGCTCTTGGGTGCGCTTTTATCATTTCTATAATTTCTGGTTGTTTTTCCTCTTCCTACTGGAGAACGATGCCCCGGAAAGCCTCTATTCTTTGAAGTTTATTTAGATTTTCTTCGGGGCTTTGTTTAGTGCCCATGTGCTTCTGTATTTGGATCAAAGGGTAATATTTTAATTGGAAGGCGTTATCACTTTTATTTCCATCCTACCTTGTTATGGAAACTTTTTAGTGGAGATGACTAATTCCTGCTACAGCAAGAGTCTCACACATGTCTGTTTACTCTCATTATTTATGTTAACAACTTTCCCTCTGCCCTCATTGTATTTGTGTTTCCTGCTAATAGTGAATTAACGTCTCTCCTTACAAGTTTTTTGCAAGTTTTTGTCAATATCCAACCATCTCCACTGCTATTTTTCTAATAGATTTTATTTAAAATACCTTGATGCTGTATTATTTGATCCTATCCATGGAGTTTAATTAATGTCATACATCCATTATCTTTTTATATTTTATCAAAATAAATGTACCTTTTATCTACTTTTGTAAATTAAGTACGCTGTATCTGTTTTCCTTCTCTATTTCTGATCCTTTCTTTTAGTGTAGCTGGACGTCTAATAAACATCTTGTTAGATTTTATTTTTTAATCCACCCAGGGACTTGGCTTTTTTTGATGGGCGCATTTAAATGCTTGTGGTCACTGATACGATCATAAACCAGTCTGTTGGCCTCATTTTGAGAAGTTTCATCCCTCATGGTTTTTGATGAGTTAACCATGATCTATCTGGACTTAACATTTACAATCACTTGGAAGGTCCACAATCTAGTCTCAACACTACTGTTACCTCAAGACATCGCACACACATGCTTAAAACATTTGACATCTGCAGTCACCAACGCCGTCCTTTCGACTTTCTTTACGGAGGATCAGGGGTCACGCATGCACACCCACCCTTGTGACTTTTCATTGTTTTAGTCCCATATTTTGAGAACATTTTTCTCTTCTGGCTTTGGCATCTTGCCTTGGTTCCTTCACAAACGTGCATTCAGCTTGCACCCTGCGAACGCTGCTCTAGGCACAGAGAACACAGAAGAGTGAGAGGCCCTGGTCTGAGCCCCTGGATTTCGGTGCAGAAAGACAGTGGATAAACCAGCACGGCAGCCGCACCATGCAGCAAACGAAGCAGGAGCAGGGAGCAGCGGAGAGTGGGCAGGGAGTGTTGTCCATGCTGCCAGGGAAGCCAACACACTGAGCTGGCACTGAAACCAAGGCCTGAATGAAGACAGAGAGGAAGTCCTGGGGAGAGAGTGAGGTTGAGGAGTGACCAGTCCAAAGGCCCTGGGGCACGTGTGGCTTGTAAAGTCTCAACAAGGGAGTGAGAAGGGCTGTGCAGGAAGAGAGGGGAGCTGAGGAGACCAGTGAGGGTGGGCCACAGGGGCAGGGGAGAAGGGCTGGGTTGGAGGAGGGAAGTCTTGAGGAACTTTTCACAGAGGAGCGATTTAAATTTTAAGTGGTCTGGTTAAATGTATAAAGGATCTCTCTGGCTGCTAGGCAGAGAGCGGGCTGCAGGGAGAGCGGGCTGCAGGGAGAGCAGGCAGGAGGCTGCTGTCCCAGGCTAGGCATCTTGGATGCTGGTGGTGGAGGCGGGTGGAGGTGGTGGAGGCTCGGTCTGAGGCTGGACACGTTTGAAACAGTGCTGACAACCTGCTGCTGCACCGGATACCAGGCGGAGGCAGAAGGAAGCTGGGGAAATTGAGTTCTTCCCAATTGTTGGAGTGATTACCAGTAGCTTACATATAGCAGTAACCTCCCCACTCCCTTAATATTCTAATTGACTCTTTATCTACCAATAACTGCCCTATTCATGTATTTCTTATCTCTTAAATTTTTAGGTAGTTTCACAGGTCAGAAAAAGTGTTTTCCCACAATTATATTTTTATTTACGATTTTTTTTTTAAATTTCAGGCATACCTAAGCTGTTCTGCGCTGGAAGAAAAGCTATGTTGGTGCAAGTTCTGGGAAGTGCAAGTTTTACAGGGTCTTTCTGTTGCCTACACATGAGGATGACAGTGTGGCTCATGTGTGGGCTGAACTGTGTCCCCCAGAATTCATATGTTGTAGCCCCAACCCCCAGCACCTCAAAATGTGACTGTATTTGGATGCAGGCCCTTTAAAGGTTTGGTGCAGCCAGGATCCTGGGACGTGGCGGGCCATGGGCATGGCTAAGAAGTCAGGCCACATCAAAAGCTGGGGCAGATGGTGATCAAATTTGCATTTCAGAAACAGAAACACTCCACACTATGAAACAGTGGTTGCAGAGAGGAGAAATAATCAGGATGTTTTCCATTTCACAGATCTGCAATCAAACTCAACAGGCTTGCACAGCTTTAATAATAAAGAAAGGAGTTGGCCTAGTATGGACAGGTCCAAGAGTAAGTTGGGCTTCTCCTGGATTCGCTCCGCCTCCCCACCTCTGCCCCCACCCACCCCACTCGCTCAGCCACACCCTCACCCATTCCCAATTAGGCTGCAGGCTCTCCTGGGCCTCACCTTCCTGCACTGCAGCCAATGTGAGGGACAAGCCTCTGCCCCGCAGGCGAGAGTCTGCCATTCACCAGGCACCCTCCAGTCCTGCACACAACGATGGCCAGGTAACAGACGTGCAGACTGCCAGACTGGCCACCCCAGGCTGGCTTCGGGCAGAGGCAGCATTCCTGGAGAGCGGAGGAGTGCATGAGAGAGCAGGCACATACCGCACAAGAGGAGGGTTCTGCCAGGAAGGAAGAAGGGGATGGAGGCTGGAGGGCCGGCGCATCAGCAGCGTTTGCAGAAGGCCAAGAGAAGATGGAGGCCCAGGCGAGGCCGGGGCAGTGAGGCTGGGAAGGAACCACCAGACATGAGAACACAAGAGACACACTCACCGGGCTTTAGAGCACCGCTCGGGTCCTTGGTGGTGTTTTCCATTTAGTCTACTTGGAACGTTATGCTTTCGTTTTCTGATATTAGTTTTCTTTTGTTAATATTTATCCAGCACTTATTTTGTTTTATTTACTTCTAGAACTTAATCAGTAACCTGATTTTGAATTCTTTGTCTTTGGCTCTCCAAGGACGCCCGAGTTCCGTTCTCCACGTCTGTCATGTTTTTTCACATTGTATCTCTTGGCTGATTTCATCTCCATGGTAGGGGCAGCGCCTCCAGCTTTGTGTCTCAGAATGACCTGTGTGTTTTAATCCTAGCTCGACCACTCCCTGGCTTTGTGACTCTGGCAGTGTACTTGATCTCTCTAAATCTTAGTTTTCCTGTCTGGGACGGTAAGTAATGTGTTTACCTTGCAGGGCGGCTGCGGAGATTAAACGGAACGATACATGTGAAGTGCCTGGAACATAGGAGCTGCTTAAGCAGAGCTCAGCCATCCGGTTTTCATTTTTGTTATTACTTCCTCATCACAGTCACAATTGGGAGTGTGTTTCTGCAATGGCTGTTGTTCTACGGCATCGATCCTAACTTCCATGTTTGAAAAACGATCTGACTTCGCTGGTGGAGTGCAGCCTGCTCCGGTTTGCCTCATGCCGGCCGCGTCACTTCCCGTCCTCCTGAAGGTGGATCAGAGAGCTTTGCCCAACCCTTAGGTTTCCGTGGGACATCCGTTCCAGAGTGACATTCACCTTGGTTCTCTCTCTGGGATTGTTTTTTTTTTTTTTCCTTCTTTTTCTTTGAAATGAGGAAACTTCTGCCATGGAATCATTCTTTCGAATACCTAAGAGGCCAGGTTGTCTGGGAGCAGCTGGGAAGCCTCCTAGTGCCCAGGTAACAACATGGCAAGTGGCCAAGGGTAGGTGTCATGGTGCAGGAGGGCAGACACCACGGAAGGAGCAGTTCCAGGGAACATCACAGCCTGGGGAAGGGGCCATGTGCAATGTCCACACCACCTGGGGGTGCTGCCTCCCTCCTTCCCTGGTCCCATCACCCCCACCACCCAGGCCCTGACCAGCAGCCCTCAGAATTGGGCCAGATACTTGGGCCAGGCACAAATGTGCTCTTGGACATCTGTAACGACTCCCCTTGGAATGACACAGAGCTTTCCTGAGCGCCTCCTGCGCTGCTCCTGCCCTAGGAGTCAAAGGTCTGCAGTGAACAGCACCAGCAAACCCTGCTGCTGTGTGGCTCCATCCAGACGACGGGAGCCCCGTGTTGAAGACACACAGGGTCCGTGGCCTGTGCCCTGCCCCGGCGGAGGGGTCTAATCCTGCCACTGCCTGGCCTTGTGCCTCCAACCGGGGGCAGCTGTACCTGACACCTGCCCCAGTCAGAGACATCCCAAGACACAGCTGGAGCATCAGCTTGCACTGGTGTTAATTCTTCAGCTCACCCACGGGTATAGAATATCATAGAATTCTTTCTGGAATATTCTGGAATCCTAGTTTTTTTAGGGGTGGCTTTTACCGTGAATTCCTTTTCATTTTTTCCTCTCCCTCCTCCCCAGATGATTTCACAAGGATTTTAAAGGGAATCAACCTGGGCCTGGGAGACATCTCTACCCTCCCACCCCCATTTGTCATCTTCTTGGATGTCTCTCTCTCGTGCTCTTTCAAACACTCAGTCTTCAGTAAATTTAAGGTCGCCCCACTCAGCACCATGTGTCCTTTTAATGACATTTTTTGCTGGATTGTACACTCAACCTTGTTTTATATAAGAGGTGTTCCTTTGAGATGCCGCCAACCCGATCTCATCGGAAGTTTATGAGAAAACCCAATATGCTCCGGCCCGACTGCCGAGAGGGCTTGGCAGGCGCGCGCGCCAGATTTCTCCGGCTCCAGTGCAAACACGCTGCTCATTCTCCAGGCTTTGTCCTGCGCTGGCTGGTTCCAGAGTGGTCTCTGGGGCTCGGCGTTCTTGCCAGAATGTTCATGACATCACTCATATTATTAATAATTACAGGTTATTCACAGATGGACGGGCAGATGGACACACGGCGACAGAGATTTGTTTAATCTCAGCAAGCCTATTTCCCCTACATATTTCCCTTTGCCCACTCTTGCTGCCTCCCTGGGGGAAACAATTAATAAAAAAAACAAAATGTCTATGAAAGAAAAATGAAAATCCTGTTGGAGGTTTTGTTGCATTTTTCCCCCTCCAGGAGGAAAAACTGACCCATCTCCTTCCCTTTCTGGGCATGGTCTGTGGAACACGTACCTTTGTGAGCTTTGGAACTTGAACATGCCTGAAGAAAGACACAGTCCTGTCCCCCATCCCACCCTGGGGTGGCTGCAGGCTTCATCTGTGGTCCATAATTCACAGGGAAATGTTAACAGTTGATTTTATTTTATTATTTTATTTTATTTTATTTGGTATTCACTGGCTGATTGCAGTTACTTCCCAGAATTCCGGAAGGAAAATGGAGCATCTTTCTGCTGCTGGAGAAGCAGGAACCAAGCGTGAGGAGGGGCACTGCTAAACCGGGGACCACCGAGTGCCTCTCCTTGGTCAGCTGTGGAGGGGCCAGACCCGCTTGTTCCAGATCTGAGGTCCTGCAGCCGGGCCCAGGCCGGCTCTGGCATAGACACAAAGGAGACTGTCTCCATGGGGATGGGGGAGAGCTGCTGACCAGCTACCCCTATAGACTGTGAGACGAAGAACTTTCTGGAGCAGGCATTGTCACTCAATCTCTAAGTCGTACTTACGGCCCGTACTCCTCGCTCCTGCAGACGCTTGTGCTCCGTCCAAAGCCATAATTCTCCATCACCACCAGCCGCTTTCTTTCCTTTTCCTTCACCTCAACCAGCAGCTCCGAGCAACAGCCCTGCCCTCCCGAACACTGCATACTAGTCGTAACTGAGTAAAAATGACACAAATTTCTTTGCCTTTGACGGATTACATTATTTCTTTTCAGCTCAGTTCTGGTCATTCTTCACCAAGATATAAAAGATTTAAATTCGTTTTTCTAAGCCCTTAAAGACTGAGTCTGAAGACCTTTGCATATTATTGAGACCAGGCCCACATGATCCTTGCATGCCCTGCTAACACCCCTCCCCTCCAGGCTCTACGGAATAATCATATACAGGGTGACAGTGGGATGGTTTATTGGCTATTGGAGCAAGCAAGACATAATTGTGGCATCACTCAACTGAAAAACAAAAAGAGAAATTTTCAGAAAACATCTCACCTTATAAGTGTGTCTCTCACACAAAATATATTGAGGCAAAAGAGTTACTGATCATTTTTTAAACATCCAGGTATTTGACTGTATTCAACCGGCCTTGTGCTGTTTTCCTGCCAAATCTCTCCGTGTGTGCAAACACCACCTGGCCATCAGAGACTTGGCAACTGGGCTTTGATACAACTGTGTAAACCTGGCCTAAAACTATTAAGCATTTCTATATAGCCCAAACTCAGAAATATTGGGTTTTCTACAGATTCATCACAATCCCATGATTATCAACTGAATCTATACTTTTCTGATAAGAGCCAACCCACTTACAGGCTAAAAAAGGTTGCCATTGTGGTTGAATTTAAGAATTTTCAACCTGTAAGGTCTTAATTCATGGACAATGCCTGGTGTGTAGTAAGAGCTTAACAAATACTTTCTTCTTCAGTAAGAAGTTGCATAAATATAAAAATGTGGACTCCATTCTCCCAAATGAAATCTCCTCCATCCCAGTGCAAAGGGCAGGGTCATTTTGAAACAAGTTAATGGCAGAGAGAAGGACCAATCAGGCTGTCTTTGTTGATACAGGCAGCACACAGCTTATTAAATATTGAAAGTCTTTAAGAATGTCTACTGACTGCAGAGTCTCAATCATCTGTGCTGACTGAGAACCATGGATTCTACAAATCACACCCAACTGCACCCAAATCTCTGAACAGAAGCCACCAAAGGTGATGCCCTAGGGACCAGGAGAGGGTGTGTAAACCACCAGCTACCTCCTTGGGTTATTTTTTCGATGGCACAAACGGACTTACGCCAATGACCCCCCCCCATGACTCTCAGGCAGCAGAAACGCATGTGCGGACCAGCCCGCCAGGCTGGGGCTCCAGGCTGAGGCCGGCCAAGGTAGCCCCGATAACTGGCCCACCTGGGGCTACTGCCGTTGACCCCGGCTTCATTAGCACGGTGCTTTTGCCCCCTGAGCCAACGAGGCTGCTGAAATATAGATCAACTGCCTTTTCCCAATTCCCCTTTCCTCTGGCAGAGGTGCTAATGAACAGGGCAGTGGCCAAAGAGTGCAATGGGAGAAGAAATAGATTTGGGCAAGCCACAAATTGGATAATATACCTCTGGACAATGGCGAGGGGGTTCACGATGCTTTCTGTGCAAAACCCGTCCCCCTCACACGCACTTCTGATCCCCTTGCCGGCATATCAGGTTTCTCAGTCTCCCCAGCACCCCTCCTTCCCACCATGGGTCCCCACTCCCATTTGTGTCACTCACACACCACAGACATCTTCCCTACAGGTTCCAGGACCTGAAAACAAGATGACGCTCCACCCACCCTGGGCACCCCTCGGCCTTTAGAAAAGTAAAACACATGGATGTGAAAGTAAAATCACTTGGCTCCCAAATTTTCTGACTGTAAAGTGGTGGATAAGCTCGTCAGAGCTGGGGTCTGTTTGTGGCTGTGCCCCAGCTCTGCTGGTGCCCTGAGCCTGGGCTGCTCTGCCCTCGGGGCCCCCTAGCTCAGGCCCAGTTCCTGCCACAGTGGACAGAGCCAGTGCTTGTGCCCACACTGACACCTGCTCGCTCCTTCCGCTCCCGTTGTCCAACCCTGGGCTGGTCTCCTCCAGTCCCACCCAGGACAGTCCAATTTCACTTCCTAACCCAGGAAGTCTTCTCCCTTCTGAAACCGCCATTCATTTGGAATGGTAACCTTGATCGCCCTTCCTGGAGGGGAGATTTTCAACATCGTTACGTTACCACTCTGTGAACTTCATCTACGCAGTGATGCCGAGGCCGGTGTGGCAATTCCATTTTTCTTAGCAGCGCTAAGCAATCATCATTTGTCTTGAAAATTGGCACATTCCTCCAAACACATTCATGAGATGGTTGGGTGTCTGCTCCAATGAGAGTCACAATCTTAAAGAAAGCATCTCCACCTACTTCTCCACTTTCCAAAGCTAATATGAAAAAAAGATAGGGTTGATGTGTTCCATAGAAGCAGAGATTTAGGGGAAACAGACATTGAAATGCATGAAGTGAAATATATCCAAAAATATAAGCTCAAAATTTCATTCTGTAATGAAACAAATACCAAGTAGAGGGAAAAATTCTAATCGCATACATAGAGATCAAGAACATATTGCATTTCTATGTAAAACAAACTGATTTCTCAGAACTCAGAAAGAAATTAGAATTATTCATTCATAACTTCATAGATGAGGTTTTGCCTCTAACATCCCACTAATCCCTATTTTCATCACAGCTGGGAAGGAAGAAGTAGTCAAGCTTTTTACTTTGGGGACACTTGAGGTCCTCAGAGGAAGGAAAGAGATGGCTTCAGCCTTTTTGTGAGAAGTGTGGCATCAATAATTCTGGGCTGAGTTATGCTGCCATGTCCCACCAGAGAAGCGGTGGGATCCCGGCCTGCTTCCACAGCCCGCAGCACCGCACGCGCAGGACCCCTCTGGAGTAGAAAGGCCAGGGCGAGCCAGTGACCAAGGACATTGACATCCAAATGTCAGAAATTAGCTTCTCAGCTTCAGCCAGCAGACAGCTGCTCCAAGATGGGGAGAACCCGCAGTACTTTACCTCATCTCCAGGCAGCGAGGGCCTGTTTATCGTCACATGCTACATAAATTCCACTGTCTACAGGTAGCACAGGCCATGCCAAGCCATTGCCCATCTGTGAAGCCATCAGAGATTACAGAGGGCATCACCTCTATTGTCCAGTGAGCAGTATCAGGAACACCCGCCTGATTCTTACAGCCAGCCCTACCGAGTCACAGGAGACATCACTCATCTGTGCCCAGAAAACACTCTCAGCAGAGACCTCTGACCCCAGAGCAACGGTAAACAAACTGTGGCTTACCTAGAAATTGTTACTTCATTTAAGCTTCTGATTCAAGTTTAAATCAGCAAACACTGTGTGTGTGTGTGCATGTGCGTGCGTGCGGGCAAACAGACATGCATGCATATGTGTATATGTATGCATATACAGTCGTGTAGTCATGTGTTGCTTAACAATGGGAATACATTCGAGAAATATGTTGTTAGGTGATTTCATAGTTGTGCAAACATCATAAAGTGCATTTACATCAACCTAGATGGTCTAACCTGCTACACACCTAGGCTATATGGCATAGCTTATAACTCCTGGTGATTACTGTAATGAATGCTGTGGGCACTTGTAACATAATGGTAAGTATTTGTGTACCTAAACGTATCTAAACACAGGTATAGAAAAAATATGATATAAAAGAAAAAATGGGACACCCACACAGGGCACTTACCATGAGTGGAGCTCACAGGACTGGAGGTTGCCCTGGGTGAGTCAGGGGGTGAGTGGGGAGTGAACTGAAGGCCGAGGACATTACTGTGCACTACTGCGGACTTTATAAACACTGCACACTTAGGCTACACTAAATGTATTTAAAATATTTTTCTTTAATAGTATATCAACCTTAGCTTACCGTAAATTTTTTATTTTATAAACTTTTTAATTTTTTATTATTTTGTAATAACACTTAGCTTAAAACACAAACACATTAAGCAGATGTAAAAAATATTTTCTTTATAGTTTTATTAACATTTTTAATAAATAGAGTACATGCTATAATAACAACAAAAAGTATAGCAGATACATTAACCAGTAGCATAGCCATTTGTTATCATTTTGAAGTATTATGTGCTGTGTGTAACTGCATGTGCTATATTTTTATGGGACTGCCTGTGTGGCAGGTTTGCTGACACCAGCATCACCGCACACAAGAGTAACCGTTGCACGGTGAAGTTCTGAGGACCAGCTGGTAACAATTGCTCAGCTCCATGATATTCTTACAGATCGGCCATGGTACATGCAGTCTGCTGTTGACCAAAACTTCATTATTCGGTGCATGGCTATTTACCAACAGGGAGAAGCAGGTGAAGACAGCTTCGTCCGGCCTCGGATCGTTGCCTGGACTCTCTCAGCCTGCAAGCATCCACGCCTTCCCCTCCCTGGGTGGTGGGGGATTGGTGGGAAGTGATGGGCAATCCTGATAGAAGGTGGCTCCTTTCCTCAGGTCTCTGCTTCTTTGAAAGTGTCCTCGAAAATCCACCTGGAAAGGCAGGTTTCCCCCATTCCTTGGATGAACTTCAAGGGATAGTTTTACATCAAGGACTATGTCTTACTCAAGTGCAAAGACCAATCTCCCAAGATGGGAAGCGCCACCTCTGTCTGCTGCTCTTTGTAAAGACCTTGAAGACACCCTCGGGCCACGAATTTGTGGTCTCCTATTTCAGCTGTCCTCAGGGAGCCCACTTGTGACCACTTCTCACCCTTACTCACAAATGGCTCTGGGTGGGAGGGGTGACCCCCACCTAGCTGTCTTTGGTGAGACGTTTCAAACAGTTCTGATGAAGTATGCTGGTTTAGAACTGAAAATCTTTTGTAGGTAAAAAGTTTATTTTGTAGTACTAAGCAAAGAACTGATCTTTCAAAAAATGCCAGCCCAGCCCTGCTCAAAACAATTTCATGGTTTTTCCAAGTCCCTTATGGTACCTCCTGAAGATTTCCTAACCTGTTTTCATGGACAAATCAAACCACGGGGAGATGGTTGGTAGCACTAAAGTGCAGATGCTGGTAGAGTACAGGGTGCCCAGAGATCCTGCCAGTTCTCAAGCAACCACACTTAGAGGAGGGGGGATCTCCAAGACTCTACCTGCCCCTCCACACTCATCTGCTTTGAACTCCCGGCTCCAGTGAGATAGAACTGCCTTTAGGTGTGTATAGGTTGAGTTGTGTCCCCAAAATGATGCTGAAGTTCTAACCCCCAGGACCTGCGGATATGATCTTATTTTGTGTTTTGCAGATGATCAAGTTAAAGTGAGGCCACTAGGATGGGCCCTGTTCCCATATAACTTGGGCTCTTATAAAAAGGGGAAACTTGAACACAGACAGACACGCATGAAGGGAAGAAGGTATGGAGACGCAGAAGATGTGAATGACACGTATGTACATGCCAAGGAACGCCTGGAGCCATGAGAAGCTGGGAAAGAGGCCTGGGACAGATTCTCTCCCACAGCCCTCAGAAGGAGCCAACCCTGCCAACGCCTTGATCTTGGACTTCTGGCCTCCAGAACCATGAGACAATGCATTTTTGCTGTTCAAGCCACCCAGTCTGAGGCACTTTGTTATGGCAGCCCAAGCTAACTGATACAAGGCATTTGAACAGTCTACAACCTTGTCACCATTAAGCCTTTGGCACATCGTGTTGGCCCTGTCCTCTGCGTGGGGCCTCCTCCTGTGATCATAAAGCCTCTGGACCTCCATGTGGTCATTATCAGGTGATTCATCTTGGGAAACTGAATGTACAAACAAACAGTGGCAAGACCATCTATAAACATAGAACTCTGACCCACAACTTCTGGAACAATTGCCCCAAAATGCTCAAGACTTGGTCCATAACTGCCAACTTTCTTCATTTTTGCTCCTGTTTCCAACTCAGGACCAATCAGAGAAGGCCAGAGTATGGTCTGCTTCTAGTTAGGCCACTACCAGCCTCCTCTGGCTCACAGCCCCGGTCAGGGCACACCTGTAGCCCTCCTTTCTTACCATAAAGCCATCCCACGCCTCTGCCTGCCCAGGAGTCTCTGCCAAATGCCAGCGAGGGGGGCTGACCCCCTCACTACAGCAAGCTCTGACTGCATGGCCCTGCTTGCTCTCACCTGGGTGGTCTTCCTCTGTTCCCAAGCCTGTCTCTCATCCTACAGCCACAGGTTCCACAAGAGGAGAGCTCAGTGCTGGGCACATCACTGGTTACAGGAAATATTTTTTGGGGGGTGAAAAAGTGAATGAATGCTGTCATGACAACAAATAAATATTTGTTGAATGAGTGAATGGGTTTTGCACAACTTGTCTATCTGGGAGAAGAAATTATTGACTAAAATGAATCGTATTACTAAGGTTTGATTGCATTCGGTAGCTCTGGGCTTTGGTCAAACAGGGGGAAATGGCCAGATTGTGAATTTCCACTTCCCAATACAATATGCATTATTCTCTCAGCCTTATTTATTGTGGTATTTTTCGAATTATAATAAATTTGCTTTCTTCTGAATATTCAGATGCTTCAAAAGGTACCCAAAGGATACAATTAGCCCCTGGGGAAATATGCTATTATGTGCACATATCATGTTTTGCATAGGCTTTCCATCATCTACATAATTTATGTGCTTCTGCATAATTTTGCCTCTTTTTATGTTTTCTATGTGTTTGTGAGATAATCTAGAAGTCAGTTTCCTACCATCAGAAACGCAGAAAGAACTCAAGTCAGTGTTCCTTCACCCACTCTGCTTGACTTCCAAGGAAGCCCCTTACAGAAACCTCAGGAGACAGTTGCTTTTCATAGGCACCAACTTCAAGGTATGAGAAGTAGGAGGTTCAGGGAGCTTTCAGGAATGAAACAGAACCTTGTCCATTTTCATGTTCTTCTGGGAATTCACTGGGGTCTCTGATGAATGGTGCTAGCATTTTAAAGCTCTTTAAACTGTTTATAATCCTCACTTTGGTTTTGAAATAGAAAAATAATGCCAAAATTAATGGCTTTTTAAAGCTTCTGATGTGAGTTGGTTGCATACAAATTTCCCTAGAACCAAGAAAGTCCATCATCTAGGGAACAGGTGAGTTGTGCATAACTCTGGTTGGACTTTAATTGATTTTTCTCTCTCAGCAGCCTGTTCTGTTTTCCATATTTTTAATTTCTGTCTCTCTTGTGCTTTCTTTACTGCTCCCATCTCCTTACAGTGCAGTCGTAGACATGGAGCAGAGTTGCCTCAGCTGAGCGAGGGCCCTACCTGCAGAGCCGGGACTCGAGCCGGGTCTCAAGCCTGGTGGCCATTGTCAACAGGTCAGCCTTCCTGTCCGTCTTGCCAAAATCGAGAACATGCAAAAAGTTTGTATCAACTTCTTCTTTCATGAAGAAATAGTTATGTAAATTTAACCCTACAAATGACTCCCTTCTGGACCAAAAAAACAGACAGTTTTAGAAATTACCCTACTGACTACTTCGTTTTTATAGACGAAGAAACCAAGACCAAGAGAGATGCAGTAACCTCCACCCCAAGCCAAGCAGCGGAGGAGAGTGTCTGCGTTTGGTTCTTCCCTGCACCTTTCAACTCTCAGTCTAGAGCCGTTTGGGGGAAGAGCCAAGGGAGTGGGTTTCACTAATCCGTGCACAGCAGGGCCATCGCACACACGTGGAGAAGGCAGCTGGCAACGCAGGGGAGGCTTCCTCCACAGACTGGGGCAAAACTGACTGACCACAGGTGTTCAAGCCTCTTCCAAGTATCCTTGAACAGTATTCAATGTCTCTCCTGCTTCCCAACCAGGGTCATGAGACCCTCTGAGAAGTACCAGGTAACTGTAGACCCTCCATCCCCTTCTATCTACATAATCACTGCAAAGAAAAACGCACCTGCAGCCAACCACAATAGGCCTAAGTGGTCCTAGAAAAACAGGGTGATCCAATGGAAAGACTGTGGGACAAATTTTTTCCAAATATTTTAGCAAACAAAAAGATTTCGTATTAGAGCACAATGCATAATTACATATTAAAAGTGGTCATCATTGGGTTAAAAGAATGTTTGTTGAAAACTTATAATTTCTATAGCATAAATCTCAACATCGGTGCAGGCCAAGACAAATCCTCAGGGAACTGACAAATGTAGAGCATCTACAATAAATGGAAAATATATCCTCCTTGGCCCAACACAAAGCACTGCCAAAAGCGAGCAAGGGAGGAATGAAACACCACTACCATTGTCATCATTAATATCACGCACCCTAAAATCATTCCAGAAACAGGAGAGGACATTGCAAGGATCTATCTCTAGATCCGTAGGATACGGGGTCTGTGTCTCATAGAGTTCATGCAGAACAGTCACCCAGGTATTAGATGAAGGGCTGCCTTTTGCACTGGGGGTCCCCCCACAGGACATCCACCACTGTTCCACCCTCTTCCTCCTTCCAAGTGTTGCCCTTTCACCTCGGCTCTCTCTTCCCCTTCCTTTTCTGCCTTTTCTGATTGCTGTTTTCGCCTGCTCTCCCAAGGTGAGACCCTCATTCTGATGGAGGCTCTTTGTCATGTACATTACAGGATATTACATTATAGGATATTAAGACCCTGTCTGGTTTTAATACCTAGATCAACTGCCCCCTTGTAGAAATGAGCAAAGTGCAACCCAGGGAGGGGAAGAGACCAGGGGCGAGTTGAGGAAAAGTAACAATGGAGATGGTGACTGCCTGCTCCTAAATTTAACAAAATAGCCAAATATTTGAGAACAAGGGTGACCGCAGCACAGGTGTGTCTAAAACTTCATCTTACCCAAACACCACCAAAAGTACAAAAGGAAGCTAAAAATAGTGAGGCAAAGGTGTGTGTTGGTGTTCCATGCCTTGTGCCCCGGCCAGGTATGCACTGAAGCTGGACCACACACAAAGGGAGCATCCCATTGGAAGGCCATTTTCCTCTGCGCGTAAGTTTGAAAATGCCTTCCACTGGAAGGACACATGGTTTATTCAACAGCTTCTCCAAGCAAAAATGCAACAGAGGAGAGAACTCCTACCTGAAGCTACAGAGAGCATAGAAGTGGTACCAAGGTGTCACTGAAGGAATTCTGTCACCATCAAGAACCCATGCCTTGGACCAGGAGCAGAGGCCATGGCAGAGAGCTGGGTATTAAAGGTCAGGCCTTGCTGCGGTAGCTCTCTCATGACCTATTGAGCTATATAACTGAACTGTGTAATTGGTTATGTAATATGTTTTTATTCTACTACAACCTAAGCTCTATGCAGCCAAGAGCCCTCACTACCTTATTTCCAAGCCCGGCACCTAGTGGAAGGCACTGGACAGAGGAGGTGCTAGCAGGTCAATGCTAGATTAAGGAATAACTGAATGGATGAGTGGAGTAAGGAAATCTTTGAGGAAAGAATACACCTGCTGGAATTGCCCAGAACTCTCTCTCCACCCCCTGTGGGGGGCTGCTGGCCATTAGAACACACATGCCAACTCTTATTCTGGCCAATATACGTGACGAGCACTTAAGAAGCACCAGGAAAGGTGGGATCCACCCAGTGTCTTCAAGTCCATTCACCAGACCCGGAGAGACTCCTCTGCATTTAATAATAAATGAAGAGAAAAAACCAAAACCCAAAGATTCCGGACATTAAAAATGAGGAGAACTCACAATGTAGAAAAGGAGTACTTTTGAAAAATGTATACAAAATCTTACAAACATAAGCTTCAGCAAAATTCTACAGCATCTATTGGAACTCTCAAAAATATCTTTAAAAAATAAGAGAAGAGCTCCTAGAAACAAGAGATGAAGGACAAGAGAATTACAGGATGAAAGGCAGTGCATAATTAGAGGGGAGAAAATAAAGAGCAAATGGTGTCCACCATAAAGAAATGGTGTCCAAGCTGAATAACACAGGACCAGTGGCTCTGAACAAGGGGACTGGCCACTCAAGAGAACACCAGATCTGTGAGTAAAGGAGATGACGACCCTCCAAGGAGTGAGAACTCAGAGGAAAAGAACAAAACAAAATGGTAAGAGAGAACATGATAGATATGAATGACAGAGAATGGGGACTAGATTGCCTTTCATGAAAAAGAGACCAATATAAATGTAATAGAAGCAACGGCTGCAGAATAAATCTTCCTTAGGACAGAAAAATCAAAAAGCTTGAATCTAAAGTCTGAAATTGTTTACCACCAGCAAAAATTGGATTTGCACTTAAAAAAAAAAAAAAAACCCTCATAGGCATACATTGATGCAAGACGTGAGTTTCTAGGATTAATAAAAAATATATAAAAACATGGCAAGCATCCATGCAGGAAACAAAAACAAAAGCATATTGTAATTTCTGGGGTAACCCCTAAAAAATAGAATCTGAGAGACTCAAACTTGAAAGTCAAAAAACAATTAAATGATTAAAACAAACAAACAAAACAATCCTCCAATCTAATAAAATCCAAGGCAAAGAAAGGAAACAAAAGGAAAAATAGGACAGGTAGAAAAAAGAAAACGCACAAAGTAATGTGGTAGATAGAAACTCAACTATATCAGTGCGTGCGAATTGCAAATTTTGCTCTTCCTTTCTGGAGTTCTAGGATTTGCAGCATCCGTAGACAGGGCCTTACTCTGAGCAACGATCCCAGCTATTAATATTATATTTCCAAGAGAACACCAATTTCTTTCTTCTTTCCTCCTCCTCATAAACTCCAGGAATCTTGGGGCACCCTAGGCCACAGATGGGGAGTGCGGAGGCCAAGCTCGTGGGGAGGGAGAGAGGCAGAGAGGAGAACTGGAGCTGGGGTAGTGGCTCGCAAAGGGTTAAAGGTGGGGGAACAGCTGGTGTTCGGGTCAGGCCTATGGAGGTGGGTGTTTTAGGTTCTGCTCAGGAAGAAACAGGCTCTAAGACCCCAGGCACCACAGGCAGGAGGCTGGCCTGGGAGAGAGCCCTTGGAAGAGGGAGGAGGTAAGCTCCTGTACTGCTGCAACAGAGGCCACAGGAGATGCCAGGGAGGCACTCTGGGCTGGGAAGCCCCGACATGCTGACCGAGGCGAGAGGCCTAGGCCGTTGGATCCCCAGTTGTGCAGTGCACAGACCACACTGCTGTATGAGGGGCCCTGTTAATCGGTGGCCTCAAATACAGTCCACTGGCACAGCTACCTCATTCTCAAAAATCGCTGGCATATAATCTTTTACACCCTAGTACTGTCCATTTTCCAGAGTGCGTTTCTCAATAGGGTCTTCAAATGCACCACAGTGAGGCTGTCCCTCTAATAGCCCCTCAGGACATGGCTCTCTGAGAGAATCTAAATGCAAACAAATAATTAAAATGCTTTTTGGTTAGATGTCTTCACCACTTCTGTTTAGGTTGTTTTTTTTCAAGTCCAAATGTAAAGTTTGTAGAAGGGAAGGGGTCGGACATCCTGAAACCATAAAACATGGATCGTCGTACTAAGAAGGAAGATCAGAGCTCCCCACAGCAAGCTGCCGATGGAACAGAGGTGGCGGTGGGTCCAGGGAGGCCGGCGGGGCATGGCAGTGAGAGGCCCCCAGCCAGAGGCCAGCCCTGACGCTTCTGCCTCATCCTGCCCACTGGATGGCCTCTCTTCCAGACATGCAACTCTTTGCAAATGTGTCCCTTTCCCTAGACCTCATGATTGTGTGGACATTTGTTTAGGTTCCAACTGGTCCCAGAACGGAAGGGCTGGAACGGCCAATTCCATGTCCTCAGACTTCCTGGGACGAATGACCAACCACACGTACTCCACAGAATGTCTGGAGACTATGCCCAGGAAGGTTTCCTGTGCCAAGCACAAAGCCTGGCCCGGAGGGAACCAAACAAGCTGGTAAAATTTAAAGAATTAAATTATTTGTGGAACACAGGGAGGAAGACCTGCTGTTTCTCTTATCTTTTATTTATCATAATTAATGTGTTTAAGTCATGCAACTTGCAGATACATGGAACAAATCGCCGAGAAAATAATGAATATGTTTTATTAAAAAGTTCAGACAATGTAGAAAAAATTCAAGGGTCAATTAATCACAATAGTATCCAGTTACATAAAAGCATATAGACAGATGCATTAAATTCAGTTTTAAAACAACTAGCAAAATATCTAGTTATTATCCAAATTCTTTCCCATGGTCTTCCAGGGGTAACAACTGTGGTATTTCTTATATATTATGTTCAACCTGGAAGATGTTATAAACCAAAAATCAACTTGTTCGTGATTCTTTTTACATATCTTAAAAATATAAATGGTATTATCTCTATAAATCTGACATCATTAGACTTGTATACAATGAGATTTATGGTTTGAAATAATATTTTTCATAATAATGTCCAAGGCCAGGAGATCACAGATACACTCTGGGAGTTTCATAAGTTACTTGAGCATTTAACATTTTTTTCTGTTGTCATTTGGCTGAAAATCTAAAAAATTATTTTTGCAATATAAAAACCACAATCTTTTACCACAATGATTTCCTATCAAAAGCCATTTCCGTGGAATAAAATTTTAGTTTCTGAAGTGACTGTTTCTCTTACTGAGGCCTGTGGAATGCCCAGGGGGTTCTCAAATGTACTTCTGGGATTTCTCCCTGGTTCTTTTTCTTACAGAAACATAATTGGATTCTGATGCCACAACTTGAAGAAATAATATACTTTAAATTGACAGGCCCTTTATGCAACTAAAATCTTTATTTGCCTTTTAAGAAAAGAAGAGATACCATTACACACACAGGAAAGCTATGGTGGGTTAGTTATTCTGTTTCTTAAAATGACACAACTTGAGACGTGTGTCTTGCACCTGTGGTGGACACACGCTGGGGTAGCTCCGAGATCCCACCTCGTGGTATCCACACCCCCACGCTGGTTCAAGTCAGTGGCCCAGTCCATCAGCAGTGTAAACACATTTACCTTAGCGTGAGGACATGCACTGACGGCTGAAGATGTAAGACAAGGGAGGACATATATAAAATCAGGTGGTGCTACCGCATGTAGCATCCCCACTGCAGTCAGGTAGCTGGGCTGTGTAGCACAGGTGGCTAAGTGGCGGGACTCCAATGGCAAGCCACTGCAGCAAAGCCCCACGCTCAGGCAAGCCTTCCCAAACACACAGCAAATGTTTTTAAATAAACTCTAGTAGATTCGACAAAGGTAGAGGTTCCTATTGTTCTGTAGACACCTGTTCTCTGAATCACTGGCGAGAAAGCCAAGTGCTGGTTCTCAGCTAGGATGGAGAGCGATTTGCACTCCAAGGAACAAATGGATTTCTGTTCAGCTGCCTGCTTCGAGAGGCCGGACAGGTCCCGGCTGGCGTCCACATCGTTGGCACTGTGGTCTGGAGTCCCCAGGGATTCTAGGAGCACTGCAGCAGCCTTGTACCATGGACTGAGCAGCAGTGACCACAGAGCAAGGAAAGGGTTTGCCTCACTTGCTCGGATAGTGAGGAGTCACCCCGGGTAGTGAGCAGTGGTTCTGAGTCTCACGGATGGGTTTGTGCCTGGGAAGTGCCAGCCTCTTCCTGTGGAACGTGACGGCCATGAGTAGAACACGGGCTGATTGCAAGGGGGAGCTGTGCTCATCCTGACGTAGGCCGCATTCTCGCTTGGTGGTCCGGCTCCCTGCTCTCCCGGACAGTCAGGGGAGGAAGAAAGGAGTTCCAGGACAGCCTGTGACTCTGACTAAGCCCTTTCCATCTAAGTCTTTCTCACTCCCATAGGCTAGTGGTACTTCCCTTTCTTTGGGCACCTGTTAGACCGCATTTCCCAGCTCACCCTTGCTGTGGCCATGCGACTGTCCTCTGTCATGGAGCACGAGCAGACATGGGCAGCACCTGGGCTTGGCTTAGGAACCTGTGCTCTTTGGCTCTTGGTCCTTCCAGTTTACTACAACGCCCAAGCTCAGAGCCACCCAGGTAAAGACCTCACCGAGAGAGCACACCTGAGAAACCAGGGCAACCTCTCCAGACTGCTGCCTGGACGAGAACCAACTTCCACTGTCATAAGCTACTGTGATTTTGGCTATTTGTCACTCCACACTAGCTCCCTGGAGCCAATACGGCTTCCTTCACTAAAGGCTGAGGTTAAACAGCTCAGGTTATTTACCTGGAGGCATCACTGGGTGGGGCAACACTCCAAGGTCGGCCCCTCTGTCCCTGAGCACCCTCAGTATCCACAGAGCTGGCTGAGGTCCTGTCTGCTGGGGACAAGTCCTGAGAACCTACCAGGAGCCCAGTAGGGCTGGGGACAAAAGGACCTACAAGGTCCAGCTCAGACCCTCAAGGAGCCCCAGCTGAAAGTGCATTGTGATTTGGGGAGTCGTGTTTCCTGCCCACTCTCCCCTGAACAGAGTCTGTCTCTGTTTCCTTGTGCTTCTGCCCTCCGTGCCCAGGGTCCCACAGGTGCTGACACAGTGGTGTTGGTTGTGGTAAGGGGCATCAGGTTACAAGCAAACACACCAACCCGCCGTGGCTTCGCACCAGTCTGGGCACAGGCCTCCTGCCCCCACCCCAGGACCTGCCTCTGCGCGCCGTCCTTGCTGGGGAAGGCCTTTCCCCGTGGCTACCAGTAGGTCTCTCCTCTTTCTTCTGGACACGGGGTGAGGTCATACTTCCCCACCTGCAGCAGCCTTGGCCACGTGACTTGCTTTGGCCAGTGACAGGTGGGTGAGAGCTATGCGTCCCTTCCAGGCCGCAGCCCTCGGGAGCCAGTGTCTGTTCTGCCCCTGCCCTTCCCTGGGCCTGCATCAGTCAGAGGGGTGAGAGGGGCTCCGGCAGACACAGGAGCGGCCCCGTCCCCACCTCCACACCTGCGTGGGGCAGAGCCCCGCCCACACCTTCGCCAGACATGTCCTCAGATAGAGGATTAACCTTCACGTTTCAAGTCACTTGTTCCTGCAGCACAGCCTGCCTGGCCTGGCCCAACTCCCACCTTCAGCGACCATGAACTCCAACTCTGAACAACCCAAGCAGGGTCGGTCTGCTTCCTTCTCTTTTTAGAGCATTTTTACATACGTTTACGAACTGCACGCTAAGTATTTATTTACATGTTTATCTCTCCGCATTTATTCATCGTTTTGTCCCCCAGGACCTCAGCCAAGCCTGGGATGTAATAGGGACTTCCTGAATCCCTCTCAATTCTCAAACGAAACGGGCCCCGGGCGCACAGAGGCCACCTGTTAACACACACGGGCACGGTTGTCTGGAATACGTCTCGGGGACATTCTGATTCCGGACGGAAATGTCAAGGCGTTTGTGATTCAAGGTACAGGTCTCATGTGCTTCTGTCTGTGCCACGAGCACAGTGGAAAATGGAGACACAGAGAAAGTGCAATCCCACCCTGACAGAAAAGGTGGCAACGGCAAGAAGGCGACTCTCAGACGTGTCCCAATGAGCCTGAGCAATGACACGTGTCCCACACGCCAGCAGCAGCTGCAAGCTCGGATTCCTCGGGTCTGTGTCAGCGCCAAGCACTTGCGCCCTGGGCAGTGTGCTGTGGCATGACACTATTCTCTGTGACAGGGACACCGAGGAATGGGGAACATTTCCCTCATGGGGGGCTGTGTGAGTGGAAAGCTGTAAGCAGCTGTGAGTGTCAGTAAAGACTCCGTCCTCGGAAAATCAAAGCCCAAAAGCTGAGGTTCGGGTACAGAAGGATCCAGGTCTCCTTCCGGATCTGCAGGAACACACGTCCTGCCCAGCTCCCACGGCGTCAGGAGGTGAGCAGCCGCTTGCCAAGCTCGGGAGGGTTAAGTCCAGTCCCAGGGCTCCCAGGTTCCAGGCCCAGCTCCCTGCAGGACCCAGGTGACAACAGCTAATCAGAGGGTCAGCTCCATGGAGCTGTGAGTCCCTAGCTGGCCCTGATCTCCCACTGTGTCACTGTCAGGGGTGATGTGTCACATCTCATTTCTTGCTAACAGTAGTGTGCACACAGGTTTGCCAACAGTTTTCTCTTTTTGTCAAGAACATTATACGGAAAAAAAAGTCATCATCGTAAAAGAAAAAAATGTTAACAGCAAAACAGAAAAAGCTCCTAGTCTCAGCTAAAGAACAACCCTTTAAATTCAATCCATTGAGCTTTGCCAAAGACTCACTGGTCTGAAGACAGGCACCTGTAACCACCCAGCCTCCCTTCAATTCACGGGTGGGTTTGCTGCAGGGGACAGAAAGACACAGAGCAGCTGATAGGGGTATGTATTTAGAAAGAGACCTCAAATTAGAGGGATTGCCCTCAACTGAAAAGGGAAGGCACGTAAAACTGAAAATTGACATATTTTGTCCATTTCTTTCTTTAGAAAAAATGCAAAGTCAGGCTGATTCCATCATTCTAAGGCAAGCAGGGCTGTCAGAGAACTTCAGGGCTGCTGGCTCCTCTGTGGGGCTGAGTGCTGCAGCGCTGGGTCCTGGGGCCACTCGCTGCCAAGGGACCACCTGGCCTGCTTGGCAGCCACCCAGGCACCAGTTCTCCGCGTCTCCACCCCACTTCTCCACGACTGCCGAGATGAGCTCGGATTCCTCATCAACCTAACAGGCCTGGTGCAGGTTACAAATATTTGGTAAAGTCTATTTCCTGCCACCGACAGCAAATCAATCATCACGACCACCAAATTCTCCTTTCCCACAGGGGTGCTGGTATGTGTCCTTTCCCCAGGGCTCCACATCCCTTCTCTAGTAGCACTTCTCAACCTTGAAGGTACCCAGGACTCACCTGGGGATCTTACTGACCCCAGATTCGGATGCAGTGGGGCTGGCTGGACCTGGCATTCAGCATTTATAACAAGGTTCCTGGTGATGTCAATGCTGTCAGACCACGGATCCCACGTTCTACATCTCAAGTCTAGCGTACACCACACCCTAGATCAGAGGTCTCCTCAGTCCCAAGTTATCGTACACCAAGGGGTTCTTTAAATAGCTCTGCTGCACCAGCCTGACCTGGAGCATACGTGCAACCCCATGGTGTACCATCAAGACACCCAATGTGAGCCAGGCACAGTGGCTCACACCTGTAATCCTAGCACTCTGGGAGGCCAAAGCAGGAGGATCACTTGAGGCCAGGAGCCTGAGCAAGAGCATGACCCTGTCTCTACATAAGATAGAAAAAGTTAGCCGGGTACGGTGGTGCGAGCCTATAATCCCAGCTACTCAGGAGGCTGAGGCAGGAGGATCACTTGAGCCCAGGAGTTTAAGGTTGCAGTGAGCTGTCATGAGGCCACTGCACTCCAGCCTGGGAGATAGAGTGAGACCCTGTCTCAAAAAAAAAAAAAAAAAAACAACTCATTGTGACCAATTTTTCACATTTGCCTTACATATAACTAAGGCCACGTGTGTACCCCAAGGACTATCAGATATGGTGTCTGCCTTCTCTCTAGAAAAGACTCTAAATAAAATCTAGCAATAAGGGCAGGTATAAAAATAAGGGTATAAAAATAACAAAGAGGAATTGACATTTTGGTATATTATCCAGGGTAATGGGATCTTTGTGAAAAATATTTTACTTTCTTCATGCATATTTAAAGTAAGTTCTGTTATTAACACAAACCTTTATAATGTGTTTTCATTATGGAAATGTTGAAAAATAGAGTGATATAAAGAATAAATTAAAAATCACCTGTAAAACCACCACCCTTCTCTTTTCCATGCATGTCTGTCTTGAGGTCACAGTGTACATAGTTTTATATTCTTTTTTTTCACTTAACTTTTTACCAGTATTATTATCGCATTAGAAACTCAGTAAACCTCATTCTTGATGACCACAAAATGCTCTGTTATAATTTAATGGTTCCCCTTTTACTGAGCATTTAGGTGGTTTCCTTTGATGGGGGTTAGTGCAATAATGAAGCTCTTTGTATATATCCTTCTGTACGTTTGCCTTCCGTTCACCACGTCTGAGCTTCTACTACATACCAGATACTGATCATTTTCTTAGGATGGCCTCACAGAACAGGAAATATTGGGTTAAACGATAAAGAGATACACATGCCAAATTGCTCTCTAGAAAGTTTGTGACAATTTAACATTTCCAGTGGTAGCCCAGAGAGAGCCTGGCTCAGCCCCAAAACTGCAGCACCATCGAGCTTTGTGAGTTTTTACACCTTTTAAACCATTTTCAAAGCAGATATTCGCATACTTGGTCAATGACCGTATCTGTCCTTCACCCAGCTAATGATTTGCAAATCGCCTGCCCTGACCTCTGAGGCAGAGCGCTCTTGCGTCCCCACTCTGGCATCATTGGAAGCAAAGTCTTGAGCCAGTAATAAATGAGTAAGTGGAGAAAAACCCAGAATCTTGTAATTGATTATTTAGTGCAAAAGAGGAAGAAAATGATCACAGGTGGCGATGGCAGATGTGACGGCCCGGGATACTTGGCAAAATATGGCGCACATTTGATTACCGGTACAACAGATTCTAAGGTGTTGACTGTCCAAGCGAGACTCTTCTGTGCCTCCACAGCAATGAATTATATATATTTTTATTTTCTCCATTTGCTTTCTTCTCTCTTTTCTAAATACTTAAATCAGTGACATCAATAGCAGATGCTGTGCGAAATTAGATGCCTAAGCAAGGCTATAAAATTCTCTCAATAAACAATGCCAGTGATTAAATGTTTCAAAACAGACCATCACTGTCATAGCTCAGAATGGATGCATGACAACTTGAAAGACAGCAGCCGTACATAAGAAGCTTGGCAAGGAACTCGAATCAACTCTCATACTAGGCACCAATTCAAAGTGTTAGTAGTATTATTATTATTCTTAATTAGTGCATACTAATTACTTTCTAACTTTCCCTCTGCTTTAAAAATAAAAATCCCCTCTCTTCGCTCCTAGAGCTTCGAGGATCCTCACTGGCAGTCTGATCTGATGATGAATGCACGCGACAGACAAGGCACCAGGCTGTCCAGCCGGGCTGCAGCATGAGCCCCACCACCCCAAGACCATCTCCCTGGTATGGAGGTTTGAGAAGGCTTTGGCTCCAGGAAAGAAAGTCAGAAATTACTATTATGCCTCTAACACATCAAAGACAACTTTATTTGCATTTCCTCACCACAACGAGGATGAGTAGACAAATGGTGCATAATCTGCATCCCAACTGAGTTGAAAGGCAGACAAACAGTCCACATGGAAGCCAGAAGATGGACTGGGCTGCTCCAGCCAGGATGCTAGACGTCTACACCTCAGCATAGCAACTGAATGGCAGGGCAGGCTTTAAACCGAGCGTCCCAGCAGCCACACCGTTGCTCCAGTTGTGATGTTTCTCTCTCCCGGAAAGCCTGGGTCTCACCCATGAGCTGTCCTCATCCCCAGTGACTTCTTTGGAGCCAAGAAGGGAAAAACAAAACTGTAGCAACCCCTTCAGCAAAATAAGCCATAGGAGAGAAAGAGAAACTCACAACAATAACAAAAATACAAACAAAATAATTAATAAAACACACACACACACACACACACACACACACACCCCAGAGAGGAGGCAACACAAGAAAATACTCCCACGCATTGTTCCACTGCGTGGGGGGAGTTGTCTTCTTTTTTTCCACACGTTTCGTGCCCTTGTCATGTGTCATATTTAACTTGAATTCTCACAATTCTTGACGCTTCAAGATAAGGTCATTATTGTTCATTTTCTGTCACAAGACCTGACTGCGTCTAGGGAGCTGCCGTGGCTGGAGACGAGGTGAGCCTCGCTCTCTGGTTCTGCTGTGCAGGTGCACTCGGCTGACCTCACGCTGCCTCAGTTGTGTGGCCTTCACCTCCCACCTGCTGCTCAGGTGTGGTCTGTCCTCGTGCTCAGTGTACGGACGTGGGGCCATTAAAGCCAGCCTCCAACATGAGAGGCTGATCGTGTCAGTGGTTGTCATGTCAGTGGTTATCGTGTCGTGTGATTGAATCTTGGCCTCCCTCCAGCCGTCTCCATTCCTACCTGTGGGCACTGAGCTCCTTCACAAGTGTGTTGCCCCTGGTCTTCCATACCCAGTGTGTGAGTGTGGACACAAAGCACATCCACAGGCACAGGGCAAAACCAGCCACTGGTGGTAGAATTGGAGCATCCACTTCATAATCAGTGTTTAACATAGATCATAAAATATGAGAAATGGGAGAAAATGCAGGGATGAGTGATTGTCTGACCTACAGCTACCTCAGCATTCAGTAGAACTCTCATGGCTGCAAACGGAACACACAGTGAGAACTATCATAATTTCAACCCAAGGAATAATCACCTTCTGTAGCCACAACGTGCAGAGGTGCGTTTGGGCTCCGGCTCTGGCTGGCCCAGGGCTTAGCTGATGCCTCTCTCAGTCCTTCCTCCCTGGCTTGGTTCTGCGCTTCCCCACACAGCAACCCTACCCAGCTCCAGGACCACGTCCTCAGAACGCAGGACACCCTGGCCTCTACCGACACCTCGGCCAGGGTCCCCTGAGTAAGTCCTGTTGGTCCTCATTAGCCTGATTTGAGGCACGAGCCTGAATCCAAGGGGATGGGCTACACTGCCAGGCTTAGCCTCCGGCACAGGCTTTACCCAGGTACACTGGCTGAGGGCTTTGGTGGGTGCACTCATGCAGGGAAAGGTTTGAGACATGGTTGCCAGAAAGAAGGTAAGGGAATGCTGGGCGGGAAAAGCAACAGGACTGGAGAAGTGTGTTTGTTGGTTTTAGGTCACAGAGCTGGAGCTAAAGAGAGAATTCGCATCATGACAAACGGAAATCGTAATGAAGGCCCTGGCAGTGCCGTCACCCCTTAGACACAGTGACGATGGTGGCTGGCACAGGGAAAGCACATGTACGGGTCAGGATCACCAAAAATCCGTGTCATGGCTCACGTAGCCAAATTAGAGCCCTCTGGTCATGAGGGCTGTTGGCTTTGACAAGCCATCCTAAAATAAATAAACTGCTAAATGAGTAGGAATAACACCTATTGTCCTTCTCTGCATTACAAAGACATCAAAGCTAAACTTTCAAAGTTTCCCCTGTTTCACAGGTGACTTCTGAGAGATCCATTGTTTAATATTGTAAATAATGGTGTCAACTATCTTGGCATTTTTGTTACAATTTGTCATCTCTATAAGCATGTATTCCTTCATGTATTTACTGAGTATGTGCTTATCATTCAAGGCTGGTTTACACCAGACCTCATTCTTCCATCTTTATTCAGCAGATACTCCCTTTGCTACTTTCTGCTCTGCGCCAGGCCCTGTGCTAAGCCCTGGGAATCCACAGTGCTGACCTTCACAGAGCTCATGCTGCAGCAAAGGAATTCACTGTCAGCTGCTAATGATTTAAGACATAAGGGACATCATCAGTTTGTGCTTTCTGGTACTGAACGACTCTCCATGTGTGAGTAGAAATTAACTAATAATTTTTAGAAAGGCAAATGGACAAGAAAGTAAATACTCCATAATTGGTGTCATTCCAAGGCACAGGATTTATGATGCTGGCTGTTCACAGAGTTTCGCAGCAAGCCCTGATGAGAAATGATGAGCTCCATATACATACAGCCAGCATGCCAAACCCCTTTCTTTTGCCTCCCCACATACCACCACACTCTACCCTTCTCCACCCCGGCTCTGTCCAAGAAGGTGGACTGAGATCAGTCTGCATGACTGGGCACTCCTGCCCTTGGCTTCTGGTTGGGTTCATCCTCTAGGGTCATTGGATAGAGAAGAAGGGTGAGGTGGGGACACGTCTGTCCTGAGCTCCCTCCTTGCCAGGTCACAGGGGCTGGCTGGCCTCAGCTGAAGGCCACACTTTAGAGGGTCCCCACCACTCAACACCTTCCAAGCCAAATAACTGCTCCCTTCCTCCTCCCTTCAGACTGAGAGAGCAGAGCGCTAGCCTTTGTGACAACCCTCGTCCTTGCTCCTGTCTTTGTAAATAGTCCCTTTTTTAACTTCTCAAATTATCCAGTTTGAGAATGCAACCCATTTCTGGCCAACACCTGACTGATAATCCAGGTTAGCCAAAATTTCTTCATGTATCTTCTTTGTCTATTTGGCCATCTTATAGTTTCCAAAGTGGGGCTGAAAACTCCCTGCTTCGCTGTCCTCAGAGCTTCATTGTCCACATGGGTTAGGAGCCCTCGGCCAATACCGCCCTCCACGCTGACCTCGCCCCTGACCTCTGACCACTGCCCCTTACGTACAGGCCCAGGGAGTCAGGCCCCCAGGATAACGTCAAGACTCACCATCTTACCCCCCCTGGTTGCCCTGGAAACCCTACACACACACACACACACCACACACCCCTCACACATACCAGTATTAAATTAATGTCAGGCAAAACCAAGCATTGGCAAAGATATAGAGCAGACAAAGCTATTAATGTACCGCTCCTAGGTGTATAAATTAGTACAACCGCTTTAGAAAAGGGTTTGGCAGGATTTACTAAAACTAAACATACACCCACCCTCTGACCCCGTAATTCCACACCTAGGCATATCCAGGAAAAATGAGTGTGTAGATGTCCAAAAAAGACACGTACAAGAATATGCACAGCAGCACTCTTTGTAATAGCTTCAAACTGGACACAATCCAAACGTCCATCAGCACGAACGTGAATAAACAAATTGTGGCCTTAACAAAGAACAAGCTACTGAAACGTGCAACGACAAGGCCGAATCTCAGTTACTGCATCCAGGGAAGGAAGCCCAGCACGAAGGAGTACACACTGCATGATTCTGTTTATGTAACAGTCAAGAACAAGAAAAACTAATGGATGGAAGAACTCAGGATAGTGGTTCCCTTGGGAAGAAGTGTGTTGGACAAGAAGGGGAATGAGGAAAACCCCTGGGGGCTGGCTCAGGGTGTACCACACATACAAACCCACCAGACCATACATTGAAGGTGAGTGGTACCTTGCTCGCTCTGTCGTACGTACGCTATACCTCAATAACAGATTAAAATTCAAAATGAGACTTGAGGACTAAAACAATATGAAATATAAATGTCCATTGAAATCTGATGCCTGAGTGATTCTAAATACAGCAGTTTATCAATGTGTTTATCCAAAGCCATACTGATAAATGGCTGATTATGTTTTCACAGAAGCAGCACAGACGCAACAGGTAGACAGCAAATGCTCGGGAGACGACTGGTAACTAGCAGCTCATTTGCTACGCTGTTATTGCCGGCTAGTTTCTTCTCTCAGGACAGTCCCCCGAACTGTACAAGAGTATAAACACAACTCATGGAAAACGAGTCATTTTAAGCCCCACAGGCTGAAGTGCTGTGGCACAGCTGTCAGACGGACCCAGAGCACGTCCTCTGTCAGGGAAGAGTTTGGTTCCCAGGCGGATGTGCAGGGCGCAGTAAAGAAGCAGTAAGTGGCCCGTTAAGCAGACTTCCCTGGAAGAGGAAGGGATTTTTTCACGTCCAGAGAAGTTTCTCCAGGTATCTTTGATGAAACTACACTATTTTTGACAAGTAAAAAAGCAATGTAGGCAAAATCCTTGTGACCTCCACTCTAACGAAAGCACTCTAAACTACTTTGCAGTCGTCTGCATCTAAAGCAAGAGATCAGTGTGGCCATCTGCAAGGTGTTTCAAAGTTCCTCTGCAGTTTGGTGTGAGGGTTTGAAGCTGACCATGCCCTAGCAATGAAATGCCTAGATCTCAGGGGGAAAACCATTCTCCAGGCCCAGGGCATCCTAGCTGGCCAAATTTCTCCCCCAGCTGGTCACCCAGGAACCTCCTGAATAGGTTCAGGGAAATTGTTCTAGGTCAAGATTAAAAGGTCACCCCCTCAACTCCCTTCTGAGAATGTGTGTGGGCAAATCACCGGGTTTCCTACAGCACTTGAAGCAAACGCAGCTCCTCAGTCCAACCTGCAAGGTCAGGATCTGGCCCCTGCCAACCTCTCCAGCCCCGTCTGCCCTTTCCCACTCTCGCCCAGCACACTCTCTGCGGGCCTCCAAAGTGCTGCCCTGTCCTGCCCTGCACCCTCACACCTGATCCTCCCCTGCTGGGAGAGCCCTTGATGGCCTTGAGGCCCCCCTCCCCAGTCTAACTCTCCTGTCCTCGAGGTCCTTCCCTGAAGTCACATCTGAAGCAGGTCTGCCTGGGCACTGCCTCCAATAACACACGTTGTGGATCTCACCTCCTTCTGCCTGGGCACTGCCTCCAATAGCACACGTTGTGGATCTCACCTCCTTTACGACTGCGTAATTGCTTAAGTGGTTATCTTTTCACTCTCCAACTGGACCCATCAAGGAAAGAATGTCATCGGTGTTTCCCACCAAAGTATGCTCAAAGCTGAATGCAGCAGAGGATAGCAAATGCTAGCGTAAATACATAGTTATAGAACAGCACAGATGAGACAAGGACGAGGAGATTCCAGACATATGGTTGCTGCTCCAGTCAGCTGCCTATCAAGAATGTGCTCACTAAAATGATACACATAAAAATCAATTAGAAAATAAGTGTTAAGCCTAAAACCCAGTGCTGATGAGGTCGTAGGAAAAGAGAAATTCCCTTATTGCTGACAGCGGCAAGAGCAACAGGAGAACACCTTTGACTAGTAACAATTATTTGGCATCAGGAAGTAATTCAAATGAAAAAACAAAAAAAACATTTACAAAGATATACATTTCTCACACTTTCATAATAATTAAAGCTTAGAAATAACCTAAAATATACAGCAAAGAGGAAACTATTAAACAGCGTATGTCAAGTAGATGGAATCTTTTGTAGCTTTCTAAAATTATACATGTATATTATAGTCATAACAATTATTTTTGATCATTTTATCATGTTAAGTAAGAAAGTATAATAAATATAGTCTATAAAACTTTTATGCTACCATGTAGGGATTTGAATTTTAAAAAATGGAAAGAAACACCAAAATAAACATCTTTGTATGCAAAAACAGAAAAAAATGTCTAAATTTTCCTTTAATATTAACAGTAAATAAAGTTGAACAACCATGAAAACTCTACCTCGACCTCAGAATCCAAAGGTACCTGCCCTTGATTAGACATGGCAGCATGGGGAGTAGAGGCAGGCCTGCCTTCTCCTGCCTGAAGACCCGCCTGAGCAAATGGTCCCCCATCAAGAGAGACTCACATGTGACTCTACACAGCCTTGGAAACTGACACTTTCCCAGAAGGGCTTTTGCGGATGCTCAGGAAGGGAGTGCTTATCCCACACCACACTCCTGGGGGAGCCCCTGATGAAGTTGAGGGGCACTGAGGGGCCCTCCCAGCAGAGGTGCAGATGTGTGGGCACTTGTGCAGGGGCGGAGGCTGAGCCTGGGCCCGACAACCAAGAACAGTTCACTTTCCACTCACACAACCTGCCAACTGAACCCCGCCCCACCCGCCAAGGGTGAGTCAGGCAAGGTAATCTTGAAGTCCAGTCTTTGACTTATGCACCAAAGTGGTCACGAGTTCTTCCAGCTATTCAAATGCAGATGATTTTTACAGGTAAGAGATGCTCCAAAAGGAAGTGAAGAAAATGTACCAAGCTCACACTAGAAACAATGACTGATGGCTTTGAGTATTGTGTCCTTGTGCATCTTTTTAAAAAGAGCTAAACAGTTTAGCCATCTCATTAGGGGTAGTCAAGGTTGTCATATGTCTTTATTGTTACAGTCCCTAAAATTTAATCAGAAACTTGACCAGTCTGGCTTCCCACGGGTGTCTGTTGGCGCTGCGCCCAGAGGCCCTCCCCAGCCACCGTCCCCCCACCCATGTGCCGCGCCCTTCCTGGGCCCAGGGTCACTCCTGCCGGAACAAATCCCTCATCCCTCTGACGCTTCCTGGAGGCTCATTTAGGCCTTGGCAGGATGGTGGGGACAGAGCAGCTGTTCACTGTGACTCTTTCCCATCATTTGACCAGTTTTTAATCCACAACAGCGCTTCCAAAATTGAAAATGGAAGCAGGCTGGATTCCCGAGCAGGCTGGCCGGGCACACGGCCGCGAATGCCAGGATGGAGATGGATCTCCGTGGGCCACAGTCCTGGCGGAGCAGAAGCGAGGCCGCCAGCCAGCACCTGGCGCTTTCCTGGGCGGGGACATCTGATCCTGACAGACCCAGGCATCCCGTGACCCCCGCCAGGAACCCCTCGTTCTCTCTCAGTCACCAACGGCTGCCAGGGAGGCTTTGTTAATGAGCTGGAAGGCACCGGTGTAGGAGACAAATCTGCATCTGCTGGGGCCGTCTGCCACTCTTAAGTTCATTCTAATTTATATTCATTTAAAATACTTCTTAGAATTTCTTCCAGGCATTCAGGCTTTTTAAAAAAAAATTGTGATAAAATACTGGGAACATAAAATTTACCAGCTTATCCGTTTTTAAGTGTACAGTTCAATGGCGTTCAGTATATTCACAGTGTTGTTCAACCAACACCACCGTCCATCTCCAAAACTTTTTCATCTTATAAAACTGAAACTCCATCTCCATGGAACACTAACTCTCTGTTCCTCCCTCCCTCGGCCTGACAACCACTATTCTACTTTCTATCTCCATGAATCTGGCTGCACTGGGTACCCCATGCAAGTGGAATTAGACAGTATTTGTTCTTTTGTGCCTGGCTTATTTCACCCAAGTCTTCAATGTTCATCCCTATTGTAGCAAGTGTCAGAATTTCCTTCCTTTTTAAGGCTAATTGACACCGCATTGTGTGGATATACTATGTTATGTGTATCCATTCATATGTTGATATGCACTTGGGTTTCTTCTACCTTTGAGCTATTACAAATTTATGCTGTTTGAGTCCGTTTTCACTTCTTTTGAGTATAAACCCAGAAGGAGAATTGCTGAATCATATGGTAATCCTATTTTTAATGTTTTGAGGAATCACCATACTGTTTTCCACAGTGACTACACCATTTTACATTCCCAAGAAGAGTGCACAAGGGTTCCAGGTTCTCCACAACCTCTTCAGCATGTTATTTTGGTTTTTTGATAGCAGCCATCCTAATGGATACAAAGTGGTATCTCATTATGGTTGGGCTTCTTTTTAAGGATCAAAAAAAAAAAAAAAGAATACTCTCATGTGCCTAAGTCTCCTATAGGCGCGTTCCATCAGCGTAATGATAATGAAACCACACAGCAACCGCAACAGCAGCTACTGCTCCCTCCCGGCACCACCTCCGGGCTGGGCACTGGCCTGGACATTTCATGTAGACGCATCAGTGCTCAAGGAGGGAGGCAATGACTTGGTGACAGATGGAAGCCTCGGCTACTATGCGGTTAGAAGGTGAGTGGATTAGGGAACCAGATGAGAAGAAAAAAGATCTCTCAATAAGGCACAGGAAAAGAAGAAATGGAAGACAGGCCTTGGAAAGATCCAGTTCTTTTGAGAGAAGCGCTGAAACTTTGATGGTCTCTCTGCGTGAACCTGTGGAGGGTCCTCCTCATTAATTAGCATCCCTGTACATATGGAACTCACGGAGGACCGTTCAATCGCCCAGCCAACACTGCTAACTCAGCAAGTCATCTGGAACAGAAACCAGCTCTGCAAAGCCGCACGCTGAGAGCGGGTCATGGATCATCTTTTGCTAAGTAAGAACCGAAGAATGCATCCTATTAATGAGACGCCCTCCACATGACAGACACTGTGCAATTAAACCAGAAGAAGCCAGAACACAGTAATTAAAAAGAACAGATAAAAATGGGAGGGGCAGGGAGTTAAAGAACCAAAAAATAGTTACTCGGATTCTCAAAAATTGAGAACATGTTTAGGATTACCAAAAAGGTTACAGTGAGTATCCACTTCACATGCTGTTCTTTCTCTACAACTTGCCTGGAACACCACCGGGCAGTGGGTCTGCAGCACCTCCCCGTTATTCCTGGAACCCTCCTCTGCTGTCTTGCACCCTTCGTATTTGGGTTGTTCAGTGCAGACAGCACCGTGTTCTGCTTCCCTCCTTTCCCCTGGACAGGCACAGCAGTGACCACAGGCCTCACGCGCACCGAGGAGCTGTGGCACTCACCATGACAAGCTGTTCCAGCCCTGACCAGCACACCCCCTCCATCTTGTCACCAAGGGGGAGGATGCTATGTTTCTCTATCACACAACACTCGGCTGTGTCCCTTTCCACAAGTCAGGACAATGAATGGATTTGATCCAAATGTCAGTGGCAATTTCTTTTCCAGGCACACTATGAGTGCCACAATATGCAGCATCCACATAGCACTTCTCCACTATCAGCTGTGGGATCCGTGCCCTTCGACTTCCACCCACCAGGACTCAGGGAGGCTTCACAAGTGTATGAGCTGAGCAGTTGCACAGGTTCCTGACTCAGAAAAAAAAAATGTCTTTTAGGACATCTGCCTTCGTTCTCTTGCATGAAGTTTGTCCTCACTCCCAGATCACATAAAACACTTTCCTGTATACTCTTCTAGTCCCTTCTGGGGTTTAAAATTTTACGTTTAATCCTTAATCCTCATTTTCAGTTGATTTTCAAATGTGTTTGGGCATGGGGGTGGGGGCTCTGAGAGCTCCTAGGCTCCCCTCCCTCTCCTGAAAGAATCTACAGGGACCACAGACACCCCAAGAAAGGCAACCATTGGGTGAACCCATTAATTCATAGCACGGGTCTTGCAAATATGTTTTATTTCCATTTCATTCTTTGGATGTCAGCTGGGAAAGTTCTTTGTGGAAATAGAATATATTGAGAATATAAATCTCAATGAAAAGCTAGTGAAGTAGGGGTCCCCTCACAGGACTTCTCTGTTCCAGTGTGCCCCAGCGGGGTGAGGGGCACCCAGGGCAGGTGCTTCAGACACCAGGGCTGCTGCTGCGGATCCCCGCTCACCTGTGCACATCCTGCACCTGGCCAGCACCGCCGGGGCGTTTCCCTGGGGTCTCAGCCTCACCTCTCATACTAAGGCTTCCAGGCAGTGAAGAATTCAGGGATCCCAGCTCTCGATGTATTCAACATCTCCCCAGTCCAAGCAGAAGACTGCCACAGGGTGAGGGAAAGGACTTGACCATGGCATTGAACCCCTCATGCACTCTTCCCCCACCTTCTGTCCACCCTCCCTGTGTAAATGTAATGATGTCTACTTAATTTTTTTATACCTGGCTTTTTTCTTGCTAAGCTGCTTTTAATCTCTTGATTATTTCAGACATATGTTTAAAGCTTCCCGCACAACGGCCTTTGACTGCCTTGCAAACACTCTTTTTAAAAATTTATACCCTTTGAATTAACACACAGCACATGGTCAAATTCATCTGCCTTCTAAGCTGCAAATATGTTCTCCTCCCTTATAAATGCAAACCTGAAGGACTATGTTGTCTCAAGCTTGCATTAAAACACTTCATTTGAAGAACATTTTCAAAGCAAAGTGCCCGGCCCATTCTGACTGCAAGTTTTGCTCTTTCTTCCCCATTCCCCTCATTTAAGTGGGTCAATGCCTGCACAGGTCTCTCCAGGACCCCACTGCTCTCAGGCTGCCCAGGTTAGGCAGGTTTTGCCTCTGCCAAGGAGGCTTTGGGTCTCAACTCCACTCCACAGGGCGGTTTTCAGTCCCACTCAGCAGACACGTCTTGGGATGGAGCACACGTCATTGGAGACCGTTGTGGACCCTGGACCTGGGACACCCTTCAGGAACTCACGTCTTGATCGGAAGTGTGCAGGTGAACAGACTCCCCCCAGCTCCCCATTGTCCAGAAATTATGGGTGACTAACCCAGAGTGGAAACAACATTGTATCTGGCACAATGGCAACCCCAGTCCCCTGGTAACAGGAAAGATACAAGGAGTCCAACAGGCAGATTTCATAGCCCCCCGCCTGCCCCACTGTGCAGCACCCCCACAACAAACACGTGGCCCAAGATGCCCTAAATGACACCGTTTCTGTGCTGCATCTGCCGGCTGACGCCCTGAACACATCACTATTTCAGTAACTTGCCCTTTCGCTGCTTCCAGCTTGCTGACCAGCTCCCCAAAGTACAAACTTTTCGACGTGCCTGCTGCTCCATGGGCCTATTTCAAAGGGGCAACCGGGCCAGGTCAAATCCACGTAGTAACAAGGTAAAAATTACTGTTCTCTACTAAGATTCTACGCCTCTTCCTGTCACCAATATGGGGTGACAAACAAGACAACTAGTCTATTTCTACAAGTCAGACTTGCAAGCTGCTGTTGCTGCCCAGGCCTGTCATGGAAAGGACATGTCCCTTGCTGGACAGTTTTGGAGGGATGACAGCAAGCCCTGTGCCCTGCTGATTGGCGACTGAGCACCCAGTCCCACCAGACACCTGCAAGGGTGCTTTCAGTGGGTGTGATGCTGTCACATAGGGCCTGGGAAGGCTCACACTTGCCACACAAATGCATGTTTAATTTATGACAGGACCACTTCAACTGGATTGTGGATACGGCCTGAATGGCAGGCTACATTTGCATACCTTATATTTATAAGTGGCAGATAAACTACTCCTCTGAGGTAGGAACCACAGGCACATCTGTTAATAAATCACTAACAGGGGATAGAAAAACCAGAAAGGGTTTTAAGCCTCATTTGTAAAAGCCCAGCTGCACAGGGAGATGACCAGCGCTCAGGCAGGAGGAGGTCCTGGTCTCCACGCTGTGCAAGGGCAGGGCACGGCCCCCACCCTACATCCTTCAGGCAATGGTGGGAAGGGGAGGACCCTCCAGGTGCTGTGGGAAGGATGCATTTGGATGGCAGCCCCCAAGATGTAGAAAGTGTCACCCAGTGGACCATTGGCACACAGTGGGCAAAGTCCTGCAAATGCAGGTGACACCTGCTGGCCTGACCCCACTTGATGGCCCTGGGTGACTTCAGGAGGATGGCGCAGAAGGACCAAGCTCCTGTGGCTTAGGGAGTCCCTCATGGCCCTGCACCAAGGACATGTTGATTAGAACACTTGCTTTTGCACCATAGGAAAGCCTACTGCAGGCCGTCCTGTGGTCTCCATTCCCCAACTTGAGGCTGGGGGTAGTGTGGCCTTAGAGACTTTGGTCCAAGTGTCCATCTCACGACATGTGGGCCCTTGCCCATCCTAAGTCCAGACATGCCCCAGACCTTCTGATGGGGGTGGGAGGTGGCAATAGGTGGGGCAATGAGGAGCCCCTGCCCACATAATGTCCCCTGTCCTCAAGGATGTGTCTCTGTGGCCCTGGATGCCCCAGAGACTTGAAGTGGAGTGGCTGACCTCAGTGCCCAGCCTCACAAGAGTGCCAGGCTTTCCCGCCTTCTCTCTGTCGTTCTAGACTCCCCAGCTAAACTCTTTGGGTTGAATTGAACAAGAAGAAATTACTGGCAAAATGACAGCCAGGCTCCAAAGCATGGAGAGCCCTGCACACAGAGTCTAGTCCCTACCCCTGGGGCAGAGCATTTATCTGCTTCTCCTGTGGACACTCTTATCTGTTAAGTAAGATGTTCTCTGACCAAAATTTATAGAGTTGACCTAAGAATATAACAACTCAAGAGAGTTATCAGGGACAAGGCCAATCCAAACAGCCTTAGAAAATCCAGGTCTGACCTCTCCCGGTCATTCATGTAGACGTGGATTTTTCCAACAGGTTTCTAGAGTGGGCTGGTCCACCCATCATGACCTTTCATGCCACGGGGTAGGCATTCCGGTCCTGACTGTGGGAGGCAGAGAAACACGCGGTAAACCCCAGGCTTCCTGGACCCGTCAACATCCACGCAGTACCAGTCACACAGATACTTTCTCTCGAAAGTTGCACGCATGAAGACAGCCCCACAGAGAGGGAACAGTGGACGTGCTGCAGTGACGAGTGGGAAGACAGGTGGCTTGGTGGCTTGGTTTTCTTTCTTGGTTCTACACAAGTAGCTCATACTGGGAGCTGGGGAAGTCCCCTAGTCAAGCCTGTTATCAGAAGGACAAATCTTTAGTGGGTTCAGTACCTCTCTGACACAGATGGGACATGGGGCTGTGCTACTGAGCACAAACAATTGGGATTCCTTCTTGTTATTATTTCCTAGAATTAGAAAGCAGAGCCAACAAGTCCCCAGAAGTCCCCAGAGTCCTGATGGAGAGCTTCCTGTTCCTATGACAAGCCCAAGTTCACTACCATGCTCTACATCATTTTCTCCTGGGGCATGTTGGGGTGGGAGGGTTGCTCTTCAACAAAGTTTAAACCCTTGCCTCTTAAACTATGTGCTTCCTTTGTCAAATCTTAGATCCTGCAGGTCATTCCAATGTGTGAGACCCTCTCCCTGGTCCACGCCCCCGTATTGAGAGTACCGGCCCTGCCCTGTGTGGACAGGCCCTGGAGTGGGGACGCTGGGCACCGGAGGTGCTGAGAGCCGAGCTGTGCTGGCTGGTGGCCTCCAGAGAGCAGCTAAGCCTTGGACCTGACAACCTTCGTGTCAGGAACAGAGAGCTGTGCTGTGGAATGTCCAGGGCAGCAAGGAAATGCTGCACCCGTGGGGAGTCATCTAATAAATGTTTAAGGAAAGCGAGCTCTGGGCTCAGGTCCCTTTCCCCAAAATGGGGGGTTTTAGGTGCACGATTGTCCTGACTTCTTCCCTCTTGGCAGGCGGTGTGTGGCCGATTCCCGCTGAGCCAGCCCTGGGAGCCACGAGGGAGCAGTAGGCCTCGGGGCGGTGCCAGGGGAAGCTCCCGAGGCAGCCAAGCCCAGTCCTCCAGGGGGACAGGGACACCCTGGCTGTGGTGGGGGCACCTCACAGCCCTTCGAACCACACAGCAACGTCCACACACACAGGCCATCTTGCTGCTTTGATCCACAGTTAGTACGTTCTGAAAACTCAGTTTCTCTTCTTGAGTTTCACTAAAATACCATGTTGAAGCTGGGAGAACAATTTAGAATTTAGAACCAATAGAGTAGTAATGTTAATAATAGCAATAGCTATATGCAGTCAGGGTTTGGTCATTTCATACTGACGAAAGCTAAAAAGCCAGACACAAGGCAGCTTGGAGCCACCACCACCCCCGGGGCTGTGGTGACCCCCAGAGTCAACCCCCGACATCCACTGGGCTGATCTCCGTGGACTCTGGACTCCAGCAAAATTGGCAGCACATCCTTTGCTTCTCTTGTTTTATTTATAGCAACAAAGCATTTCCACCTTGAGAAAATCAACTGAGAAGCGTCTCTGAGGGCAGAAAATTGATGTTAAGAACCCTGGTTTACCCACTGCTGGACCCCAAGACCAAGCACGGTGTTCCCGACCCAAGCAGGGCCTCGGAAGGGAAAAAGGGTTTGATTTTCTTCTCCCTCCACAGCCTATACGTACAGACGTCTGCGTTCTTTCATTCTCTTGGCTTTAAATGCTTTCTACACACTGGAAGCTTCCAAACCCACTCCTGCAGCCCAGACTCACAACTGCCTTGGATAGTCCACACCTAAGCAGGTGCCAGAAACGTAGCCCTGTCCCCTTATCACCGACATCTGCTCCTACCAGAGTGACCCTGCTCAGCCGCCACCATCGACCCTGTGCGTCCAGCCTGGACCCTGCAGCCTGGGACGTTAGGATGCTTCCCCCACGCCCCCTCAGGCCCACCCACCACAAGACCTGTGAGGTCTCTCACATCTGCCGCCTGCTCTCCAACTCCTCGGAGCCCAGGCTAGCCCAAGACCCCAGCATCTCCCACCCAGACCACGACACGGCCCCTGACGGCGCTGTCCCCTTTCCCTCAGGTCAACCTCTGCTTCATTCTCCACTGATCTTCTCACAAGTAATGTTGTCAGACTTAGCAAAAAAGAAAAAGAAAAAGATGCTCTGTTAAATTGAATCTCAGATGTACCATGAATGGTTTTTAGTACAAATATGTTTCAAGTACATAGGAGCCAGCAATTCCACTCCTAGGTGTATACCCAAGAAAAAAGAAAAAAGCATTCACATAATAGCTTGCATATGAATGTTTATGGTAGCTTCATTCATAAGAGCCAAAAGGTGGAAACAACCCACATGTTCAACAGATGAGTGGTTAAACAAAGGTGGTACAGCCGCACAGGAGAATATGAGAACAAATGAAATACTGATACATAACCTATAACGTGAGTGAACCTTGAAAACATCGCGCGAACTGAAAGAGGCCAGTTGCGAAGACCACACATTACAGGGTTCCACTCACAGGAACGTCCAGAACAGGGAAATCTGTAGAGAAGACACTAGCGGGTGCTTGGGGCCAGGACAGCGATGAGGGAAATGGGGTGGTGACAGCTAAAGGGTGAGGGTTTGCTTTAGTTTTTAAAAATGAGTGTGTTCTGAAATTGACTGCAGTAATGGTTGTACGCATACCTGTAGATATACTAAAAACCTTTGAAGTATACCCTTTAAATGGGTGAATTGTATGGTAAATGAATTATATCTCAATAAAACTATTTGGAAAAAAATATGTTCCATGCAATTTGGTATCTACTTATACTAAAAGTCCATTTCCTCTTTCTCAGAAATTCTAATTGAACTCAGCATCCTGAATACTATGTGGCAACCATAATTACAATAGAAATCAGATCATGCCACGTTCCTGCTGAGATTCCTTCAACGCCCTGCCTTTGACATTTAAAAACAAAACAAAACTTCTTCACAACCCCCAGGGTCAGGAAGGGTCTGGCCCTGGCCTCCCGTCCTGCTGTCCCCTGCGCAGCGCGTCCCTCCGGTCAGACGAGCCCTTCGCCAGCCCCGGCTCTGCCCCGCCTCCCTGTCCCCTCCGCAAGGGCGGGCTTCTTCAGACCCCAGGTAAGTTGTAATCTGAATGTTTCTGGTCAACAAAGTGCCAAAGGTGGTTAAAAAAAAAACAAATAGAACTTGAAGGGGGAATTTTCTAGCCTGGAAAAAAACCTGAAATAATCATTGTTTCTAATAGTTTTTTCCCCTTAATAAAGTCTTTGTCAGGTGTATTCCAAATGGATTCGATCCCTTTTGTGGAGGGGTGCATGGCCTCTGAGAGGTCACCTCTGACCTCTTTCCTGTAGGTAGGTCACACTTCCAAGCCCCACTCGACCCCGTGGTCACCCATCTCCACCAGGGCAACGTCGCCAGTGTCTCTCGGGCACCCCCAGCTGCAGTTGCTCCACTGATCTTGCCAGGAATCTCCTGCGGGGCCTGTGAGCGCCGTGAGTGCAGAGCCCGAGCTGGCGTGGCCATGTCACCCAGTGCCAGCTCCCCAGCACACCTGGCACAACGAGCGGCTCAACGTCTACACTCTCGGGGCAGTGCTCGGCGTGGCGCAGCGCTTCATAAGCACTTCCTATCAGAAGGGGGAGGAGGTTGAGCCACATTTTTTGAACCAACACTCATGGGAAATAGAGGGAATGTTAAGGCAGTTCTTGTCGCAGACTCCGAGAAGCAGCATCAAGGAACTTCATCAAGAGCTGGAGGTTGCGCCACGGGAAGTTTCCTAGACCTGCACCTGGCGACCAAGTCTCGTGAATCTCTCTCATCAACACCAAGCGCCAGGACAAAGGGTCTGTGCCTCACCAGCGTCTCCAGAGCCTTGCCCAGCTTGGCCAGGGCAGACCTCCCACCTGGCTGTCCCTGCCCATGAGTGGAGGAGAAGAGAAGACGGCCTGTCCCCGAGCCAGTCTCGGTGTAGACGTTCATCTGGCCACAGCTGCATTTGCATCTCATCCAGACGCCCCCACCCCAGCTGGCATCTGATCAACCCCAGAATAAGGGGCCAAGGCACAGTCTCACATCACCAAAGTGCCCAAAATGTTGCTAGTTCTCAGATTTCCTGCACAAGGATTGCTGTGTTATTTCTTTAACCCTCTGTTCAAAGTGTTGGCAGACTTAAGAAAGAGAAAGAGATTCTCTCTTTGCAGAATGGAAAAATCAATGGAATTTTTTTTCTTAAAAAGCGAGAACATATAAAAAGGAATCCATGGACAAATAATTCACTTGTACCAAACCCTCGAACCAACTTCCTCTCCATACCCTACTCCCCGCCCCAGTAAAAGAGAGAAGACAGGAATTGGCATCAAATCCATTCAAAAGATACCAGATAAAAAATACAGTTAGGGGTAAATAGCCTCAATATTAGAAATAAACTCTGAGTATTTCCGGGCTTTTTCCAGGCTAGAAAATTCACTTCTGATGTTGTTTGTTTTTCTTTCAGCCACTTTTGGCACGTTAGTTCATCAAAAACATTGAAATGGAAAAAAAAAACTTTCTAAAAGGTAGATAAAGACTGGTTTTACTTTCAAAAAAATTATAACCATTAGTGCCAAATTCCAGGAGCAGCAGGGGTCAGTGCTGCCTGCCCATGACGGAGACCCTTGACCTGGGCTCGAGAGCAAGAGCCCTGCCCGCGTCCCTCTCTGCGGCTGTGCTCAAGAGGGTGCCGCGGGGCCTCCCCTGAGACCTGAGTCCTTCATCTGCGAAGGTGGGACCACAGGTCCCAGAAGCTCCAAGCCCAGGACACCAAGGCACCGCCTCCGGCCCGAAGTGCAGTGTCTCCACCTGCTCGCTGCCCATCCGTGGATGCTCTAAGCAGGTATTCACCCCGGTGTAAACAGAATACTTAATTTTCTTTGTTAATCATCAGTTTTGAGCCAGAGGCGGGCACGTTTCCAAGCACTCAGTCACTGAAAGATTTTGAAGACAAGGCTTGAGGCGTTCAAGAGCTTTTCAAAATTAAGTCTTTTCATTTTCCTTCCGTCACTCGTACCTGGGGTTTCCTGTCAGCGCTGATCCATGGGAGGCTGGGGGGTTGTCGGGGCGGATGAGACGCCCCAAACGCTCACTCATTCTCCTGAAGGAAGCGACGGCACAGGGAAGGTAACGGGCCTCCCCAATCCTCCAAGTGACCAAGTGTAGAAAATCTGGGGATAAATGCACTTTTTAAAAAATTCACTTCATTTAATGAGTTGAAAATATCGACTCCTCAAGCTGAGGGGACACTGATGACAAGGAGCCCAGGACAGATGTGGGTGCTGCAGTCGGTGCAGCCGAGGCCTCTCGTGCTTCCACACGTCGGGCTGGACCCTGCCCAGGCCGGCACCCCCGCCCCACTCCTGGACTCCCATTTGTTACAACACAAAAGTCCGGCACGGTAACAGCACCCTCAGGAACAACCTGTCCACTCAGGTATGTTTTTCGCCAGCATCTTCTGCAATTTCATGAGGCTTGAAATGAGCCTTAGCAGCACTAGGGGGACGTGACAGCAGGCAGATTTCAGGAGCCTGTCACCTCCAACCCCACCCGGACCCTCCGCTGTCTGGACACCTCTCGGCCAGGCCCTGCCGTGGCTCTCCATGGCTCGTGGGGCCCCAGCCTGCAGACTGCTCAGCCCTTCTGGTGTTCAAGCCGGGCCTTCAAAGAAGTCTTTCCTCCTGTAGAAGTACCACACGACATGCGTCCTGGGAGGAAAACTAAAGAGAAACCAAGATTTCCAGCAGCTATTTCCAGTCATTTCCATAGACACTCTGCCAAGGACCTTTTGTTTTGTTTTGTTTTAAGCCTGTTTTGCTTAAGGTAATAGAAATGCTGGGACCCTCCTGGGATTGTGACGCTAAGTGATTCTGCTACCTGGCTGCAGACTCTATGAGTATCTTGTCAGCTAGTTTGTCTGGAGCGTTTACAGTGAGTCGCAAATGATGCGCTCTGACATCTGTCACTGGAGAGGAGCCCGCGCCCACTCATCTCCTGCTCTATAATTTTCCTTAAGTGCTGCCTTTCAGGCCACGGACAGGCGGCCTCCGTGTCACCAGAGCAATTCTCCGCCCCGGCACGTCTCGCATCCTCTGGTTCCCTTTCTGGCACGAGTCTCAGCAGGGTTAAATGCCCCCTCGCACCCTTGGATCGATCGAGGGCTCTGACCTCTGGGAGACGCTTTCACCGCCCGCCCGCCCCAGCCTGGTCCTCCAGCCCTCCCCGCCCAGGCTTTGTTTAGGGAAGTCTCGAGGACGGCCACCTCTGATTCAGCCCTCAGTAAAGAAGAGGCCTGGGCTGGAGCAATAGAGCAGAGGGAAGGAGGGACGCAAGAGGAAAGACACAAATCAAGGCCATGAACAGCACGCTCCTGCCATCTTACACACAACAATTACTGAACGCAGAACAAAGAAGATGCATAGATTCTCCTCCAGAAACGCTGCCAGAGGCCAGGTATCAACATGAAAGAAAAATACTACGTAGCAGGAGAAATGCAGAAAAACAAAGGTGTCTGGATGAACCAGACAAGCTTGGGGACACCCAGCTCCTTCCCCTTCGTCACATGCTTCCTCCAGGAACTTATTGAACTCGCTATTAGAAAGGGGTGCACAGGCAGGAAAAGCGCGACAGAGCCCAGATATAGAGACACACATAAAGCATGCAAGATCACAAGCACATAAAACAAATCAAAATAAATCTGTCATATTACTATATTTACTTCTTTGTCCCTCCTCTGCCGGGTGGCTGGGTAATAAATCTCCCACGGAGGAAGGGAAGGTGGCGAGTGAGCCCAGGTAACATATCCTGAGATTTCGAACATAAATATGGAGTTGGAGGGGAGGCAAGGAGCCGGTAATGCGTCCGCTCCTTTGATAAGTTAATACGTCCTCATAGCATAAGGCACCGGCGAGCCTGACATTCGAATCATTTATGGCTTGGGGGAGAAATGGCAGCAGTCTTATTTTTTTTCTGGAAAAGAACCCACATGTCTTTATAAGCAGGGAGAGTGTCATTGATAGTGCTCGGGAGCTTTTCCATTTCGGCCATAAACCATGTGTTTGGGAGCCGGGCCATTTCTGCCAGGGAATTATCATGCGACCGAGTTCCAACTGGAGCGCGCCCACCATCCCGGCACAGCGCGCCACCGCCCACCACCCCGGCACAGCGCGCCACCGTGGGCCTGTGGCCTGTGGCACCCAGCAGATTTCAGCCCAGCATGGTCACCGGAAGGCTTGGTGGCACATGCACTGTCAACATACCTCTCCTGTGTCAGGTGGCTGCAGGCTTGGCAGGACAGGGACATCACCAAGACACCTGGGAGGTGCACTCTTCTCGTCCGATGTTCATGGTGTGTGGTCAGAACAAAACTGACTCTGCACTGATTTTCTTCAGGGTTTCTTATGTCAGTTTGATTGTCCTAGCGGCCATAAAAGATTGAAAAATACGCACAGGCTCTGGTTCTATATTGTATATTTGAGACGTGGCCAACCTTACTGTGTTACCACACAGAGCATCTTAACACCTGCAGGCATTACCAGTCTGCCTCTGCCCTCATGGCCCCAGCACCGCGGAGTGTGGCCTGAGCAGGTCTGTGGGCCCAGAAAAGGAAGGAGACCCGCCCTTGGGAAGCACACTCTTCCTCGCACAGTGCCAGCTGAGAGTCGGTCGTTTTAGCTGTCAGGGTTGATGAGGGTGCAGGAGGCGGAGGGGCTCAGGGAAGCAACAGCTGGGGCTGGGGCCACCTCCCCTGCCCAGGCACCCCTCCCAGCGTCAGGATTCGGCCTGGGCCCCAGCTTCTCGGCGCCCCAGCCCTTTGCTACTTTAGATACAAAGGAACTGAAACTCTCACCTGGAATTGTTTTCTCCTCCCAAATCTTGTTACCCAAACCCACCTGCTTCTGTCAGAGCAGAGGAAGCCCACCGTTCTCCCCAGGGCCCCCGCCTTCAGCCTCCCACCCCCAATCTAGTTCACCTGCTCAGGCTCCCGCCTGCCCCAAAGTCCTGGTTCCTCCCTCCCCGCCGTGCCCAGACGCAGTCGCCACAGTCTAGGAGTTTCTTCCAGGTGTCTTGGGAAGCCGTTTCCTCACCTTCCTTCCTCCCACCCTTGGCTTCTCACCCTGAGGTTCCCCAAAACCTCGGTTCTGGGTGCCTCCACCTCCTCCCACGCCCCTCTTCCTCCCGAGACGCCAGCGCTCCCCCTGCTGCACAGTCGGTGGGCGCTGTCTTGTCTTCCCCTCCCGGCCTCCGGATGCCATCAGGCGCCCTTCTTGCTGTGCCTCCTCCCTCGGCTTCAAGGCAGAACTCTCTGGGGACGCCTCTCTGGTTGCTGCATCTTCATCTCCTTGGAACCAGACGGAGGGTGCAAGGCCTGGCCTCCGAAGCGTGGTCCTTGCAGCAGGAGCTGCGGGAAATGCAGACTCTCAGGCCGCACTGCTCGCTCACTAAAGCCGAGTCTGCGTTTCAGCAAGACCCCCGGGTGACTTGCACACACGTTAAATCCTAAGAAGCACTGTCGTGGAGCAGTGCCTCCCCCGTTTAGTTAACCATGGGATTCACGGGGGCACAGGGGTTGGGGGGCTCCCCCCTCCCAAGGGAGAGGAGGATGCCCTCCGCCTGGTGTGAGGGCGATCGCTGCTCCTACCCCCGTTCTCCCTGCCCCGCCTGCTCCCACGATGACCTCCCGAGGTCGCATCAGTCCTTCTCCTAATGACTCTGACCTGTATCCCCCGCTCCATCAGGTTTCTCTCCCAGATTTCAGGTACCCATCTGTGTTAGTGTCCTGGGGCTGCCACGACAGAGCACCACAAACTGGATGGCTCAAAACAACAGAAATTTGTGTAGTTCTGGAGGTCAAAAGTCAGAAATCGAGGTTGTCGGCAAGGTTGGTTTCTTCTCTCCCACCTTCCAGTCGCTGCCAGCAACCTTGGCACCCCTGGGCTTCTGGCTGCATCACTGCACTCAGCTCTATGTTTTCCCTGAGCTCGGTGTCCTAATCTTTCTCTCCTTTCCCTTGTAAGACACCAGCCACTGGGTTAGGGACCCACCTTAATCCAGCATGACCTCATCTTAACTTGACAGTGTCTACAAAGACCCTATTTCCAAATAAGGGTTAGAATTTGAATATATATTTGGGGGAAGCAATTCAACTCACAGCAACATCCACCTCCCTGGCAGCGTCGCTGGGTAGTCCCATGTTCCCCTTAAATCTGGTGTGTCCAAACCGAACGTGGCACCCCCTCTCTGCTACCAGCTCTGATTCTGTCCCAGCGAATGCACCCACACTGGGCATCAGTTCCAAAATCCCCACCTCCCGCCTGCCCCAGCCAGCACGTCACTTTGCACCTCTCTCTTTCTCTCTCTCTGTTCCTGCTGCCCCAACCTGAGTCATATCCCTGTCGTCTCTTTCCTGCGTTGCTAACCTTCCCTCTGGTCTCACCTCCAGGCTGGCTTCCTCCAACCCACTGCAGGCAGAGTCCTCTTGCTAAACACAACTCCGATCTTGTCGCTTCCCTGAAAGCCGTGGTTGATGATTTTGAGTTAAAGACCAGACCCCCCCGTGGGTTTTCTAAGCCCAGGATGCCCTGCCCACCCCACGGCTCCAGACTTGCCCCACCCTGCCCGCCTCCTCCTGCTTGTCCCCAGCCATGGGCTGGCACTACCTGGTGGGGACCCACACCTTCTCATCTTCTAGGTTTCAGCTTATATGTCACCTCCTCTGGGAATCTATCTCTGAGGCCCAACTGTAGCCTGGGACCCCTGCCCTTTGCGTCTGGGGTGCCAGGTATTCACTCTCAACACAAGACTTTGCCCACGGTGTTGGAAGTGCCCACTGGCTGGTCCCAGGACCCCATTATGATGTGTGTTATGACGGGAGGTGGCTGTCCTTCCCCTCACGGCTGTGCCGCCCCAGTGTCAGGCATGTAAGAGGTGCTCAGGAGATGTCTGTAAACTAAATTGAGTAGAAGGAAACAAAGAAGGTCCTGCTCTTAGTTCAGAGAAAGGTCTCAGGCTCAACAGACTTTCCAGGACAATGAGCCTTCCCGGGGAATACAGACTTCCTGGCTGAAATCAGTGGCTTGGTAGTTAATTGCCTTGTACACTGTTTCCTGAAGCTCGTAGCTTGGGAAATGTGCTTAACTACCCTGTTCATCATTTCCCCATCAGCCCCGATGGAAAGGTGATAACCGACTGTCGCAATAAAATGCGCTGGAAATCTAGAGGATGCTAAAGTTCGTTTTGCTATTTTCCACAAAGCAAATTATGTAATCTAGTCTTTGGCCCTCTCAAGTCTAAAAAAGATAATCCAGCCAGTCTTTTATAGGTTCTTCTTTGAATTATTTAAGAGAAAGCAGAGAATGTGTTTTTTGGATGGGTCCTACCCCTAAGGAGCCCTTTACCTAATTAATTCCCATAAAAGTACTGTGAGTTAGGTGAAATGAGTTAAAAGTCAGACCTAATTCACTAGAAACCAGGGGACCACATCTCAAAAATCACCCTCCCAAGTGGAACCAAATCAGGGTCTCCACAGAGAGCTCCACCACAGAATGGGGCACGGAGGGGTGGCTCCTCCCCACACTCCCCACTCTCCCCACCCTCCGAGGCAGAGGTGCCACCATCGCAGTCACGGTACTGATTTGCCTTCAGCCTCTCTCCTCCCCTGGGCTGCCGTCCCAGTGCCCCACAGCCTAGCACCGTGCCTGGGCCCAGGGCAGGCCCCAAACATCACCACGTGGGTGACCACAGACAAGTGGTGGCCACCAACCAACGGGGCCAAAGACTCCCCCACTTTAAAAGTTGCCGTACACGAGAGTCGCATCCCACCCTCTACAGCTTTGCAGGACGTGCACATCCAGGCCGTTTGCCCTTGGTCTTGAGAGGAAGGACCTTGGACCTTCCTGACAGCACAGCACCTCGGAGTCCTGCGATGGCCCCACCCTGTGTACTCAGAACCCCAGCAGATCACATTCACGGAGCAAACGTTTGCCCTGACAACCAGCCACGAGCGGATGACGGGAACACGCGCAGCATGCAACGCACAACACAGAGACTTCAGCGTCACGCACAGCCACATAGACATTACGAGGAAGTTTTGGAGAACAAAACAAGCACAAGGCAGCAACACAAAAGGAAACAATGGATTTGAAAGATGAAGAGAAACTCCCAAAAGTGCAGAGCTGCAACATAATGTTCTAGACGGTGGGTTCCAGAGGACAATGGAACAAACTGAAGTCTGAAGGGGAGGAGCCCCAGCCAGGTCACAGCAGCCCTCCTTGAGAACGCAGAACTGCATGCTTCTTCCACGGGGATGAGGATGTTGGCGTGTGCTGCTCAGGCCCGTGGGCAGGTCCAGCCTCTGAGGCCATCCCTGAACCCTCCCTGTGCTGCCCCAACCCCAGCCCCTGCAAGGGGCCTGTCAGAAGCAGGAGGTGATATGGATGCCATGCCTAGGATAACCTTGAACCTTTTACAATCATTAGCAGTGGTAGCAAAAACACCTTGCAAAGCCCGCCATCACAATGGCACACCACTGTGGGATGATGCCACCAGCCAGGTCAGCTGCACCCAAGTCTGGCACTTGTTACAGCACCCAGCGGGCCGAAGGGTGGCTAATCCAATAGCAAGGCACCGTTCAGAGAAAGGAAATGGTACCCACCCCCAGGGAACAGGAGACAAGCAAGCAACCCAACCAACACACCGCACCTCCCCTGACTCTTCATCTTAGAATCTTCACCCGCTGCAACCACACATTTGATCTGTGGTGGACACGGAGATGTGCCACGCAGACCCCCCTTCAGGAAAGGCCTCGCTGATCCTGTGCAGGAAGGAGGTCAGCCGGCCGTCTCCAGCTGTTAACTCCTGCCGTTCACCTCAGCTTTGGGAACAAGGTCGAGTTCTCCTGGGGCTGGTCTATGGCCAGAGACTGAGCAAGGCGGGGGTGGCTGAAGTCACGCTCTTCCTGGGGTGGCTCCCAGATAAGAGGTAGCGGGGCAGTCATCGTAGTGTGGGGCATTTCCATCCAACACAGGCCGCCTCTGGTAGGCGCCTTTGCTCCCTGCTTGGGTTGACACTGACGTCGTCCACCCTGCATCATATCCAGCAGCGTCCTGCCCCCTGTGCAGCAGCCTACACCTCCTACATGTTTCGTGTCTAGTCTTGTGTCTTCATTCAACTTGGCTGAGAAGTCATGGGCAGGGCCAAGGCTGGCCAAAACTCTTTACAGCAGGTGATTATAGAGAATCACCACGAAAAACACATCTTGCCTCAAAACTTAACCCAATAAGAAGCATCACTGGTTTTATGGACTTTTATCTTCTTGGGATGCTAGTGTAGAAGCACATGGTACTTCAGTGAGCATCCCAGGTAGCGTTTGCCAAACTGCGCTTCACCAAGTGATATTAAGAAGAGTTCCTTGAGTAAAGAGTTCGGTATAGAAATTCAAAGGGAAAATCCTGTGCTTTTGCCTTTTTTAAAGATCCACAATGTACAGTTCTGTAGTATGTTGCTGAGAAACCTTGCAGTTAAGAAGTCTTTTTTGACCTTGTTTAATCCACCATTTTCCAAATAAAACTGACTATGGAAACTTATTTCCATACAGGTATGTCTTAACATCTCAACCACCACTAACGTTCTAGGAAACACAGCTCAGACACTGTTGGTCAAATGTTTTCTCCTTTCTTTTTAAACAAAATTACTGTTTCTTAAAAATGTTATGTAAGAACACATCATCAGTTAGATGAAGAGAAGAAATGAAAAGAGGGACCCATAATCCCACACTCAAGCATAACTGTTATTATTTCAAGGTATTTTCATTCATGCTTTTTTTCTCAATGAAAAACAATGGTTGGAGGAGTTTGACTACATCAGAACTTCTTCAATGCCCTTCCCCCGCCCCGTGGCTTCTGGTATTTCTGCTGTGTCCGCAATCACTCACTCGCACGTCTGCCAACTCTCTCTAACCATCCCTGGAATCCTGCCCTGGTTGTCCTTTTGCTGCACCCACACGCAAACCCCTCATCCTGGACCAGCGCGTGCCTGAGGTCTTCTACCCACAGCCTGGGAGGCTGAGGCTGGCTGGGGAAGGCACCGCCAACACAGCACCCCCAGCTAAGGCCCTGCTCCGGCGGAGCTGGTGTCCTCGTCGGGGAGAGAGCCCATAATAAATGGAAGGTACGTACATATGATTTCAAGAGGAGAATCGAAAGGCAGGGGAAGGGAAAGAGGATTAGGAAGCAATATTTTTTATGCAGGGTGGTCCAGGAGGTCACTTCTAACCAGGTGACATTTGAGGAGACCTGAGAAGGAAGTGAGACGACAGGTCCCGTGACTGTCAGAGGGAAGGAGAGACAGCTGCTGCCACAGCGCAGTGGTGGGAACAGGCCGCTGGGTGTTTCTGATGAAGAGCAGCAAGGAGGCCGCCGTGTCAGGGTCGGTGCGGGCAGAGGGGATGGGTGGAAGACTGGATCAGGAAGGTCAGCAGACCGGAGAGCTCAGGGTCCAACAGGCCACGGAAGGACAGTGGGTTTTATCACAGCTTCTTCTGGGAAGGAATTCCACTGTCAAATACATCTGCAAAAAACTAAGTAAGTTGACGATTTCTTAGTGTTTCTAATATTTCAAATCTGCTTTCCTCACGGAACTCTTTGGTCAATGGACCTTTATTCACATCTTTATGTGGAAACCAGTTTGGAAATATGGCCTCAAATATGAACTGGAGAAATGTTATTGACTCTTCTAGTAACAGCTGATGCTGTTAACAAACAGTTCTATGTTCCAATTGTTCATAGAAATGCTTTTTTTAAAGGATTTGTTTAATTTCTTTGCTAGCAACAATGAATTAGGAGCTTATAAATAGAAAGTAAGACTAACATAGGTATGTATGTGCTACTATTTAAGCAAATAAGCCTTTTTTAAGTTTTCTGACAGTCAAGTGCAGGCAGTGAGATGTCCCTACCTTTCTTGTGTCTGCCTGCCTGAGATCAGCTAGACCTCAGAAACACTTCTAGTGTTTCTCAGAAAATTTACATTCTGAGGTTATAGAAATTCTATAAACAGTATGACACAGCATAATCTGCAAAACCCAGAAAAGTTCAAAATTTCCCAAAAAAAAATTTACAAAAAGAAAAAGAATTATTTTCTTAATCCATAGTCATTTTTTTGTTACAACTCCGTGACAGAAATACTTCGGACAGTAAAGAATATGGAAAATGCTTGTTGATATTATTCGCTAATAATGAAAACAAAATAGGAATCTCCAGACTTTATCGAGTTGATGTAGTTTCCATACCTCCCACTAGGTAATATTTGTGACATCACGTGTTTCTTCAACGTGATGCTGACAGATCACTCCAGAGTCCACGCAATCCTGATCAGTACTCTGGGGCTCAGCCCACATCTAATAACAGCAATTTCTACCACCCCCATCCTTCACAACCATCTTAATTAGATCAAATGACCAATGTGGAAACAACTAGCTAAGTTCTCTGAAACATGCTAGTAAGCAGTTATTATCCCCTTGCTTTCAAAATATCTGATAATTAAAGTAAATTCAGCCCAGTGTTTTCAAATAAATTCGATGTCCATAGAGAACTATCATGAAAAAGTGCACATTTTAAAATTTTTCTAAAAATTACAGCATATAGTCCCCAGACAGAATGAAATGGCCTACTGGAGACAACAAAGAAACTATTCTCTAAATTTTTTTCTTGATGTGCATAGAAAGTTAAAATAGCCAACAAGCTGTTTGAATTTATCACTTTGGACTCAGGAAACCTGAAATCATGAACATATCATAGAGAAATTGTAATTTATTATTTTGTACTTAAAGAAAGTAAAATTATTTAGATCGGAAAGATGTATAATATCAAGTACATAATATATAAATAATGCTAAAGCCAAGAAAAATGAACATGGCTGATTGTTGTGGGGTTTTTTTCTCTTATTTTCAAGATATTAGAAAAGTAAAATTAAAAGCAAAATTTTAAAAAATTATGAGTCAGTAGATCACTTATAACCACAGGTGCAAATAAAAGTTTTTCAAGTACTAAGTTAAGAAAATTCAACAGTATATTAAAAGAATAGAATACTACAACTTAGGAAGTTTTACCCAAGAGAGCAAATGAAAAGCCTCCATAGGATGTGTCATAAATAACTCAATATGTGCTAACATAATTTCTATAAAAAATTCTGATAAAAAAATCTTACAAAAGCATTCTTGCTTAGTATGATAAAAAATTACAGTCTTAAGCCATCCTTAAACATTATATTTATAGTGAAATGCTGGAGTTGTTCTCATTAACACTAGGAAAAAAGTTCTGATGCTCATTATCAACCTTATTAATTGTTATTCTGGAAGTCCAGGCCAGGCAAATAAGAAAAAAGGGAAAACTTATAAGTAGTGGGTTCTCAAACTTACTAGTTCAATCCTTTTGTTTCAACAACTTCACTGAGATACAATTTGTATACCACATAATTCACTCATTTAAAGCATAAAATTTGAGAGTTTTTAGTGTATTCACGGGTATATGCAACCATTACCACAAGCAATTTTAGATCAATTTTAGAACATCTTCTAAATGTTTTCTCAAAAAGAAAACCCAGACCTTTAGCTGTCACCCTTTTTTTCCAAATAAAATATTCGATGAAATTCTAGAATGGATGGCCATGGAGCTGCTGTGACCAAGGTGCAGGTGGGACCCCCAAGTTGTGCCCACACATCCTGCCCCCTTGCACCACTGGTGACCCCAAACCCCTCCATGGGGTCTTACAGCTCCACAGACAACAATTTGAAAACCCCTGATAAGGTCCAAGTCCATTTGCATGCTCTACAATTCTATTCTTTCAATGGCGGAATGGTCACAGAGGAAGTTAAATTTTTAGGACAGTGATGATCAAAGAGACTTTTGAGTTTTCTTGCATTTGTTATTTGTAGGAGTGGGACATAAACAGATATAGGAAAGGTAACAAGGACTTTTCAAAGCCTAGTTCATCATGTCGGGATGATTTGCCTCCAAGAAGCAAAGGATGGGATATTGAGGCATCCAAGCCTTTGACGCTGTAAAGTTTCAAACAAAGGAATAAGCTTTGGGAAGCCCAGAGGGTGGAGTTATAAGATCCTCTGGCACATGGGTAGGTATGGGGTTAGGGGTGTGTTGGAATCCCAAAGTCTCAAACATACGAGGAGGCAGCCAACAGCAGAGGGAACGTCCCAATGTCACGACAAAGCTTCAAATGCCTAAGGTGGATTCACAGAGAAGCAAATTCCTGGGAAGCACTGAAGCCCTGCAAGGCTGGCGTGCAGGCTCCAGTTAGACACCTGCCACGGCTCCATCCCCAACATTCTCCCCTCTGTTTGCTGAGAGGTAGTTTTTCCAAAGCAAGCAACATCTAATCTTACCATGGATGTCAACAGGATGACACCGTCTGCTTTACATTCATCTCAGCAAGGGAATACCAGTAATGTCACATCGGATGACATTTACTGTTAGTAACACCTTGAATCTGTAACCAACAGCAGTGGTCAACCAAGCCTTCCGTCTGAACTGAAGACTGGAAAGGGACTTCAGAGAGATCCTTGGAACCGTGAATTATTCAAAACAAAAGTTATGTACATATGCATATTCTTTTTAGTTATTATAATGAAAAAATATTTAATTGCCCTGATATTTAATTTTTATATTATGTACTTCTCAAAAATTTGGAGAGATTATCACTCTCACTAGTCCAAAACACCACAGTTTTCCTTTACTAACATATTATACTTATTAATTGTGAACTCCTAATGACATTCCCTTTCCCTAAAAGAAAGGAAATAATAAAAAATCACTTTCTAATCATAAAAATCAATGCATATGAGAGACAGACAGCGGGGATAGGATGTGTGGCATGGTGTCCCTGAGAGGGGCTTTGTTGTGGTGGCAGCTTTTCCTCCAGTGCCCGGGAGCTGAGCGCGCTCTAGCAGGAGGGGTGGCGGGAGCCAGCGGCTGCCTATGCCCCGGCCTCGTGGCTTGCGTTCTGCCTCCGCTGTCTACAGCAACAGGACCTGACAATTTGATTGGCGCTTCACATTCGTTGGTCAGATTTTCCGATGTTTATTCCCTCGTAGTGGCCTTTGTGAAGCTGTCAGTGTCTGCCTTTCATAAAAGATGGTGGCAATTCTTGAGACAGGATGTTTCCTCATTATTTGCAGCTCTGATTCAAGCCACACAGTCTCTCGAAGCTTGCCTCCCTCTTATTCCTCCTCTAGCTGTTACCTGCTGTGGCTCAGTCACACCTAATTGCTCCTCTGTTGTGTGCACGGTAGAAGGTGTGTCCCATTCCAACACACTCCCCACATAGGCACCTGGGGAGCCTGATGGCAGTCCGGCTCAGTGAAGAGGGAGATGTTCGTTTGGACCACCAATTTCCACCCAGGCTTTATAAAATCTTCAAGTCATTTCTTTCCTGGGACTTGAAATCTACTTCCCTTCATAGTTGAAATGTGTCCAATAAATGCATATTCCTTCTTATTTCTTGGAAACAAATTAAGTCATTCCATTGCATCAGCGAGGATCACTACCGTGCCAAGGAAGTTAGGCGCCAATTGTGAGGCGAGTCTCACTAACATTGCACAGATCTCCTGAAGAGGTTTGCCTTTGGCTATGGAAGAAGAGAATGTCATCTATTTAGACAATATATGCTTGTTTCTTGACTGATAACTAGTTTTCTGTGGCAACTTTCCAGGTTGAACTCATGGGCTTTTGATCTATAAATGCAGAAGACATGTTTCAGAATTCTGATTTCTTGAGAAGTCTGAGGCCTGAAGAACAATATGTGATTATACATCCTTCTCTCCTTCTGGCTGTCTGGGGTGTCCTATAACCCTAAGGCCACCTGCATGTGGTCCAGACTGCCCACTGCTGCAGGCCAGGCCAGCCTCCTGGGGCCTGGCTCCCATACGATGCTGCTTTCTCTGTCTCACAGACCTGGGGGTGCTAGCGCCTGTAATTCTGCTCCACCTCGGGGTGTTTGTATCTGCCCCTTAATCCCAGCTCCCCAGTACTACCTGGGATAAAGCTGCAGTTGGAAGCAACTCTTTTGGCAGCTTGATTTTCAACTTCAGTTCGTTTTCCCCAAATGCCTGATGTACATTAACTGCTATCACACTTGACATTCATCTATTTGGGAACAATGATTTGAATTGAAAGCTCTCACCTCAAACAAAAAAAAAAATAACCATAGAATATGTTTCCATGTAAGTCTTCTGAGAAATTATCTGATTTTGCAGCAGCAGCCATTGATTTAAAATAATACTAGTGCGAGACAGAACCAATCAGTAGACTCTCCTGACATAAGTTAAACATCTTTACTCCCTAAAATAGAATTATGTATGGTGAGGAAATGTATTGGAGCGAAATTATTTCTGAATATAACAATGACAATGCAATTTCCTGGATTTATGATGGGCACTTTGGGAATTGTGTAAGTGGCCTAAAAGAGTTAATGTCCCTCCCAAAGTGCTTTATTTTAATGTTTGGGAAGTTTATAATCTAGTATACTATGCTGCTTTACAGAAATAGCTCACCATTACAAGCCTTCATCCACATGAAAATATTTTCTTTTATGGACGAAGATGCTCTCCCAACAAAAATATTAAATGCAGCAAGTTTGGAACTTCCTAAATCCAATCACTTAAAAAATTTACAGTTCTCACATTAACACAATAATAAAAATAACATATATAGGTATCCACCGTCATTCTGGCCAACGGGCCGTTTCAATGGTTGGTTGAACAAGGAAAAATTGCATTTTCCCTTCACCCAAGCCGCCTTCTCTGCCATTTGCAGCTTCTCTCTGTAGTGTCACTACCAATCCGCCATTAGCAAAATGTAGGGAAACTGGAAAAAGGAGAAGAAAGATTACAAATTGTCCATGAAAAGTAGTAGAAACAAAGATCAGGTCTTAACTGGGGAGCAGCACAGCTGGGCCAGAGCGTCTGGTCATCAGAAAAGTTGGAATTGAAACAGTCAGGAGAGGAATAGAAACGATTATCACAATAACTTGGGGAAAACATCTTGAAAGTGCAAAGATGACTTAAATTGGATATGCTAAACAGGACTCTTACTCCTAATTTCTGAATGAAAAGATGCTACTCTTCCAGAAGAAAGACAAATATTTGTGTTTCAATGATGCTTATAATCTGTTCCCTCACCAGGCTTCCATAAATCATCTGCACAGGCGGCACACCCTTGGAGCCACTGGAGGCGTTATGGGAGCAACACGCCTCCCTCCTCCCCTCAGGCACGGTAAATACAGTCCATTGTCAGCTAGCAACCGTGGTTCCAAGTCCAAGGCCCCAGAAGTTGGAGACCAGACTAAGCGCAGAACAGGATCCAAGCTCAGATGTTCCTTGAAAAGTTTGACTCCAGCTCTCCTGGCTTCTCGAGGCCGCCAACTTGGAATGGAAACCTCCAGAGAACGTGTTTTCTTACAAAATTTACAAAGAGCTTTGCTGCGAGCCAACAGCTGGAAATGCCGTGAGAGCAGGCACTCTTGGAGATCTGATTTCTTACAGCATTTTGGCACCTCTGGTTCGGCTCCTTGGCAGGCAATGAGAAGCCGGAGAGGCAATAAAACATGGTATGCTCCCAGGACAGCTCTGGGCCAAGGCTCCTTCCCGGAGAAAGGCTATCTGACGCCAGGACAAAGGCTGGACCACGTGCTTTGGCTGCTCTCGGGAGAAAGGACACAAGGGCTGTCTCCGGAGGGATGCTCCGAACCAACACTCGCCTTTCCCGGCACAGGCGCCCGGGAAGCTTCCCCTTTGCTGGGTCAGTCAACGCACACGGGGTTTCTGGACTGCCCTGGCCATGACCAAATTTAGGAACACAAATGATTGTGCAAGCAGCCACTGCAAATCGAAGCTTAATTTGCCACTTCAATCCTAAAGCAACTTTGAACAAGTAGTATCCATTCCCCAATTATTTCTAAAATAACTGGAAACAATTATGCCAGTTAGACTTAGGGACCTGTGGTTCTTCCTGTGTTTATACTTCCCTTATTTTTACCTGCTTGATTCTACCCTTCTTTTTTTTACCATTTCCACTCAAGAGAACAAAGGATGAGACGCGAAGGAGCCACGGTCTACAAACTTGGGAGAGGTTGTCCCGTTTCCACTGCTGGCACAGCGGAAACCCCACCTGATCAGACGACGATCACCTCAACTCTAACTCATCAATGGCTTAATCATTCTCCCTGGCTAGGAAAATTAGTGTCTGTTCAATTTTAGATTCCAGAGAGGAACGGGCAAGCTCAAATCTTCTGACAGCCGACGTATGACTACCACCAAGTAGATCCAATCTAGGACGACTGTTTGCTCCAACACCCTGGTCCCAGACTGGCCCCCCATTGGGAGTGGAGCATGAAAACCCCACTATAGACAGAGCCATTTTGGCCAAGGTAAGGCATGAGACCACACTGACACTTGACCCACTGAAAACATTTGGGATGGTAGGGTCACCAGATATGACGCAGGATGCCCGGTTTAATCCGAATTTCAGATAATGAATAGTTTTTTAGTATGAGTATATCTCATGCAATATTTGGGATATACTTACATTAAAAAGTGATTCGCTGTTCATTTGAAATCAGATTTAACTAGGCATTCTGTATTTTTATTTGCTAAATCTGGCAACCCTAACTTGGGGTTGCTGTTAATAATGAAGCGGCCAAGTACAGTCATGCCCAGAACAATCAAATCACACTGGGAGCCAGTGCAAGTCCCCAAGACAGAGCAGATATGACAAGGGAGTAGCAAAAATTTCACCTCCAACTCCTCCCTCGCCCACACTGACTCCAAGGACCTGCGAGTGACGCTCTGTGCCTTGGAAACAGCTTTCTCAGGAAATTAAGCCAGGATGCCAGAAGCCAGAGAAGGAAAATAGATCCAATTTGAAAAGAGCAAATCATACTTTAAATAAGGAAATTTCATTAACTAAGAGCAGAGAAACTAGAAACCACCACCTTTTCAGGATAGCTAGGGGGAAATGTGTCTCCTAACAGAAAAAAATAGAGAGAGAGAGAGGGGTGGGGGGAGGACACCCAGCCTCCCTGGAGCCCCTTTCGTTGATGCCTGCGATTCACTGGGTGTAGCAAGATTGTCTGGTGGGTTTGGGGGAACAAGCCCTGTGTGCTTCCCTTGTGGAGCTTTTAGAATTCCTTTGTTAGGATTATTATGATGATTTGTGTATCAGGAATACAGTGCCATGGCATAAATTCTGAGAACTTCAGAAAAGGAGAAAGAGGAGAATAAAAATCACTGACACTCCTGAGATTAGAAGATAACCACTGCATTTCCTTCCATCGTAATCTAGGCACATACACCACTTTTACGCGTTGGAATTACAAAGCACATAACATCATTTGCAACCTACTTTGATCATTTAATATATTGTGAATGTTGTTGCATGTGTTTAGTGTCTGAGAACATGAGTTTTAACGACTATTTAGTATTCTGTTGCTTTTAATGGACCACAATTTATTTAACTCGTTTTCTCTCATTGGGTATTTACGCCGTTCCCCATTTTTCACTATTACAGAGAGCACCACACAGGGTCTCCTTGTGCAGACAGCTCTTTACGATTCTCTAATTATTTCCGTAAATACCTGGAGGTGAGACTCCTAGGTCACAGGGTATCAATAATGTTAAGATTTTAATTCATATTGTTAATTCATCCTCCAGTAACACTTATGCACCATATATAAGAATTGCTGTTTTCCCATAACCTTGCCAACACTGGGCATTACCTCTTTCAAAAATCTTTACTGATTTGATCAGCCAAAAATAACTCTCATTATTTAAAATTGCATTTTCTCACAGCTAATGGGATGAACATTTCTTCAAATGTTTATTGAGCATTTGTAGCTCTTATTTAAGTAATGCTTTTTCATGTTTTTAGGCATTTTTCAAAACTTTTACTGAATTATAAGGGTTTTTATGTATTATATAAGGTGATAATCCTTTATGTAACAATATGCTACAATGTGTTCCTATTTATCTGTTAATATCAGCTAGGGTGTAATTTGGTGTTGAGAACTATCAAATTCTTATGTAGACGAATCTCAATTATTTTCCTTTGTGATCTCTCCCTTGTTCTTCCACTCCTGCCCTGAAAGCAAGTAAACATGCAGCCCTCATTGGTGATTCCTCCAGTTCTCCTACACTTACCTTTTTAATCTGCTTAAATGAATTGTCATCTAGGAGAGATAGAGGGATACTTTCCCAAATAATTAACCTGCTGTCTCAAAATTATTTCCTGAGTAATCCAAACGTTTCTCCATGTATTTAAAATGCCACATGCATCATATGCTAAGTGAGTGGGGGATCAGATGCCTCTGGCCACTCTCCTGTCCCCCCCCCCACCCCCCACCGTCTGCCTGTCTACTCGTGCACCCACACGCTGCCACGTGACCACTGACGCTGTTCTTAATTACAGCCACGCCTCGGAGATGTCCCAGGTTCAGTTCCAGACCACCACAATAAAGTAAATGTCACAGTACAGTGAGTCACACAATTTTTTTGGTTTCCTAGTACATATAAAAGTTATGTTCACACTATACTGTAGTCAGTTAAGGGTGCGATGGTATTATATCTTAGAAAATAATAAACATACCTTTATTAAAAATACGCTATTGCTAAGAAATACTAGCAATCACGATTATCTGAGCCTTCAGCGAGTCATAATCTTTTTGCTGGCGGAGGGTCTTGCCTCAGTGTTGATGGCTCAGGGTGATGGTTGCTGAAAGTGTGGCCGCTGTGTCAACTTTTAAAAATATGACAACAGTGAAGTTTGCCCCATCAATTGGCTCTTCCTTTTGTGAAAAATTCCTCCAGCAAATGATGCTGCTTGATGGCATTTTACTGCAATGTCTTTCAAAACTGGAGCCAATCCTCTCAAACCTTGCCACCACTTTATCAACTAATTGGACATAATATTCAAAATCTCTTGTGGGGTTTTTTTGTTTGTTTTTTTTTGTTTTTGTTTTTAACTAATCAGAGCATTTACTGCCTCAAGTACCTCTAAAGCCCACCAAGAATTCAGGCCAGGCTTGGCTCAGCAGCCAGTCCACGCCCCAAAGGCCCCATCCTGTCTTCTGCAGTCCTGGCTTCACTCGGAGGCCAACGCCCTCATGACTCCAAGATGGGTCCCGGGAAAAAGATAAGTCCTTTGTTTTTATTTCAACTGTGTTCCCAGCACCTTCACCAGCAGTAGATTCTATCTCAAGAAATCACTTTCTTTCCTCATCTGTAAGAAGTAGCTCCTCATCCGTTTAAGTTTCATCATGAGATTGTAGCAATTCAGTCACATCTTCAGGCTCCACTTCTACTTCCATTAATAGCTCTTCACTGTTTCCACCCCATCTGCAGTGACTTCCTCCACGAAGTCTTGAACCCCTCAAAGTCATCCATGAGGACTGGAATCAACATCTTCCAAATTCCTCTTAATGTTGATATTTTGACCTCCTCCCACGGATCTGGAATGTTAATGGCATATAGAATGGCAATCTTTTCCAGAAAGATTCCAATTTAATTTGCCCAAATACATCAAAGGAATCACTATCTATAGCAGGTATAGCCCTATGAAATGTATTTCTTAAATAATAAGACTCAAAAGTCAAAATTACTCTTTGACCCATGGGCTGCAGAATGGATACTGTGTGAGCAGGTATGAAAACAACATTAATCTCTTTGTACATCTCCATCAGAGCTCTTGGGTGACTAGATGCTTTGTCAATGAGCTGTAATATTTTGAAAGGAATCTTTTCTTTAAAGTGTAGGTCTCAACAGTGGGCTTAAAATATTCAGTAAACCATGCTATAGACAGATGTGCTGTCATCAGGCTTTGTTGTTCCACTTACAGAGCACAGGCAGAGTAGATTTAGCATAATGCTTAAGGGCCCTAGGATTTTCAGAATGGTCAATGAGCATTGGCTTCAACGTAAAGTCACTAGCTCCATTAAAGGGAGAGTCAGCCGGTCCTTTGAAGCTTCGGGGCCAGGCATTGCTTCTCTCTAGCTTTGAAAGTCCTAGATGGAATCTTCTTCGAGTATAAGGCTGTTTTGTTTATATTGAAAATCTGTTGTTTAGTGTAGCTTCCTTCATCACTTCTCTTAGCTAGATCTTCTGGAGAACTTGCTGCAGCTTCTACATCAGCACTTGCTGCCTCATCTTGCACTTTTATGTTAAGGAGACAGCTTCTTTCCTTAAACCTCATCACTAACACGGTCTGGCTTCAGACTTTTCTTCTGCAGCTTCCTCACCTCTCTCAGCCTTCATAGAATTGAACAGAGTTAGGGTCTTGTTGTAGATTAGGCGTTGGCTTAAGGGAATGTTGTGGCTGGTTTGACCTTCTATCCAGACCACTCAAACTTTCTCCACACCAGCAATAAGGTTGCTTTGCTTTCTCATTCATGTGTTCACAGGAGTAGCACTTTTAATTTCCTTCAAGAACTTTTCCTTTGCATTCACAACTTGGCTAACTGTTGGGCACAGCAATTCTAGCTTTCAGCCTATCACCAGGTTTACTGATAGAATTTAGTGTGCTACATCGATCTAGTAGACTGGAAATCTTTTGTCTTCATTTTCCAGCTAATTATTAGTGGAATATAGAAAAATTATCGATTTGTACATCCTACCACCAAGAAACTCTGCTAACTACTTTCTTTAAATTATTCTCTTAGGGTTTCTAGACATATAGTCATACCATATATAAGTTATGTCATTTCCTTACTCTTATTTCTGCTTCCTCTCTTATTACGCTTGTGAGAACTTCCAGAACATGATCATAATGACGGTGCTCGTGGCAGCCTTCCCATGCTCCTGACGGGCACTGAAGGACCTTGGAGGACCCTCGTTAAATGCGATGTAACTGCTGATTTCATATTGTTTTTTTTTTTCATGTCGAAAAACTGTTCACCTATTCTTGGCTTACTAAGTTTTTATCAGAAATTGATGTTGAATTTTATCAGATACCTTCTGGGAATTTATTTGGCCTCTTTTAATCTCTGGATGGGATATATTTTATTAATAGATTGCTGAATATTAAATAAAACATTATTGCATTCCCAGAATAGATCTATATGGTATATGAAACTGTTGTTTCAACTTGTTTGCTATATGTTATTTAAGACGTTTTGTTTTTTGATTCAACAGGTACAGACTGCATCTCACCAGGACCACCCACCCTCCATGAGCACACAAGTGTGCGTGCACACACACACACAGCTCCCACTTCATCCTCCAGTGAGATGAGTCTGGGATTTTCTTATCCTTTTTCAGGTGTTAGATTCACGCCTCAGATACCTCTGTAAAATGCATCAGGAAACATTCTTCTCCCTACACTTTGCAATCTTTCATACAGCAAGGGAATTATTTGCTCTTATGAGTGAAATCCCTGGCCTGCAAACTCTAAAGAATTCTAAAAGTGTTCTGGAAGAGTGAACAAAATACTAAACAATAGCAGAGAGGGACAGACACAAAAGATTAATTTGAAAGCATTACAAAACTATAATAATTAAACCTAAAGCGACTTTTGAACTTTCTCTCCAGGGCTGTTACCCTGCAGAGGTTTTCTCCTTTTTTAAGTCAGACATGAACATTTAAATTTTCCTCAGAAAAATCTTCCACTTCATTGATAGTTTATTACCACTGAGTTATATATAGTATTTTTGTATAGTTTTTTCTATTACCAATATGTATGGTTTTATTGATTATAGTGTCCGTTTTTTGTTTCCTCATTCATATTCACTAATTCCTCATTTTGCATATAGAGGGTTTTTCCTCTTAATTTTTCCTAAATCAGATTTGTCAGGAGTCAATCTATTTTAATGTGTATCTCTTTGTTTTTAAAGTTCTTAAATTTATCAAGTTTACTGTTTTTCTTTGTTCTAATTCATAATTCTTTTGTAATCTTTATTATTTCCTTTTTTAACATCATTAACCTTAATATCCCAGATTTTAAAAAACTATTAAAATAAGTGGTTATTAGGAGTTTTGTATAATTATTTATTTTTGTATAATAACAAACATATTTAATATGATACATTTGAACTTGAATTACTTTTGGCTTCACCCATTTTTATATGTCTTTGTTTTCTAAGTATTCTAGAATTAGAGAATAAAGGCTTTTTTGTTAGCTAATCAGCACTGGAAGTGTGTAATTTTAATTTTTTAAGTGTATCACAGTTTGTGTTGTATTTTTATTAAAATTTATGTCTATTTTTTTGTATCTGTGGATGTGGTCTGTACAATTTGTTCCTTAAGAGAATTCATTAAGTTTTTCTTTGTGATTAAGATATTTTAGTCATCAATTTTTACAATCATATTATGGAAATTTTCTGTTTGGATGGTACAAAGTTCACTACACCTTATTAAATACTGAATATGCTCCATTTATTATATACTGTCTAAATTTTTTAATCTGTTTATTTTTGTCAACTTGTCCTATACTGACTGTTGCATGTGAAAGTCATTTACTATGTTAATCATGTCTTTGCCAATTTCTTCTTGTATTTTAAATTTATTTTTACTTCATATATTCTAATAATTATATTTTACACATACGGGCTCATTATTCACATATATTCATGATGAATTTTACTTTTTCTTTATATCAAAGTAAACCACTTGAAACTGCTTAAATTCCAATTTGATACTATTAATAATATTGCCTCTATTTTTCAGTTTGTATTTGCATTTACCTGAAATGTCTTTGTCCAGCCCATTATTTTTCAACCTTTCCATATCTTCTTATTTTGGATATGTCTCTTGTAAATAGACGTTGATTTGGTTCTGTTTTCCCATCTAGTCTGAAAGTCTGTCATTTGAGGAACGTGGCCTAGTCACGTTCATCTCTGGACACGTTTCTGTTGTGCCTTATTTGTTAAATACTTCCTTGTTGCTGTCCTTTACTCATCTTTTGCTAAAAGACTATTTTTTGCTCTTTTTTTTTTATTTTGTAATTTTCAAACTGTAAATCCTTCTTTTATTCCATGTGTGGTTACTTTTAGATTTCTTTTTTTAATCACATTTTTTCCTAGTTAACATTAACTCTGAGATATTCTCCAAAATCTCTTCCCAAGTAAAACAAAAGCTTAACACACATTGACTTCTTCTCTCTCTGCCTCATTTCCCAATTTTTGCTTTTACTACCTAACAATTTGACCAGATAATTAATACATAATTATGTGCATAAGTTATACATTTTAGCTTTTGATAATTATGTCTCATACTTGGGTTGTTTTTTAATCCCATGAGCAACAGTTACTCAAACTGTATGTTTTGCTGGCCGTGCTATTGCCTTTTTTCTTTTACACTGTGATTTCCTGTCCTGCCTCAGCTGCTACAGTGTGTCTTCAGTACAATTTTCAGGAAGTGCTATATTTTGAGGTTCTTTGTATATTTGAGAATGTTCTTTGCTGCAGCCAGTTCAAATCAGCACACGTGCAATATGCACCTACCATGTGTCTGCACCTTGCTAGGTCCAGGGGAGAGAGAAGGAACGAGGCAGCACAAATCTTTGCAGTCTTTGCCTTGTGGAGCTTGTAGGCTAACAAAATGGAATGCTACCTGAAAACAGCACATTGTCTGGATAAAGAATACTTGGGTCAAAATATCTTTCTATTAAAAATGCTGTAAACATGGATTCACTGTTATCTTGTCCTTGTTGCAGAAAAGTCTATCAGCTGTCCAATTTGTCTTGAAGTACAGATTTTCATAGGAGATGGGGGAATATTGGAATTGAAAATTTTTTTTCAGGTAAATTGTTCTGGTAAATAACTAATAAAATAAACAAAAGCATTGGAAATCTTAAGCAGAATGGAATATGAGCTGTGCGTTCCAATAAAAGTGAAAATGGATTTGGAATTTTTATAGGCAAAAGAGACTCAGTGGTTTGAGTTTTATTTCTTTGTAGGTCAACTGGTTTTTAGCCTAGATGTATATTTCCTTTTAACTTTGAAATTCAAGTTCCATGTCTTGTGTGTAATACTCACAGAGCCCTTTTGACCCCTCGGTGATGACTTCGGCTTGCTCTTCCCTGTTCTTCCTACGGAATCCTCATTCCACATATAGTGGATCTCTCGAACTTCCAGGTACCCTACTTCCTTTGCTACCATTTTCTTTATTTAGCCCTTTCTCTGAGTTTCTCTAAGTTATCAGGTTTATCTTCTACCTCACTGAATCAATTTTCCATAATCAGTTGCCCACATTGCAGTTGTAAATTTAGCAATTATTTGTCTGTATATAGCCTTTGAGGGTCTTGCTGTTTCTACCTTCAAAAAATGTCTGTTCTAATTGCACAGGTTCAGCATCATCCTAAATTTTGTTAGAAACAGAAAAGAGAAACTTTTCAGAATTTTCTGTTTCTTGCTGTTATCGCATTTCACAGAAAGACATTTGCTCTGTGTCCCCAGAACTTCTGATTGTCTTGTCATGGTCACGGTTCTCTGCTTATCCTTATGGAGGAAGGTTTATTTTTGCCCATGTTTGAGTTGTCTTGGTTTCTGTAACTAGACGAATATTTGGGGCACGGACTAAAGGATATAGGAAGAGTTAAGTTACCCTAAATTTGCTTTGTCAGCAACGTTGCTGACAAGGGAGCAGCACGAGGGCCCTTCCCATGTGGAAACTCTCCTCCTGGGGAGTGTCTCCCTCGGGCTCCCCTTGTCCACCTGGTGTGGTTGCTGGCAGGGTCCAGACCTGCTCTTCCACCTGCCAGAGCCTCCATCGCTCCCGGCCAGCCCCACCCAGCTAGGGAACAATGGTGCAGTTCTGGGGTCTTCCCTTGATAGTTCCCAAATGGCCTTTTCTTCCTTGATGGGAAGACATGGTTCAGGTTAGTCCCTCATCCCAAATGGTCTCATGTGCAGAAAATGTAGACAAAATATCTCGAGTTTTCTGATCTGGGGCTGCTGCTGGGGTGTCCAGCTCCAACACTGGGTTTTCCCTATTTTCACAGTTCTGTAGTCCTTTCCATGGGATCTGGGTAGTGAGGATGGGTAGAGAGGGCTGCCATGGCCCCAGTGCCCGAGCCCCCTGAGAATGAGGAGGTGGGTGTCTGCGAGGCAGGAGTCCTACTCCCCCCATGGGTGACAGGGACTGCGACTCCCCAGCCCGGCAGGGGTCCTTGTCCCAGCCGGCCTACCACAGGGGAAGAATGGTCCCAGGGGCAGCTTGGCCAGCTCTTGTACAGGCCACCCACCTGTGCAAGTCTAAGGAGGAGGCTGACTCCAGCCTTTGCCAGCTGAGACCAGCCCAGCTTTCGGTGCGCGCTGGGGCCAAGCCGCCCAGCCTCGGAAGGGAGGTGACCAGTTCTCAGGCTCTCTGGCAACACCTTCTGGCCGGGACTCCAGTATTCACCACGGGCCTCTGCAGCCCACTGTGCTCTGGAAGGAGTGACACTCCCCAACCTGCGCCCTGAGCCAACATCGACATCTTGCCTGTCCCTGGAGGGAGGCCGGTCATCCTTTCACTAGGAAACATTTTCATTCTGGCCCTCCTGACTCGAGCAGCAGTGGAAGGTGAAGATGTGCAATTTTCACATCACAGTGAAAATAAAATTTCCTCTAGACAGTCAGCAACATCCTGAACCAAGAAGGTAAATATGTACTTTCCCCTCATCCTTTCTCATTTTTACCTTTTTTTTAAAAGACACCCCTGTTTTGCGTAGCTGGCAGGAAGGCTTGCGTGGGAACGCCTGCAAATCCGCAGCAACTGGAGACGGCGGGCAGCAGCCGCCTTTATCTCGCTCCGTATCGATCGCCTCTAATGAGCGCCCGTGCAGCTGCGGCTAATGGTGGTCCGTCTGGTGTTAAGGGCAAATGTGGGAGAAGATTATCAACCCAAGGGGCTTAACAGTTGCTGGATGGCCCGGAGCCCTCGGGGCGAGGATGCACTTGAGAGGTCACTGAATCAAATGAGGGGAAGATTCAGTGCCTGCCGCCAGAAGACATGCAGCAGCACTGGATTTTTTTTTTTTTTTCCAGCAGCAACTACAGGCATCAACAAAACCGTTACCTTCTGCTAGTCATTAGTCCCTGACCCTTGGCCCGATAAGAAGGCTCCTACTGGAGCCGCCTCGTCCTAATTATGACTCATCAGACGGCAGCAATCCTACCCAATTAGTGGGGCTTAAGTGAGGGGCACTTGATGCAAGGAGGGTCCGAGCCCGTGTGAACCAGGGAAGGACAGGGACGGATGCTGCTCAAATGCCCTCCGCCCGGAGTCTGCCCCTTACCTGGGGGGGGCGGGCTGCCATTTGATCTGATGTGCTTGATATTTCATTCACTGTGTTGCCCGCCACCCCCCTCAGAGATCGGAGAGGGGCAAGATGAGTGGCCATCAGAGGTGCTGAGGCCAGTGGCCTTCAAGGGACAGCTAACTGGCAGATCCTATGGACTGCTCACAGTCAAATGTTAGCACAGAAAGGGAGCCACAGGTATTAGACAAGATAAAAAAGAATGACTGGCAAATGCCTTCAGGGGTCGGGCATGTTGCACATTCTGAACTTTAATAGCATAATGGAGTAATTGCAGCTGGGAAAAGAACCCAGACCCAGCAGGAAGGAAGGGTGTGCTGTGGCTGGAAAACACAGGCGGCGGGGGGAGGGGGTAGGGAGTGACGACGCATGTGCTCTGCTTTGCAAAAATGCCCAAACCACTATTTATTTTAATGCTGTAAATAAGCAATTTAAATATTATCCTAGTTCCATAATAAGTAACATGGTAACGTGATACCCTGCAGTTATAACAAATTATTTATTAGGTTTTTTAAAATTCTAAAGCAGTGTCTTTGTAACCAGGAGATTTACATTGGGTCAGATCATTAAAAATATGGGTGTGGATTGGCCCCTGCCGCGTTCGGGAACATTGATCTCTGAAACTCAACTGATAACCATGATTTCTTTGTCAGCCTTTTCTACCGCTGCAGGAAGGTCTTTAAAAGTGGTTACCCCACAGAAAGGTCACACGCCCCCAAAACTCACCCTGTATGCTTCCAGGCCCTCTTTGCACATTTGGCAGAAGGAGAGTCCAAACACCAGGGCTGATTGCCCAAGAAACCCCTTAGGTTTGTAAGCCCTGATATGTGCACATTAAAAGTAATGCTTCCGAGTAGCAACGCATGCAGAAGTGTGTGTTTCCACTACCCCTGCAAGACAGCATCGAGTTTAGTAAAGTCCATAACCAACTTTCCCAGGAATAAAAGTCATGAAGTGCATTAACTTTTACCAGTAGAGCATAAAAGATAGCAGTAGCTGAGATGATCATTATTAATGAAGACAAGCGTTGTTGTGCATATATTAATTTTTTATTCATTAATAAGATCCTCACATATCTAGCTCAGGTACACTTTTTTTAGCCCCATGTTAGATGCTATTGATCATACAAGGGAATAGCACGGGCTCCTGACCTCAGAGACTTGGACAAAGTCAGTGCACACCGAGGCCAGTATGTCTGTGATTAGAAGCCACGCAGGAGGGACAAACAAGGCCCCGGGTGCCAGGATGACCAGGGAAGAAAGAGTGCAGGCCGCAGACAAAGCCAGACAAGCTTGGGGCGGTCAGAGGACAGGGAAATGTTCCAAGTGGTGGCAGAGAACAAGCCAGGTGCAGGGCCAGCAGCAGCTGAGGAGGACATCAGGCAGTGTACAGGGGATGCTCCCAAATGCATTAACAGAGACGGCACAGCCACAGAGCTAGATGCAGCAAAACGTGGAAAGAAAAACGCCTGGCTGAGCTCTTTGTGTGTGCTTTTCTCTACTTCTAAGCATTCTATAATGTGCATTCATTGCTCTTAGAATGAGAAATATAAATTTACACAAAAAACTGCAGAGCAAACTGTGAATGGACGGGTCCAGCTGGCAGAGTTGCATTTGAAAGACAAGTGTGGGATCGAGAGGCTGGCGGGGCCCCAGGCAGGAGGCCCAGAGGGTCCAAGAGAGCGTCGCACCACTGCCACACACTTTCCCAGAGGGCAGGCTGGTCGTTTCATAGTCAGGAGACACTCAGTCATGCCACAATGAAGTGAGCTGCTTGAGGTCTTCCAGAGGGGCAGGCTCCAGATCCCAGCTCGGCAGGATGAATGCCAGTTAGGCTGAGCCAGACTGTCTGGGCTCCTCTCCCCAACTATAAGCCACACTCCCCTGCCCATGCTGGCCTGGGAAGACAGGTGAGCATGGAATGATGACACCAAAGGGGCCCACAGCCTCCTACAGGGATGGTGGCTTCCCTGTCCTGGATATGCCCTGTGGCCTGGGACATTGCTCAGTTGGCTCTTAGAGCCATCAAACACAGACTTGGTCTTAGGTTTGGAAGGAATGGCACGTAGGTCAAGGGACACAACAGTGAAATAGGAAGATGGGAAAGCCATAGCAAGAACATGCTGGAAGAGGACCAGGCTCCTCAGCCTACTCCCCAAGACTGCTCAGAGAAGCCCTGTCCTGGACAGGTGGAGATGAGTCCACAGGACAGGCTGCAATGGTGCCTCCAAATACACCTGGGCCAAGTCCAGCCAAAGCTCAGTCCTGGGATCATTCTGGGAGAGGCCCAAGACAAGGGAGGTGGACACCCCAAGAGTGAGTCTCTCAGTCTACACACCAGGACCAAAGAATGTCCCTCCCCACTGGGAAGAAATGGATCAAATAAGACAGGGGGCAGGAATTCTCAATTGCAAATCCTAACTGGGCATATGCAGGATAAGCTTCACTCCAGAGTTCCCAGCTCTGTGAGCCCCCAGTCCTACTTCAGTGACAAACTAGTTAGGAAGTGAATGACTCTAAGAAGCTATAATCAAATAGGGTTTGTCTTGGTCAAGAAGATAGTTAGATTTCAAGATCCTTGGTGGATTCCACTGTGCATAGAAGTTTCCAATATGGGACAAAATTTTCACAGCCACAGAATGCATCTGCTATCATTTTACTCTTGAGATTTCATTTGTGGTCCCGTAAAACCATAGAAAAGCAAAGAATCTTAGCTCTGGAAGGAGTTTTAGAAGCTCGCCAACCCATTTGCCTTACTTCACAGAATGACGGCCCAAGGCTCCAGCAGCTGTTTGGAGGCAGAGTAGAGCTGGCGTCAGTACCCTGGTGTCCAGGCTGGGATCCGCCTGGCCCGGCACCACCAGGAGGGCTTCTGTCCCACCCGAGACCTTACAACTGCATTTAAGGAGACACATGAGCTCTAGCTCCAAACCGACTCAGCCTGGACATCAATCTCAGCTCTGCAGGTGGACCCTTCTACCACTTAGGACTCAGCCCACCGCGCTGGACAGTGAGGCTTTAGAAGCTCACGTGGTCCTCGAGCTCTGGCCCCTGGTGGCCTCTCCACATTCCCATTCCCACAGTCTCCAATCCACGTGAGAGTCTCTGGACACTCCACACTCTCTCCTGTTTCTGAACCTTGCTCACTCACGCATTCCTCTCTGCCTCCAAAGCCTTTCCTTCTCTTCAGAGCCGGGTCCTTCAAAATCTATACCAAGAGCCAAAAAGTCAAGTATGACCTGCTCCAGGGAGGCTTTCCTGACGCTGCCTCCCTGCCCAGCTCCTGGAAAACATGAATTCCCCATAGGGAAATGATCATCCCAGGACTGTATCATACTGTGATTCTCCTGAGGGTAAAGACAGCTTTTATTTTTTTCCTCTATCCTTAGCATCCAACAAATGCCTGGCCCATAAGAGGTGCTAGATAATTGCCAAACGACTGGAAATAAAACTAGCAACTATTAAAGGCCCATTATATATACATTAACACATTCCATCTTTATACTAACAATATATAAGATGTGAAATTTATGTGAAAAAACTGAGCGCAGAAAGTTGAGACACCATGACTGGATGTGCGGAGCCGGCATCCACACAGAGAGCCAATAGTCAGACAGGCCAGGGTGGCTCTGAAATGCAAAGGTAGAGGCTGGAGCACAGGGTCTGAGAAGGGGCTGCCACGGAACCTCCTGCTTCCTTGTTACCGACACGCTGATTTTTAGAATCCCTGACTAAACCCGTGATCTTTTTTTTTTATGATACATTATGCTGAAAGGATGGCCAGGGAACAGTGCAGACTAAAAATAACTCCATTCTATGGACCATTTGGGTGCATGCAGAAGAAAATCAATAGTTTCCAAAGAATTTTCATTATATTTCATTATTACTATACATCAAGTTAAATAAACGTGAGCAGGCTGCAGCCAAATGAACTGACAGGCAAGGAGCGTGGCTGAGGGGAAAGGTATTGGCATTTCAGCATGAAGAGCCCCGTGGTTTTATCTCAGGATAACGACCAGTGGATAGGAAGGTCGGTGCGGAGAAACCAAAGGGACAGGGGACAGTTCCTCCCAGACGTGGAATCCCTCCACGCCTCTCTCAGAGAGCCTGACTGTGGAACTACAGGCAGGTCTCAGCAGTCCACCGCCCACATCAGTCTGAGCAAGAGGGGGGAGCTGGGATGCACATTTTGACACCTGGAATCCTATTTTCCCATCGTCTTTCATGAAAAATTTGGGCCCCAAACAATGACAAATCCCTCTTAAGACCACAACGAAAATGTTTCAAGATTTAAATTCTAGGTGAAGAGGGATCCTTGGGGTGGGATTGTTCTGTGTCCTGACTGTGCAGCGGTCACACAAATCTACAAAGTGGCATGGAACTGAACACACACACAGACAAGTGCACATAAAAGGAGTGACTCTGCGTAAAGTGGATGGATCATGTCAACGTCAACACCCTGGCTGTGGCAGTGCACCCCGGTTATGCAAGACATCACCACGAAGCAAAGACACGGGATCCCTCTACATTGTTTCTTACCAGTGATGCGAATCTACAGTTATCTCAGAATAAAATGTATTTTTCTGAAAAACTAGTCACCACTCAGGTTAGAATTCTGGACTTCACAGAAGCGTCATGAGAGGTGATCAGTTGGCTGAGTTTGTACCCATGGCATCCACGACTTCATAGCTAACGCATTGTTCTGTGGTGCTCTGCGCTTTGGTTTCCATTTGCACTTTCCAGACCTTTTCTCCCATGGCGCTGCCCGGTGATCAGACGTGGTTACTCTTCAGAGCCGCCCAGGAGTGCGAGCCAACACCGAAATGGCCAAGTCTTCCTCAGCATCAGGGCAGCCTGTGACACACAGTCACCCACGGTGGAAATGATCAGACTTCTGAACGTTATGTGTCTTTACTTTTAAAAAGCAAGAATCACAGGAGTAGAAGAAAAGCTTTTCTTTTTTAATCTTGGTATAGGCAGCCCCAGGGCGTCACTTTGGACAGCCACCCTCATTTCTCTGCCGTGTGGCCCCTTCCCTCGGTACCGCAAACCCAACCCAACCCACAGGTGCAGAGTGGAGGGCTCCATCCCTGGGTCCTTCCCTGGGCAGTGCTTTTCCTCCTCAGCCTGGAGAGACAAGGCCAAGTCTAGAAATTGGGATTAAACAATGTAAACATGATAATGCTTGGGGACACCGTCAAAGTCCATTGTTCTTCGGTCATGTGAATAACATACATCCTCAGCTTTGTAAATCCTGCAAACGGGAGATACCACATTGCCAGAGCTCAAAAGAAAAAAACGTCTGTTTATAAACCAAATGGCAAATCTGGCCCAAATGAAGACCATGACTTCCAATTGTATAGCAGCTGTCTGTAACCTGAGGATTTCACCAGCTAAATATTAGGCTGGCTCAGATGCTCAAGGCTTTTATCATTTCCACCGCAAGTTCTAAATGTTTTTGTTTATCTTACAATCTTCAGGGTCCTTAGCCACTGCTGGTGCTTCTGGAACTTTTCTAACACTATCATTGAATCTGCCACCTACTTCTGGGAAGTTAAAAAATATATACATAGTAAAAGCATGCACTTCATCCTTTATGCAACAAGAAATGAGTGGTTAAGATCCGTGACTCAAACAAGCAAACACAGGTTCCCAGCCCAGCACAGACCCCTAAATAGCACATCCAGCAACCTTGGCAGAAGTTGAGTAAAAGCTAAAATGGCTCCTCATACCTACTCTATCACAATGTAGCCACCAGGACTCTCTGGGTCACAAGAGACACAAACACAACTCATACTTGCTTAAGAATTAAAGATAATCCATTGCCTCAAATGAACTCCAGGAGTGGAGCCAGGAGCCAGCTTCCCTGGGGCCTGAGTTCAGCCACACCAGGTCATGCTGTGTCTTCCAGCCCTGCTTCCTCCCACTTGGTTGACTCTCAGGCAGGTCACACCATAGCTCCAGGCCTCGGTCCTCAGAGTTCCTGATCCCAGGGACAGTGGGCAACCTTCCTGAGAGCCCTAGCACAAGCCCTGAGGAGGATTCTGTGTGGCCCCCAGTGGGTGATGGGCCCAATTCTCCAGGCAAGCACAGATGCTGAAGGCCTGTCTAGAGAGCTCCGGCCACCAGGGGCCAAAGGCCCACTCTGGGGTTTCCCAGTGTGGGAGGCAGAAAAAGGGGAGTCATTAACCTCAGCATCTGGGCAAGATTCTTTCAGAATGCAAAAGAAAAAAGCTACTTCTCCTAAGAAAACAATATTGAGCAGACAAAAAATATAGATAGATAGATAGATCGATCCACTAAGCACACTTACAACTACTGATGTAGGTCAAAAGACAAATTTGTATAAGATAGTTCAGATGCAGTTCTACTTTTAAATTTAAAGTCTTCTAATTTTGCAGTTCAGGTTCAGGTTGCATTAAAAAATATGAATTCAGAGAAATTAATTTGCAAAATAAATTTAAAGGAAAACGTGAGACCCAAAACTACTTGCTTTGAGTTTCAAATTGAGACTTCTAGACATGTTGATGGCTTTATTATTTTCTTTTTTTTGACTCAGCCTCTGTCTATTACAGTGAAAATATACTGTGGTATCCAACTGCCTTGAATACAAAGATTTCAATACTGTAGTTATTGAAAAAAATAATATTTTTGCTCCCAAGCCCATTCATTTTATTCATAACATAGAAACCCCAGGAAATACACAAGCAGTGATTCCCTCTTACGTTTAAGAAGCTGCCTGTTTATATGGAGATAGAGTATTGGAAGGGATTTACTTAAATGTCACTGATTAATGGAAATTATCTCTTGTTTGCCAAGAATCACATATACATTTGCAAATGAATAATTCAAATGAACAATTGTTTTAATATTTTATGAAATCATCCTATTCGAATTCCTTAGAGAGACCAAATGGCACCTGTAGGAATTCCTTACCTTCTGAACCATGGAAGTCCCCCCTTTTAGGAATGATACTTTAAAAAAGTAAGAACTTACTTAAGAATTCAAACTGCCTGGTGTCGTGTGCCTGTAGTCCCAGCTACTCAGGAGGCTGAAGTGGGAGGATGGCTTGAGCCCAGGAGTTTGAGGCCGCAACGAGCTGTGATCGAACCACTGAACTTCAGCCTGGGTAACACAGCGAGACCCCACCTCAAAAAAAGAAAGAGAAAAAAAATTCAAACTCTCAAGACTACCATGGAATCTTGGGATTTCTTATTTATCAATGTTCTCTTGGTAGCAATGGCAGAAACAGAACTCAAACAAGCTGGGAGACAGAGGAAGATGCTTTATGGATGAAACTGGAAAGTTACAGGGGTAGGGGAGGAAGCAACGGGATCTGAGAGCTGGGGGCAGCCGGGCCCCTCCCAGCCCCGCTTCTGCCCAGGCTGGTTTTGTTCCTCAGTTGAGCTTCTCAATGAGGCCAGGACCATGGCTTCTGGAAGCTTCTGGGCTCATATTCCAATTCCATAACTAGAGAGAAAATATTTTCTTTAACTCGCTCAGCTTTGATTAGACTTAGATTAGACTTTGCCAAGTGAGCACATCCAGATCAGTCCCATGCCCAGAGGAAGGGGCACTAGGATTGATCCAGCCTAAGTACCCCCCAACCCATTACAGGGGGAAATGGTGTGTGGGGTGGGAGGAGGTTGCACTGTCGCCTTCAGGTCTAGGCCAGCAAACAGAGATCCCGGTCAGGGCTCCGTGCCACTCCGAGTCCCAGCAGCAGTGAGGTCCACGTCCTGCTCCTGTTTGTTATGTGTCCAGCCAAGATAAGGAGCTTCGCCAGCATGTAAACCAGTACACTGCTCCCTTTACTGAGAAAGTCTTACAATCAAAAATAAATAAAGAAGTCAGTTCAACCAAACAGTGTGTTCAGTGACTTATTTGGCTTCACAGAGTTAAGTGACACTTCTGCCTGGTACTCTGAAAGGCACTGAAGACACAAGATGAGTAACAGACACACAAGCCATTCTTTATCATCTGGTAAGAGAGATGGGCATAGACACAAAATACTATAGTGTGACGATGGCTGGTGAACATCAGGTCAAGGTAACAACAGCTAATCCCTCAATGAAGGCACTACAGTCTCATTCAAATAACAAAATCTGTTCCAAGGAACAAATACCTTGCACAGCTGAACAGTGCCATGCTCTGCAGATCTTGTGGGTCCATCCCAACCAGGACCCCGGGGGACAAGATCAGGAGGAACCAAGTCAGGACCTTTGCCCTGAGCACCGAGTAGCCTGTTTCCCAACCTGTGTTCTAGCTTCGCGGTGCCCACTCCGGATCCCAACTTATCCTCACTGTTGAAGCTCAGGAGCTCACCTTGAGCTCTCCTTTGCTTTCAGACGTTGAAACCCCTCACGGACCGTTCCGGAGCCATGCCAAAAAATTACCCTTGCTAATTACAATGAAATAAAGGGTACCTCTGTGCCAGGCAGCATGCCTGTGCTATCTCTACAGCAACTGTCAGGGAAAACAGCAATCCAGAGTCGCATTAAAAGAGAGAGCTGAAAGTATTGTGCTCTCTCAGGAAATTGAAAGAAAATTCACATCTTTACTTTTGTCTGCCAACAGATGTCTTTACCTTGGAGGACGCCCTTTCTGCCTGCAGATGGGTCAGGTATCAGAGCGCGGGCTCAAGCCAACACGCACGCTGCAATTCCCCGATTCTCCAATCTCTCTGAAGAATACTTAATCTTAATGATATTTCTTGCAGATACACATTAATTCTGCATTGTTCCAGTCACAGAAAATGCCAACTTCTTGGACCACAGTATTAAACATTCATTTCACATTTCTGTTTCCAAGATTGAGTCTTTGCTTTGTCGGGGACACTGCCACATTGCCGGCGCACCAGCTTTTCCCAACCTCTGGTCTCTCCCCAGTTCCGGAGATTTCTGTAGCTACAGGGTGGCCTCCAAAGGCTCTGCAGCACTCTTGCCTTGCCCATGGCACTCAAGTGGCTTCGATTATCCCTCGTCATGGCAACAGTTGCCTCCAAACCGCCTTGGTACCCCTCAGCTCAGGCCACAACTGCCCTGCTCCTCCTAAGGGCCTTTGCAACCATGAGCGCCAATTCCAACTTTTTTGTGCCTTTCTTATTAGTCCCTTCTAACAAGAGGCAGAGACAGAGACACCGAGAGAGACAGGAACAGACAGAGACATACAGAAAGAAACACCATAATAAACTGGACAAAATTCTCAGACCCACCAGGAGACATTCTGAATCTCCACTAACTAATTCTTGCTTCGGCCTTTCCTGGTGTCTCAACTGCTGCAGGGTTTTCTCTCAGCCAGGGAGCTGTTCAGTGCAAAACAAAAACCGCAAGAAATGCTTCAGTAACAACTCAGTACAAATTAGCAGTCAATGAATATAATCTGTATAAAGTTCTCTCTGATTAAGAAAACAATACTTTGTTTCCTTCATTTCTCAAAATCACTGGGAAGAGCCGGCTACGTGGAACAGAAAATCAAGTGCTGAATCATGAAAGGCAGTGGATAGAGGGCTTTCATCTCGGAAATCTTTAGCTAAAAAGAGAGAGAGAGAGAGAGGGAGAGAGAGAACATCAATCAGATATTATTTCCAATTATTTTTCAAATTGGAACAGAGAAAGAAAACACACACACACATAAGCCTGACATGGTGTTACTCGAGTTTGTTGCTGGAAGGAAAGTCCTTGCTTATATTGAAGTAAAGTTCTGAAAATAAGCAAAGAACAGATTTATTGATTTTGGGGGAGTCTGGGTGTAAAAAAGAGAAAGAATAAAGAAGTGCTCTTTGCCCGCTCTGTCCAAATGACATCCCCAGTGGCCTCCCTAATGGTGGGGGAGGGGAGGGGGCAGGTGCCTACCCGGGCACATGGACAGAACTGCCCTTAGGCTAGGGCTAATGGTATTGGCTGGGCCTGCTGTAAGCCTCTCTTTTCTAATAGCCAACTTTCTATGTGCGAGAAGACAGACAGATATTGATTGGTCCAAATGCCCTTGAGTTGACAACATCTGAAATGAAAATCCACAAGGCTAGCACAAACTTTCTGCAAGTTCAATTTCCAGAATCTGATTATGACACTGGACTGTGAAACCATTCACACATGTAAAAGGCCTCTCTTTTTTTGTACCCCCATTTGGCACCTGTAATTGGAAGGAGTTAAGTGGCTTCATCAAGCTTGTTATTCAAATATCCAACAGGAAAAGGCAACTGCAGGCTAATCTTGGGGTGATTAAAGAAAGAAGTGTTCTCCCGCTGGTACGGGGCTAATGTCAGGAAAGAAATGGACCAAGGCCACACATCACTCCCCACCTGAAATAAGAACTACACGCAGCTTAAATACATATACATTCTTTAAAACGCTAATGCACAAAGCAGCATTTTGGATGTTACTTCAGAACACCCATGGAGAATCTCCCTGATTGCATTACTTGGGCATTTGATGGGTATTAGAGCCTCCCCCCAATTTTGGGGTCCCCATTACTCTATCATAACTGGTTTTTTTTTCCTTTTCCTTCCTCTCCCAAATAAGATGCTGAAGCTGCAATTCACAATTGTCTAAGTCCTGGGAATAGCAAGGTTTGTGGTACTCTATCCAGTTCTTATTAAAACATGCCTCTGTATTCCACAAATTCCTCTTGATCAATACATCGACTGCAGTATAAACCTTAAATAAAGCACTATTACACTTGAAGTACACACTATTCTTGCCTTAGTAGGTTATTTATAAGCATAAAAAGGCAAAACCTTTCGGAATTGGCATTTGGACGTCTGTGCCAAGGAAACTGAAGATGGAATACACATTAAATTTATTCAGTCATTGATTGGAAACACTGATCTTTTAAGGCTTCATGTTTCTTTCCTCATTAATCTTAGTTAACCCTCTCAAAACAATGCCAGCTTTGTCGCTCCAAGTATCAAAAACCCACCATGCAGAGAAGGCAGCTTTTTAAGAAGGGTTTGATTCCTGGCATGAGTAGATCAGTCTTAGAAAATGCCACTGTTTTCTTTTTTAAAACATTAAAACAAGAAAAACAGCTTTCTGGAGGATGGGGGTGGGGGACGAATGGGAAGCAGAAGAGAAGACGATATTAGCAAAGCCAGATGGGTGGCCCACGGAATGGCCCCGTGTCAGCCAGAGAAGAGACGGCAGGACGGCTCGTGACTCGCTGCTGCAGCACCAGCTAACGGGGCACCATTGTCAGCACAAGCCCAATGTCGTCTAAGACCAGAACCAGAGGAGGCCAGGCCCACCTGTGGGGACTCGGCAAATCAGTGTTTTGTGACTTCCACAGCTCAAGAAGAGGTGCTTTCCAGTCAAGTACATGTCTGGGGTCTTAGGATAGCGCAGTACTTCTAAACACAAAAGAGGTATTCTCAAACGTGGGTGGTAGCTGTGTCCCCTACACCCCAGTTTGGCTCATTTATATGAAAGTGAGCCTTCCATTTTTCCACCAAGCAGAAATAAATGCCTTGCTTCACTCCTTCCTTGTCCACAGCAGTGTGTTGGCCTTGGTTCTGCCTCATTCTGCCAGAGGCTGGCCCCAAACTGCCGCGCTGCCCCTGGGAACAGCCCACAGCTGCCCTGTTCTTCCTAAGGGCCTTCGCAGCGGCGAGCACCAATTACAACTTTTTTGTGTCTTTCTTATTAGCCCCTTCTAACAAGAGTCAGGGGTGGGGAAGAAAAGAAATATGTGAAAATATAAACACAAAATTCTAAAGGCTTCTAATTCTAAAAGAAATACAGAATGCCTGGAAAAAAATATTAACTATCACCATCTACTTACAACAGCCAAAATTAAAAATATTTCACAAAGGACTTGAAACCCCATCTGCTGCCTTGAAGGCTGCATTCAGTATACCAGCACTGTATGAATGGAGCTCCGAAAAGGAAAAGCCCTTTCTGAATTCACGAAAAGATCAACATCTGAATATATATTAAAGATAAAGTCTAAATAATTCATAAGCAGAAAAACACCAGCCTAACTTCTAGGTGGGTGTGGGAGCTGCTGGTCCGCGCTGGGGGGAGCAGAGACCTGGGGAAGTGTGTGCTAAATGAATTATGCTCACACTGCATCCTAATAGGCATGGTTTTAAATGCCAGACTGTTTGATTGGAAGAAAAACGTAAATCGCTCAACCCAGAAGATGTGATCTCAGCACAAAATGGAGAAAATAGCCTATACCTAAAACCAGAACTTTCAGACAAGATACAAAAATGTTAATCAGTCCTCAGATGCTTTGGTGTCACGTATCTAGAAGTTTGGAAACAGCTCTTGGAATTATTCCCGAGTGCTATGATTTAGAAATGCCCACGTGCTCAGAACCAGCCTAGGCACAGGACAGGAGCAGCATTTGCCCTGGGACTGACTGGAACGTGAGCACCGCGTCACCACACGCCATCACCCACAGAGGGCCGTCTTATGGGATCTGTTAGGCTTCACGCCCATCCGAAGCCGGACTAGAGAGCAGTTACAGCCACCGCACCAGCTCTGAGTGGTGGCTCTGCTCTCCCTGCCCAACTGACAAGTCCTCTGATTTCTCTGTGCCTCTGTCCCCTCCACTACAAAATTGAGGTGATGTTTCATGCCCCGTGGCCTTGTGGCCATCAGAACGGCCTAGGGTGCCCTGAAATAGCAGGTCCCTCCTTGGGCACTTGCACTCTTCATCCCACTCTCAGCTCCAGGTGACTTCTGTCTACTCCCGAAGAGAAAATCTGTCTTCTTCCAAATATAAAATCAGCCATTTTAAGATCAGCTGAACAAATGAGCATCAAGCTTTGAAGGCCCTTCCGAAAAGTGAGCTTCAGTGTATTTCTGAGCAATGATCCACTTTGCGGGGGGACAGCTGGCCTCCCACAGTGACCCTGGGGAGGGGAACAGGAAGGGAGGGCACTGGCCTGGCTGTTTGCAACGTCCCTGCTCTGCCTTGACCTGAGAGTCAGAGCTTGTCAGAAACACCCAAACATCTAAAACATTCTTTTTTCCTCCAATCATGAATCAACCCACCCCCAGATGATCATGCCAGAAGACAGTCAGGATCCAATTAAAAATCACTAGACTGTCGCATCTGTGAGGTCCGGGCTCGGTGGCCTGGTGTTGACTCGGCTCACGAACGCCATCTACAGAGGGCCCTGCCCACTCCGGCCCTCACGACAGCATCCTCATCACACTCAGTGGATTCTGTCTGAAAGAGCCAGGACCCTGGGGGCGGAATCTGTGACCTAATTGAGTGGGCAATCCCATTTCAGCCTGTCACTGTCATCAGCAGGGCCCTGGGCTCTGCACAGCCACACTCGGACGGCATCCGGCCGAGCTGGCCGTGGATGCGAGTTGCCGTCCTCAGCTAAGGGGGCAGGAGTCACAGTCCAGCTGGCTGCTCACGGAGGAAATGTCCAGTTGGACCCTCCACACTGGGCCAGCTCGATGCTAGGGACCAGGCAGAGTGTGCACTTTGCTTTTTGCAGAGGAGAACGATGCTTTTTTGATTGAGTACAAAAGATCCGCTGAGAGCAGCCTTCCTATGTTTTCACATTTAAAAAGCATCTGATACAGTGGGCTTGGGCAGGATGGGGTGGAGTCCAGGGCAGCCCCCTCTCTGCTTCTACCCTGCCTCTGTGGCACCTTCCCTTCTTGCTTCTCCTTCAAAAACAAACAAGCAAACTTCTAATTTCACAGTAATACACGTTTTTTTGTAGGAAATTCATTAAAATGGAGAAAAAGAAAATTTCAAGACACCTATACTTCTACTTCTTCTTCCCAGAATAACCACAGTTTTTGGTATATTATCCTAATTTTCTTTCCATGAGCATATATATTATACATATATGTTTTAAAAAGATGTAATTATACTCGATATGCTAATTTTGACCTGCATTTTTCACTTATCAATATAATCTAAATAATTCAAGTCCTTAAATATTTTCTTGCAATGTCATTTGAAGGATACAGAGTTGCAACACAAAGTATTTACCCACATATGTCACGCATTAAGGATAAGCAATGCTGTGAGGAACATCCTCATCCGGCTAAAACTCTGCCACGTCCATGATTATGTCTTCAGTATACATAAAGAAAGATAAATTCAGACAGAACTTGCTTAGTTCAACTGACATAATTTTTTTTTATTTAGAACAAGAAATGCTTTTTAAAAATAAATGTATAAAATAAATAGCAACTTCATGAGTTAGAAAATTGCCACACTGTTCTCCAGAGCACACGCCCCCCACGAGCTCCCTGATCTCTGATCTGTGCTGCTGACACCATCTTTCTAGGCCACCACGTGTGTGGCCAGCAAACCTCCTGCCTCCCAGCATGGCCTCTGTGAGAACCAGATCTCTCTGGAAGCCTCCACATTGCTTTTGGCCTCTCCTCTCTAGTGCCAAGCGGAGAGGACCATGCCTCCTGGACAGGAAGAGACTCCTCTGCCAGCGGCCACTGCCCCTGCCCAGGGCCAGCACCCCTACTCGTTGGCAGCCTGCCCCACTGTCCAGGAAAGGAGGCAGGAGAGCTGTGGGTGGGGCCTGCACAAGGCAGCGGGGCTCTTGGGTCTTACTTAACCCCAGGGGAGCTGAAACCCAAACTCAGTGTGGCCAAACCTGCTCCTCCCCCAGGGTCTCCCCTCTCTCTAAGAGACGCCACATGGACCCACAAGCCAGCAGTAGAGGTGTCTTCAGTCTCTCTGCTCTCTCTGCCTCTCTCAACAATAAATGACTCAACCACAAAGCCCTGACAAGTTTCCCTTCGGGTGTTGTATGATCATCTGGTGTGTAGAGTGCCTGGCATCACTCCTGGCAGTAAGTGTTCTCCACGATCATACACGTTTCCATGTGTATGTGCATCTATGTGCATGTGTGCACACGCACACACTCCAGCCTTCTATGGCTGCTCCCCTGGCCCCAGTCTTATTCTACATGGACTCAGGGGTGGCGGTCTTTTAAACCATCAATCTGAGTACTTCGCTCTGCTGCTCATACCCTTCAGTGGCTTCCCGCCATGGCCAGGGACAAGACTGATGTGCTCACATGCCTGGCATTGTCCTCTCTGTCAGTGTCACGGCCTCTCCAGGCTGGCCTCTCACCCCTTCCCCTACATGCTGCCCTAGACGGACTGTTCACCATGTAGCCATCAGCCACACGTGGGTATTCGATTTCACTTTGCACCAGCCACACTTCACGCATGGCTACCATCTCAGGCAGCACAGATCGAGAACAGTCCCATCGGGAAGTCCGCATGGACGGCACCGCTCCAGACCCAGAGCAAATCAGAAAACCACAGTCTTTCTCCTGGTAGTTTTGCCCCCATGTCTAGGGAATCTGGGAAGATATCAATGAATCAGTTCTCAAAATCAAACCCCATAGTAAATTTGTAAGTATCATTCTTCTTAATGTATTGGATTGATTTTGTTCCTGGACCATCCTGTCTGCTCTTGGATGACAGACTATAAGTGTCATAGGCTGACTACCCCTTAGCTTGCTGACAGCAAGTTCTAATTTCCTAGTGTGTGTTTTCTAGAGGGAAGCTTCCTCCACCTACTTAGTTCCACAAACAGAGCCTTTCCTTGCAGGTGTCCCCGACAGCCTGGGTGCCTGGGTACATCACACCGGGGGCCTCATCTTTCTGAATACACCCCTGGAGGCTGGGACACACAGAGACTCTCCCCTTACATGCTCTGCATCTGCAGGGGTCATTCCCGTCTCTATCACACAACCCGGATGCGCCTCCTTGGAGCCAGCTGCAGAGCCAGACACAGCTTGGCACAGCGCACACAGTCCTCCAGACCATGCAACTTGGGAGGGGAGCCAGAAGGTCAGAACTCACCCAACTGGCACACCTGAAACCTCACACGAGTGAACCCCTCTTGTTAATACATGAAAGGCTCCAACTCATATGAAAAGGAAGAAAAAGTTATCCAGGAGAGGAAACAAGCCAAGGGTCGCCATGCATTAATGCCTAATCACCAATTAGCAGGAGCGAGTTTTCAGCACCACCATGGGGAGGAGGCAGGAGGGGCCAGAGCCAGGAAGGGGTGGGGGTCAGAGTGTGAGTAGGGAAGAAAGGAGAGGGGGGAACAAATGGGGAGGGGGAGGAATCCGAGTCCCACCCTGCTCCCCAATTTGCCCAGGGCCCACGCTGGCTTCCCCAAACACACTGGCCCGCTTCACCACCAACTGGCACGCTGAACACTTTCAACACTGAAATAGGAATAACGAGGCACCTTCTCAAGCTCCTCTGGGGAGATTTGCCTTTGGTTAAGGAATTCCTGGCCCAGGCAAGCAGTGGGAACCCTGCAGGGAGTGGGCTTGTTAGGATCAGCTGGCAGCGTCCCAGCAGGCTGCCCCACAGTCGATGAGAAATACTAAACATCATTGCAAAGAGTGCGCAGCAATTCCACGGACCAAAGAGAAAAGCAAGATGGAGTTAATTGGCACCTCGAAAGTAAAGAGCGAGCCTCAGACTTTCCGTAGAGCATGCTCTGACCGGAAGGGCTTGGTGGGAATCTGAGGGACCTATGGGTTGCAATTATCCTTCCTCCTGGCCTCCGGAGGCCCTGGGAACCTCAGCGATCACAGTGAGAGAGTGACGCCTGCCTGCAGGACCCTAATGGCTCCACTCTGCGGGCCTCTGGCAGGCCTTCAGAGGCCAGACCACATGCACTGTTGGAGGAGACAGCAGAAGGAGGTGGCACAAGGACAGAACTGACAGCTCTGCTCTGCACGGGGTAGAACTGGGTGCTCACGGTGCCCAGAGGATGGCACCACTGGGAAGAGCAGCCAGTGGGAAGGCAGCAGGGGCAGAAGCTTGAGGTGCCTCCAATGCACCTGAGCTTTTGTGCCTGGACCCACCTTCACGGAGAGGAGGGACAGTGGGATGGAGGTGTCACTGCAGAGAAAGGACAAGCAGCCAGCTTCCTGAGTCCTCTCTACCACGTGTTGGCCCCGCCTCGAGGCAGATACAAATGGTGAGGTGGGACCTCCTTAGTGCCGTCCCAGGGGTTGTCACTCTAAACCCCACTTCCCAGGGCTGGCTCCACACCTGCCGTGCCTGGCTGAGGAAAGGGCTCCGAGTGGGCACTGCATGAGTGCGTTTGAATTGCACAAGGTTCCCACTTCACAGCTTGGGCAGCGGTTCCCTGAAAAAAGACACTTTTGATTAGGACATAAAGCACCTTTTGTCACTCATGTGTAGCCCCTGGAACTGACTTGCACACTTGAGACGAGCCAGTGCATTCACAGTTCCCTTCCTGGAGCTGACATGAAGCAGCATTTGGTTTTGATCCACCACAGAAAAACCTCACGTCAGTGCTGCAGGGAGTGGATGCAATTCAGTTTAAAATTGAATAAAAACACCACAGGAGGCTGTCCTTTGGGGGGTATATAGTTGGCCACAAAGGGATTCATTTTAATTTCTAAGGATCACATATTATGTAAGCGGTGCTAGCTTAGGAGAGGCTGTTTCACTCACGTTGTTCTGCCTACAATAGCTAGAAATGGAATTCTATGTCACTGACCCAGTGACAGAAAAAAATCACCCTGGAAAAGTACTGACCTGAAGACCTTGCAGTGCACACTGGCCACTGCCCAGCTCCAGGGCCCAACACCGATTTGGCCTCCACTGCCTCCCGAACCCCAACCCATGCAGAATTAAGGGGGCCATAGAAGCCGACGTGCCCTGTGCTCCTACTGAGGCATCTCCCCCCCATGAAGTGTGGCCGGGCAATGGGGCCACAGTCGCCACAGGCTGTCTTGTGCTGAAGCCCCTGGCACTGACTGCTTCTCAGTGCTGATCAGCCGGCCCCCAAGGCCATGGCTTAACAAGTCCCCGTAGAAGTGGATGGGAGGGGCTCTTCTCTTCCCTCTGCAAATAAAATGAAATTGATAGAAACAGTGTTGGGAAGCCTTCCACCCCCATCCATCCTCACACAGGAGTCGGTTGGCAAAGGGTTGCAATCCACGCAGAGGATTGCACAGCCAGACGACCCACGGCCACCGCCCCCGCCGCCGGTTCCACCCAACTGGGAAACCCCAGTTTGCTCTGACACCATCTGATTCCAAGGCTATCTTTACGCTCACACTCTTAGCTCTAAGCCCCTAAAATTATAATAAACCAAAGAGGAACCTACCAGAAGGCTTTATGTATTAATAATTTCATCACATATGAAAATAAACTGAAATTATTTTCTAAAATGAAATGACTCTAGGAAGAAAAACTCATATCTATCTCTCAGACTTTAGGGTTAGGGCTAGACTTACAGTTTTGGGGTTAGATTTAAGTATAATTGACAAAGGAGGATTTTTTTTAATTCCTTAATCTGGGATAAGTTGATAAAATGAAAAACTTCTAGAGGCAAAGATGATTTTTCTTCATCCTAAGGGAAATGGGAAGACAATAAAATTGTTCAAGCAAAGAGCTGACAGGATGGGTCTGAGGGTTGGAAAGATCCAGGAGGGGCTGGACCAGGGCAGCTGGGGCCTGGGGTGGGCTCCCTCCAGCGCACCCAGGAGCAGAAAACCCAGAAACAAGCAGAGCGGGAAAGCCCCCACCCTCACGGGGCTGGTGCTCCAACAGACGGAGCCAAACAGGCAGGTAAGGGGGAGGCTGGGCGGCAGGGGGCATAAGCCGAGGGGGAGCGGGAGGGGTGTGGGGCAGGGTTGTCAGCACCTCAGACCCTTTCCAAATAGTTTGAGGCTTTTGTCAGATTGGTGTCCACAGTGGTGGGGCCACCAGCAGGAGATGGAGAAGTGGAAAGACCAGCAGAGGCCGTGGGTCTCAAGGGCACCCAACGCAGGAGGGCAGCATCCTCAGTAGGATGACAACGGTGACATTCAGGTCTGCAAAACAGACCACGGCACGTCCCAAAGTTTGGAACGCACCTCACCTCTGCCCCCAGGCCACCTGACCTGCACACCCAGCTCCCTGGGGTCACGGAGCGGTAGGATGCCCAGGGCCCGGGTCATGCACTCAGTGGCCAGCCCGTCATGCCTGCAGGCAGGCAGTCATCCTACAGAGGTTTGCGGAGCCTGGGAGGGGTTAGGCACTAAAGCAGGGCAGGGCACCAGGGAAAGGAGACACCTTGGAAGAGCAGGTCCAAAGCCCTGTCCGCACTCTGCTGGGGGATACAGAGGAAGGTATGATGTGATGATGACACCAGGAAAGAGCAGTGTGCCAAATAAAGTCTAAATTCTTTCTGCCTGGGGGGGCCACGGAAGGTTTCAAAAAGAGATGATATTGGACCTGGGGCTTTGAAGAATGAATAAGAGTTTTTCGGCTAAGAAGAGATGGAAGGGCATTCCAGGTAGGAAGAACAGCAGATGCAAAATTACAGAGGTGGGACAAACCTGGAACGTCTAAGAACGGCCCAATAATTCAGGGTGGCCGAAGCATGGGTACATGGTCAGGAGCAACAGAGACAAAGCTGGAGAACAATGCTGGGACTGTATTGTGAGATCCTTGCAGGCCAAAGTGAGATCTCGACTGCCCTGCTGGCAGCGGTGTGCAGCCATCAGAGCAGAGCTGGCCCTGGAGGGGAGAGGAGGGTTGGGGGAAGTTATGGGCAGGGAGACCAGTGGGAGGCACCTACGGCCAAAAGTGAGACAGGGCAGCTGGGCTGCCAGAGAAGGTTGTGGAGGTGCAGCCTGGAGCAGGGGTCACTCTACTGCTGTGACAACATAACCACAAAATCAGCAACTCCAAAATATACACATTTATCATCTCACAGTTTCTGTGGGCCAGGAGTCCAGGCATAGCCTAGTGGGTCTTCTGCTCAGGGTCTCACAAGGCTACAAAGTGTCAACTAGCACAGGGGTCTCATGTGGCAGCTTGACTGGGGAAGGGTCCACTTCCCACTCTCAAGGGTGCTGGTGGGACTCATTCCCTGAGGCTGCAAAGCAGCTTTGGTTTTTCTCCTGGCTGTTGCCTGGAGGTCACCCACAGTTCCCCTCCACGTGAGGTCCCCAACACCACCACTGGCGTCCTCATAGCCAGCAGGGAGGGAGAGACTCTGGCAAGATTGGCACGACAATCTTACATCACATAATCACATAATCACCTACATCCTATCATCTGTGCTGCATTCTATGGGTTAGAAGCAAGTTTCAGGCCCCACCCACCCTCCAGGGAAGGGGACCAGGGACCATGCGGCCACCTTAGAATCTGCCCACCAGGGAAGACCACGCTATTCCCTAATACAGGGGGAGGGGAGGGCAGCTGAGTTCTGATCCAGACACAGGAGTGCAGGCACCTGTGCGTGGCCACACAGAAGCTGGGCCCAGCTCTCTGCAGCAAGGTCAGAACGGAGAGAGAGACACAGAGCCAATGGCCCCACATGGGGCCACCTGCGTGTGTGGCCACAGCCAACATGGGCAAGAGCAGCTGTGGCTCAGACCCAGGTCCTTTCCAACCACACACACAAATTGTTTCCCTCCAGGCACCAGGAAGGAGAGTGATCAATACTGCTGCCAAGAAAGACCTCGCAGGGCATGATGCTATTGATACGAGATGTCCAAAAAGGCTAATCTGTAGAGGAGGAAGGTAGCCTGGTGGTACCCTGGGCTGGGACAGGATGGAGACAGGCTGCAGATGGGCACGGGGAACTTCTGGGTTGATGAGAACGTCCTAAATGTGGATTGTGGTGATGAATACATAGCTCTGTAAAGTCACTAAAAATCGTTGACATGCACTTAAAATAGGCACATTTTACAGTATGTGAATTGAACCTCAATAGAGCTGGTGAAAACCTACTGCTGCCAGATAACACCGCCCTCAAGGAGGGTCGGGTGGGTCCCAAGGGGCTGGACAAACAGGTGGGTGACACTTCACTCACAATACCATAAACCCACTCTCCTCCCCAGGACAGTCAGGGACTCAGCGGGTGGGGTGAAGGCAGCAGAGCCGGGGAAGGTGCTGGGTGTAACCTCTCGGCCCCCGTTTGCAGGAAGAGAGGATATGGGTGCAGTGTCTCCCAGAGAGTGGCAGTGTGTCCCTCAAGCTTTCTCTCATTCAACAGACAGTGCCAGAGAACTTGCAGGTGCCAGCCCCGGCCCCGGCCCTGGCCCCAGGTTGGCATCGGGCCAGGGTGGAGGCACAGGCACGTGAGTCCCCCACCAGGGCACCACTGCCCCAGTGGAAATCCATCCAGAGGGCAACGAAGGCTTCAGTGATGCGGGTGACGGCCAGGACCACCCCAAGCAACAGGAAAGTTTGTTTTGTTCTTGGCACTTTGGGGAGTCATGAGCTACCAGACTTCCTGTGTTGAAACCACCGTGGACTCAAGGCCAGACGAATGGTGAGCCCAGCTCGTCCCTGACTCAGTGCCCGGGAGGCCGGCCCCCAGCAGCTCCCCTGCTGCTCCCTTCTTGCTGCCTCTGCCTGCAGGACCAGCAGCGCGTCTCTGTGCTAAGTGCCCAGGACAACAGGGTAGCCAGGGCCTATGGAATCAGAAACTTGACTTTCCCCCCAGCACTGAAGAACAAGTTTGTGACCAGAGGGAAGTAGGCAAAGAAAATGAGTGTCCCTCGAGGCTGAATGGCAGTAATAATAACAACATCTGACATTCATACAGCACTTGCTTCATGTCAGCACCCTTAGAAGTGCTCTGCATGAATCTGTAAGGTGTATCACTATTTGCTACTCAGCACAACCCTAGCAGGGAGGTGTGATCCCATTTTACAGATGAGAAGCGAGGCCTGGAGCCAAACCCCTCCTGACCTGTCACCCTGTCCCACAAAGCAATCTCTACTCCTGGCCCCACCCATCTGAGACCACATATGGAAAGCTCCTTCGTGACACCGCTGCCACCTGTGTAACATCCATTGGCCCTACAGACATGCCCAGTGAGTCGCTGCAATCAGCACAGAAAGCATTTCTACTTAAGCCTGCCTACACAGTAAACATTTTAAAGTGTTCACCTCACCTGTGTCTATGATTAAAGGCAAAACAAGCTGCAAAGCAAACTAGAGGTTATTTTGCAGCCACGCAACCCTGCTAAGTATTTTGAGTGAGGCACACAATTATGAATCCCAGCTGTGGAGGGCCGCTGTGTGGGACTGAAGGCAGGTGGATAGAATTACACACGCCTAGATCTGGAAGGAGCGCGGCCCCGCTCGTCCAAGCCCCTCATTAGTGAGATGAGAACCCTGCAGCCCCGAGAAGGGGCGTGACCTGCCCAAGGTGAGTCTCGAGGCCACCCAGGGGCGGCCGAGGGCCCCGAGCCTGAGTTCCGGACATGCTGCTCCATGTCTGATTAACTCGTAGCTGAAGGCGGAGCAGTTTCTCTGACACCTGACAAAAGTCGTTTCCTACTAAGGGTTCTATTTAGTCCTTACACGTGACCTGTGCATTTTCTCTACTGGAGCTGGACGTCTAGGGAAAGCTGCCAAGGACATTCACCAGGGAGGGCAGAATGGAAATCGGGAAGAGGAAAATCAGAGCAGGAAGGCGCTGGCACTCAGTCGCAGGCCGCATGAAGGTTTCCCCCTGCACTGGGGACCCAGACCCGGCCCCGCAGGCCCGGCCCGGGGAGGCGGCCCCGGGGAGTCCCCCCGGCACGCGCCTCTGAAAGCGAGGCCACCCCCCTAACCGTCCCACTATTTCTCACGTGACTTAGTGCTGTTTTGGAAGCAAATTTTCTAAACTCACCAGTCAGTAAACCCACGTCCAGAGTGATACTGGCGGCAATTACCATTGTCGAGGCTCCTTAATGGTTTTCCAAGGACAGCGCCATCTCTCACGCCGCCGTGCGTCAGGACGGAGCCACGTCACTTCCGGAAACCACAGGCCGCCAGTGAAACAGCACGACAGCGTGGGGCGGGCCCCGCTCTGACGCAGCTCGCCTTCCTTCACGTTCCCCTCTGTCCCTTCCTTCGTTCATTCCACGCACGACCTCTGGGTGCCTCGCGGTGCTGCGCACCGGAATGGAGGTGGCGGTGACCGCCCCGGCCCCGGGAGCTCAGGGCCAAATTCTGCGCAGGCGCTTGCCGGAAACGCAGCTTCCGTGGAATCTGCCTCAAGTCGCCCTGCGCCGCGGGCGATGGCGGGTGACACACAGACCCCGCGACGACACCTGCCGGCGGGGCCGTCCAGGAAGGCAGAGAACGAGTGCTCAGCCCGGTGGGGACGGTCGTCTCTGCCTCGGCAAAAGGAGGCAGGGGCTCCGGGAGGAGGTGGCATGTGAGCACCGTGAAGGAAGGTCACTGAGCGGGAAGACGCTCGGACTCGCGAGGTCAGGGAGCCCCAGAAGGGGTGGAAGGGAGGAGACAGCACAGAGTGCGCGAGAGACCTCGCAGGGGCCGGGCCAGAGAGGCCGGGAAGGCCGGACCGAGGGCAGGACTCCGCCCCTCAGCTGGGGCTCGCAGGCAACAAAGGCCGATGCCAGGCTGCCTCCAGGGGCCGGAGGGTCAGCACGCTCATTTGTCGTCTTTGGTTGGTTTGGTGTCTGCCGGCCAGAAGGGAGGGACAACCGGGAACGGCCCACACAGCACTTTGTTCAAAATGGCCTCTCCACGTGCCGACTCGCGGTTCCTCCGCTCTCCTCTCAGGCTCTGTCTCCTGCTTTCTTGAGTCAATATTCCCATCAGAAAACAGAACCATCATAAAGTCATTTCTACCACTGAGTTTATTTAACACGGTCCAGCCCCAAACTTAAAACCCAAGGAGACCATGAATTTAGCCCGAGCACAGAGCCGAGCGGGGCGAGGGCCTGCGCCCAGACCTCCCGAGGTCCCTCCAAACTTCCCCCCGCTAATTTATTCCACGTACAATCTCCTCCGGGTCTAGAGGGATTCCGGCTTCATGGAGGTCCTCTTAGCGGAGGATTTATCAAACCAGAGTATATGCATGGTATGAACATCAGATCCATTATCTAAGCTGTTGGTTTTAGTCGAAATGTCAAGAAATGATTTAGTATAAAATCCATCACAAAAGCATTTATTAAAAAAATCTTCTGCTGCTCTTCATCTACAAACATTTACTACCCTGCATACAAATGTCAGTGGTTCGGCCTAATATACTTCTTCATTTATTTACTGTTCATTCCTTCTGGATAAAAGCCAAAAATGATGTCCCCGGTGGACTGGGGCACAGTGCAGCCGAGAGAACACTTGTCACCACCCTGGGGTCAGCAAAGCCACCTGATTGGGGTGCCATTGACCATAGCTCGCCTCTCGAAGGTCACGCCTGCTTTGGCAAGTGGCATCCTCTTCACGCAGAGGTTTTACTTAGAGATGGGAGTTTATCGATGTATTACTAGGACTTTCGGAGTAAGTAAATACATACATACATGAGGACTTGGCCAAATAGACCAAAGTTTGCCCAGGGTGTGTCTGTCCACATACAGAATGTGTGAAAAAACAATTAACCCGCTAGTTCTCTGCCTTGGTTCCCAGCGCCTGTATGCTCTCCAGCGAGCTCCTCTGTGTCAGCCAAATTCTCTACGTTAAGCCAGTTCCCACGGAATCGCAGAATTCTGCAGTGGGCAGAGGACTTCTTTGGCCACTGGGCATGATCACCTCCCTTTGAGACGAGAAAACAAGAGCCCCAGAGAGCCTGAGCAGGCTGCCCAGGTCACACAGCCAGTTGGTGACAGGACTTCGGACTTGTGGTTTTAGATTAAATGTATGTCGTCCGGCCCTGCTGGAGGGCAGTGGGAGGGGATTCCAGCACAGAGACAGCGGCCAAAATAAGCAAACAAATACAGGCCACGGACACTCAGGGGGAGCTTGGGTTTCAGAGTCCTGGTTGTGAGCATCGAAAACCACATTTCACCTCCAAGTAACCCACATCTGCTTTCTATCTTCCAAATCTACAGCCATCACATCATCCCTGCAACGGGGGGTTATCGATGCCTTCCTTACGGACCGTGTATTCCAAATTGGCAAAGCAAACGTCCCGCTGCTAAAATCGCTCCGAAGAATGGATCGCTGACGGCCACATCCCACCCTGAAGGAAGGTCGGGGGGTTGTCCAGATGCCTCGGCCTCGGGGACCTGGGCGTCAAAGCAAATTCACCCCCAGGGCCAGCTCCATTTAGGGGTGCCTCCTGCTCTCAGCTACAGCAAACTGTGCCAGCAGCAGGCCCCTCTCTCACCCCCACCCTCTGGGGCCCCCAGTGGCAGGGAGGTACCCCCCCAGAGCTGTGCCACACCCAGCCATAAATGCCCCTCAGGTGTGCAGGGCCACAGGGTCCAGGCCATGTCCCTGTCCCCAGAGCTTCCTAGACATCTCCCTGGACAAGCTGAGGTGGGGTGCCTGGGCAGGGGGCTGGGAGGAGGCTTCGAGGAAGGCAGGCAACATGCACCCACATCTGGGGGCACAAACCCAGAACCCACCTCCCCCTACCACCCCTTCCACTTTCACTCTTTATTCGTAATTTCTTATTTTCCTTCTCTTTCCCCTCCCCTGCCTTAGCTAGTGAAGACAATGCTGGTGATAACAATGATAAGAATACCAATGGTATTACAACCCACAGTAGGAAAAGCTAAAGTTCCTGGAGCACTTTGCTGGGCTCTTTGCTGCATTAACTTATCAAATCCTCCCAAGGAAGCAGAGACAATTGCTAACCCCATAGCTCCTTCCTGGCACCTTCCACAACCAGTGCTTCCACATACTGTTCCCTCCCTGCTGTCTAGCAGGCCCATGAGCACAGGGAGCCAGGGTGCTATCTGTCACGTGTGCTGCTGACTCCCAGTGACAGTCAATAAATGCTACTGAAGGGGAAATGAAATGCCATTTTACAGATGGAAAGCTGAGGCTCTAACAAGTTGAAGATCCCAGGTCAACCCAGGCAGGAGATGGCAGTCAGGCTGGGCACGTGCCCTTCCTCTCCTCTCCAGGCACGTCCTAGGCAATCTCCCGGCCTCCCAAACCCTGCACTCACCTCCCTTGACATCAGTGCAGGCAATTCCCAGCTCTGATCATGGATTTGGTCTCCCCCCCCAGTTTATTCTGGATAGGAAGATGCCTGGGATTCAGTGCCACCCTGGCCCCACCCCGCCAGCAGGCATCTCCTCAGGGCTCAGGCCTCTCGGCACCCTCTGGCTCAGCTTCCACTCACATGCGTTATTCCTAGCGTGAAATACATCTGTATCACTTAAAGGGAGCAAGCTCAATTATTTAACTCTACCAAGATTCAGTTCAAATATAAGAGTTACAGTGTACATCTGAGACTTCTGGGAAATTGATTTTTCTGCTTAAGATCATTTCATAGGGTTTAGCATTAAAACCAAATAGGGCGCAAACTGATCTCTTAGTAGATATGGAGTTTGTTTCCTTTTTCTAAAGACCAGCCCAAGCAAGAGTCCTTCTTCTCGCCCCTGCACTTGCCACGTGTATTTTACAATTTTAACAGACTGTGGTGGCCCACCAAAAGTCATCTTTAAAGCCGCCACTCCGTCTTCTCTCATCACGGCGCTGTCGGGCCAGATGTGCCCAGGGACGGCTGGAGAGCCAGGAACAGCATTTAGCACTCAGCTGACCTTGCATCCACCTTTTCAGAAAGCCTGCTGGAGCCAAGAGGGTTCGGGTTTTGTTATTTTTTTTCCTATTTCTCAGCCATTTTCAAGTGGTTTCTTTAATTTCCTCCTGAGAGTTCAGCACTGATTGACCAGGGATTTTAGACTGAAACCTCTCACTAGAAAATGCCATTGACGGTTGCTGTGATGGAAAAACAGCCTGGGAGCTGATCTGGATGTTTACAATTAAGTTAGCCAGTTGTGGTTTCTGTAAAGATGCTCTAATACTTAATGTAAACAGTTTGTTTTCAAGTTCTTCAGAGGAAAAAGAACCTGTGCAATCATCTGAGGACAAATGGTCTCATATAACTCTCCAAAAGATGACAGTTTAAAAAATGGGAATAAGATTGTTACATTAAGAGCGTCTGTGAGTCCATAAAGGAAAACAAGGATGAGGTGGGGACATGGAAGGTGTCAACACACCCAGAGTCCCCATCCCATTTCATTGCAAAGTCATCCCTCGGTGGTTGTCAGTGGGGAAAAGAAGTATGTGTGCTAAGGTGCAGGCTGAAGAGTTGTAATTATTGCAATAGAAGAAGAAATGTGAGGCTTTAAACACAGAATTCAACGAGAATTCATGCCCCACAGTTGCCAAGGGGGTGAGCGTGGGTGGGTGGGTGCGGCTCTCAGCCTGGGCTGTTTCGATCTGCCAGTGAGGGCCCTGGTAACCCAGCTCCTGGGGTGGGCAGTGAGGGCTCACGAGGAAACACATGGCGTCTGGCACACACTAAGCACTCCACAAATGGTCACGATTATTATTTACTGTTACTATTAACACATGTTAAGTGTTACTATGCCATAGCGGCTGTCATATTGGGGAAAAAGGGGAGGCGAGGTGATTTCCTGTCCTCTGCCTGTCTTCTCCCTTAAATCAGATGAAATCTAAGGGCCTGGGCTGACCTGTAAAGGCGTGGGATGACCGTTGGCCAAAGCCTTGACCCCTCGGGGGGCAGCATAGGTGGTGCTCGAGAACAAAGCCAGCAGACACAGGATGTCCGGGTCCCTGAAGTCTCCACAGCCGTCATTCATGTGACCGAGGCGGTGGGGGATGCTCAGAGCTGCCCTCCACAGCGACAGTGTCCGGCAGAGCTCTCGGAAATGAGAAAAGCACCCACAGCTGTGCAGCAGCCGCCAGCCACTAGTGGCCGCTGAGCACTTGAACATGGTAAGGGCCACTGAGGAAAGGAGATTTAATCATTTTAATTAATTTGTTTGATAGGTTGATTGATGGTTAATCAATTAATTGAATCAATTTAAATAGCTACTTGTGGCTAATGGATACCATATTGGACATCACAGCCCTAAGGACAATACTGGACTATTGCCTGGTGGGCTAGCAGCTCTGAGGCCCAGGACAACAGAGGACACATAGGGGGCCCCAATCTGCTTCTCTCCTCCCCTCTCCTGCTCTCCCCCCAGGGAGCAGATCTCCTTCAGCCTGGACTCCTACACACAGAGGCTGCTGGGGACACTGGCTCCCAGCCCCTCCTGCCACGTGCCAGAGGCAGCCACGCTCAGTGCAGCACCAGATGCTGCCAACCAAAGGGCCTGGCTGTCCCCACGCGGGCAAACTGGGAGGAGAAACCTTAGGATGGTTCCCAAAGGGGTGGACAAAATGAGGGCCTGCCCCCTTCACCACCCAAAAGCCCTGCCATGCTCTCAGAATGGACAGGGTTCTGGGCCTCTCTGTGGGCACTGGCAGCAGAGGTGGACTACAGCAGCTACAGGGCCTGCTTCTCCAGGCCCTGAAAACCACAGCACACACAAGCATGCATGCACACACACATACACACGTATGCACACATACACACACATGCACGCAGATCCTGGGAGAAGGCAAGCCCCAACAGCACAGTGAGACTAGAACTCATCCTAAGCTTCAACTTCCTCAGCCAAAAAATGAGAAATTATTTAATAACAATAATTGTGTGAGCATTAGATAAGACCACAGGACATGGAGGGCACTGAGTGCAGCACCAGAGGCTGGCGTCCTTGTGATGGCACGTGGAAGAGAAGGTAAGGGGACAACTAGCCGAGCCCCCATCAAAACCCACCCTGAGGTTCCTTCAGCTTTGCTGTGGGCTTGTTTGCCCTCTGTGTGTTTCTGAAACTGAAATATCATAGGGTCTAACTTAGAGGAAGTTCAGGAAACAACGTGAACAGTCCTTAGAGAAAGGAGGAGAAGGGTTGGAGAAAGGTCACTGGCCATTTGGAAGACCTGAGTGTAGGTGTCAAGGTGGCAATGACTGTTACAGTCATCGCCAAGCAAGAACTCCGGTCTGCAGTCAAGGCAGCACTCGGAGACGGGTGGGTTTGTCACAGCCACCTCGGCCTCAGTGTCTGCACTCACACCTGGGGGACAGAGGGTGAATGATGCACACACCCATTGGCAACTCCCAACAACCCAGCCAGGCAAGTCTGCTCTGAAGGGGAAGAAGCAGAGATGCGCCCAGCCCTCGGCGGGTACGGTGTGGCTCCCTCAGGCGTGGCCAAGCCCCAGTCCCGGGCTTCACACCATTACCCACCACCTTCTCCATTGTCTAGGGAGATAATCCTGGGAAAATCACTTACCATCCTGACCCTCCATGTTCCATCTGCAATACGGAAAGAGAACACTCCACTACTTCCCAGCATCCATAGGAGACTGAATGCAGAAGCAACGCCTACATCTGCAGGAAGCCAAGACACAGGTAAGGACCATATGTTGCCCACTCCCCAGCTGTTCCAGGTGCACAGCTGAGCACCACTCGAGTCCATGGGTGACTTCCAATTTCAGGTGTCTTGTCCAGTGTCCCATTTCCCAGCCAACCAGCAACCAACCCCCAGCAGGAAAACCACAACTGTTCACCATCTGAAGAGGCAGTCTCCCCTCCCCAAAAGTGTGCCTCCTGCTGAGAGGCAGCTCCGACCACTGCTCACCCAGGCACAGCCAAGAAGAAGATCAGAGACCGAGCCCTGGCCTGCATGTCTCAGGACAGTCCCTCCCCTAGCAGCCCAAAGGACATCCACTATTTGCCACTCGGTCACCCACTGGGACAGCATTGGCTGGGGCTCGACCCTGCACTTGGCCAGTGCTCAGGGCTCAGACCGCCAGAACCTGACCCTGCCCTCATGGGGCCTCTGCTGATGAGGCTACAGGTAGAAAGCAGGTCCCTGTGGAAAGTGCCCTTCAGCTGACACGCCTAGATACCAAAACTTTCAGCCGGAACGTCCCCCCTGCCCCTCCACTCCCAGGATCTCCCATCCTGAGACTGGCTGCACATGTGTGGTCTGATGTTTGTGTCCCTCCAAAATTCACATATTGAAACCCTAACTCCAGGGGATGGTATTAGGAAGTGGGACCTTTTGGGAAGTGATTAAGTCATGAGGGTAGAGCCTTCAAAAATGGGGTTACTGCCTGTCTACAGCTAGCTGAGGAGAGCCGGCTGGTGCCATCCTCCAGGTGAGGGTACAATGAGAAAGGGCCATCTGTGCACCAGGAAGCAGTCCCTCATCACATACCGAAACTGCTGGTGCCTTGAACTTGGACTAGGCTTCAGAACTGTGAGAAATAAATTTCTGTTGTTCACAAGCCACCAGTTTGTGATACTTTTTTATAGAAGCCAAAATGGACTAAGATAGGGCCAAGGCTCAAAAAAAGTTGAATTCCAAAGGACAGCACAATTTAGGATCAAGGTTGTGGTGAAGAACGTGGGGAAGGATTTAGAAGCACCCAGGCAAACGGAATCACCTTGGCCAGAGTCCCTGGTCAGAGCCAGGCCAAAGCTCTTTCCCCTTCCCCTGGGGTCACAAGCCCACCCAGGCGCCCTGCCCTAGTGTGTAGATGGCCCCGCCTCTTGCCTGTGGCCAAGTCTCAGCCTGAAGCAAGGTGGCAGCACTCACCTGCCTGGCGCTGCTTCTCCCAGGACATCCCCAGGCTCTGACGTATCCTGACTTCAGACTCTGCAGAAGGGCAGGTGGCCCCCTGGGTCTCAGCCCCTCAGAGGGGCTCCCCACACTCATTCCCTGGCTCTGTCCTACCACGTGGGCCAACCTCACTCATCCAAGTTCCCCTTAGGGACAGCACTCTACATCTACGGAAGGAACGTGCTGCTCAGTTGCTTGGGGTGCACAGGTGAGACCCCCAAAGAGCAAGCTCCTGTGACAAAGGGCTGTGAGGCTGCTGGGTCCTGCCTGAGGCTGGGGGCTCGGCAGAGCTGAACTGCAGCGCTTACGGAGAGAGGACCCCAGATTCCCAAGGGAAACTCCACCCACCAAAGGAGGAGGTGGGGTACGTGCAGGAGCGTCCAGAGAAGAGCCCTGAGCATAGTGTGGCACGCAGGGCTTGGGGGATGCAAAGTTGTCCCCATGAGGTGAGCAAGGCAAACCCGGGTGAAATCGTCGGGAACATCTGCATCATTTCCCAGAGCTTGTGTGCAGATGGATCATTCTGGAGACCGTGAAGCAGCAGTAAATGTCTGAGTTTTGCTACAAGGAAAAAGCAGGGACTAGAGCCCCACGAGGAAGGAACAGCTGACATATGGGTAGCGATTTGAACAGTCTGCTTGCTCCACTATCTGTCTGCTGTGGGCTGAATTGTGTCCCCAGAAAGACATGTCCAAGTTCCAGCCCCCGGTGACTGTGTTTGCAAATGCATGAGTTTGTGTGGAGTGATCAAGTTAAGCTTAGGTCGTACTGGGGGGGGCCTCATTCAATAACTGGGGTCCATGTAACGGGAGGGAGATTTGGATACAGAGACACACCTGGAGAGAAGGGCAAGGGAAGAGGGAGACCGAGTGATGCCGCTGCCCACGGAGGAGCACCAACCACAGCACGCCGGCACCACCAGAAACTGAGGCCCGGGACAAATTCGCCGCCAGAGGCTTCAGAGAGAACCAGGCCCTGCAGAAACCTTAATCTCAGACTTCCAGCTTCCAGAAATGTGAGAAAATGCATTTCTGTTGCTTTCAGCCATCTCAGTTTGTGCCAGTTTGTCACCACAGCCACAGGAAGCCAGTGCACTGCCCTATTGGCCGTGACCTTCACTTTTGCCCCTCCAGGGTCTGGCACCAGCCTGGCACAGAGCAGGGGCTCAGTAAATATGTGCAAAATGGACAAGTATGTGTGCATGAGAGACAGAAAAAGAGAGAAAATGTGTATGGTTTTATAGGAAACTCCTCGGGGTTAAGTTGCTTCTGAAGGCTTCACAGTGTGGAGTCTGTTCTGAGACTTCTGAGCATGGACCAAGTCCCGGGAAAGGACCCACCTCTATCACCCGTCACTTCTGTTCCTCAGTCTGCCCCTCGTCCCCACCTAATCACAGTCCATCCCAGCACCTACAGAGGGACGTTGGTCCAGATTCCTTTCTGATGCGGAATTCATTGAACCCTTTAACTTATTAGAGTTTCTTCACTGGTTGAAGCCATATAATTTAAACTTCTAAATTGAATTGTCCTAACAGATAATGGCCTTTTGCAGCCTGAGGTAGGCAGAATTACAAATGACCCTCACCCCTACCCAGGCCCTCCCCTTTGACTGCTGGGGCACCGTGAATCCGAGATATGGAGCTGGAGATTCTGTCACGTCACAGGGCAAAGGGGACTTTGCAGATAGGACTCTGTTCACTGATCAGTTGACCTTAATAAAGAGAGATTATCTGAATGAGCCTGATCTAATTGGACTAGCCCTTCAGCAGCAGCGGCTGGCAGCAGAAGAGGAAGTTAGGGAGGTTGCAGCTGGGAGTAGGATGGGGGCAGCCCTGCTGTACTGGGGATGGAGGGGCCACGTGTCAAGGGATGTGGTGGCATCTAGAAGCTGAGAGCAGCCCCAACCAAGAGCCAGCAAGGAAACAGAGCTCAATCCTTCGACTGCAAGGAGCTGAATTCTGCAGACAACTGGGATGAGCTCAGAAGCAGACTCTTCCCCAGAGAAGAGCCCAGCCTGGCCGACACCTTGATTTCAGCCTTGTGAGACCCTAAGCAAAGGATCCAGCTGAGACCACGGGACTTGTGACCTACTAAACTGAGATAATAAATAGGTGTTATTTGAAGCCACTATATTTGTGGTAATTTGTTAAGCAACAATAGAAAACTAATAGAAAACCTAATATTATATAAAAAGATACAAATCCACAAAAAAGGCTCACTCCAACAAGAGTGGCAAGAGAATTGAGAACAGCTCAGGCAACGTGTGCTAAACCCTAAGGCAGACAGGGCAAGCTACAGCCCACGGACCAAATCCAGGCATCGTCTGTTTTTGCACGGCCCCAAAACTAAAAAGGGTAATTACATTTTTAAATGGTTTAAAAAATCAAAAGAAGAATATTTCCTGCTACATGAAAATTATATGATATTCAAATTTCAGAGCTTACAAATAAAGCTTTATTGGAAAACAGCCCAGTCATTTACACATGTCTATGACTGTCTCTCCCTCCTATAAGAATTAAGTAGTTGCAACGGAGACAGAATAACTTGCAAGTCTAAAAAACTTATTATCTGGCTCTTTACAGAAAAGGTTTGCTGGCCCCTGTTCTGGAACATTTAAAGAATTTTTCAAAGTACTGTTGTGGACCCAGATACACTAAGATTCTCTGGATAGACAAGCAAGGTGCAGCACACTTATTTAGGAGACTTTGAATGTCTTTTTGTACCACACACTGTTCAGTCAGTTAAATAATTTATACACACACTCTAAATCTTGTATAGAAATGAAAATAAAAACTCTTTTATACCTTCTAAAATATAAATGAACTAATTTGCAGATTAGAAATGATTATTAAAAAAAAAAAAACACAGGACCCAATATTTGGTACTCTGTAAATTGTAATCTCTGTGACAGAGATTTCATTCTCTGTGCAGAGTTTTTGGCATCATATGCTAAGATCACAAAAGTCACTTTAGCAAAAGAGCCAGGAGGCCAACTGGGAAAGGCCAATGACCACAGGGGTCTCCTCTGAGCTCCAAGGGGCCCCAGCACCTCCAGGTTGAGACGGCTGTGAATTGCCACCAAAGAAACATCTGGGCAGAGAACAAGCCCTTTAAAACAGAAGATCAGACTCTCATCAAAGAGCACAGTTTTAGGAAAGTCCAGTTAGTGTTTCTCTAAAATCATTATATTTGAGCAATATAATTTGATCATTAATATAGGAATACCAAAATAGAATACCCAGGGGTCAAATCAGGCAGAGAATTAAATCAGTTATAATTTTCTTTTTCAATCTGAATACAAGACATTTTCCAACCAAGCCAAATAAGGAGGGAAAAAGTAATATGGGTAGACAGAGAAAGGCACACGTAGAAGCGCTTCGTGCAAAATTTCAAATGGCTTGGTGACAGCCCTAAGAACCTGTCTGGGGATAATTTTATGGGAAAGCAGTCACAATGATAGCAATTAGAAAAGCAAGAGAATGCACGTTCTGTCACCTTCAGTGGGAAGTGGCTGCTTGATGTGCCCTGGCATGCTCTCTCACAGCCACTCTGAAGACCTCTCAGCTGAGAAGGGAAATCCCTGTCCTGACAGGGTCCCCACAGTTCCTCCCATCAGTTATAACTCCACTTTCCACCCTCTGAGTAGGGGAGCACTCAGAGCGTGTGTGGGTGCCCGGAATAGCCTGGCCCGTTCCTTCTAGCATGGTCGAGAGTGTCCACCTGGACTGAGAAGGCGAAGACGGCTAAACAAATGGGGAGTATTGTCATATTTGTCCCTGAGCTGTCACCGCGTGAAGAGCAAGTTGGAATGCGCTTCTGTGTGGCCGTACACAGTAACGGCCGTCCTTCTCCCTGATCTAAGCGGAGAGTGCAGCTGTCACGTGAAGCAAGGGGGTGACTGTTCCACCCGCAGACATGGAGTTCGTTTCTAGCCGTCGCTCCCGTGCCCCCAGGAAAGTGTGAGGAACCTAGAATCTGTCGGATTCCATTTTTCTGCTGTCACAAACCAGGTAATGCTCACAAAACAAGAAAACCATATTGACACAAACCCCAAGTTGGAGCAGGAGAGAAATTTTGACTGGAGACAAGAGCAGAATGCTGAATCTCCTCCAGGGTGAGGGTTTGCATCAGTCCAGAGCATCTTAAACACAGCGGCTGTAGAAAATACCAGATAAAAAGGCGGGCCAAGCTCTGTGCTTGGTGGGGCACTAAGAGGGCTTGGCCCGGGCCAAGTTCTGGGCTCCCTCCCCTGAAAGAGCACACGGAGTTCTCACTGGCAAGTGCTGCTGCAGACTCGCCCGGGCTAATGTGGCGTGAATAGAGACGTTTTAAATGTATTAAACATTGGTCCCTGTTTTAGAAATTACACTGACAGAGCCTTCCTTAAACATTATTTGAATAAAGCCTCATTACTTACAGTCCAAAGAAGTTCATTAGGAGGAGATCACTCTGGAAAGGAATCAAGGAGCTCGCTTTTCTTCTCAGCAGTGAATTACATTAGCTACTTCCTAGTTATTTAAATCTTGAAATAAAAGATGTAAACGCTACAGTGACATCTTAAGATCATTGCAAAGGCAGGTCTTGCATGCACAAAAATGCCCAGCTGGTCTGCAGATAAAACAGATTGATAATTAGTTGCAAAATGTAACATTTCATCAAGAATATTTTGAATAATCCAATTTATCTTTGTCAGATATGCAGCACATATTTTTCCGGGGAGCAGCTTTGTTCTTTAACATAATATTATAATTTCAGCCTGCTAATGAAGGCGCCCGCCAGCCGGCCGGGCCTTGATGTGCGGCATGGCACGGAGCGCGCCGCGGCCAGGGACCCGTGCGCCACCTGCGCGGCGCGGCGCGGGCTGCGGGCCGCGGGCCGCTGGCGATCAAAGGCCGGCGGGCAGCGGGGAGGGCGCCCCGGGCGGGAGGGCGGAGCGCGGCCGGCGGGCTGGGGCTCCACCGACTCCCGCTTCTAATTAGCCGAGGGAAAGGCGCGCTCCCGCCCGCAACCGCCAAAGCAACGGCAGGCGGCGGGCGCGCGCGCAGGCCTGGGGTGTGGCTGCTGGGCCGTGGGGGTCCCCGGGGCGCCGCCTGCGTGGCCTTACCCGGAATGGCAGTGCGCAGAGAGGAGACTGGAAGGCGGGCCGAGAGGGGGACAAGGATGGTTTGCGGGACACCGGAGCAGCTTCAATACATCTTCAAGAGCTCCGCGGCCTGGTGCCAGGAGACACCTGGGGCCCACGTGCTGGTCAAGCCTTTCTGCAGACACTTCATTACTGCACACAGGGCCCGTCGGAAAGGCGAGCACGCCCTGGAGTGGGAGCTGCTTAGCGTTTGTCCGAGCGCCCAGCGGCTCAGAGGGAGCCTCCTGTGAGTCCCAGAGCGACCGGAGGGCTCTTCCAGAGACCTCGATTGAGATGCCGGAAACAGGCTCAGATGTTCGTTTCCTGCAGGGACCCCCGCGTCGCCCACATCCCACCAAAGACCAAAGACCGTCGGGGAGAGGGTGTGGCTGGGTGGAAAAAAGTGTTGGCACAACCTGGGAATTAGTTCGCCCTTCCCGAAGGAGGCATGACGTGTGGCAAAGCAGAGAAAACTCCCGCAGAAAACTCCCGCACCTTATACTTCGTGCACGTGCTGCATGTGCAAAACGTTTCTTTGATTTTACACTTACCGCTTCAGCTGCGAGTGTGCAAGCCTCACACTATTATACCCAAGCTGGAGTTGTTTGGTAATTTTTGGTATTTTCAAAATCAAATTAAATTTTCATTCGATGGTGGCGGGCGGGGTGGAAATGTCCACATTCGGAAGGACGATGCTGTGTTCCAAAGTCTTTCAGAATGGATTTGATGGCCCCCAAGTGTCCAGGATACAGGCGTTTGTTATCATGCTACCTGGTAAAAATAGTAATAATAGTAAACTTGAGTGGATGCAGAAAATTTAGAATACTTTGAAAAACGGACATGCTCACAGACCAAACCACGGATTGCACACTTTGACGATTACCCCATAAGCAGGTCTCCTCTCTACTGGGTCATTTCTGCTCTTGCAGCCAGGGACTGCGTCCGTATTTTCAACACTTCACAGTCTCAAGGACCACAGTGTATCAGGCCGAGTGCATCGATTTGAGTCTCTCCTGTCACGCACGGCTCTCAAAATGCAACGTGAACGCGATTCAGCCTGAAGTGGGCATGTTCTTCCCACGGATCCCGCCCAATCAAGTTGTTGCTGCTTGCTTGGATTTTTCCAGGTTGCAAGCCTTGCTACATGATTATTTATCTTGTCCAGACTTGAAGGTCAGTCCAACATGATCTCTTTTTCATGCCTTCTTTTCCTGGGTAAACTCTGATTGTTTTGATTTTTTTCTGGGCCTCCTGACCAGCTAATGCTCCCATGAATTTCACTTTTTCTTCTCTTCATCCCTTCCCCATGGGCTACCCAGAGCCCTGGAGTAGAAGGCCCAGCAACTGGGGGAATGGCCAGGAGGCCAGTGTGCCCTCAAGCTCCCCGCCTGTCCCCACCTGCACTGCCACCCTTCTATCCTTGCTCTGCAAGGGGCTCCTCTGAGTGGCAAGGAGGAGGAAGGGACAGGTGCATGTCTTGGTCATTGACACCTTATGTTGATTCCTGGAAGTGAACTGATGCTCCACTCCTGTGTGGGATCCTCTTCCTGGCACACAGTCATTCCAAGACCCACCCCGGGCCCCACGGCCAGAAGCTTGGGCTCTTCAGAAGTCAACGACCCTGAGCTGCTTTGAAGGAAATGATCAGAAACCACTCACTTTATGTCAGGGCTGTTCATGTCAGCCACCTCTTCTCCAAGAGCCAAGTGGTGCTTTGACAAACCCGTTGGGAATGTGGTCCTGTGGCCCAGCCCCCATCTTCAGGACAAGGCAGGGACCCAGAGGTAGCCCACCCTGTGCCCAGCCCTGTCCAGCACCCACCACCCTTGCTGCAGTGATCACCAGGCTGGAGTACTGGGCCAGGGGCAGGTTTCTTTTTCTCTGACTCTTCAGTGCCCCCTGGGGTCAGCCACAGAGCAGACATCCAATGATAGGGAGTGACCTGCACCAATAGACCCCCGGGACAAATACAAGCTGGCCACCCAGCTCCCATTCGGGGCCATCCCAGCACACACCAGAATGGGACAAGCAGGAGCCCTGCTGACCCTCAGGCTCCTAAAAGGACATGATTACCCTTGCCTAGCTCATCAGGCAGAAGAGCCACCTGCTATCAGTGGATCCTTGTCCCCGAATAGGCAGACATAAGAGAACAGGGCATGATTGTTCCCAAGGGGCTTTGTTCCCCCAGCCCAGGAAGGTGCCACCCGTAGGCAAAGAGGCTTCTGGACCCCTCTGTTTTGCCACCTGTGCTTTCCCCAGAGCCCTGCCCTGCTGAGAATCCTGCAGAGACTCCGCAGCCAGCATCTAGAGCTGGTCACACGGCTGCCCCAGTCGACCTGTCCTCGTTGCCCCCCTCCACCAGGTGAACCCTTGTTTGAGAGATTACCCACTGTCCTGGGCTCCCCCACCTTGGAGGGCCACCTCTCCTCTCTCTCAGTCTACCCCTGTCCTGTGCATTCTGGAGAGCCAGGCTCAAGCCCTCATCTCCACACACTTTGCCGTCTCACCACCACCTTGCGCCCTCAGCACCTGGAATTACGCACTGATGCCAGCGGGCATAGGTCAGGCTCGTCCCTTCCTCTGAAGCACGGAGCGTGTGATGCACCCACCCGCCCGCCTCTTCCTGCACCTGGCGCGCACAGAGCAGCGCTCAGGAGACATCCGCCGATGTGTCCCTGTCTTCTGTCCTGCTTGTCGTCAGCCAGGTGAGAGGAGGCCCAATGACCCTGTAGCACTCACAGCATCTGGAACCAGAAGGCGTTGGGTAAAAGTGTGAAGTTTGATGAATCTGTCGGTTGATTGATTGAACCTACTTGGAGGTTAAAAATTATCCAAACTGGAGTGTGGTTCAGGATAGGGAGGGAGACCTTCATGGAGATCACCACCTCTGGTTGTGTGAGAAAGTTAGAGAGTCCTGGTCACTGCAGGCCTGCAGAATGGGGGACCCCATGACACAGAGCCTGCTTTCCTGAGCTATGCCGAGCCACACTGCTCCGGTGGGGGTGCTGCTGCCGCCGCCATGTCACAGCAGCAGGGTCTAGACTGCTTCTCTGTGGTTGTCCTGACTGAACCTTGAAGAATAAGCTGGGGAATGGATGGGTCGGGACTAACTAGGCTTTGTGTTAACCGGGTGTGACCCGGCAGCCCAGCTACAATCATGTGCCTCATAAAGATGTTTCAATCAACGACACACGGCATATATTTTATACAACAGTGGCCCCCTGAGATTATGGTGGAGCTGAAAAATTCCTGTTGTCTAGTGACGTCATAGCTGTCATGACGTTGTATGGGACACATTACTCCCCGTTTGTGGTGACCCTGGTATAAACAAACCCGCTTCACTGCCAGTCGTATAGCATTCTAAGGCATGCAATTGTTTATAGAACGTACTGCTTGAAAAGGATAACAGACAACTGTCACTGGTTTATGTATTTACTATACTACACTTTTTCTCATAATTTAAGAGTGTATTCCACCTACTTATGTAAAAACGTTAACTGTAAAATAGCTTCAGGCAGGTCCTCGAGGAGGCATTCCAGAAGAAGGCACTGCTGTCACAGGAGATAACAGCTCCATGCATGTCATTGCCCCTGAAGACCTTCCAGTGGGACAAGATGTGGAGGTGGAGGACAGTCACATTGATGGTCCCAACCCTGTGCAGGCCTAGGCTAGTGTGTGTGCTTGTGTCTTAGTCTTTAACAGAAAAGTTTTAAAAGTTTAAAAAAATTAAAAAATAGACAAAAGCTTATAGAATAAGGATATAAAGAAAGAAAATATTTTTGCACAGCTGTACAATGTGTTTGTCTTTTAAGCTAAGTGTTATTACAGAAGAGTCAAAAATTTTTTTAAATTAAAAAGTTTATAAAGTAATAGAGTAAGCTAAAGTTAATTTCTTATGGAAGAAAAAAATATTTTTATAACTTTAGTGTCATCTAAGTATACCGTGTTTGAAGTGCACAGCAGCGTCCAGGCCTTCTCACGCACCCGCCCTCACTCACCGACTCGCCCCGAGCAACGTCCAACCCTGCAAGCCCCGTTCATGGCAAGTGCCCTACACAGGTGTCCCATTTTTCATCTTTTATGTTGTATGTCACCGCACCTTTCCCATGTTTCGATATGTTTACACAAATACTCACCATCGTGTTACAGCTGCCTGCGGTGTCCAGCCCCGGCCCACGCTGTGCAGGTGTGTGGCCCAGGAGCGGCAGCCCACCCCACACGGCCTGGGCGTGTACCAGGCTGTGCCATTAGGTTCGTGGAAGTGTGCTTTGTGATGTTCGCACAACGCTGAAATCGCCTAAGGACGCGTTTCTCAGAACGTTTCCCATCGTTAAGCGACGCATGACTGTGTAAGATAAATCCAGGGTGAATAAAGCCTCGAGGCTCGTGTCACTGTTGGCAGAGGCACCGCAAGAAAGAGGCAGTGCAACCGTGTGGCAGATCAGAGACCGGGAAGCACAGATCGGAAGGAGGCTGCGCCGCCACCCCTGGTCATCGTCCTCCCCCACGACCAGACTGCGGGCTTGGGGCACATCGAGTGGACCTTGCGTCTCTGTGTCCACAGTACGTGGCACCCAGTAAGTGTCTCTGAGCACCCGAGGGCAGTGTGGTTGTGTGGCCGCACGGCTTCCCTGCGGTGTGGGCGCCAGGCGGCGACAAGCAGTGCAGTGAACAGAGTGGGCCCCTCCTGGCAACCCCAGCTCGTGGGCCGTCCCTTCACTGAGTGTCTGTGCATGTGTGTGTGCAGAGACAGAGTCCTTGGCCCACTTTTGTCCCTGCCTTTTCTTACTGTCAACCATGGCCCTAAATCAACAACATTCTCTTCTGGAACCCTCTTCACAGAGCCCTACCTAATGACTCCCTGTTTCGACTCCCTGCTTTTGTCTCAGGTCTTAAGGATAAATAAAGTTAGGGTTAAATAAATAAAGCCATGTCCCCCACATGGCCCTGGGGCCCTCCCCAATCCAGGCCAGCCCACAGCCGTCTTTCCAGCCTTGTCTGGAGAGCGTCAAAGGCTCCGGGGATGCTCTGGAAACAGTCGGCAGTAAGGGCTGCCCACAGATGGCCCCGGACAGCCTGGGCACAGGGTTCCCCATTTCCCGGTGAGCCCAGGCCCCATCCCTCCTCCGCATTTGTTCATAGCACGTCCTTAGCTGGGGTGCCCTCTCCCCAGTTTTCCTGCTATAAAATCCCACTCGGTCTCCTAGGCCTAAATCAGAACTCACGGCTGCTGGAGAGGCTCCCAGATGGCTCCTTCCTCTGCATCCCCCAAGGAAAGTGGCACCAGGGGCTCACCTGTGCACAGGTGTGTGTTGGCAAGGCCTCATCCCAGAGGCTGGCAGCTGCATAGCTGTCTCATGAGCGGGGTTTTGTGCTTCGTGAAGGTGGAAGGACCACGTCTCCATCATCAGCGCATCACCAGGAGCAGGCGGGTTCTCCGCAAAGGCCTGGCAGGAAAGAGATGGGGGGTGAGGGATGAAAGTTGAGGAGAGGAGAGGGAGGGACAGTGGGAGAGGGAGCCGTAACAGTGCCTGTCTCATAGCATGTGCTCAATAAACACTTGTGGGGTAGAGCAAAATAGTCACTCATGACAGAGTCTTCTTGTTCCTCAGGTACATGTGATTTTTGTCTATGTCTCTGGGTTTTTTACCTTAAATTTTTATATCTTAATTTCATTAAAAAAGAACAAAAAATTTATAAAATTCAGTTATTTTTAAAGCAAGTTAATATATTTGCCATATGGTTTTATTTTTGTTTTGAATATATTTGTATTTTCTCTAGGAGAAAGCTATATAAAAAATGAAAACATTTTAGACTTCCCTACCTCCAACCCCAAGCAACCCACAGAAAGGCCAAACTCAGACATCTAGGCCGCGGCTGTCACAAAGGGCTGGAGGAAGTGGACACAGACCAAGGAAAGAAGTGAGTTTCCACCTGCCGCGAGTGTGGGGACCGGGGAAGATGCACAACAGCGTCAGGTGTGGAGGGTCCGGGGGGAGGCACAGCTCAACATGAAGCCCCATGCCCCCCAAATGGCACACAGCTGCAGCTGACCAGTCCTCTCCCAGGACAGGGGTGAGCCCAGCGGGCCAGCGCTGACCTGGGAAGGGGACAGGCTTCAGTGTGGGCTGCACCCCGCCAAGCCGCATGCCGACAGCCTGTGATTCGCCCCCTGTCGATAGTGCCTGGGCAAGACGCCTGCTGCTGCCCCGAGAACTCAGCAGAGAGGGCTGGGGGCTAACTGCCTTCATTTTCCTGTTACCTCTTCCAAGGAGCCCCCTACAGCAGGTGACCTGTTTTCTCTCCTTCACCTCCTTGCAGTTTTTCTTTTGTTGTACCTATCACAGCGGGCAATTATTTATGCATTTGTTTTATTTTCTATCTTTCTCAATCTATGATAAATCTTGAGGAGGCAGGGGCCATATCTGTTTTTTATCCACCCTGCTTTGCACATAGTAGGCGCTCAGGAAATAGTTATTGAATGAGGAATGCATCTGCACACTAACTGGTGTTTTGCTCAGCTCCCAGAACGGAGAGACAGACCGGGAAGCCCCGGGGAGGGCAAGAACAACGTCAGGGTCCGGGCGATGCCCGTGCCATCCCAGGAACACAGCTCACATGGAGCAAATCTGCCCCCTCACAGTGCAGACACTTGCAGCAGATCCTCAGAATACAACTTTGCAAACACAGATTAGTATTGCCATGGACACTGATTCTGCAATTTCTCACACAGGTCACTTGACTCGGACGGACCTCACAAATGCCAAGGAAGGACTTGATGTGGGCAGCAGAGTCCCGTGTGGAGGGTGTTCGGAGACACTCCCTCAGCAGTGACGCCGGAGTGACTGTCAGCGGCACAGGGCCTCTGGGCTGGAGGAGAATTACTGTGATGGCCCCGAAAAGTTAGGCCACCACAAATCTCTGCTCACAGACACAAGGGGCATCTGCCTAAACAACATATACACAGCCCCAAACTCTGAAATTAAAGAGCTGTTTCTTTCCAACAATTTGGTCCGCAGCTCTGACTATTATCTGGGGATAAATCAATTTGCGGCAGCTGTAGACAGCCGTTTCCGTCTGAGTCCTGCTCAGCTTAACTGGAGAAGCGTGTTAAAAGTTAAAGGACCTTCATCACATTAAGAACATGAATTTTTCTAACCGTAAATTTACTTCACTGAATTCCTGAGCTGTAAAGTCACCCTGCACTCTTCCTTGTAAACCAGAGGGGGTGCACCCACTTCCTGATGTTTGCCAATTTGCTATTTTTCCTGTAATTAGGAAAAAATGCAGTTCACTAGAGTTACAAGCCCCAACGAGAGTCCTTGACTGAGCAGTTGTTTAGTATCTGCCGCGACTCTGTGCTTTGTACAGAATGATTCTGTGGGGAAGTAAAGGGGCAATTATATCTAAACACAGGACAATAAGAACTAATGCCAGGCGTGGTCCTCACTCTCCTCCGTGTGGCTTTGGTCATTCCGCATAAACCGATAGTGCCTTCGCTGGATGGCACCTGGTGGTGGGAGAATACAGAGCTGGGAAAATGAAAGCTCACAGAAAATAAAAATCAAAGGTGCTGGGAAGGTCTGTCTACTGTCAGGTCTACGGAAAGAACTCAGACTAGACCTGCAAGTTACACAGATGCCCAGGACACCAAACCTGATCTCTTTCGGAAACACCATTTATTAAAGCTCCACGTGCTTATTTGGTAGGAATTATGCAACAAACAGAACTGACAACAGTAGCAGTTTCCTAAATCTCTAATGTTAACTAGAAAAGGGACCACTTTACTTTTACGTTCATCTTTAAAATGAAAGTGATTTTTATGCATCAGAATTTCTTTTTTGTCTTTCAACATACATCCTAAATTCTATTTTGTGGTGAATATTGATTTCAATCTTGAGAAACACATTTTTCACTCAAATCAGCTCTCTACCTGGGCATTATTATATATTGAAAAAACATAAGCATGTTATTTCATACTTTGGTTATCAATACAGATGCTATTTTATAGAAATTATTTTCATTGCTTTTTGAAAAAACATATTGATAATCACAATTAAAATAAATATGAATGAAAAAGATAAAGTTAATAAGTGCTCATGTGGCCAAAATAACCCTCTAGCAAGGTTGGTACATGGTAGGTACTTAAGACGTATTTGAAGAATTCACTTAAAATGTATTGAATCCCAGACTTTTTTTAAAAAAAGGATGTAATTTTATTTCTGCAAATGGAAAACACTCTCACTTCCATTCATCCTTAAATAGCAAAAACAAAAGCATGAAGCCCAATAATCCTCCTTAATGTTAATCAGGAGATAGAAAAAAAACAAAAGAGAAAAAAATAAAAGCACCATTTTGTGGAAAATGACGCATTGGAAAGGGGACCCTTCCCGCTGTAGGATGTGTTGTCCTTCCTCTCACTGCCAACTTTGTCTTCAGTCACCCAGTGACTCTAAAGGTGAACAAAACGGACCTGGATACCTAATCACCCTAACGCCCCAGCCCTCATATTACAATGTCATTCCGAGACGGTTGTGGGCTGGCAGCTGCTGATGGCAAAGAGCAGTAAATGATGCCGCTTCCATTTGCAGCCCAGCCCCGCACGCGACTGGCAGCAGCACACCTTGGGACCCACGACGGGAACCCACCCCGTTCCATGCCAGGCGCCCGCTCACGGCCTCCGGGAGGGCGAGGAGAGCAGCTCGCCCGGCTGGAGCTACCAGGGAATTTGGGAAGACAGAATGTAATTACCTGAGCTGGAAGCCGGCCAAGGCACTGGGGCTGTTAAAAAAAAAAAGTCAAGGAAAAAAACACCCTTAATTCTCTTAGCTGATAACAAAAGCCAAATGTGAGCTTCTTTCTGTTTGTGATTTGCCGGCGTGGGTATTTAAATCATCACCAAACAATAAATAAAAATAAAAGTTCAAGTTTCCTGCAGGCCCCTCCAAGACCCACGACACCAGAGAGCCCTTTGTCCTGTGGGGGGCTCATCTCCTTTCGATTTCTCTCCCGCACTCGCCGAGGGTTCTGCCCACTGGCCGCCCGTGTCACGCTCTCCAAAAAGCAGAAACCTTATCAACGCCACCAGGAAGAGGCCAGATACTGTTTTAACTATTTGCAGAGCTAATTTTTTGCTCTTACATGTGGGCTTAATTCTGATGAAATGAAGCAAATAAAATAATCAGATTGCACCAGGAATGTGAAATTTTATCGAGATCTTTTCCTGGGAAGAGTTGTTGTGGGGTTTTGTTTTTGTTTTTGTTTTTGTTTGTACTTCCAAGAGGGAAAGACATGGGGAAAGAAAGAGAGAGAAATTTGCCTCGGAAGGTCTGGAGGTCGTCTACATGCTTAAAATATTAATCAGCTGGCTACGGGACCCACTCAAGAGGATGCGGCGCCAACAACGTGGGCAAGTGCGCAAGGGCGGTTTCCTGGGCAGATTTGCCATGCTCTGAACTTCATAAAAAGCAGAGGCGTTGCTGGCCTGTTTCAGAGGCTTGCACGGCGACTGGCGTCCCTCCCTGCCAGCGCCAGCCACTGCCAACGACCTGCTCCTTTCACAAGAGCAGAAGTTGTCAACATGGAAATTCCGGTTAATCTTACAGCCTGTGGTTTTCCCGGGAAGGGAAGACAAAGGAGCCCAATATGACACTTCAAACTCTGGGGAGAGATTCACATTGGTATGACCCAGTAGGCCAGAGCTATCCCCGTAAAACCTATTAAACTAAGAAGTCCAGTCCACTAACGCATTTTTAAACTGGAAAGGCCGTTTCTTTTATATCCTGAAAACAGTAGACACCCATAAAATTAAAGGGGAAAATTTACTATTTCATCTGATTACCTACATTCCCATCATGTAGAAAACCTCAATCATTGAAGAAATAGTTTTTGACTTTTTTCCCAGCAATCTAAGATATCTGCACATAATTTTTAAAGAAAAAAAAATTGTGGTGTCCATAAATTCCAGTGCGAAATGAGTGGGGGGAGGGAAGGAACAAAAGCAGGAAAGCTAGGAGGTGTCTCAGGCATTCCTGCGAATACATGCTTTGGCTCATATCCAACTCGAGGAATGCTCATAATAACTAGATTAACCACCCTCCAATCCTCATTGTTCAATTTCACACAACTGTAAATGTTTCTATGATCCTTGATTGAGTTAGTTTAGAATTTTAAACCAAAATGCCTTTACTAATATGTTTATATTTCTACAAATCTATGCTTAGTAAAACAGGAAAAAGCAGGCTTTGCTCTTAGCTTACAATCTGATCGCTGGCTTGTTTAAGAGTCGGGGTATTTTGGTAAGCTTCGGTGAACTCTCGCTGGTGCTCCGTGAGCACAGTTGAGATCTCTTCCACTGGTGATACAGGGAAAGTAGGGGTCAGAGGAAAGAAGCCTCTGGATTTTCTCTGATTATTCTGAAAAGCTGCTGCTTCCTGAACTTTGCCACCCTCCTTTGGATTTCAATCCTTAGGAAACCGTATCCTCATACCCAAAGTTACCATCTGGTTTCCAACTGAAATATAAAGCCCCGAACCCAGCAAAGCCACTGATAGCGCTGCCTTCATGTTGCCTCTGCCCCTCCAGTGTGTGTCTCTGGTGTTTTGGGGTTTGTCTTCTTTTCCAGGCATATAAGCCCCAAACATGGGTGACCCCAATGACACAACCCTCTTCCCACTTGCATGAAATGAGCAGTAAATGAATCTAACAGACACCCCAACCCATGCCAACTCCCATAAAATCAGGGTGTGAAGCACAGGGGAGAGAAGGATTCTTATTAATAATTCATTCCAAGCAACCCCTGGAGCAGTTTCACTATGATATGCTATGCAGAATGATTCGACACACTAATTAATATTTTCAAAGTGTTCCATGGGCCCCTTTTAAAAGCATTTTTGCCATCCATTGAATGTTCTGCATTATAAGTAAAAGATCAATCCCGTCCCCCAATCCTATTGATGAGCTGTCTAACTAGAATAGGATATGTGGAGTCAACAGAATTTTTTTTTCTCCCTTTAATATCCTTCCCCAAGTACTGGGCTGGAAACTGTCTTGTCTTCCGAGACCAGCTGTTCCTCCCAATGGTAACAGAAAGACACAGGCAGGCAGTGTTCAATGGGAACTGCCCTGAGCACGGGGCGTCCTCACGCCACCCACCCTGACGCCCAAAACTGAGCCCGAGAGAGTGGGTCAGGTCCCTTCCAAGGCAAGTGTCCCCAGGAACGGCGGCAGGAAGATCAGTCAGAAAAGCGGCCTCAGCCCAGGCCTCAGCTCCACCTTGCAGCTGAGCTTCTGAGGGACAGACACACCCAGGCAGGAGACCCAGGGCAGCCCCAGACCTCCCAGGGTGCCGACCGCGGCTCAGACTCCTCCCCAGCGCAGGACCATCGGGAATGGAAAGCTTCGCCCAGACTGTCCCAGAGCCCCGGCCTCTCAGCATGGTTTTGGGGCACGAAAGCTCACCTGCTTGTTCAAAGGCAGGACTGTCCACTGTGACCTCCCAGGAGCAGGGGCAGCGGGGGCCTGTCCCAGTGGTCACACAGCACCACACGGGCCCCGCTGGCCCTGGCCACCTGCCTGCGGAGGTGGGCAGCACCCCAGAGGCTGTCCCCTTGGAGGTCAGCAGTCACTCACAATGTGCCAATCTCAATGATTATTCCTAAATGTTACCTGGAGACTATTTCTCAATTCAAATCAATGGTGCCTATTGATCCTGGCAATTAAAAGAATAGGAAAGGAATAACTTTTGCCCTTTACTATCTTGCATTCAAGAAAGTGATTTACAGAGTCAAATGGGTTGACTTGGAAATAACCACTTGACATGGTAAAGAATCCTTCCCTCCCAGGAGGCCTGCAGGGCGGCAACAACGGGGACTGGGCTCTTGGGGACCATGAACACACGCTGCCCTTCCCCGAGGCTGGGGGCCACGCTGCCTGCTCTGCCAGGAGGTAGGCAGCGCCTGCAGGGAGCACACTGTGATGGGGATCCTTTGCACTGAGGTGAAATTCGCAGTGTAAAATGAACCGTGTTGCAGCACACGGCACAGCGGCATTGCTCACCTCCGCAGTGCTGTGCAGCCAGCCCTCCTCTCCAGTCCGAGCGTTTTCACCGCCCCTAAGTAAAACCCACACCCGCTAAGCAGCTGCCCTCCATTTCCCCCTCCCCCAGCCCTCGGCAACCACTAGTCCATTTCTGTCCCTAAGGATTTGCCTATTCTGGACATTTCATGTACATGCAATCATACAATATGTGGCCTTTAGAGTCTGACTTAGCACAGTGTTTTCAGGTTTCATCCACATTGTAGCATATATCCCTGCTTTATTCCTCTTTACAGCCACATAATGTTTCATTGTATGCTGCACTTTACTTTTCCATTCACGTGTTGGTAAATATTCGGGTTGTTTCCCCTTTTGGACATAGTGCTGCTGTAGACATTTGTGCACAGATATTTGTTTTAATGTCTGTTTTCAATTCTTTGGGGGCATAAACCTAAGAGTGGTACTTCTGGGTCACATGGTAATTCTCTGTTTAACTTTTTGCAGAGTCGGTGGAGATTCGCGTTAGCTCTGCCTGATGAAAAAGAGCTGCTGTGGCCACGTGGCGCTTGCCGAGGGCAGGGGAGAGAGGCAGGAGCCTCCGTGCTGCTTATCGCCTGTTTAAAGGTTTACAGGTGATTCTGTCAAAGGAATGAATCCCTCAGATAAATATGTCACCCCCAACTGCATGACACCATGTGCTTTGTTTTGATAAAGCTGGGGAGAAGAGAAGAGAATTTCATGTAACTCCTCTGGTTTAAAATCTATGTTGTAAACAGCATAAGATACAAACCCCTCATCCTGACATATGCGGCCCTTCACAATAGACCTATACAGCCCTCGGCTTCCTTCCTTTCAGACCACCTCAAGCACCCTTGCAGACCCACTGGACTTACCACTCACAGATCCCTAATCCTCTATTCCCTGACCAGAGGACTTTGCACACATTGTTCCAAAAATGCTTTTCCCATTTCTGCCCCAAACTGACATCTTGAAACTCCTACTCATGCTTCAAGACCCAGCTCAGATGTTTCCTCTTCCACAAAGCTATTCCTCACTCTGAAGGCTGAGTTAGCATCACCCTCCTCTGTGGCCCAAAACCTTCAGGACCCTGATGTCCAAGAGCACAAACACTGTGGGATCACACAGACCAAGGTCTTCACCCTGCTTCGTCAGTCTCTGCAACTGTAAAATACATAATGATATAACCACAGACAATTATACCAGCTTGACAGGAATTGCTGTGAGCATTTAATGAAATAAGAAAATAAGGGATGCAATGCACCTGGCAGTGAGCCACAGTAATGAAGACCAAGTTCAACAGAACACCTGTGTGTTGCTCTATCACATGTGTACGTGTCTACCACAGTCTTCTTCCTAGCTGGTCACAAGCACCTCCAAAACAAGGACTCGCCTTTTCCCTCTAGATCAAGAATGCATAGCACATGAAAGGTGCTCAAATAAATGTATTTGTGGAACCAATCAAAGAGCTAATTAATTTAAAGAATTGCTTAATGCGAATATCTATATCCCAAAGACTACACTTTTGCAGATTCTTTCTTTATATTGCATTGGCTTCTATAGTTCCATTTTCACAGCATCAGTGTTGACATCTGTTCCCTGAGCCACATATGGACATCGTGTTTCTGGTGTCCCCACATACGGACCTCAGGACAAGGCAGGACAATCTCACAATGAGATGTCCTGAGACTGCCTTGCATCCTTTGCAACTCTCGCCCCTGAGAGTGAAGGAGAAATAACAGTGGATCACGAGACACATGCAAGGAGAATACGGGCAACTTTTATTTTGGAAAAGTATAAATGAATCAACTCAGGTGGGAGGAGGTAGCTGAGCAGTGATGTTGAACAGACAGCAAGAACCCACATAGCAAGAGAAAGCCTGTTTGGGTAAAACTGAGCTGCCACTTGCAGCGTTGGATGAGATGTCCCCATCCTCCCATGATGGAGTGAGGCCAGGTACCCCCCTACCCTTGTCACTTCTGCCTCCACCTACTTGGTCCTCCTCCACTCAAAGGACCTTCCCTCATCTCCATCTATCCAAATACTGCCTTCTTACAATACCCACCTGAGACCAAACTCCATCCATTAAACCCCCTGTGAGCAGCCCAGACCACTCTCCACCCTGTGGACTTGTCGTCGATCATGTGGTAGATTCCTGCAGACTACCCGGAATCACTAGGTAATTCTCCATGCGCTGCGTGCCCAAGGAGGGTTTGACCTGCCTGAGGGCAGAGGCCATGTCTGATGTCCTTGGGACTCCCAGTATGTGGGTATCTTACACGTTGTAAATGGCCAAGAAATTCTTCTTGATTGATTGGTTAGGAAGAAGTGGGAACTGGAACCAAAATCATAGACCTCAACGATGATGTACTGTAACCACTTATTGCTGCAGTCACTGTGGACTTATGATCCCTTAGCAGGGCAGAGGCACAGCTGGCAGAGTTCAAGCCTCTGAACTCCCCACCCAGTGCTCTTTGCAGAGATAAGGCTCTGAGAAGTTCCGCACTCATGAATTCAGTTCAAATGCACTTGACTTATACTTCCCAAATATATTGGATTATGGAATACTCCTCCCACTTGCCTGCAAACGCCTTCCAGTATTCGGGAGAAGTAATGCTCTGCAAACACAATTAAGGCAATGCTAGTTGAATGTTATCTATAATAACATGGAACAAAGTGGTCGAACCAGGAGGTAAAATTACACAGTTTGACAAGAATGCATTTGGGCTGAATATCAATTCCTAGTTGGTCAAGTGAAGTTGATTATAAAACTAATAGAGAAACTCCAGAGAGATAATTGCATGACATTCTTGAAGGTTAAAAACTTTCCATTAGATCTGAAAAGGGGCTAGAGGAGTCTAAGCCAGGATCCTAATCATCAAACCAGAGCTTTTGTGAATGAAATTATTGCTTTTCAGATGAGAAAACTGAGACTCGGGGCACAGATGTGCCCAATGTGTTCCACGTTCTTTTTAGTACAGGAACCCGGGCTGGGAATGTAGGCTGGGAATCTCAGGAGGCTGCCTGGGATTCTGGGATGCAGACGGGAGAAGGCTGGAGTGGCCCAGTAAGCTCACCAGGACTCAGCTCCCAGGCTGGGCGTGAGCCTGAGAGGCAGGTCACTAAGGAGGAGGTGCCACCTGCTTTCCATAGCTATACCTTCTTCCCAGCCTCATCCAGAGACACCAGGTTATGAAAAATAAGACAACATCTACACTTCTGTCCAAACCAATAATACAGACCTTTGCAAAAGATGATCAATGAGTGATGACAGAAGGGGTAGATGCCACCTTTCAGATCAGGGTGCAATTAACACTCAGCAGGAAGGAGACCAGACGGGACCCACTCTGGTTCCACCCACCCTTCCCTCTCCTACCAGCTCGCTGCCCTATTCATAGCCCTGGAGTCTTCCCTGTGACACGCTGTGCTCAGGGATCCTTCCACCTGAAAGCACCTGCCAGCTTCCTCCTGTCGGTTCCCACAAGCAAGCCTTCCATCAAGTTAAAATCGCTTCGGCAGTAGGAAGCATGTAGAGGTGGACTTGACCTTACCAACACCAGGTGAGTCAGGGATTCCCATAGAATGACAGGGCAGTCATGCTCTGACAAAAGCCTCAGCCACCGCACTTGTTTGCACAGCAAGAGCCATACAAGCAGGTTTACAATGGGCCTCAGTTTCCACTGATTGACTCTACATGGGTCTCTGAAAGAAACGAGTCTCTATTGTGCCATGCAGCAGGGCCTGGGTACCAGAGTGGCCAGACATCAGAATGATTAGTGAGGCAAGGCTTGGAAAGTTGGAGAAAATGGCAAAGATAGAAAGGGGAGGAAGGTGCATGGACAGCACCTGCCTGTGCAAAGCACCGTCCAGTCGGTCTCCACCTTCCCCACCCAGCTGCATCTTGAAAGGGCTGTCGTCACCCCACTGACCAGCGACCTCAGAGAGGTTAAGCTATATGTGCTGGGTCAAGCAGCAAACAGGGGGTGGAGCTGGACGGGAGCCCTGACCCACGGAGCTCTGAAGCCACAGCTGGTTGCGCGGTGCCCTGCCATCCCAGACAGCGCTGGTGCAGGGCTCTTTGACCTGTCCTCCTCCATGGCCTGATGTATACATGTATGTACATACACATCCACATTCCTCGGTATGCATGTGTGTGCACAGACATGCTAAAATAAATGTTTCAAGAAATAGCACTTATTCTTTCCACATGCTCTGAATTCTGGCATTTTCTCATCTGTTCTTGTCCCCTCGAATTGTGCCACCCACAATTGGAAACATGAGTTGATCCTCATCCTCCTTATGCAGACGGCTGAACTGAGGTCCAGAGGGGCTGCACAGGCTGCCCCATTGTCAGCCGGCTGGTATGACACCCGGCACCCTGACCGTCGTCACCCTGGCCTCCAAGACAAGTTTCCACCCCTCAATCCCAACATCCCTGGGCTCTTGGGGGCCTGTCCGATGCCATTGCCTCTCTGTCCCCCAGCTCTTACTCATCGCTGACATGGCATCTGGCCCTGGTGGGTCCCTGTCCTCAGGGGCTCACAGGCAGACAGGTGGCAATTCATGGCCCAGAGGGGGACCCCACGCAGGAGGCTGCCTGCTCCTCGCCGCCTGGGCACCTCCTGCAGAAGGGCTCTGGGCACGCTCAGGTCCCAGCCCACTGGAGGGGACCCAGGGGACTTCCCAGACACCAGTGGCCTCCCTGTGGGCCTGCCCTTGGCCAGCACAGCTCTGAACCTGTCCTGTGAGCAAAGGCAGGACCTCCCCTCAGACCAGGGCTGGCAGCAGGGCTGGGGCCCGTTTGTCCCGAGTGGCGTGGGGCTGTTTTGTGGGTCAGAGCGGCTCTTCCCACCATTCAGGAAACAAAGCCCCGAGTCCAGCTGTCCTGGGGCTCCGTGAGGACCACACGGGCAATTCTCGGGTTGGTGGGCAGCAGCTTGGCTGGTCCCTGGGAGCCGGGGTCGCCAGGGGGAGAGCGAAGTGGAACCCCCGTGCCGTGGCCACAGGGAAGGGGGCCCCAACTTCCCACCTCCCCTGCGGCCTCTGGGGAGGTGCGGATGGAGAAGGTGGAGTGTCACGTTCACTGCGCTGAGTCCCCGTTCGTTTTAAAGCTTACGAGTGCCATCTGGTGCACAAGAGGTGCAATCGCAACACACCAGTTTCCCAGCCGCTCAGGCAAAGGGAGCTGCTGTCTGCCTTTCTTTCCCTGACCCAGGGAACCTTCTGGGCCTCTGCAGGGTCCCCTACGGCCAGAAGGTTCTCTGGCCTGAGGCCAGGGCAGAGATGAGCGGCCACACTTGCCCGCCTGCACCCCATTCCCTCTGCCCAGCAGACACCCCGTCTCCATGAAGCCCTTCGGCCGCAGGTGGGCAGCCCCTGGGGACCTGGAAGGGCTGCGCTGTGAACTTCAGGAGGGGGGGAGATCTACAAATCAGAAAGTTTGCTTGAAAGAGAGAAGGAAAACAAGAGGCAGCCGCGAATGAGTTGAAGAAGGAAAAAAAAGGAAAGTAAGAAGGAAAGGGAGGGAGGGAAAGGAAAGAAGGGGAAGGAACAAAGCAAGGGGAAAAGGACAATGTGTCTGCACTTGGCTCTCATTCAGAATGTTCTTCGGGTACAGAAAACATGGTCATTCTGGGGACTGACACAAATAAAGAAAAACATTGAAAAAAGCCCCAGGTCTCTACCTGGCTCACTTTGAGTAGACACTTGCCCTCAGGGGCCTCAGTTTCCTCATCTGTGAAATGCGAGACCTGGGGGCCCTTGAGTTCTAACTCGGTGGTCTCCCGACACCGCTGTCAACCTCCTGTACGCAAGACTCCAGACTCACGGCCAGGCTCACGAAAATGTCTGCTTTGAATTTCAACTCTTCCTCTGCATTGTAGATTAGAATGTTTTCAAGTAGGAAAAAAAAAAAAAAAACAGAAAAGGAGAAACTAAGGACAGAGAAGTGAGGGTCCAAATAGTCCCCCCTGTGTAACCAGATTAGGATCTTCATCTCTCTCTTTTTGGAATAAAAATGCAAGGAAACCCTCAGTTATAGCACAGGGAGCCGATTACTGTGTATATGTGGCGAGAGAGAGGGAGGGGGAAGCTGGCTGTGGCCACTGTACTGCCACATAGAACCATCCACGCCCAGCCCAGCCCAGTGGGGGCTGGGGTGGAACCAGGGCACACTGCTGACACAGGCACTGTATGCAAAGTCACCCCCTCAAAGCTTATCATTGTTTATTAACAGTCTGATTAATAATAATATCCACTTCCACATGTGTATGTATTTCTAAGACCTTGGAGAGTGACGGCCTTATATTTTGTTCCTAACTGTTTTGCTTCCATGAGAAATAACCCGGGACTTGAAAGTAAGGAATTTTGTCTAAGGTCTGTCTTTCTCTGACCCAGGTCTGGCTCTGACCTCTGCCCTCATCTCTGGGCTTGTATAGTTTCTACATGTAAAATGTGCAGTTATGAGAAATGAGCCCATTTGCCAAGAAATACAATACGGTATCATTGTTCAGGTGGTTTAAAACAAGCCCAACCCAGGCTTATGCAGAGATGTGTATTAATGATGTCTGACAGCACTTTCACAGTTTAAACCAAACGACACAAAAGAGTCCGGAGGTCTTATGCACAGTGCACAATAAGTCCCCAGTAAGCGCCCATTGTCAGCAGATTGGTTAAATGGGTATTTTTTAATGCAAATTAGTTCAAATTGCTATCAAGAGTAATTATTGTAAAAGAAAGACAGTGTTTCCATCATCCTTCCCTCATTTAATTCTTCTATAGTCTCTTTTAAATAACTTAGCCATAAAATTTCAATTGACCACTAAAAAAAAAAAAAAAAAGTGCAATCAGCGGTGGGGAGAGAGATGCAGGAGGCAGGTGTGACCCCAGCAGGGTGAGGGTCCTCCCCAGCCTCAGACAGAGCCTCCCCACCCCAGTCCTGAGTGGTGACCCTGCAGCCTGCTGTCCCCCCACCCCCAGGTTCCGCACCCTCTTTGCCAGAGGCTGCTGCTCAGTGGGGAGATTTCCCACGTGTGCCCCCCTGCTTTGGGGGAGTCCTCCAGGATGGGGGTGGGGGAAAGGAGCCCAGTCCCCGCCTCTCGCCCCCCTCGCCAAGACGCCCCACGCCCCACCAGTGCGGCCGCCAGTGGAGCCGACACATTATAATAATATTAGGTAAAACAGCGCGAGCATACGAGGCAGAAAATTGCATCTCATTTGTTCTAAATTTGCCAACGTCTAAATCTTAAGGGAGGTATTTTTACTTTACATATTTGTTAATGGGATCTGTTTATTATTGCCCAAAAATTCTTAATACACAAAAGGAATCAGATTCTCTTTCTGGCCTTAATTCATCATAAGAAACAGAAATAGAAACTTGGTTTCAGATTTTGCTCTGCCTTGTCTCCAATTCATATTCCCAGCATCTCGATCATTAATAGCATCTGAAGGAGCCCTTTTATTTACCTATTATGGCATCATTTGTAACATAAAACTGTTGTGTTCTCTTTTCATTAACAGATTCAGTTGCAAATGCTGGGGAAAAAAATTACAAAGAGCCCCTTTTTAAAATGTGCACATTTATTGGGATTATTAAATCACAGCAGCTAATAGTGGTTGTCACCAACTTAATTTAAAAAGCTGATTATTACTCAAGCCCTATGTATTCCAGGCCTGATACTGTATAATTAGCAGTTGTGATTATTTAGTTAATTTGCAGATTAGAAACAAGTGCCTGTTTTGAAAAATGTGGCCACTCGACCTTCAGCCTACAGAGAGGAGTGAGCCAACCCCTCTTACTGAGAACAAAAGTGTCCTGTCGGATAAATGCATTTCAATGCAGGTCAACAGGAGAAAAGGAACCTTTTACACATCATCCGCCTGAATCCTTCCAGCCAAAAGTCCAGCTCGAGCCACTCCAGAAGTATTTAAATTAGCTGTCTCCCTGGTGGAGCCAAATCAAATCGAATGGCACACTTGGAGCCTAAACAAGTTAAAAGATGGTCCTTGTGGGTAGCAGCCACTAAAGCAATAGTAACTAGACAAAGCCATCCTAGTGACCCATGCTCAATAAAGATTTAGCCATTGGGACTGGTCCGCAGTGGAGAGCCATGTGGCCCTGGGAGCAGACCTACCTCATACGCGTTATTTCCATTGCCGAATTTGTCATCAGTCATACGATGGTAATAAAATTTGTAACTGTTTCCCTCATACTCCGGTGCGATTTACCTCGTGTAATAGACAATGCAAATGCTAAAAGGCACATATACATCTTCATTACATACGCTGTGCCGCAGCCACTCTCCTCCAGAGACAGTTTTATTCATTTTTATACAATTTGCCTACTGTACGGTACAGATGGTTTCTATTAAGTAAAATATCTGTTTTCTTCCAAATTTTTAGTTTTCATGATTAAATTACTTTAAAATGACGGTACATTGTATTATCTTCTTTCATGACTTAATTTAGCTCAAATACTCCCAGCATAAACTGTAAGCCCAGTTTTATCCACTCAGAAAATCGGCCACATACTGTGATTTCCTGAGAGTTATTCCGCCCCGGCTGTGATTTCTAGTCTTTATCAATTACTGCCACCCGAGTCTTAACGACACAGATTATTTTCTAGAGGTAAATTTGAATATGAATATAAATGGAAATGTTGGACTATTATGAAAGTGAGATCTCTCCTGTAAACTGTTTAAAATTTGAGATGTTTGTTAATATGCAAGTTTTGTCTGCTGTGTCTCAGCTACAGAGTGGCTTGTGTACTAGTGTGAAATATTCAAAGCTGCTGCCCCCACGTGGTGGGCCCTTGGAGCCGCTTTCTCTCTGCAGCCTTGTTATTCTTGAAGTGGCTGCGCGGCCCCTACTTCCGCAGGAAGGAGCCTGGCGACCGGGCTCTGTGGCCCACCTTCCCACGGCCGGATCATTCTGACTGTTGGGAGCTCATTTCTGACTGCTTGGAACCCATCATCCCACTTGTCTCACTTTATTAGCGTGATACTAGGCAAAGGCCTCCCCGGGAATTCCTCCTTTTTTGTATTTGCATTCATGTTTTATTTTTGCACTCATGCTTTCTAACTTTTCCCACTGGGATGTGGCCGCAGCCGGGAACAGCAGTGCTTCCTCCACACTCTGTTCAAACTTGCTCATTTCCCACCGGCCTCAGCGGCCCCAGACCCTGACCACAAACTCTCCTGCACTGGAGCAAAAACACGGGGAAGGGGAGATTGAAACACTTGCAGGACAGAAAATCAGTACATGCACAGAAAAGAAAGGGTACAGCCAGGCAAGAAGAGGGGCAGAACAGGAGACAGGGCCCGGGCAGTGCCAACTGGAAACAGACTTCTATGCACAGTCTGGGCCTGGGATCAGCCCAGGGAGTCCCTGCAATTCGCTCTGCAGAAACCTGGTAACCAAGGTGGTGAGCCAGGCGTGGCCCTCCAGGAAGAAAGAGTCCGCTGTGGGCTCTCACCCTGGAGCTCCCTCACAACCATGGGGCTGACTCCCATCACGCATCTCCCTGGCTCTCCCTAACGCTGGCTGCAGTGACAGTGGGTACCAGAAAGTGTCTCCGTGAGTCCCCAAGGGCAAGGCAGTGATGCGGTCCTTCCGGAGGTGAGTGTGGGGACAGGTGGGGGAGACCTCGGTTCTGGTGCTGGCTCCCACCTGTGCCCCAGGGAGGCCGATTAACTTCTCCTGGGCTCCCTGTCTGGGGGATGTTATGAAGATCAAATGAAATAATGGGCCTGGAGAGGCTTTGAAACAGTTCAAAGCATTTGACAGACATAAAGCATGATTTTTACTCCAATATTCACTGTAGGCATGTCACCAGAGCAGAGTCCAGAATCACGTGGCCCACCCTGAACCAAGAGTGACACTTGTGACACTTGGCCGGACACTCCTTTCAGAGAGAGATTCCTAACTAAAGACAGATACTTGGCCAAGGTAAAGTATCAGCAGGGATTTTTAAACATAAATCTCGACATGGGTGGGCATTTCTTTCTCAGTGGGTGACACTCTGGGAGAGCCCTCTGTGGTCACGATCTGGCCCAGTCTGTGTGATATGATCCCACTCTGAGTCAGCACCGAATCTGGTTGACACAGCATGAACAGATCTGCGGTAATGAGATGAAGGGATGAGGGAAGAGATTGTCTTCTTAGTCAACAATTTGTTTCACAGAAAACAGAACATAGGAGAAATCGCTAATAAAAGGCAACCCCCAGAGGTTCATCCCTGCCTGCAGCGTTCACAGATGAACAGCCTACTGGGGTTGCTCCAAAAAGACTCTCAGGACCCCCCAGTCAAACCCATGTCCCTGGCGGGGAGATGTAGATGTCCTCAAAGACCTGGGTAATTCTACTATCAAGGCACATTTGGCCTCCATATTGGCGGGCGGGCGGGCGGGGGCGGGGGGCGGGGAGGTAGGATTATCTAGACAATTTTCTTCACCTCTGCTCCCCAGGCTTCCTGAGACCCAGGCAGGGGCTCTGCCTTCTCCCACCCCACCCCCAAGCTCAGGCACCCAAAGGCATCTGATACTTTCCTGCCAGATGCTAAAAGGCCAAGTTCCACAGAGGGTCACCTAGCCATGCACAACCACTGAGACACAGCCTGGTCCAAATGAAGAGAGCTGGGAACCAGTCGTGTCTGGTAGGACCCGAGCTCAGGCCAGCCCACCAGAGAGACCCACATGGGAGTCAGAGGCCTGGGGACACTTCACCTTCACCCTCCGCCAGGCCAGTCACTCTTCCTTCTCCTTTCCCTGCCACCAGACACGCCCGCATTAACCCTGGGAAACCATTCTGCCCCAAACTACAGGCAGATTTGCAGTCACTCAGCTCTCAGGACAACCCAAACATTCAAAGGCAGCTGTGGCAGCTCTGCTGTAGGGAGGGAGCCACGACCCAGGGGCAGGAGCAGAAGGGTGGTCTGTCCCCTGACACGGCTATGAGCATGCTCAGGAACTTCCCAGAGCCCAGAGGGTTTCTTCCTGCCTGTGCAGGATGGAAAGACCTTGGCAACGTTGGAACATAATATTATTCCATTCAAGGGAAGATTTAACTCTTCCAAAATCAATTTCTGAATGTAAGAATGACAGTAGGTAATACAATAAAGTCATTCAAAGATCACGGGGCAGTTGAACAATAGGCTGGGAGACCGCATTATGCAGTCACAATGTACTTTACAGGAGTGAATTTTTCCTTGCTCAAGAAAGAGCATCAGATTGATGAGGGAAAAATATTTCTCGTGTGCTCACTGAGCCACGTTTGTTGTGTGGCCACAGGTCTGGTCCTGGGAGAGGAAGTTCTGACGCTAGAGTCCTAACAAGCGTGCCCACCCACTGACGAGCTGTGAGACCCTGGGCAGCTATTTGAATCCTTGCAAAGCCTGTTTCCTCCCATGCAAAATGAGGATGATAGTAGAAATCTCACAAAGTCCTGGGGCAGATTCCTGAGATCCGTGAGGGGTGCGCGGCACCTGCCACATCCTAGATACTCCAGAAAGGGTGCCCCCTTCACTAGCTAAGGGGCACACGCAGAGCACCCACCAGCTTCCGCCACAACCTTGCCATCCACGGTGTGGGGCTGGGTGGGGGGTGGTGCCTGGAGAAAAACAGGGAGCACGGCAAAGCTGTGTGTGACACGGGAGAAGTGAGCAGGTCAGATTCTAGGTGCTTCGGGGACCTTGATGAGGGAGAAGTTATGTCCAAATGAGGAGCTAGAGGAAACTCAAAGAAGGAAGCGCCAGGTTTCCAAAGGCAGGCAGGTAGAAGCTAACCTGCCCCGAAGCCCGATACCCAGTGCACGAACACTGTATCCATGTCTTAGAATATACGTTGAGAAAAAATCTCACAAAGCTGGGGGTAAATATGTATATCTGCACATTTTAAAACAAAACACGGTCATGCTCAAACATGGTGGCTGGAGCTGTGTTCTCTGTATCCACCAGGGTTAGATTGACCCGGAGGCCTGTTACCAAGTGTCACCTAGAGAGATTTCCGTAAGATGCCAGAGTAGTAAGAGTACACACGCAAGTGCAGACGATTTGGTGAGAAGAGGATATTCCAGGTCAGAGAGGATGTCACAATGACAAAATAATTGATTATGGGCCTCTTTCACTTTGTGATTTTGTTCCACGAATTGTAGGAAGCTGCACGTAGACACAGCATAAATGCAAATGCATAGCATCAAACACACGGTCCCCACCTATTGCTCACGATGTCACAGCAGGCGCCTACGGACCCAAAAGTCAACCCCAAGAGCGAGTCTATCTCAAGATATCACCAAACAGAATTACATTCTGTTATCCCTTCCATGTCTTGTACACAGAAACTTAGAAGATCGAACAATTAATTTTCTGACTGGATTACTTAGAAAATCATATAAAAAAGTCTATGGACGTTAAAAACTATGAAGAGTGTCTTAAAGGCAGCATATGCTAATCTTTTCACAGGGAAGAAAAATACAAATTCATTTCCCTCGTAACCTTTGGGCCCATAAACAAGAAGGAATATGGAAATCGACAGATTTGCATGCAAAGAAAAAATATTTTAACTCATGAGGGTTTGTACGTACTCCTTTCCCTACTGCTCTCTGAGGAATATTTTTCACCAAATTTTGTTTTTAAGCTACATTGAAGATCTGGCGCATGGCCCAGACTGTCTTCAAATTTTGTCAAAGTTTTGCCAGCATCCAGATACTGTATAGAAGTTGGGAACTTTATCAAACAGACATTATCTGATGTGACTTCTATATACAATGACAGGAATGACATTTTCATGGCTGGGAGGCCACAAGATGCACATGATACGTGACTGAACACCATGTGCTAAACAGCAGGATGAGAAAAGAGGAACAACTATCTCAAAAATAAAATTCAATGTGACTTCCCCTAAATGCAAATGGGATTCTGGATTGGATCCTGGAACAGAAAAAGAACATTTGTCAAAAAAAAAACAAAAAACTGGGGAAATCCAAATACAGTTTGTAGTTTAGTTAATAGTAATGGGCCCATGTTAACTTCTTAGCTTTGATAAATGCATCATGATTATGTAAGATGTGAACATTAGGGAAAACTGGGTGAAAGGCACACAGGAACTCTCTCTGCTATCTTTATATTTTTTTATAGATCTAAGATTATTCAAAAATAAAATGTTTATTTTTTAAAAAATGTAACTAAAGAAGGGAAACTGTTGCAATGGTGGAAATTTTTTCATTAAAAAAAAAAAACTGACAAAACTTGTCATTTGTAGAAAAGAAATTGGACCAGGAATCCTAACAATATATGAGAAAGACAACTCAGGATCAGGTAAGTGTAGCAACTGCTATTCTATCCCAGCTGCTCGCCCATCGGAGGTCCCAGAGAGTAACATCTTAAAATGCTGAATTCGCACCACTCACAATGCAGCTCGTAATGAATGGCATCATCATACAAACGAAAGGCCAGTGATGACATTATCCTTGAAGCTCTAACTGGAAGTCAGTACCTAATGCTGCATGACCTGGGCAACCCCCCATGGTGATTCTGTCGGAAGAAAGGCAGAGGTCGGTTGACCATCACAGGATGTGGTGCAGCTACTCAGACTCCAAGTTGTCACTGGCCAGTGCCTCTCATTGGCACATGCTCTGGGGAGAGTTCAGTGTGGCAGTCTGCACAGTATGGTGCAGGAGGGGTAGACCTTGCTCCACGGACTCAGGATTTTCCTAAAATCAACTTAAATCCAACTCCAAGTATCCCTCCCACTAGGCTGTAGAACCCACCTCGCCATTACTGTGAGCTCCTACCCTTCTTTCGGTTCACATAAGAGCCCAGGGGGCTGCTAGGCTGTCAGAAAACAGGCAAAGGCCTCGAATCCCGGCCAGTCACAGGCTTTAGGGACAGCCTTATCACTCGAGCCCAGTGGTGCGCTGTAGGCAGGTTTGGGGTCAGAAATCCTGGAGCAGTTGGGAGCCCCAGCACCAGGGACCAGCCTTCCTGAGTACAGCATGGAAACCTGCACCCGTTAGGAATTGGCACCTTTGTCAGGAAGTCTGTGTTAGGAAACTACTCCCCTCAGTATAAATTCTTTTGGAGCTCAAGTTTTGGGAAGCAAAAGCCAGACTGCCAGGGTCCACAGCCAATATTTCCCTTGGCCAGAACAAAACTTATTCTAGGTCACTGGAGAGTAAAGGGCCTATGTATAATTTAGGAGATTTTTAGCAAAAAAAAAAAACTGATGCAAGTAATAGAAGCATTAATTATCTTGTCTTTCAAGATCTCCGGAGACAGGAGTTCCCGGGGCTTTGACTCAGCAGTGTCTGAAGACCCAGGCTCATTCAATACATCCTCACTCCTCTTCAGGAAGTTTGCCCTCATGGTGGCAAAGTGGCTGCAGCAGTGCCAAATGTCACACCATACCCAACAGTGTCCCCAGCAGGAAAGCATTTCTCCTCATTCTCCTTCTCTCCTTCTAACAAAGGAAAACTTCCCAAGAGCCCCTCTCATAGGTCTTTTTAGCCAGAACTGAACCATGTGGCAACCTAAAAACCAATCACAGACAAAGAAGAACAAAATTGGCAGGAATGGCTTCCATGGATCATGTTTACCCTCTGGAACTGTCCCCCGAGAAGTCAGAGCTCTGTTCGCAAGGAAGAAGCCTGGCTGTTAGATTCCCCGGCAGGGTCTGTCACACCCTGGCTGACTGCGTGGACAGGAGGGTTAGGAGGGGGAAACACAAGCCAAACACAAGTGCTTGTCTCCAGGAGCTGCTGTCCTGTAGGAGAGCGGAGGACACTGAATGGGAAGGGAAACTGGAGGTGCTCGTGGACAACACAGAACAATGGCTTTCATGGTGTGGGACCACAGTTCGTGCGACCAAACAAAGGGCAGGAAACCCAGAACCTACTCCTATTCCCGCATCCACTCTCCAGGGCAGAGGATGCCAGACTCGTGCAGGAGGCCTGGGTCTTCTTACCCAGCAGCCCTTGAGCCCACCGGGACACCCAGAGGTCCTCTAGTGGGACCACACACTGTACAGCTCCAGGCATCTTCTCACCTGCAGACACCAACTTGCATGGTGGCCCCTGGGGTTCCACGACTCAGCGACCCTCGTCTCTTAGGGAGCCTCGGCGTTGAGCTCCTTGCAGGCGAGCCCGTTCCCCCCCAGACGCGCTCTGCCTCGCTGTGGAACGAGGGGCTGGGCGGTGTCGGCGGATGCTCTGCCCACTCGGCCACCCCTTGGCCACCTTCGCGGTTGCTGGTGAATCCACATAATGTTATGTAAAAAGTATTTTCCCCCAAATGTGCTCACCATTTTTCTTTTAATAAAACATCTATTTTAACCACATCCTCTCTATTTTATCCTCAGGTATGAAGTCATGAGAATATGAAGCAATAAAACAAGTTTCTAATTATTAATTTTTAATATAAATCTTCGTCTCACCTAAAAGCACATCGTGTGCCCCAGTGGACCACATGCCCCTTCTGGGGAACGACCAGAGGAGCATCTTTCTGGGATCCCTTCTAGTGCTGATATTTGTGATTCAGTAAATGTAAAATAGGCCTCTAAGTAAACCTCCTGTTTGCAGCTGAGAGCGTGGGACGGTGGTGAGTGTGGTAGAGCAAAAATCAAGCCGGTGAAACAAACACTTGGAGAACCACCACCTAAGTGCAGCGGATGGAGTTCAAGGTGCAAAGAGGCAAATGGGAAAGATGAGGGAGGGGGCAGGAAGTGGCGATGAAGTGGCCAGGAAGCCAGCCCAGGGCTGGGAGCACAGGGGCCGCAGGGCCGTCCGGCCCCCGAGAGCAGGACGAGAGCTGGGGGAGGAGGGAAAGGCCGTGGGGTGGACAGACAGGGGCCTGGGAACGTGCCAGGGACATCGCCCATGAGAAGGCAAGAGGAACATGGGGAAGCAGATATCTGAATCCCAGGGGGAGAAAACGTCACCAGAATAGCTTCAGGTTAAAAGAATTTTTAAAAAAGAAGAAAAAAACGCTTTGAGCTATCTTCCCAAAAAGTGCTACAAAACAGTGTGAGAAGAGGGAGTTTGTGAAGCATTGAAAAGCTGAATTGTTTTTGCTGAGGTCCCTCTAGCTATGACACTATTTAATAGACCATTTAATAGACAATTACAAAGCCGGTTGTCTTCATTATAGTAAACAGACAAATGCCCACACAATGGTGTAATTTTGTGGTTCAAACTGTTGAGGACAAAAAGGTGACTCCTGGAAGCCAGGGACGTGGTCATTTGCAGCAGGAGGAGGCGCAGAGCCAGGGCCAGCTCGGGTGGGAGGGAAAATCCTGGGGGCAAAGCCACCTATCCTGTACGCAGACCCGGGGACGTTTCCCACCGTGGTCAGTTCCTCCTAATCCCATCGCAGAATGCACCAGCCAAGGCCAGACAGGGGTCACAGAAGTTCCTCCAAAGGCTTCCCAACTTCCTGCTCCCTGGGCGACTGGTTCAAATCGAATCTACAGGGCAGCTGGGTGGCTCAGCGCACAGTGTGCGCTCTGCCTTTCCTTGTCCCCCATTGAATGGCCAGCAAGTAAGAGAGTCCTGACGGCGGCCCTGTGGTCACAGACCCTAATGTCAGTGTTTGTTTACAGCCCCACAAGCTCCAAGCCATCAAAGGTCAAGTCGAGTCCCCACCACTCTGTGCCATCTTTGGCCAATACAATTCTTCTGAAATGGTGAAAAGACTATAAGTATCTGCCATGCCTAGATAATTTATAAGGCAAAAAAAAAAAAATCAAAAAGGAGGGCCTCCTATTTTTCATGCCACACACACATCTCAAGCAGGCCACCCAATTTGTAAAACTGCTCTGGATTAAAGGATCAAGTGAAATAAAGGTAAATACCATTTAGCAAGCCCAAACTGGCTTCGGACCGCCCAAAATGGAACCAAGGGGACAGTCTCTATGGCCACTGTTCACACGTGTTCACAGACAGCCCCAAACCCACTTCATTCCTAAAACATGTGTTCCCGAAGCAGCACCCTTGCTGAGGCCACTTGAGAAAAGGGTTTAGTGACAGTGGCACAGCATCCATCCTGGCCTCATCACCTAGGAGCCAAAACTCCATCTCCTCAATTTGGAAACAGTCTTTCTTCACAACCACAGCAGGAATTGTCCTCACATGCCAACCGTGAGTGCAGGGACAGTAGGGCTGAGACCCCAGCGCACAAGGGTGCAGGCTCTGCCCTGGCTGACCCATGGCTTACAAAGGGTAGGACCCAACCTCTGTGTCCCTCCAGATCAACAGGAAAGAAGTGAGTAATTGATCCAATTTCTGATCCGGAGTCTAACAAAGCTACAATCCTGTTAATTCATAACCAGAAAAAGTACACTGAGTCACGCTTGGTGATTATTTATGCTATAAATGTAGCTGCCCACTGGGAAGAGAAGAACTATATGAGGCATGGCTCCAAAGTCATGAGATTTTCATTTTTTTAAATATTTACTAAAGCTTAAACATCTAAACAAATGTTTTCCCTTTTTAAAGCTGCCTCCGTGGGAGGCCTTTGCCCCAAAGGGGGCCCGTCTGCTCAAAGCCATATTCAGACCCCTCCTCTAATTGCATTAGAACCCATTTACAGGTCCAAAACATTGGGGTCACATCTCGTCTTTTTAGCCATAAACAGTATTATTCGAGTCATCCCCCGACTTCCGTTTGGCTGCTACTTGGCTGTTTAGCAAAAACAACAGAGCCTCTCTAACTTAAGTTTGCCGGAAGGAAGGCTAATGATACCGACCGCTTTGAAACCTAGCATGGTTATTAAGAGCTGGAAGCCCCTTCTACAATGCTCTTAAAAATACACAAATGACTTTTTACAAATTCACCCCCACCTGCACATGCAGTCACCATTCGTCTGCTTAAAGCCTCAGTTCAAACGCTGGCTCTGGAATTTCACAGGTCACAAGCCTAGGCCAGCAGTCAAAGCACATCCTTGACTCCAGAGCCTTCTGATAGAAATGCTTTGAGTGCAGCTCCCTTGGGTTTAAATGGGAGATTTTCAGCAGGAAACCTCCTGACCTCCAATAATGATCTCGAGTGTCTTAGTTTCTCAGTGGTTCCAATATTCATTCACTCCATCTGGGGGATGCAAAGGTGGTTTCTCTGAAACCTTCCCACACGCCAGAGCAGGGCTTTTTCCTGCTCTGTGGCCAGGTACTCGACTCATGGAAGATTCGACGTAACACAAAAACAAGTTCTCTAATGTGGTGACAAAATAGCCTATGAATGATTGCCACCACCTAATGCCTGGTTAGTAGGGCAATGTTTCCTTCATAATGTCTCCTCTGACTTTTATTCCAAAAGAGAGACTTGCTTAGAACATGACAGCCGGGTCCCCCACGGCCGCGCGCGCACACACACACATACTGTATGCATCGCTACTTCCCAGCTACAAAAGAATTCCAAAGAAAAATGCAATGAAAAATAAAAGTTTTCTATTGAAAATGAAGGAAATAAAGATTTTTTTAAATCTGTGAAATCGAATCATCTGCTGATTTTGACTGCTAAAAAAAAATCTTTGAAAATTTAGTTTTTTTCAAAGGACATTCTTCTGTCTTTCAGTACAGAGCAAAGCTTCCTTATTGTAACTGGGAGAAAAAAAAAATAACTAGGGGAGGTTTTCATGAGCAAATACTTCCTCAAACTTGAAATATTAATTGATCAAATTTTTAGTTACATCTTTCTGTATGCATAACACAACACCCTGCATAAACTCATGTTCGAGAAACATGTATGAGGAAGATGAGGGACTCAAATGAAAGGAAAAGGGAGTGGAATGATGCTTCCTTTTTAGAGCATGAAGGTTGTATTAATTCTTTTAGCTGAGATTTTTCTTGTTGCCATCACAAGCTGGGCCATGTTTTAACCTCAATTTTCTTCCAACCTTTACTTCATTACAAATAAAGGTGCTAATATAGAACTGTGTGTAATAAAGGTCTTCATAACACCAAGAGAGAAAATTAAAACAATTATGAAAGTAGTTTCTCATAGTGGTCAATGATGTACAACTCCAATTTAACTGCTGTCCCATTAAGAGGTGGCATTTATAACTTACCCTTTATTTTCATTTTGTTGTAGAAAAAACTTTTACAGTTTATATAAGTAAAAAAAAAAAAAAAACAAAAGTTCTGCCTGAGTTCTGCCTTTCCCTATGGGTGATCGTGAGCAGAGCCACTCGGATCATGGCTCCACGGCTGTGCACATGAGCCCGGAGATTGCTGCAGCTGTTCTCTGCAATCTGCTGTCATTCCTGAGAGACAGCTCCCTGGCAGAGACCCCAGGTGGCTTTCCAAGCCCCAAAAGAGGCCAAGGGTTCTCAAACCTCAGGGAGCATAAGAATTATCTTGGGGCAGTTGACCAAATGCAAATACAAGGAACGGAGTCAGCGTCATCAGATCTTGTGTGCAAGAGGACATGAGACCTGCAACTGGGCAATGACAATCCAACAAGATATGGGCCACAGTGGTGGTGTCTTTGTGCTCGAATGGTGCAGGACACTATCGAAGAAGGCAGAGACATTTTACCATAAAATGGGGACTTTTGAGCTGAGCCTAGAAGGACTAGCGGGAGCTGGCCAGAGGGGCCAGGGACAGAAGCGCAAGCCACCAGCATGTGTGGCTCCCCAGAAAGAGTGTTTGTGTTGGCAAATGAGCCCACAGGGAAGCCCGGGCAGGGCTGACAAGGCCGAGGAGCGGGTTCCCTACCTTCCTCTTCCACCCAGGCATGAAGGTATCTGATACCCACGGTTTTCAGGGCTCTGCTTATCCCTCCATAGGCAACAAGATTCTAGTAATGTCTCCTGGGCACCGTGGACCTACCAGGAAAGCATCCCTGCTGAACCTGTTAACAAGATGAGCCCAGGAATAGAAAGAAAGAATCTGTTCCAGAAATGGTTACACTTGAGTTTGCGCTTGAGTTTTCCCAGTAAAGCCTTAACTAAAATGTCTCAACAAGGTCTTGTAAAAGGCAGCCTTGGTCCATATCCAAGTGCATCACTTCCTCACCTGCACAAAAGGGTGCTCTGGACCCTAATAGTATTTGCTGGGCACCTACTCTCTGCTAACTGCAGGTGACTGGGACACATTAGTGACAAAACAAACAAAAAAAGACAGACATCTCTGTCTTCATGGGGATTAAATTCTAATAAGTGCATCTGTCAAATCTGTAAAGGTTTATTTGTTGGTTATTTGGTGATTGGATTTTAATCATATCACCCATTGTTCACAGGCCTCTGTGAAACACTCACACGCATTCCTGGTGGGGGTGAACCCTGGAGATGTGGACGGCAATCTGCACCGAAAGTATTGGTAACGGTTCTGCTCTCTGAATCAGCGATTCCACTTCTGTGCTTCACTTTTAAGGAACATCCTTAAACGTGGAAAGTTTTCCACCAAAAGATGTCCATTGTGGTGTTGTTTATATGAGGAAAACATTGAAAACAATTTGTATCCATTAAGGTCATGGGGAAGGAAGAGTTAAGTATACTATGTATACCTTATACCACATCATAAAATGCTTGTAAGGAGTCTGTTAAAATATTTATGATATTAAATAAATAAAATAGTAGGGAACAAAATTGCATACACATAGCATCTCATCATAGGTGTGTAAAAGGAAAACTATGTGGGAAAAGATTTGGAAAAAAATGACACCACAATGTTAACAGTATTACTACATGGGAAAGGGGAACTATGATTTTTCTTCTTTTCTCTACTTTTCCATAATTTTAAATTTTTCCATAATGAGCACATACTTTTAAATAGGAAAAGTAGTAAACCATAAAAAAGAAACATATATGTACACATGTGCAGGGAGGGGGAGAGAGGAGAGGGAGGAGGTTGGGAGAATGAAGGTGAACAGCTGAGTCACACAAATACTGGATGGACACCTCACGTCATCACTAAATATTCCATGAATTTCCAAGCTCTCTTCAGGGTGTTGCTTTGGGAGCTAGCGAATGTGCTTATTTAGGTACCACTGAGTAATAGTATCAGACATGCTAGGACCAGCTGTGCTGTTTTTCTACAGAGAAAAATCTTACCATCAAATGAGAGAGATAGAATCTTCCTAAAGATTTGATGATGGCCGTTGAGGCTCTAAACAACTTCTTATTTCTTAACCCTCAGGCTCAAAGATGATCTCAAACACAGTTTTATCTCTCGTCACCACAAAGCTGTCTCCCAAATCTGAGTTTCTGGTTCCACTGCCCTTCCTGATCCCTCCCCACTCTGCAGAGTTAGTCACTCCCAGTGCTGTGCTACCCTTCACCTGGTGTGGCTCTGGGTTACTATGGCAAGTGTTTTTTGAGTGTCTGTGCCGCCCATAGGGCGCCCTACGAGGGCAAGGGGCACGTCTCATACATCAAAGAAAGGTGGTTGAAGAAATGAATGGATAGGTGGAAATAAAATCAATAGATCATCCTCTTTCCTGAGCTTCAGATCTTGGTTGCTAGTTCTTCTTGAACAATTTAAAGTCACAAATTATGAACAAATAAATGAATGAAACTTAAAATGGAATAAACAAAGGTTTTTCTAGATGATGTCAGTTTCCCTTTTCCATTCAACAAATGAAGTCTCAAACTAAAACACCCCTCCATGATTTATTTACCTACAGTCATGGAGAGTAGATCTATAAAAGAAACTGACATATTGCTGTAGGTTGCAACCTTGAGAGATTTCCTTTTAATAAAACCTTAATCTAAATGTTTCTGTGTGAACATAGATAACATCTTCAGACTTGCATGGCCAAAATGAACTGGATACCCTTCGGGGGCTGGGTCGGAATCTCCAAAAATGTAATGTTCATTTTCATTCAGAAAATACCAAATGGAATTCTGTGGTCATTTGCCCAAAGTATAGCACCCTCCATGGGCATCTTGGTGTAGTCACTGTCGCAATTATTGGCCTGGGCCACTTCACATTAATTAAACCCTTAACATAGAGGAGAAAGACCATCTCCTCTTAACCTTCACCTTTGTCTTTGGGAACATCTTGAGCAGGTGAATCCTCACATAATCCAAATTTTGAAACTTTTCAATAGGCAATGAATTATGGTATTGATAGACTGTGCAATTATAAGCATTATTTTGAATCAATTTCTAGTGCAAATATTTGATTAAATGTTGCAAAAACATTTCTTCCTTTCTCAGAGTCCTAAGTGTATATAATTTATTACCATTTTTCCATTATCTCCTCAAAGCTATCAATGATCTGGTATCACACAAAAGGCAGTAACATTTTCTATTAGGCTATATTCAAGTAAAAGGCATTAGGAAAACATAACAAAACCCAACACTTATATTTCAGTATTTTTTTGAAAATGCTCATGTTTGAGCCAAAATGCTGCCCTCAGACCACCAAGCTCTGAGTTTAAAGCATGGGTGGCCACAGGTGACTGTCCGAGCAAGTGAGACTAAAGCTGACAGGAGTAATAACAGGTTCTCTGTATTGAACCTGTGCTAACTCCTTAACGTGGGTCACCTTCTGGGATTCTCAGAGTCCTCTGAGAATGCGGCACTTATTATCCCCTTTTAGAGACAGGGAGACGGAAGCTTAGGCGTACTTGGTCCAAGGTCACTTCCAACTCTGGAGCCAGCCTTTTCCTCCTATTCCACACTGCAAGGCCAGGGATACACCAGCCTCGCATTTCAGAGGACGGAGCTGTCATTCATAGTATCAGAAGGGGTTCAGGGATGAGAGCAAGTCACCCCGCTTCAAGGCAATTGAAATATTTCCAACTCCCTTCCTTGAAGAAGTCGACCATCTTCCTCTCCATACTTTGGATGAAAGCACACTCCCCTCCCCATTGCCACCCCCCCAAATATCACCAGCCTCTCCTTTCACGATGGATCCAACTTGCCAAACTTCTGGTATCCAGTCAACTTGCACACTTCCCCGTGTTTATCTGTCCCAGTGGTGGTCCATGAAGTGCTGCCATGTTCCTCGAACATCTGGGACTCATCTCGTCTCAGCTAATGGCCCAGTGGTCTGCAGAAAGGCATGCTGAGTGCAGATGTGCCCCTCACCGGGCTTAATGGGGTGCAGAGGGCTGAACCAAAGGTGTGGGCATCCTCTGAGAGGTGCTCAAGGGCCAGGCCATGGGGTCAGCGAGGCTGGAGACAGCTGATGCCAGTCGCTGCAGAGGAATCCACGACGCCTTCCAAAGGCAGGGGTGGGGGGTCTGCTCTGCAGCTCTGGGTACTGGAGGAAGACCCCAGGCTGGTGCCCTGGGCAGGTGGGGTCCGGAGAACCAGGCCACAGAGACAGGCTTCAGAAGCCCCCTGCCCCCTGGGCTGCATTTGACCATGCAGTGGTGGGGACAGATACAGGGCCTTGTTAGCGACCTGCCCAGGGACCTGCTGAGGCACAGAGCTGGCAGCAGGACAACTCCAGCCAGAAAGTGCTTCCGGTGTCCCAGCTTGCTTCATCTCCACCCTGTGTGTGACCTCTTCCCTACCCCTGAACCCAGACAAACTTCCCCTAGGGTTCCCTTCTCCGCCCCCAGCCTTAGCAGACACCATTCCCACAGTGAGTGACTGGAAAGTCGGCTTTCCCCAGCCCCCAGCCACCCCCCTTACTCCAGCCATGAAATCGTATTATCTGTAATATTATTTATATTACTTACAAAATCTATGCCATTATTAACATATAAATTTATTAATATTATTATTTCATAACACAGATTAAAATAGTATTACCCCTCCCAGGCAGTAGAAAGAAAGAAGATAACTTTAAAAAAATAAAAACAGGCATTTGTGCTGTTAAAATGGGATCCATTTCCCCTGGGTGGATGCACGGCGGCAGCCCAGCAGCACAGGGGCCAGAGGGGGGGCCAGTGCTCCCCGGAACCTTGAATCACGGCGGGTCAGCCCTTCCTCGGGGACAAAATGCCCACATTTCTTTAACCCATCTGGTAAAACGTCAAAGGCTTTCGCTTAAGCTGCAAGTAAAGTAACAAGGAGAACTGCTGTCATGCACAGCCGTGGATAGGTTTGTCAGCCCTGGGTGCGGAGTTCAGGGCTGGCAGCAGAGACAGAGGGGGTGGACCAGGGCCCAGAAGTGCTCAGGGTCACAGGCTGTTGCCTGGAGGGGCCCAGAGACCATGACCAGAGGGGAAGAGCAATGAGGCCAAGGTGTTGCCACACGAGTCCCAGTTTTAACCACATGGACAGTTTTGAAGGCTCATGGACTTCCTCTGACATAAACCAGACTCACGGCTGTGTCTGCACAGGGTCCCAGGTTCATTCCGAAAATGCATTCAGGACAAGCCAGCTCTGTGCCACCGACATCCACGACTGTGAGTTTTGAACAGGGGACCCAGCGATCACTTCCCAAACCGTGGCTAAGCTCCTCTTTATGGTTGAAAATAGTGGATTTTTTTTTCCTGAGCTCACCTTTTGGCTTAAGCAGGGAGATTAAAGAATTCAGGCCTAACAATTTAGAGGGTTTTCTGGCTTAAAAAGTAGAAAATACATCTGTAAGCCTGATTTTAAACATCATAATCTTCTTATTTCAGAGTATCCATGGCATGTAAAACACATACAGCTGGATAACCAAGCTATTTAGCCCCAGTTAACTTTTTTCCTTTTAGATTGCCAAAAAGATTAAAGCCTAAAATGTGGGCATACAGACTTTTTCCATTTGAATTTTAAATTATTCAAACCAAAGCTACCACTCTGCATATTTAACAAGCTTGCATTTAATGTGCCACTTTTGCATAGCACGGCCATTGTATAACCCAACGATGGCCTCAGACACATACAGTCGGAGTCTATTTGTTTGAACTTCCCCATTGTAATATATTCACTATGTGGAGATGTGTGTGTGTGTGAGTATAATACACATATATATTTATATATAAATAATACACAATGCACAGTAACATATGCATAAGATTTTACATATATGTACACACACATCCCATTTTAACAAAGTAACTAGCAAATTAATTGCTGGATAATTGAGTATGATCTATTCAGAGGCATAATTATTTTCTTATTTTAGCCTTTTCCACCTATTTTAATGCACACATTTGTAGAACCACACAAATAAACCAATCCATCTTTTATTACCCATCACCACAAATTCTTAATTCCTAATTCTCTCTTAAATGTCCCTGGTGGCTTAGCACTGACAGCAATTTGTTTAAGATAGATATTTACTGCTGGGCCCAGTGGCCAGACCTGCATGTCAGGAGGCAGAAAGGAAACAATCCTACTCCATTACACTGTCTGTGAAGGAGGGTGGGCTTGATGAACGATGCACGCGTGTGTGCAAGGCACGGGGCCACGTCGGGGCCCAGGCTGCTGACGGACGGCAAAGACAGCGTCCAGGTGCCGTCTGCACGTTCCGACTGTCGCGGGGCATATGAACGCTTGGCCATGGTGGGGTGGTTGGTACCCCAGCCGGTCAGCACAGAGAGCACGACTCCTGCTGTCTCTCAGTAAGCACATGGTCATCACGGACTCCAGCAGGCTGCCAGAGGGGGTGGCATCCCCTGGGGGCCACAGCCTCATGGGGAGGGTATCAGTTCACTTGCATTGCTGTAAAGAATACCTGAGGCCGGGTAATTTATAAATAAAAGAGGTTTATATGGCTCACAGTTCTGCAGACTATGCAAGAAAGCATGGCACCCGTGTCTGCTTCTGGTGAGGGCTCAGGGAGCTTCCAGTCATGGCGGAGGGGAAGAGGAGGCTGCGGGTCACATGGTGAGAGGGGAACGGGGCGGGAGGGGGGGAGCAGGGGTGCCAGGCTTTTTCAACAGAAGGGCACCAAGTCCATCATGAGGAATCTGCCCCCATGACCCAAAGCTCCCCACCAGGTCCCACCTCCAACACCGGGGATCAAATTTCAGCACGAGATTTGAAGGGGACAAACATGCAAACTATATCAGGGGTATTTAGTGTGTTTGGCTGAAAGGCCGCAGGTGTCTCCCATAACCTTCATACCAGGCGGAACAGCAGGGCTCCTGTTCCCCTGCAAAGAAAGTGCCAAACTTCTCCTAGATTGGTTGTCCCCCTCTGTCAGCTCCTGCAGGTGCCAGAGGTGCCCCAGGCCCCACCTGGCCCTGAATTGGCCCCAGCCAGCCAGCAGCCTGCTCTCGGCACAATAAAGACGCCAAGCTGAAACTTCTTGCCGAAACTAAAAACCATCATGATGCCACCATGATTTTGAACTGGATATTTGTAGATCAGCTTTCACAGTCAATGCATCTTCTGAGCATTTTTCTTTTAGCAGAACACCACACGTTTTACGAGCAGGGCAATCTGAGGCAGAAATTCCAAAACTTACCGCATAATACCATCTTTTTGCCTCTTCCTCATAAAACCACACAACACACACATACACATAATAAGTTGTTAGAAAAATAGCATAAATATCACAAGACTACAAAATTGTTGACATGTTAATCATTTTTAATAAGACACGCTATATGGACAGAAATGAATTCCTAGTGAATTAGACCACAGAGAAACACAAAGTAGATTTTCATCTACTGTAGCCTCAGCCTATAACCTCATGGACAGGCGTCCCTCCCCTCGCAGACCTGCCTAACAAGCAGAGCATCGGTGGGAAATGAAAGTGGGCAGTTCACGAGGGCTGTGCATTCCTGCCTCTCTCCGGCGCCCTGCCCCTGCGAGAGCAAGCCTGCCCTGGCCCTTGCCTGTCTCTGCCTTCTTTTCTTCATTACACAACAGATGACCTATCTGATGGACATCTTCCCTCCTGCAGGTGCCCGGGGCCAGCCTTCAGTGGGAATAAAGCCGGCAGCCCTTTTTATCTTCATTCGGCCGCAGTTCCCATCCTCTGTTTTTTTCTAAAGATCGTTTGCGAGCACGGCTTGCTCAGTCGGACCCAGTGGAACAAGCAGTGTCTTCTGAACTGACAATTCTGACTTTTTGCTGCTTGTGATTTTTCTAAAGCATGACAACCACTTGCATGAAGACACGTTAAACCTTTTCAGATAAGGAATCTGGAAAAAAAGAAAGGCCTTTCAAGAAACAGAAGTAGTTACTGCAGGAGCTGAACAAGACAAGTCTCCTATGCACTAATTTAATGTGGCCGTAACTTACAGGTGGCGAGAGAAATTAGAATCATGCCACATGCGTGTGTATGTGTGTGTGTGTGTGTGTACACATACATGTTTTAAAAGAGCATTTCACTGGACAGCCACTAAGAAAAGTCATCATCTTAGCAACTTAAAACCAGAAGGCTTTGTCTGTTGCATATCGAAACACATGCCACATTGTAATTTTTTTTGTCATCCTTTGGAAATTATGTGCCTAATTCCAAAGCCAAATGAGAGTTTCTTTTCAACACAGTTCTCAATAATATGTATTCTCCTCCCAAATAGATCATACCTAAATGTTATTCCTTCCGCAGAGGCACCAAGGAGACAGATTACCTGTTGAGTCAGGAGGCACCATGGTGATCATGTAAGTTAAATAAGATCTTCAACTGGGATGTTGTACTTATTAAGTGCAATATTATGTCAGAGGAATATTGCAATACAGTATTATTTTGGAGTAATATCAGTGCAGTATTATTCAGAGTAATATTAGACATTCCTGTTATCTGTATAAGACGAAGCCATTGCTTGTAAATCACAACAGACTTTCCACCCAACTAGTAGATACCAAGAAGATATTTTTCTCTGTACCCCCCCCCAAAAAAAATTCTTAAAAGTTACTAGGACTTATTAGAAACATATTTGAGAAGACAGTGAAAATTACTTAGGAATTTTTTTCTTCCTAATTTTTTAAAAGCTCACATATTTTCTTCCCATTTTACTACAGGTGTAGACATAAATAGCTATAAATAGCTATTCTACCAAGTTCAGATAGTAATAATACTTACCATTTATTGAGCATTTACAACACATCAGGTGCTGTATTTAGATGCCTGGCATGCCTTATTCTATTTAAACTCACAACAGCCCAGTGATATAGCTACAATTATCCACGTTTGGCAGAGAAGGCACTCAGGGCCCAGAGAGCTTGTTGATTTGTCCAATGTCACACAGCTGAAGGACAGAGCATCACCTGGCTTTTACTGTGTCAATTCCAAGGCCAGGGCCTCTTGCCTTACCAAGGAAGGCACGAAAAGCTCCTCCACCCCACAAAAGCCACCTCTCCCACGGACCCTCACCCAGATTGGTGTGCAACTACAGTGGAGTGCTGGTCACATGTGCTGGGCCATGTCATCTTTTTGTGTGTCTTTCATCTCCCTTAACTCCGTGAAGGAGGGAAACATGTCTCATCGTCCCTTACATCCCAGGGTCTAACAGTCAAAGTGTATTTCAACTAATTTAATTAATCAATCTGCATGTACCTGACCCATTTCCTTTCATCTCCAGTCTGCCTAAATGGCCTGTTTCACCTAAAAGCTCAGCACTGAAAGATGTTCAAGGAACGCTGTCAAGTGAGAGGGCAGGATACAGGACACAGGATGTAGTGGGATAATATAATACATGGGCTAAAATACAGGGTCAGAGGATTAGGGTTGGTTTGAATTCTTTATCTTTTCGCATAATTGGATTTCCCCATTTTTTAATGATGAACATGTATTCCTTCTAGCATTACAATGTAAAAGTGTGGAGAACTGATATAATCAAGCATAGTTCCTAAAATCCAAGGACATTCCAGCTGGGAGGGCCTCAGCCCTGTGTTTAACTCTGCTACACACAGGTGGGAAACGGAGGACCAGCAGGGGTGGGACTTGCTCCAAGCACTGCCCCTTTCTCGTGGGCCTGGGAAGGGGACCCGCCCAGTAGCCCAGCTGGAAAGTGACACACGTCTGTACTCTCCACCCGCCCTCCCAGCAGGAGACTCCTCAGTGCATCCAGCAGTTTCTCTGCCACCAAGACCCTCCCCTTTCTCCAAGAGGCTCTGCCCTCCCTCGTGGAGCCCTCTCTGCTCTGCTGGAGCAGGCCAGCCCGGGGCTCCCAACTGAACCCCTGAAGGCTGGAGAGTGGAAAATAGACCCTGGACTGGATCAGAAAGATCTGAGCTCCAAGCCTACTTGGCCGCGGACCAGTTACGCAGCTTCAGGCAAGTGGCCCATCTCTCCCGTCTTCCCTTGCGGCATCTGCAAAATACGGATAATAATGGCTTTGACGAGTTGTTGCAAATTCACAGCTTCAAAGTGCAAAGGGGCACGGAGCCTGAGTTCGGGTGAAGCTGGCTGCTGTTATCGCCAGCGTCCCCATGGACCTCCAGGTGTCCAGCCTCCCTCTGGCCAAGAAACACTTACCCTTCAGTTCCAGAAGCTGGGTCCAGAAGCAGAGGCACCAGCCTGGGTTCTGGGTAAAGCGGCAGCACCCGGAAAGTCTGGGAGGGGGTGGGGAGCACATAGGGGACAGTACCCCCACTGCCAGAGGAGAGGGACAGAAGCCCAAGGTGGAGGGAGAGGTCACAAAACTAGTCCCTGAAGTCAACAATGCAGGTGAACCCAAGTCAGCAGAGCGAGGGGCCAAGCTACTGGTCAGAATGGCTGGACGTGCTCAGTGGCCACAATTCCAGGGTTTCTGAGGTCACTGGTATTTGTTTTGAAATCGGCTGGCGTCTCAGAGCAGAGCTGAGTGTGTGTTCAGAGTATGTGGGAACATTTTTCTTATGCACGATTCCAGCCCGTTCACCTCATCAGCTGGCAAAGCGCAAAGCCAGTTCCAGCCACCGCAGCTCAGCCAGCTGGGCCAGGTGTCCAGAGTGGACACAACCGACCCACTGAGCCAATGTCCCCGTCCTCAGCCCACGGAAATACAAACCCGTCCCGTGACGCCCTATAAGGATGAAAAGAATGCCAGATTCGACAGGAATCAGAGTCCATGCTGTGCCTTGGATTGTAAAATATGTCACAGGGAACACAATTCGCCAGCATTTGCCATCTCCAGCGGCGTCCGTTGTGGCCATTTACGTTAGCATTTGCAGGCTAGATTTCTGCTTAAAATTCACAGCGAAAAAGGGCTCATCTTGGGGGCAGGCGGCTTATGGGAACGCTGTACTTTCTGCTCAAGTTTGCTGTGAGCCTAAAACTGCTCTTAAAAAAAAAGAAGCCTATATATAAAAAGAGAAAGTGTCCGTCCTAGCTGGGCCACCCCCCTCGCATCCTCGCTGACCTTGTGTAACGCGCCTGCCGGGTGGAGCCGCCTCCTTGCGGAGACTCTAAACCCAGACGCAGATGGGACGCATCCCCGCTGTCGCGCACCCTGCCCGCCCCGAGAGCTGCTGTCTCACCCACCGAGTGGCCAGGACAGCCAAGGGCACCGAACGTTCCTCGTAAAACGGAACTGGACTTCCCAGTCTCCGCATCCAGCAGCCACTCTGGGACCGCCCGCTCCGGAGGCAGGAGGAGGACACAGGCAGGCACCGCGATTCACCGACGGGAAGCCTTGAAACCCCGCACAGCCACGGGGCCCACACCGATCTAGGCCCTAAAGGAAACAGTACCTTGATTCAGAAGAAATTTTAAAAAGCAGAGTACTGACAAACTAAAAGAACAAGAGGATTTTCATGAATGAATTTCTCTTAAGTGTTTCCCAAACCTCTGCCTGCGATACCTGGCATTTTGAGGCTTGGGACACCTGCCATGCTCGGTACCGACCCACATGGCTGAGCCCTGCCCTGCAGCCCATCCTCAGCCCTGTGTGACATGGGGGACGTGGGGGGGGGGGCGGTTTCCAGGACACATTGTTATTTTACTTCCTCAAAGGATTTTACTTTTTCTCTTTGATTTCTTAGTACCAGAGTCCAAAACAACCATGACCTTGGGCAGGGAGTGAGAAAGAGCCCTCGGAAGATGCCCTGAGCTTCGTATTCGAATTTCTTTGTTCCGTGCCGGCTCCTCGCTCTGCTACCACAGGTAAGTAACTTAACCTACCTGTGCCGCATTCTCCTGGGCTGTAAGTGGGGATGATGGTACCGAACAGCCTGTAGGGTTGTGTGACCAGTCAGGGAGCTCATGCATGTAAGGTCCTCAGAACCACACCTGGCACGTACTGAGCAATCAGTAACTGCTAGTTATTAAAGTTCAAATCATTTAATGTTGCCTATAATTATCCAGTCTTAATAGTAATTTTCAGAATCATCAATGAATGTTTCCAAAGCACAGAAAATGCCAGTCAAATCATAGCATCAGCAGTAACTTAGCCTTGGAAACCCAAGTGATCAAAGGACAGGTTGGTATTTCTGACAAATCGATTTGGATTAGGACCGTGCTGAGTGTGCTGTTTACTGGGCTAGACGGCACCGGGTCCTCCCTGATGGACCCTGTGGGGTGTGGGGTGGGCTCTGCACCACTCCCCAGGGTCCCCACCGTGGCCAGACACCTCACCAAGACTTCCCTCCCTGCACGGCTATCCTTCCAATGTGTTTTTGTTTTGTTTTGTCCTTTCCTAGTTCAGCCCTCAGATCAATTGGAAGGTTGCTGGAAATGTCTTTCCCCCAGCATTCCTTTTCCAAGCCTGTGAACCAGCTCTCCTCGTGCACAGGAAGACCTGGGTTACATCACACCCAGGGACCCCTCGGGGGCCTTGACGCTGCTGTTTGAAATAAGCAAAAGATTCACGAACAATAACACAAATTTACAACGACTGTGGTGAGCTCACTTGGCTGTCAGGAGCACCAGGCAGGCCTCCTTCACTTTCCCAAGGCCCTTCTGAGCCATGCAGCAATTCCAGGAATGAAAGTAATTAGAGCCCTTGGCCCCCTGACCCCTGCAGATCCAGGCAATCCCGCCTTCTTTAGGAGGCAGGAAAACAAAGGGTGAAATCAGAGGCTCCCTGGGGCATGAGGTCTGAAATCAGAAACTCCCTCTAGCCTCATCAGTGAAGGGTGAGGAGCAGAGAGAAAGGCCCCAGGTCCCTTCTCCTGCCCTCCCCAGCAGCCCTGGCATGCGCCCAGCATCCCATTACCACGAGGCCTCTAGACCCGGGAACTTCCGGGCTGGCCACTTACATACAGACCTTAAACACTGTGTTCCTGCTTCTGTGGCTTCCCTACCAGGGAGAGCAAGAATGAGGCTGGTCTCCAACCCCCAGTGACACCTGATGGCCCCCAGCGACCTGGCATTTACTGTTCTGGGCATGCTGGATTGGTATTAAATTTTTTTTTAATTTTTTATTTTTTTCTCTTTCAACTTTCAGATAAGTTTTAGCTTTCTTATTAAATCTTTTTCACAAAGCTTTCATATTTTAAGTGCCTAGGAATAGTTTTCTCATTTTCATGATCTGCAAAACATCATACCCATGACTTCTCCCTAAAGTATATTTGTATCTGACAACGAAGAACCTAAGCTTACGGTGAGCAGCACCCACGCGGTGAGCACACACCTGTGTCCAGGCCCCAGCTCCACGGGAGCTCACTCCGTCCCTAGCTGGTTCCGCCCTCCCCTGAACCCCCTCCGGCCCATCACCTGCCAGTCCCATGGGTTCTTCCTCCAATTTTGCTGGAACCCTCAACTCCTCCCGTTCCCGTTACCACCGTGCCTCAGCACTCATCCTTCCTCTCTGCCTCACTGCCATCCCTGCCTGCTCATCTCACTGGTCCCAGTAAACCTCCTTAAACCACAGCTCCTGGGCAGCATGGCCCCCCCCTGGAGACCTCTGCTGGTCTCTTGTCATCAGTCTGTACGATAATGTCCAACTCCTCCGCACGGCATTGAAAGGCCCTCAGTGTGGTTACAACCTCCAAAAAACCACTTCATCTTTCTTGGTTTTGGTGTGCTTAACTATGAAATTAAAGAATTATATAATATTTTCTTTAAAGCTCTCATGACATTCACCATCAGGTGCTATTAATATAAATACCTCATATATATCATATATGAGGATGATACATGCTCAAATATGGGAACTGTATTTTCTGCACAATTTTTCTATAAACCTAAAACTTTCTTTAAAATAAAGTGTATCAATTAAAAAATACAGCCAGAAGCAGTAGCTCATGCCTATAATCCTAGCACTTTGAGAGGTTGTGGCATGAGGATTGTTTGAGCCCAGGAGTTGGAGGTTAAAGTGGGCTATAATCCGGCCACTACACTCCAGCCTGGGCAACAGAGGGAGACCTTGTCTCTGAAAAACAAATAAATAAATAAAATTTAAAAATTAAATTAAATTAAAAATACAAAACACTGTTGAAAGAAATGAAAGAACATCTAAATAAATAGAGAGAAATTCCATGTCCATAGGTCGGAGGACTCAATATCATTAAGATGGCAATACTGAAACTGATCTATAGATTTAATGCAGTAGGCATCAAAATCTCAGTTGCCTTTTTTCCCCAGAAATTGGTTAACTGATCCTAAAATTCCTATGGAAATGTAAAGGATCCAGAACAGCCAAAACAATCTTGAAAAAGAACACAGTTGAAGAACTCACACTTCCAGATTTCAAAACCTACTTCAACTTACGGTAACCCAGAGGATTTGATACTGGGATGAGGGTAGGCCCACAGCTAAGTGGAACAAAATTGAGAATCCAAGAATAAACCTCAAATTTACAGTCAATTCATCTTTAACAAAGGTTCTGTTAATGCAATAATTCAATGGAGGACAATTTTTATAAAAAATGATGCTGAGACAATTGGATAGACAAATGCAAAAGGATAATTTAGACCATCACACACCATGTGCAAGAATTAGTTCAGAATGTGTGAATCATAGAAATGGATGACTCAAGAAAACAGAGGAGTAAATCTTTGTAACCTTGGGCTAGGCAAAGATTCTTCTTTTAGATATTAATGTATCACAAGCACAAGTGATAAAAGTAAAGAATGATAAATTGAACTTAATCAAAATTAAAAAATTTTGCACTTTGAAAGATACCATTAAGAAAGTGAAAAGACAGAAGAACAGGCCTCAGACTCAAAGAAAATATTTTAAAATCATATAGGTGATAAGCGACCTGTATCTGTAATTTATAAAGAACTCTTACAACTCAATTACAGTATGAAACAAATGACACAATTTTAAAAATTGACAAAACAATTAAATAGACATTTTTCACCAAAATATATGTGAGGAAGCACATTAAAAAGATGCTCAAAATCATTGGTCATTTGGGAAATGCGAATGAAACCCACAATGAGCTACCACTTCACACTCGCTAAGCTGGAGAGTGGGAGGGAGAGAGACGGGGGCTTCTCTGGGGGAGGCTTGAAGCATCAGGGGTCGTCTACCGGCAGTGTCAGCCCACACTGCCGTGGGCTGTAAGGTGGCCCTGAGCAGAAGAGAAATCTCATTAGGCCCTTTGTGCTAGATGGCACTTTGAACCATGTAGCACTTTGCTAATAACTGATTCCTAATATCCCTTCTTGGTCCAATATTCCTAGGGAAACTGCAAGCTCCCAACTCTCTTCCAGCCTTATTTCAGCTACTCCACACCAACACCTTCTGCCCTGGGCAGACCATCGTCTCTCATTTCCACTCACCTGTGGATGGCACACCCCACCCAGCCCCACAGAGCCCCCTCTGACCCATCTCATTCAAGAAGGTTAACATGACCAGCCCAGTCATGTTTGTTCAAGATTTTAGACAAATGTGACCTCTCCATGCTACCTAACTGGATGGGTGTACATGCATGGGTGTGTGTGTGTGTGTGTGTGTGTGTGCGTGTGTGTGTGTGTGTGTGTCTAGTGTTGCTCATTGTAGACCAGAAGCTTCAGATTCAGAAATTGGTTGAAATCAGCCCAAACTGAACTACTTGACATATTTAATCTTTAAAGCATCTTTTGGTGGTTTCACACTTCTATCAAAAAGCTGTGTTCTTACTACAAAACTGGGAACTGGTCCTGGGAAACCGGATTCCTGGACTAGTAAACATCTGAGAACACAGTTGAAGCGTATTGCCTGTGACCTTATGAAATGTTCTTTGTCCCTGAAGGGACAGTCCATCCCCCCCACATGCCCGGTCCCTTCAAGGCCTTCCCCGCCTGCCTCGGGCTGGCTCGGTGCTCCCACTCTTGGACTCAGCGCAGTGGAAAAAAGAGAGAATTCCTTCCCGGATGCTTCCTTCATCTTTCCCTGAATCACTGCTGTCACCACCGCACTTCATTGCTGTCTTTAATAGCTCACAAGTGTGTCCTTCTGGAACCGTTGGTGGAGCAAGCCGTGGAGCAGCCGGGGGGGGGGGGTCGCTGAGGCAGCAGCGTTGGCAGCAGCTGTTGGAAGGCGGACGGGACACTCTGCTTCCGAGATGCACTAAGTGCCCACTGGCCTGGGATCCGGGATCTGGGCTTGGGCTGCCTTTGATCCGGCTGCCGGCTGCCAAGTCTCAATTAGACGGCCTGTAATGCAGTTGGTTCTGGCACGAGTGCTGAGAGACATACATCAAAGGATTCTCCCATATCGGAGTGAGTCCTTGACCACAATGTTTGCAGAGGCCACGAGTAAGTAACCCAGTGCCCTCAGCTTCAGGCCAAAGCCCATTGTAAAGCCCTCAAATGATGTCTCCAAAGTGTGCTTAGGATCTGGAGTCCCCACACTTAGACACTGTCTAACAAATGCAAATTGCCCAAACAAAAGGGACTTGCAGGGCTTTCCAAGGGCATCGGCACAAATACTTGCCTGGTCCTTCCAGGGGAGGAAGGGAGGCTTGGCAGCAAAAGCGGTGGGCAGAGCTCTCACTGAAGTGCTGGCTCGTGCCAGCTCCTGCGCTCAGCGCTATTCATTCAGAGAATTTGTGGGATTACGTTTATTAGGAATGTGATTCATTTTTAATTCCACGGTCAGAGGGAGGCTCGGGGCAGAGCACGCTGCTTTCTCCCCTGTAGCTTCGGCGGTTGATGTCAGTGCCAGCTGCACCTCTGGGTATCGTTTTCAAGGCTTTCATTCAAGTGGCTCATCGCGAAGAGGAAGTGCTCTAATACGCTGCAGGGTGGAGGGAACTGCTCGAAAGTCCTATTGCTTTTGTTAAAAAAAAAAAGAAAGAAAGAAAAAGAAAAAAGAAGGCTGTTTAAACTACTTAGCCTGTTGTAAAGGGTTTTAGTCTAATTGTATTTTCTCTGTTTCAGTGCCTGTGACACCTGTTTCATGTGAGTTTCTGAGAAATGCAAGGAAATGGAGGGGCGGGTGAGCAGGAGCGAGGGGTCCAGAGGCAGTATGGCAGAGCAGGAAATCAGCCTTGGGGCCTTTAAGAGTGACATCTTTAGGGCACCCCCCAGGAGGTGTGAGGCAAGAAAGTGTACCATAAAAATATGACAGTTCCAGTTTGGTGTGTGGCAACGATCAGTGGTAACCAAGGAACATGTCCTGGCCACACAGTGCCATGGGCAAGTTGACGGGTCTGTTTGTAAAGGAAGTCACCTTGGTGGGAGGTGACCTGCTCCTGACTGAGGGTTTGCTGTGAAAAAAAGTGCAGCATTCAGGGTCAGGATTTGATGGCAGTCATTCATTGGCCCCTGCGTCTGAGACCCTTTTGAGCTTTAACCCTGTTGGAAAATGGAGACGAGGCTGCCCCGCAGCATCACGAGCAAACTGGGCGGGGGAACACGGAGGGAACGGCTTTCTGAGCCCTACAGCACTCTGCGCAGCTCAGCGAACATCGGTTAACTCTAAGGTGACGTAATCAATACCGTTACCATAACACGCAGCACCAGTAAGAATACCAGCTAGAATTCCATAAGATCGCATATTCCTATCAAATTAGCAAACAAAGCTCGCTTAGTGTTAACAATTTGTCTGTGATAGGCCAGCACTCTCATGCACCAATTATAAATTGGTATGATATTTCTGAAAATAAAATAACAGTGATTATTTGGGCTAGGATATTATACAACTGTTAACAGTCTATTCAAAACAAACTTGATAGACAAAGGGAAAATTTTCCCTTGTGATGTTAATAATCACACATATATAATATTGCATGTATGTAAATATCTATATTGAAGCCAGCAAACTACAGCCTGTGGGCCAAATCCATCCTGCTGCCTGTTTATAAAGTTTTATTGGCCACTAGCCACACTCGTGCACTTACATTTTGTCTGTGGCTGCTTCCACGCTATAGTAGCAGAGGTGAGTAATAACCACAGCAACCTGCAAAGCCTCAAGTATTTATTATCTGACCCACTACAAAAAAAATTTCCAACCCTTAATCTATGTTAATGAACAAAATTGGAAAATACTCCCAGTTATGAGTAATGGTTTGAGTATGTTATACCCTTATAACACACACTCCATTTATAACAACAATGTGTCGGGTGGGGTGGTGTGCATAGAAGGATACTCAGGAAATTCTAATGTAGCCATGTAGCACCTAACAACGGAGCTATGTTCTGACAAATGCGTCCTCAGGCAATTTCATCCCTGTGCAAACATCACAGAGTGTTCTTACACAAATCTATGTGGGATGTCCTACTACACACCTAGGCTCTGCGGGGTAGCCTATGGCTCCTGGGCTACAGACCTGCACAGCATGTTACTGTGCTGAACACTGTAGGCAACTGTAACACAATGGTAAGTACTGTGTATCTAAACATAGAAAAGTTACAGTGAAAAGGCAGTGTAAAAGATTTTTTTTAAAAAAACGGGACACCTACATAGGGCACTAACCATGAATGGAGCTTGCAGGATTGGACGTTGCTCTGAGTGAGTGAGGACTGAGTGAGCAGTGAATGTGAAGGCCTGGGACATTGCTGTGCACTCCTGTAGAGTGTAAACACTGCACACTTAGGCTACACTAAATTGATAAAAAAATTTTTTCTTTCTTCAGTAATAAATTAGCTTACTGTCACTTTTTTACTTTATGAACTTTTTAATTTATTGACACTTTCGTAATAATACTTAGCTTACAACATACATTATACAGCTATACAAAAATATTTTCTTTCTTTATATCCTTTTTATATAAGCTTTTTTATATTTTTAAACTTTTTTGTTAAAAACTAAGACACAAGCACACACACTAGCCTAGGCCTACGCGGGGTCAGGACCATCAGTATCACTGTCTTCCACCTCCACATCTTGTCCCTCTGGAAGGTCTTCAGGGGCAGTAACATGCGTGGAGCTGTCATCTCCTGTGATAGCAGTGCCTTCTTCTGGAATATCTCCTTAAGGACCTGCCTGATGCTGTTTTACAGTGAACTTTTTTTATAAGTAGATGGAGTACACATTTAAAATTATAAGAAAAATTATACTATAGTGAGTATGTAAACCAGTAATATGGTCTTTTACTATCATTATCCAGTATTGTGTACTGTACATAATCACACGTGTTTTACTTTTATACAACTGGCAGCAAAGCAGGCTGGTTTACACCAGCATCACCACTAACACTGGGCAATGCTTTGTGCCTTGGTAGTTAGAAACTAGAAATGCACTACGATGGCTACAGCGTCATCACCAGGTGACAGGAACTGTTCAGCTCCATTAAAGCCTTAAAGGGCCACAGTCATGTATGCAGTAGGTTGTTAACTGGAACATGCATGACTGTATTTGCAGGGGAGGGACAAGAGAGGTGAATGGACAAGGTCAGGGTCTTGTAAACATGCTGAACGAGATCTGGGAAGATGCCTTTGTTGGGTGCGGGTCGTTCACTGGAGTCGTCCATAAATGTGGCTCCTCCACAACGGTCAGGAGGAGAAGGTGGAGAGGAAACAGGAGCTATAAACATGGGCTGCTTGATACAAGAAGCTTGTGAAAAAAAAATTAAGCACAAGGAATAGATGTGTCAAACTGTTTGTCTTAGGAGGAAGGAGGTGAGGCAACATCTGGAGACAAAACAGTGAAAAAGTGGGGTTAGGAACTCTGAGGTGGGGTCAGGCTGCTGCACCCCCGTCAAGATCTGCAGACATGCCTCCAAGGATACATCCCCTTTAAAATTAAAAATCTGTTTTCCATGTAAATCGACTTGTGTTCTCTCACTTTTCAAATTTATTTCCAGCAATATCTTCTTGTTTCTTTCATTCCCCTAAAAATATGACTTTTTCTTTTAAAAGCCTCTATTTCTTGGTAAATAGACCAAATATCATTTACTTTGCTTGCCAAAATTGAGTCCTTCTAAGATGTTAAGGATAAAACAACCCCAAACAACTGATATGTCCAGAAAAGGAAGCTATTATATAAGGCATGTTGTGAATTTTTTTCAGGATGTGAAAATATACACTTTAATTTCACAAGTTAGTAATTAGTATAGTAGGATAAAGTCATAATCCAAAACAATAATCTTTATTACCAAAATAGAGATTAAACACAATTAAAATGAACAATATTACCAGCCATAATTGCTAATCAATTAGCTGGGAAGCTATATTACTGTAATCTTCCTAGTCCCCAATTTGCCCTTCCTATATCTTTTCAGTTTTTGTAATATAAGACAGAGACTAGTTCAAGGATCCATCTGCAAAGCCCTTTTTTAATTATAGTCTCGGTATCCAGCCACCTCGTCCTCCGCCGTGAGCATTTCCTCTCACCAGGTGTGTGGGAGCCCATCCCCTAATTGTGAAGGTCAAAGTCGGCTCCGTCAGGCCTTTTCCAGCTGCAGTTGGTCAATCACACTCATTAGCAAACCCATATGGTGGCGTCTATCTCCCCAACTGTTCTTGCATCTTCCTACTCGAAACACCCACCATACAAAGACCAGCCCCCAGAACACACACAGCGCGCTCTCACGAAGTCCCCACCGTGCGCTGTAGCTGAGCTTCAGAACAACGATTGTCTTTCCTCACTCGTGACAAACCGAAGGAAAGACTGACCCCGAGGCCCGCTTAGCTGAGAATCCAACATTACATATGGAGTCTGCTTTGAGCATGTCTCTGAATGTTAAAAGGACATCAGCCACTTACAGTAAGAAGAAGGTTTTGAAAATAAAATTTCATTGCTCATCTCTTTTTTTTTTTAAGTGTGGCTAAAGATAATTTCTGCAGTGCAGGCCCTGCCCCGACCCTGGCGGGGTGGAGGTCTGCACAGTCAGATGCAGCCTAGGTGTCACCCACCACGGGGGGCCCGACTGGCCTCGGAGACTGTCTGGTTCAAAGGCCTGCGTGGGAAGAAGTTCCTGCTGCAGAAAGTCACGGTAGGGTCAGGAGTGAGGGAGCAGAGAGCTTCAGATGGTGTCAGAGATCACTTCCTAGTGCATGGCCCTCCACGGGCCTGTGAAACCAGGCTGAGGCAGGACAAAAGCAGGCACAGAGGGCACCTGTTCCTCAGAGACCTCCTCCCTCCATTGTCCTCCAGCTCCGAAGGAAAATGCATCCACGTGCAGGCTCCCTTGTTTCTCTGTGGCAGTTGCTGCAGATAACAGGTGGGTTCTCCACCACTGGGAGTGGAAGACAGCTTGTCCCGGGTGCCTAAGTCCTACACGTGTGGGCAGACTTGATGGCCAGTGCAGGGGAAGACGACACAGATGCCGCTGCCTGTGCCTGGCTGGCACGCCACCCCCCACTCCGTCTGTGCTGGCTCACTCACCACGTGCGCACAGGTTTTGGACAAGGTTTCCGTAGGGGGAAGCTGCACCACAGGTTTCTGTTGTGTGCACCAACTCCTCCCACCCCAAAGAAGCACCAGGAGGGTAAACCAGTTGCCCAGGAAGGAAGACACACACACACACTCTCTCTCTCTCTCTCTCTCTCTCCCCGCCCCCCCCCCACCAAGGACCTCTAATTGTTCCTAGTTGAATATTAGGGCCGAGCAGATGCAGTTGCTCTGAGAAGCCATGTGAGTTTTAAAGGAGAAGCTGAGGCTCAGAAAAGGAAGGGGGCTTGCTGGAGGCCACACAGCAGGGCTGTGGAGGGACAAGGCCCTCACTTCCTCCCTCCCAGGCTCCCAGCCGCACCCTGTGCTCACAGCAGGCCCTCTACCGCCCCTGGCCACACCCTCCACCGCGTGTACAAAGAACCCAGGGCCCCACTGCTCCTGCGCTGGACATGGTCACACCAGGTCCCGTCCGCAGCCCTGCTGCCTCTTGGTCTGAGTGTTGTTTGGACCACTGTCACCAAGGCTTGCCTGGGAACTCTCACCACCACCCCCTCACCCAACAGGGCAGCTCAGAGCCCCCAGTCAGCGCGTCAGGGAAAACCCTCCACCCTGAACCAGACCCCCAGGGCCAGGAAGGGGCTTTGGTTCAATTCCGTGGCTGAGCAGACTCAAAATGCACATGAATCAAATCTCAATGATGGGCGATTCTCTCTAGTTGGTAAAGGAAAGACAAAATGGTATTTTGATGTCAATCAAACCAGAAAGTTCACTCTCAGCATCCTAGTGTGTTCCTTCCACTAAGGCCAGAGAACATGATACCAGCTCACCCCCCAGGACACTGGGCAGGAATACAGGGCATCAAATATGAAGTTAATATTATGTTATTAACTCTGGGTGCAAAAGGCTTTGGAAAAACAGCTAATTTGAATCACTGAACTTTATTTTTGTAAGAGACAGTCCATCAGTATTTAAATCCAACACTGTGCTGTAGTTGGGTGTTTAGCATTTCCTGTAAGGAGAAGAAAGCAGAATAATTCTTCTGAGGAAAAATAAATACCTGAGGATTTTGAAGGCCAGGGGAGTCTGGCAGGACCAAGTGGGATGGACGCACGACAACTGGCTGGACTGTGTCTTTCTCATTTGACCCTCTGCCAAATCTCTCGGGGTCTCAATATCTGAGATCAAGGTCTCTTGCAGAGGACATCAGGGAAGAAGCAAATGTGAGACTTACAGCAGGAAGGGCATGACCTTGACCTCCGAAAGTCCTAACTCAACCCCAGTGACCCGTGAGATGAATGACCCACCTTTCCTAGGTGCCTTCAGACCAGGGGCTCCCAGCGCGGCTCCCAGACCCCTCGGAATGGCATCTGCCAGCGGCAGGTGCTGGGTGCAGCGAGGGGGCAGGAGAGAGAAATAGGATTTAAAAGTTTGCTCATAGATATTCTTCCGGCGCTGTTGAATACGCTCGCTTTGTTTGTTTCGACAATGGATCTTATCTTTCGGCGAGGGCTGTGTTCAGGACCATTATTACCCTGTATAAAAGGCTCCCGGCTTTCTCCCCTTGTTCAGCAGCACTGAGTGGCACAGCAAATTTAATCGAAGAACTAGCTCCTGGGAGCGTCTTCCGAGACTCTCCCCTTCCTTCTAATGCTGTTATCTCCCCTTCCTTGTGTCGGGGAAGCATAAAAATCACAAAAAAGTCATTCTGAGCATATTCTTCCCGATAATTATTGTCAGACGCGGAGATAAGTGCCGCAGTGATGGAACGTGTGTTAGGCGCGCCCCCCATGCAAATCCGACCACACAATGGCTGCCCGACATCGCTGGGGCCTCCGCATTTTGCCACAGACAAGAGAGCGCTTTGATTTTTTTGTGTTTTGATAAGGCACAATCTGGGGGCCTTTATCTCGACTGTTCTATTTAAAGATGACATTCTCGCCCTGCCGCCTTACCTATTGTTTTGACCCTGATTATCTCCAAATGTTGTTGTTTAGTCAAACTCACCAGCTTAATGAAAGGCCTGCTCCCAATTTAAGGAAAATTATTTAAATGCAGAGTGTCCTATACACTGTGGTTTCAGAAAGAACTAGGTGGTTAATCAAAAGTTAATTGTATAATTCTCATGCAGATTAGGGCCTCTTGCAAATGAATCCCAGGTTGTGATTATTAAAAAAAAAAAGGGAAGTGCGTGGCGCAGTACACAGAGGCCCACAGTCTGGTAAACAATCAGCCCCGGTTTAATTTGTGGTAAACAAAGTGATGATACACTAGGGGTCTCCAAAGGAGAAAAAAAGGTGAAAATAAATTAAAGCACAACATACAGATATGATCTTTTTGTTTGGGGCCATCTTTCAAAAACATAAGCTAAATGAATAAAAGGCAACCCATTAATATTTACCGGAACCAACAACTGCACAAAGACCAGCAAGTCCATAATTACACTGCAGTTTTAGGTGGGGGCATGGGACAGCAGATGCCACTCTCCTCCACCGCTGCCCCTCCGCGCGGTGCGGACAGTGGCACAATGCCCGCGCCCCTCACCGAGGCCTAGAGGTGGTGCTTTGTCTTCTCAGCGAATGTCAAACGCCCACCCTGCCTGGTGCATGGTTGGTTGTGAACAGTCTGCATCTGATCAAAAATTAGCAGCAGGGACCCACCGCAGGCTCCCAGAAGAGGCGGGGCGTTTGCAAGCAGGCTAAGATCCCGGCGGAACACGGCAAAACAAAACAAGGCACCTGAGCATCTTCCCATCCCCCTTCCCCGGACAACCAGCTCCTCCATCCTTGGGCCTGGTGGAGCCACGGCCCTGGCCTAGCGGGGTAACCACAGCCGCTACTACATGTCAGCAGAATGAGCACTGCCTGCTTCAGTTATTAATACACGAGGTGGGCACAAGTTGCCGGATGGGTGGAACCACCACTCTCTGGGCAAGGGAGAGTATTCAGGATGCTGCTTTAATGTATAGCGGCATTCGAGGACAGAACCCCGGGACAGGTTGGAGGCGTCATTTGCCCGATAAGTTGTAGAAATCGGCGGTGGAGCTGTGTGTCCTGGCAGCCCTCCTGACGGGCTGCATTAATTCATACGTTTCCCTGCTGCCAACTCTGAGCTGAGTTTTGAAAGACTAAAATAAGCCTTCCTGCACCGATCAACTCTGTCCCTGCATGGAGGAAATAACTCTGAAGACCATGAACAGAGAGAAAGGCCAGCGTGAGGGTCACTCTGTCCTGCTCATTCTGCCACCCTCTGCCCCACTGGGAAGGCTCTTTACCTGCCCCTCCAGCCACCGCCCCGGGTCAATCCAGAGCCACTGCTTCCAAAGCAGGAATCCGCGATTCCTCCTATTTCCACAACTGGCACAGAGAGTAGGAAACTGCGTCCGTGTCCCCACAGTGCACGCATGGCGCCTTTCTCAGCCAGCAGCTGCTCTTGCCTTTCACGGCTTTTGTGCTGTATTAGCCTCCTGTGGCTGCCGTCACAAAGTCCCACGAATTGGGCGGCTTAAAACAGCAATTTATTGTCTAACAGTTTCGGAAGCTAGAAGCCCAAACCCGAGGTGCTGGCAGGGCCACACTCCTTCCGAAGCCTCTGGCGTCACATCCTGCATGGCCTCTTCCAGCTCCCGGCAGCTCTAGAAGTTCCTGGTCTGCTGGCCTCGTCACTTCAGTCCTGCCTGCAAGGCCACACAGTGTCCTCCCTGTGTGTCTCTGTGCTTCTCAGGGGCATCTTCTTACAAGGGCACCACCCACTGGGTTACGGACCTGGGGACCCACCTGCTCCAGTATGGCCTCATCTTAACTAATTAAATCTGCAAAGAACCTAATCAAAACACAGTCACAGTCTGCGAACTGGGGGAAGAGACGCCATGCAACCCGAAGCAGAGCAGCGAGCGCTAGCTTGAGTGCAGCCTCCATCATTACTTACCTGATTACTAGCTCACACCCCTCCATTAATGCGGTCACCTTTGCATGGAAGTTATAGCCGGGAAGCCCCTTGGGGCTTCAGACAGAACTCCTCCAGGAGGGAGGAAGTCGCTAGCAAGTGCTGTGCAGAGGGACCAGATGGGAGGAGATGAAAGCAATTCCTCCAAGATGCTGGTGCTCAAGGGGCAGCCTCACCGCCCTGTTGCAATTACCACCAGACCGAAGCAGGCCACCTTCCCTGCAAGATGCACCAGCCCCGGTGGCTGTGGTCTCCTTCCAGGGCCCCTGGGCTCCCCAGGGCTGTGGGCACGTGCCTTTTAGCGGTCATGCCGGGAAGTGCGTGTCCTAGCTCCCTCTCTTTCCAGTCTCCGCGGGGACCTAGCCACCTCAGGAGGAAGGACTCAGAAAGGAAAGCAAACTGTTCACACTAGCCACCCTGTGCCTCTCGGGCGATCTTACATGGCCGTTAACTCATGCAGAGCAAATCACTGCGTCTTAATAACAAACAGAGATGAGTCCGGCTCCTAAGTGGGACCCTGGAAGGCAAAACCACTGGGCAGCACCACCAGGACCTGCACATGCAAGTCACACCGCCACAGCCACTTCATAAATCTTAATAAACCCTACATTAGAGAGAAACCTTTGAAACTAAATTGTCCAGTAATACACATTTTTCAATCAAAACACACGGGGGTCTTTAAATATTTACTGCACACAAATAATGTTACATATCTGATGCCTATTTTCACCTACAGGTACCACATATCTATCAACACTAAATATCAATATTGATGTATGAAGAATAATATTAAGCACAGAAATATAGAGCTTCTAGAGAGGTTGAATCTCACTGACATTGGTCCCTCGGAAAGACACACTTCTCAGGGCTGTTGCTGAAGGTTCTGAAGGTGGGACATTTGTCCCTTTGTCACCTCTCTCCCCCAGGATGTGAGTCACCTGCCTCTTTGGCCATGAGGGAACAGGAGCCAGGTGGAGAAGGCCCGAACAGGAACAAGGAGCAAGGCCCCAGGGTGCCCACTCCCACCCTGGACAGGGAGGCTGGCCAGCTGGGATAGAGGGATTTCCGCCTCCTGCAACCGCGAGCAGGGCCTGGGCCTCGCTGGCTCCACCCCCGGCTGTCTGGGCCACCCCAGGCCAGCCCGCCATGTGGGGAGAGGAACTAGAGAAGGAAGGTGAGAAGGCATCTGCATTTTTGTAACCAGCCCCCCACCGAACAAATTTCAGTGACGCCTATATAATCCTCTCCCTTAACTAACTACTTGATTTTTGAGTTGTTTCCCAGAAATGGTGGATTTTCTCCAAGACAAAGGAGTTGACATTCTGAAGGCCCCTGGGCAGACTTCCTGACAGTAAGATTCACCACCCCCACAACCCGCCCCCATGCAGGCATGGGCCCCTCCTGAGATACACTACGACCTGCCCCGAGCCACCCGGCCCCTCCTTTAAAAGCCCATCATCTGCCCTAGTCGGGAGATGGATTTGAGGCAGCTTCGCCTGTTCTCCTAGTGGGACATCTGCTGTATTAAAAATTCCTTTCTTCCTTGGCAATCCTTGTCTCAATAATTGGATCTCTGTGTGACAAGGAACGGGACCTAGACTGAAACCCCTTGTGGTATCAACACCATTTTCCGGAGGCGGCTTCCCAGGGCGAGCATAGCGCCCAGTCCAGGTGAGCAGGGAGCTGGCTCCTCCCACTCTGTGTCACCCTGGTTCTTGCTCCCATCCCAGCAGCAGTTGCTTCAAGGCTGTGCCTCCTGTCCCTGCAAAGAAGGCCAAGGCCACTGTGGCCTGAGCTGAGGGGGCGTTCTGGGGGAGCAGCACCATCTGGGGTCCCTTACCCTCAGGTGGGGCTCCCTGCCAGGACCGGGGAAGGTGCTGGAGAGGCTGCCGGATGGGCAGGCATGGGGGGGGGTGGTCACAGGATGGAACACTAGACCATGGCAAATCTCCAGCTACACGAGGTCACTGTGCATGTGGTAAGCAGCATCCTGTGGCTAAAGGTGTGGAAACTGTCCACCGAAAGTCCCTGTGGGAAGGGCAGGCCATAGTGCTGCTCAGAAGACCCAGGGACCGGCAGGGAGATGTCCCAAGGGGGAGGAAGGAAGGGGGAGGAAGACTGGGGGGCTGGTCCCCACGGCCACACCAGGGAACTTACAGGAGAGCCCCATGGAAACAGGAGGGATCAGAGACACACACTCCCCCCTCCACCACCCACCGCCTCACAAAGGCGGAAACAGGCAGTGACAGCGCACAGACTGGCTCCCGGACACACGCAGAGCCCAGGCCCTCGCTCAGAGCTGCGCTCACGGTACGTCCCCCCGCGCGTCTTACTGAGCATGGCCTCTGGGACCAACGCAGGATGTGGCAGGGCACGTGGCCATCCGCTGGCACAGACTGGTCAGCGGGTGGCCACAAAGGCATGGGCAGCGGGGTGACACCCGCAGGCCCTCGGGGACGGCCTTGGCTGTCCTGCGCCCCGCTGCCTCGTGCCAATGGGCTGCAGGGCGCCCAGGCCGTGCCCAAGCCGGCCGAGCGCAGGGTGGTCACATGCCCCGGGACTCATGGGCTGGTGGGCGTCCTGGCCGCGGGCTTGGGAAGTGGAACCCGAGGGAGTGACTTGCTCTCCGGAGGGAGGACGGAGCCCGGTGACCACACCCCAGGCCCGGGCCTGCAGCCGCGCTTGCCCAGCTGCCCAGCGGGGACGTCCCGGGCTCCCGCTCGCCCTCCAGTGGCCGGACTGTAGAGACACAGCGTGGACCAGACTTCACACCTGTCAGTCAAAGGGAGCAAGGTCAAATCGAGTATGTTTGTGAATGCCTCCTCTGGTTACTATGGCAACTGGAGAAACGGTTGAACCCAAGGTATGATAAAGCTGCTCATTGCTCCATATTAATTGGGAAAGAAAACAACTTCATTTCCACTTTTCTCGGCCCAGCTCTCTGCTACAGTGTGCCTATGCCCAGGGTTTCAAAGGCAGCTCAGCGCTCCTCCAACTGCAGGTCCCACGACGTTCCTGCGGGACGCCTGGGGACCAGAGAAGCAATTCCCAGGCAGCTTTGGGTGGGCTAAACCAGCCGGGAAGCGCTGAGCCCACCTCCCCGGTATTTACTGAGCAGTCGCCTTTGACCGGGCTTTGTACTCCTGGCTGACACAGCCACTCACCGTGGACCTGGGGCAAAATGCCAGCTCTCCGTGCCCCACTCCTCAGGGACCCACAGGACTATCAGGAGAATTAAATGAAGTATAGATGAAATGCACTTTTTAAAATAAATTTTTATTTACAATAGTTTTATGGAAAAGTCACTGGTAGTACAGAGGTTAACTCTCACCCAGTTTCTCCTGCTGTTAACATCTCACATGAGTGTGGTACATTTGCTACAGCTAATGACCCACTGATACCCTATCATTAACAGAAGCTGCAATTTATTCAGATCTTTTTTAGTTTTTAGCTAATGCCCCTTTTCTGTCCCAGGATCCCATCCAGGAGCGCAGATGACATCTAGATGTCACATCTCCTTAGGCTCCTCCTGGCTGTGACAGTTTCTCAGACTTCCCTTGTTTTGTGAATATCCTGACAGTCTTGAGGAGCACTTCTCAGGTATCTTGTCAACTGTCTCTCAATTTGCGTTTTTTTTTTTTTCTGATGTTTTTCTAATTATTAGATTGGCCTTGTGGGGTTTGGGGTACCATTCACATGACATCACATTAGCTGTGTACTGTCTGCATGATCTATGGCAGTGGATATCGGTCTTGACCGCCTGGGTGGGATAGGGTCGGGGTCTCCACTGGAAAGTGCCCCCCGCCCGTCATGCTGGACCCTAAGCAAGCGTCTTCGTGCACAGCCCACGCTCGGGGAGCTGGAGTTAAGCTGCACCTCCTTGACGCAGAGTATCTACAGATGTTATTTAGAATTCCACATGAAAGATTTGCCTCTTCTCCCCCATTTATTTATTTATTCAGTTGTTTATTTATATCAGTATGGACCCCTGGATATTTATTTTATACTTTGAGTTTTAATTCAGTACATTATTTTTTGCTCAAATTGTTCCAGCTTCGGCCATCAGGAGCTCATTCAGTGGGTTCCTTAAACACACTCCCCTCATTTTGCGTTCTGAGCACTGTCTTACTTTCTGGCACTACAAGATGCTCCAGGCTCATCTGGTGCATTTTCAGCCCCAGTCCTGTAAGCACCCAGTGCCGTAAGCAGCCCTGGTCCCTTTCACTGGAGAATGGGATTAGAACAGGATTAGAAACCAAGATCTGGACACGGGGCATGCTTGTTGGTATTGGGGAGTCATGGCTTCAAGAGGGGCTTTAAAATATCCAGCGCACAGTATCTGCTCGGTAACTGTTGGTTATTAATATTATTATTATGTAGCAGACTTTGTGCTAAAGGCAGGGGACCTGACTGGCACATGGCATCGGCGGCCCTCAGCGGACTCACAGCCTGGGGCAAAGATGCATTTGTGAAAAATTATGCTGCACTGTGAGAAGGGCTTTGATGGAGACCCAAGGTGGTACAGGGTACAATAGAGTAGCATTAAAGATACTACCACAGAGGACTGTGAATGCAAATTATCATCTGCTGTATTGTTACACGAAAAAAGCAAGCTAAACAATAGCATGAATCGTATGATCCCATCCTTGTTATATAAGTGTGTGTGTGTGCACCGCAGGTGATTTATATTTATAGTATTATACATCTTGTGGAATTAATTTGTGTATTTGGACTGATGTGTCCTGTGATATTCACTGTCCTCATCTCTGAGTGGGGGTACTATAGGTAATTTGTATTTATTCTTTTTGGGCTTATCTAAATTTTCTGAAATAAATTATTTACTATGTTTAACTATTTTAAAAGAATGTTTGGCAGCTAAGAGAAGAAAGGAGCTGATCTGCCTTGGGATATTTGGAGGGTTCCACAGGTTCCTTCTGAAATGCCAGGCCAACCTGTGGGAGGGGCCGTGACCTGGGTAGGTGGCGGATCTGAGTCCCAGTCTCTGGCACCTGCAGGCTGTGCCTGGGCACGAACTGGCCGGTGCTGCCACCTCCCCCAGCCGGGCTGCTGCCCCCCCCGCCCCGCCCCAGTGAGTGGTAGGGCTGGTGGTCTCTGGGGGCTGACAGGCACACGGGGGAATATCGACACTCCATGAGGACTGTTCTAATTGCTGTTTTGTCCGCTGCTGTGTGCAGGGCACAGGGCAGGTGCTCGATCAATTCCTTTAAATGAATTTGCTTGAGAACTGCTAAAATGCTGCTACTTACAATGTGGTCATCAGAAATGTGAATTCTGCTTTTGGACCAAGAGGGCTGTTCTCAGTCGTCCCTCATTTACTATCGTCTGGGAGAAGTTCTCGGGTCTATTCAGCTTTCTGGTGGTTCTACTATCAGGTCCATTCTTGGAATTGTAGGGGTCCTTGGGCCTTCAGTAAGTTCAGAGCCAGTGCCCCGGGCTGCCAAGGGCAAGGCTGCCTGCGCTTGCTGCCCCTCCCGTCCTCCCCCACCCTCGGCCCCCAGCCGCACACTCAGGGAAGAAAGTGTGGGACCAGGTCACCTCCTGGGGTCCAGCTCGCCTGCCGTGGGGGTGAAGAAAGCTTTGTGAGTGGCCAGATCTGGAACTAAGGGTCCACACTGGCTCAGACCCGGGGCAGCCCCTCCTAGTGTTTGGGCTAGGGAAGGTCCTCTCAAAATAAATAACACCCCAAATAAATAAAAACTCATAAGAACAAAATGATAGATTTGGTCACATAAATTTCTAAATGGTGAAAAGCACTCTATGTATAAACCAACAATGGTTTAATATCTATTCTATATAAATCATCTTTACAAATCAGTAGGAAAGAGACAAAGGTGCGTAAAGGACATGGACGGACAGTTCATAGGAGAAATTTAACTGGCCAGAAAATGTTCAGTCATACAAGTTAATTAGGAAAAATGCAATTAAAACAAAACAAACATGGATTGGCATTTTTCTATTTATCAGTTGGAAAAGCATTGAGAATATATTTTCTTGGTGACAGTATAAAGATACAGATTCACTCATATAATGTTGATGGGAATTTAAATCAATATCATCTTTTTAGAGGAATTTGCAATAGCTATTAATGTTTTAAAGGCACACATCCTTTGACTCAACAATTACACAGCTGGAATTTTTACCTATTGAAATTCTTGCTTGTTGCAAAAAATATCTAACTGGATGCCCACTGCAGCACTACTTGTTGAAAAAATGTGGAATAACCTAAATGTACATTACTAGGGCGTGGTTTAAATAATCTATAATACTACATGCTATAGAATGTCCTGTCATTAATATAAGGAATAAGGGGGTCCCTATGTCCTACAAAGGAAAGACATTCATGAAGTGTTGTTCAGTGGAGGGAGGCAGAGAGGGAAACAAGTTGTAATATAATATAATATCTGTGATTGTGTCAGACTTTAAAAACAACTTCACTGTGCACTTCATCTCTTCTTTCTTGTTAGTTAATGAAAACAATAAGGGTATGAATTTACCTCTGCTTTCCGCTTGGGAGAAAACAACATATTTTGATGTGTAAGATTCTCATTTTAATTATTTTTTATATTTCCATGTTTAATTGTATTTTTATATTACCTTTGACAATTTTTATTTACAAAAATGATTTTTAATGTTCTGATTAGTAGGTTGAAACATTTTTTTGTTTGTGCAAATACATATTCATAATTTCTAGTTTTACTGGCTCTTAATCAGAGAATGTGTGGCCTGGTCAGTTTCTACTTTTGGGAACTTTAAAAGATTTTCTTTGAGTGCAGGTGTATGTTTGATGACACTTGAAAACACGACATATTCTCAATCAGTTGCATCAGCACCGATATTATTACATCTTTATCAATTGCATTACAGAACCTTCTACACCTTAATTCATTTCTTACCTCCTGGTTCTACCATAGACCATAGACCAACAAAGGCATGTTAAAACCAGCTTGGTCACCAAGGCCCCACCGGTGATATTTGGGCCACTCTGCTCAATTCTTACTGGGTGAGCTGCCCGGATTTCTGTTGGGATCTCCCATCAGGCTTGAGATGATTGCGGTCTGCCCTCCTCAGACTACACAGAACCTAGAAGAGCAACCCACCCTCGTAGATGCTTCCAGCAGTCTGTCTGTCTGTCTGCAAAGGTTTTCCTTGGGAAACTGAGCCACCATGAATGCAATAGGCCTGTCCATCCCCTCCCTGCCTGGGCTAGGAAGAGCTGTTTATTGGAAGGAACCACTCAGCAGCAGGTAGAGAAGCTTCTGGATCTGAAGTTCTGTGGGAGCAGTTAGGGAAGGTTTTATACTTTTGTGGCCATCAGAGACTTTGCACTCTGAATTTGGGTACTGATAGCATAGGAGGGGAAGATATGATACCATATCCAGGAATATTCAGAAAGACGGGAGTTTCACCAGGTGTGTCCTAAGCTCATCCTCACTGAGGACATACCTGGTAAAATTCTCACCTACCCAAGTGGCAAACATTAAAAAGTATGACAACACATTCTGCAGGTGAAACTGTAGGGAAACAGGACTCTCATATATTGCATATAGGAATGCAAATTATAAAACCCTTTTAGAGAGGGAATATGGCAATAGCTAACAGAACTTTATATGTGTTTACCTTTTGCTCCATTAATCCAGTGGATGGAATGTACCCTAAAGACACAACTCCAACAATATGAAGATAGAAATGCACATGGTTATTTACTGCAGCATTAAATTGCAGAGTATTGGAAACAGCCTAGTGGTCCTATGGAAGAGAGTGATTGAATAAACTAGGGTGTATCTACGCAATCCAGTGCTACGCAGATGTGAAAAGAAAGAGGAAGTTGCCTGAGAACTGTTAGTGACAGTCAGGGATACTGTCAAGTGCAGAAAAGGAAAGTAAATATAGTATATATAGTTTTTCATAGAAAAAAGGGAAATAAAGTGTACCTATATCTACTCATTTGTGCACAAAGAAAAAGGAAGGATAAACCAAAAACTAAAGAGATTGGTACCTACCGGGAACAGAAGGAAAGTTAACAAGGATGAGGGATAGGAACGGGGAGATGGAGGGAGTGAGTGCCGTGTCCCTGAGGATTCTATTTGTATGGTTCTGGCTTTTAGAACCATGTTAATTCACATACTCAAAAAGTAATTAGTGAACAAGAAAGGGGAAAAACTCAAAATGGAATACAAACAGAAACAAGTGACTACATTATGTATTTCAAATAAATAACATAACCACACAGAAGAAGAAAAAAACTAACTCAAGTTAACTTTTGAACACAGCATTGATTATGTTCACACTTTAGCACTTCAGGTTAAAAACAAAAAGAAATGAAAAACTATAAAATAAATAAATAAAAGATTGAACTCCAATTAGTCAATTTGTTTTTCACAGTAGTGTGGTTAGCAATTCTAAAACTACTTTATGTATGTTTTAGGGTTGAGCAAATAGATAAATTATATAGCAAATAATGACAGCCAAGTTTCTCCAAGAATGGAGTTGCTAAAGTGGAAAGGGGAAGTTCAGAACAAACCCCGTGATGTCGGATTGGAATTGGAGGTATCAGTATGGACAGATAGACAGATACACATACTCACACACACACACACGTACTAGCTCTGTCTGCTGATGAGAGGGTCTAGAAGGTGTAATGGGTACCCAGGGCCTGGATCTTGGTTTCTAACTACCATTTTCCAATAAAGGGAACCAGGGCTCCTTGGGGAAATTACTCATTTCCAGGGTGACACAGGGAAAGGACAAGAGAAACCTGAATATCATGCTGTGCCAGAAAGTACAGAAGGGTGCAAAGAAAGATGGGGGCAAGTCAGAAGGACACTGGAGCCAACTTGAAGGGGGTTCCAATGGCCTAATCTGGGGCACTCTGAGCTCCAAAATAAATATAAATAGTAGTAAGTCACAGCCCGTAGAAAGCAATAAGAATCCATGAGTCCACACAGAGATAGATAAAAATAATAAAGATAAAGAAAGACTCTTTCTTACAGTAGATTCTAAGTAAATGTAGAAGGAATGATGGTGTTTGGTGTTTGTTTTTTTTTTTAAACCACCATAATAATAATAGTTTCAGGCAAAAAGTATCAGTGGGTGCTAAAACTAGTGAGTGAAAATTTCATAAGAACAAGGTAATTATGGAGTTTCAAAGAACCACTGCCAGGATACTTAATGGTTACAAATAGCTATAAAAATAACTATAACAGTAGGGAACCCTTAGGGTGGCAGACACGCCCTAACCAGGCGGAAGTTCACATCATTAGTAATGGGACAAACAGGCATTATTTTATCCCCGATATGACGCTCTGAGAAGGACAAATCACTTTACTTCTCTAGAATTCTTGTCAAAAATGCACAACCTGAATTTAGTGAGAAGGAAACATCAGACAAATCGAGATCGAAGGACGTTCTCTAAAATAACTGGCCTGTGCTCAAACCTGTCAAGGTGACGAAGGACAAAGAATCAAGGGATGGTCCCAGGTTAAAGGAGTCCAGGGACCAGGACCAGGAAACACAGCCTATGACTCCAGACGGGCTCACGGGCAAAGAGGGAGAGGGAGAGTGCTCTAAAGGACAACTGGTGACATCGCAGAGAGGTCTGTAGATGAGATGGTATTATCATAGCAGAGCTTATGGTTATACAAGAGAATGTTGTTGTTTTACAAAATACACACTGAAGTATTTAGAGATAAAGAAGCATCTTGTCTGCAATTTACTCTCAAATGATTAAAAAAAAAGGAATATATCTATCTAGAGAGGCGAAGAATAATAATGCAAATGTGGTAAATTATTAACATTTGGGGACTCCAAGTAAACAGATCATTTGTATTATCTTTGCAACTTTCCCATGAGTCTGAAATTATCCCAAAAAAGAAAGTTTTTAAAAAATGCAGGTATCTCTGCACGTGATCTATAACAAGCTCCTTGGAACTAACATCATTTAGGCTTCCCAACCAGCCCCCTAAAAATACGCTGGTTCTGCTTAGAGGGTCTGTCTAGGACAGAGGAGTCCCAGGAGCTTCGGCTCATTGAAAAGGCTCTTTGGCAAAATTCCTCAGTAGAATCTTCTAGGGCTTCTGAAGAATGCCCAGCTATCCTGCTGTAACACCCACAGACCTGTTCCCGGGGAGACTGGAAATTCAGGGAACTTCCTGTAACAGAGTCGAATGAGAAAGCAAGTACGTGCAAGTCAAGCCGTCTAAATATTGGAGACAGATAATATTGTCCTTCTGTTTTCTAGTTCGGAGTCTTTCCTTCCACGTCCTGGAGCAGTTTCTCACTCTCAGCACTGCTGACATCTGGGCTGGATGATTCTTGCTGCGAGGACTGTGTTCAGCAGCCTCCTGGGCCGAGGGCACTGGATGACAATAGGAGAAGAGACCCATGACTTCCAGTCGTCTTGTTGCTCTCATGGGGCCTGCTCTTGCCTGAGAGGCTCAGCGTGCGTTCTCAGCTTGGCCAGAAGACAACCGAGAGTTACAAGCAACGTATAAGCCTTCTTATAACAACTACCACACGCAGGCCCTTGCAAAGTTCCTGGAGGCATGGCTGGCCCTGAGAGGCACGCGTAACTCTGAGGCCTGCAGTGGCAAAGCCCAAGGGTCTACCGGAAAGGTAGCCACAATGCTGAAGATGAGCACCTCTTCCCTGGTCGTAAACAAACCCAATTATCCACTCACTATGTTCCTGCACCATTTTTTAACCCTCTTCAGAGGACAGACAGAAGGCTAACTAACTATTGTCCTTTGCAAAGATGAAAAGACATTTGCAAAGAATGGTTGTTAGTTTAAAGCAGAGGTCAGCAAACTTTCTCTGTCAAGGGCCAAATAGTAAATCTTTTCAGCTTTTCGGGCCACAGAGTCTCCGTTACAACAGCTCAACTCTGCCTTTGTATCATAAAGGCAGTCACAGGCCATATGTAGATGCATGAATAAGTATCATGTGTCACAAAATATTATGCATTTGACTTTCTTTTTCCCAACAATTTAAAAATAAATTCTTAGCTCCCAGGCAGTACAAAAAGCAGGCAGGAAGCTAGATTTGGCCCAAGGGCCATAGTTGGCTGAACCCTGGTTTAAAGAAAGGAATATCTTAATCCCAACCAAACTGGGAGGGATCTTGGACATTAGCTCAAGGTAAGGATGAAGAAGAGGAGCTTGGACTCAAGAAAGAAACAAGCACATATGTGTATTCACATCACACAAGAGGCTTGCACACAAAACGCTTCATGTAATTGGAATGAGAAAATCAGAGTTCTCAAGGTCAGCATGCCTCAACACTGCACCATAACTGGCGTCTACACAAATGATTTTTCTCTTAGCTTGGGCTGACGTGAACAAGCCACACACCCCATTTCCAGGTGCATTAATCACTGAGACTGCTCTCTGAGCAGATGAATTGGTTTCGCCAGCAAAATGCACTTGCAAGCTCCTCTTCCTGAGTGCTGGGCTGGATTCTGCAGAGAGAATCTCACATCCAATCCCTGCTGTCCAGAGCAAGGTGGGGAGGGGGCACAGCTTACAGCAAAGGAAGCTCAGGTAGACAGCAGGCAGCAGTAACAAAGTGCAGATGCCACGCCACTGCCAGAAAGTCGTATTTGATGAGCCGCTGAACATCCGCAGACGCACGGTGAGCATTCTGCGCCAGTGCTGTTCCCACTTAAGCGAGCAGCAGTCAGAATCCTCTGAAACTCCAAGAAGGAAAAGGGGGAATGTAGTGTTCAAGTCTGCTGTGACAGTCGGAGCTGCCTTTTAAAGCAAGGTGAAATTTATACAACAGGGAATTCCCAGATATAATTCAACTTGCTTCTTGTCCAGAATTGAAGCAACTAGAAAATGAAAAATAACCCCGTTTTCCTTCTGTATCTGTGGTGCTGTATGAGATGTTTCCAACACTAAGAAGCACTCTAATAATACTAATATATTGAACCATGATACTAATTCACGTTAATAAACTCTAACGTGTATCAGCCTCACCAGGCATAAGCAGTACTTGAGCTGCGTTAGCTCCAGCTCAGAGGTCAGCTGACTCGCCTGAGGTCTCATAGCTGGAGGCTGAGCCAGGACTCAAACCCGGGCTGCCAGCCCAAGAGGCCTTGTTCTCAAGCCCTGCTCTACCCAGCCTACTGCAGCAGACACCTGTAATCTATGCTGATTCATCAGAGAGTGGATCAGATGTAGGAAATTGTTGGTGTTAAGTGCATTTCATTTTCCCTTAATACATAAAAAATAGTAGTAAGTATTAGGATGACTCTCAGTTAACCAGGATATTCCATCAGCTGCAACTGCCCAGGTACCAACCCTCTGTCCATTCACGGGGCCACATTCACTGAACCCCATTTCTCAGTGCTGGGGAAACAGGAAGACAGTCATTTATCCTCAAGGATATCCCATTCAGAAGAGGAGCAGACAGAAAAACAATTCTAACACGGTATGTTACTGGAGGGTAAATGGTGTAAGTATAAATAAAGAAAAACTAATCCAACCCAGCGAAGTGTCAAGGAAATCAGAAGACAGAGAGTGACATCTGAACGATTGTTGAAGAACAAGTAACAGTTTGCCAGAGAGAGAAGGTGAGAAGGACGTCCCAGGCAGAAGGGCCAGGTGTGAAAAGCGTGGCCACTTCCCACATCCCCCAGGGTGTGACTGGAACACAAGATGTCTGTGGGGCTGTCACCAGGATGCAGAGGGAGGTGGAGCCACGTTGAAAGACTATCTTGTCATATCAGGACTTGGACTTTATCCAGAATGTTATTAGGAGCTACTGGAAGATTTAAGACAGGGTGAGGTTCCTGGCCAGGTTTTCATTTGGGATCGATAAATCTCTCTGCTGGCAGGGCGGGGGAACAGGACAGGAAGAGCTGTGAGTAGGGGCGTGGGAGCTGTAGAAGCAGTGTTCCAAGTGAAAAGTAACAAAGCACCGATGTAAGGCTGTGTCATCAGTGGAGATGAAGAGAAATAAACACATTCAAGAAATAGGTTGAGAAATTAACTGTAGAATATTCATACGTCGTAGGTGGAAAATGTGAATAGCCTATCTGACAAAACATCAACCGATGGAGCTAAGGATGAACGTGTGACCTCAAGACGGTCAACCCATTGGCTGGCCAAGGACTTATGTGACCTGGCTCAGGGAAGAGCCAGGCTGATCAGATGGTGTCTTTAGAGACAAGACTGCCAAGCTGGAAGTTGCAGAGTGGGCTCGTGTTGGGCTTCACCATGTTGGGTCACCAGCAAGAGAAGAAGGCAGAGGAAACCCTGGGGTGGGGCCTGGAGCAACATCAGGAGAACAACGGCAGGTGAGGCTGTGTGGCCTTCAAGAGCTGGGAGCAGCGTAACACATTGTTGGGTTCCAGACAGCTCCCAGCCCCCGTGCTCAGGGAGCCTGGGTTTCCTCTCTTCTTGGGCCTCTTGATATCACCGCCCCCTCACAACCAACTCCCATTTTTATCTGGTCTAACTTGAGCTCATCTCTCTCTTTTGCATCTCCAAAGTCTTAATTAGAACAAGTCCTTCAAAAAACAGTCAAAAAAGGAAAACACCCCAATAGAAAAATGGACAAAAGACGTGAACAAGCAATTTACAAAAGAATACAACTAGCCAATTAACATATGAAAAAATGTTCACCCTCACCTGTAATCCAGGAAATGAAATTTGGCAAAGATTTGGAAACTCATAATAACTGGGAAAATGTTATTCATTTATTGTGGAAATGCAATTTAGTATTCCTTGCTGAAGAGCAATTTTCGACATGTAAAAAAGCCTTAAGAATTTTTACATCCTTTGAACCATCGAATCCACTTCAAAAATTC
>CM052446.1:58784554-58811341 GCA_028533085.1 Varecia variegata | reverse complement strand
GCCCCTCAGTGTCCTGAGGAGGGAGCAGACCCGAGAGTGCGCAGCTCGCTGCCCAGAAGAGGTGCATGGTAGAGGGGTCCCCCATCACCCTCCGCCGCACCTCATGATTTCTCAAGATCGAAAGCAGCTCTCCAGTGATTTTTTTAATGGAACACAAAAACTGTTCTTTGATAAGATAGAGCAGGGCAGCCATGTGCTTTTCATAAAACTGATTACAGAGACCAGATGAAAGAAGTTGATGGGGTCAAACTGCATTTCACATTCTCTCGGTGTTCTAGGATGGGGAAATGTTTTTTATTATATTCGTTAAAAGTTCACCACCACCTGATAAAAATCTTGAGAAAGGGCATGCGTGTTGCTAAATTAGCTCTAAAAGGGGACAACTTAAAGTAAAATAAATCTGAGTTAAACACGAGCTCAAGTTACCTGCCTCAGACTTCCAGAAAGGACGGTTACGAGGGAACACTGGAAAGGGGCTCCCCAACCATGTAGCACCCCAGGGACCGCAAAGAGCCGGCAGTCGTTCCGCAATTATAATAACCAGGACACGTTTGCTTTTGTACTTCACAGTACAAGCTGTAAAGGCCTTTCGCATTGTCTTGTGAATTGTAAACCCTCTCATAGATTTTTAAACCCTAACTAGTCAGTTTTTACGGTTACCATATTAATCCGTCATTTATTCATTCAACAAATACAAACTGAGGGACAGGCCTCTGTTCAGACCAGGCATACAGAAGACACAGGGCCTGTCTTGTGAAACAAGGTCTGTTACAGTGGCATAAAAACAAAACAGATAGTTTAGAAAAGTTCAAAAATTTAAAAAAAAATCATCATCCAGAACTTCTCTCAGAGATAACAACTATTAACGTTTGGGTGAAGACTCTTTCCAACATTTTCTGTACATAAATACAGAAGGCAAATGGGTGATTACAAAAATTAAATATTCTGTGTCATATTACAGAGCCTATTTTTCCATGAAATACTGTTTGTTTTATTTCATTAAATATTCATCTATAAGAACATTTTTAATGGCTTAATGTCTTAAAATATTTTCCAGCATTTTCATTCATCGGTCAGTTAAGAATTGTTTCTTTTCAAACTACTGTGGTGCTAGAAGCTTCATTAGACTATAGAGAAACCAGGAAGAAAAGACCTGGGGACCTCACAGACTTTTCGGGGAAGCGGGAGTACCCTACCTTAGCTCACAAGAAAGAGGGGGAAAAGGTTAATTCCTGCATAAAGTTGTACGGGGTGTCCCAGAGGTTTTACAAAGTATTGGATAAAGTTTGCCTGGGGCAACTGGGGAAGATTTCAATTTACAGGTGAGTTTAGGTTGATGGGAGTGGACATTCAAGCCAGAAAAAAAAAAAAAATAAGAAATTCTAGAGGATAGAATATTTTTTCTTTCCTCCTCTACCTCATCCTCTCTGGCAACCCTAAATAGTTCTATACCTCCAAACCCTAACACATTGGCTAATTCTGTGCCCTTAAATTGAAATGCCTGATGCCCTCATCCATTGCTGTCAAACTCCTCCTGTTCGTCCCACTTCCTGCAACGAGATCTCTCTGACCCTTTTCCTGCGGTGCCCAGTAAGGATTCAAAATGACTCACGTGACTTCCACTGCAAAGAAACAGATAAACACAAAGAGAACCACATGGGAAAAGACTGTAGAGTGCACTAAAAATAAAGTATTGCAAAAACTAATGAACCCCCAGAGACAGAATATAAAATCGTGAATAATGAGCATGATTGGATGTTTCCAGCCAAGACAAATACTCTTTTATCATGACGTCAAGTATTAGTGAAAGGAACCAATTGCAGAAACGTTTGAGTCCACAGTAGTTGCTCTCAAAGACATTTCACCCAACACAGGTAAGCTCTGTGGCCCACACCCAACAGCAAAGCTGCCTGGAGGGAGGAAGGTGAAGCAACGTTGGAGGGAGTTCCCCGGGAGGTCGCTGTGCGTCCCCCGCCACTCCCCGAGGAGAATTGCAGCCCTGTGCTACAGATGTAATGAGGTGTGGAAGTGTGGTTAGTGCTCCAATAAGTCCAAGATCTCGTAATAGCTTAAAGGCTACAGAAGCACTTTCTGCTACATGTCTATATGCCAAAAAGAAACCCAGAATGTTTTGCTGCCAAATGATCCATCAATAGAAAAGAAACAGCCCAAATGTCCACTGATGGAGAATGGATTAACAAAATGTGGTACGTATATATGATGGAACACTCTTCAGTCATAAAAAGGAAGGAAATTCTGACACGATACACCATGGATGGACCTTGAAAACATTATGCAAAGTAAATCAGCCAACACTAAAGGATAAATACGATATGATTCCACTTTATATTTGAAGAGGTACCTAGAATATTCAGATTCATAGAAACGGGAAGGAGAATGTTGGTTTCCAGGGGCTGAGGAAGGATCAATGGGTAATTAGTGTTTCATGGGAACAGAGTTTCAGTTTGGGAGGGTGAAAACACTCTTGAGAGAAAAAAGTTCTGGAGATGGATGTTGGTGATAGATACAGAATGAAGTGAATATATTTAATGCCACTTAGCTGTACACTTAAAATATACATAATATGTAACTTTTATGTTATGTACATTTTACCACAATAAAAACAATTTGTCCATCCAAAAAATAATAGCCAAAGGGGAAGAGGCATTGTTGAGCACTGCCAGCTCTCTAGAGAACAGATAAACTCAGTGTCTGAAGTACCAAGAGTGGAGTACCAGGAGTGGAGTACCAAGAGTCAGGTACCAGGAGCTCACAAGAATCTGCATGATGCCCAAGAGAAGGCTCTGCTCATCCAAGGAGGCCTCCAAAATGCAAACCATTCAGAGGAATGAAAGGCAAGAGCTCTGGTGACTAAGTGAACACCAATTCTTCCTAAAAGCATCGTAGAAATAGAATTTTTATGCATAGTTTTGATTTTTTTCCAGAGAAATTATCATAAGCATTGAGTTCCCTTGGGAGCTGTAATGGGTCTGAAATGTTTTCTGACTGAAACATGGTAATATACTATCACCTAACAATAGTGGTTCTGAAAAAAATCAAGGCAAATTGGTGATACTTTATAGAGATCTTTCTAAAATATATTGTGCATTTGGAAAATAGAAGAAAAGGGAACATGTCTCAGTGCATTTTTTATAAGGCTGCCATTATCCTGATAACTGATGACTAAACCAAAGATAACACAAGAAAACTACAAACTAATATCACTCATGAACAGCAATGTAAAAATACTCAACAAAATATTATCAAATCCAGCAAGATATAAAATAAATTACACACCTTAGTCAAGTGGAGTTTATGCTGATAATACAGGACTGGTCCAATATTTTAAAACCAATCAGTATAATCCACCATATTAAAAGTATAAAGAAGGAAACCACATGATCACATGAATTGATGTAAAAAAAGCATTTGACAAAATTCTACATCCATTTATGATTTTAAAAAATCCAGAAAGCTAGAAGTAGAGGGACTTCTTCCGCCTGATAAATGGCAGCTAGAAAAACATGTCCATCAAACATCATTTAATGATGAAAGACTGACTATTTCCCCTAAGACTGTGAACAAGGCAAAATGTCCACTCTCACCACTCCTCTTCAACATTGTACTAGAAGCCCCCACCACTGCAACAAGGCAAGAAAATGAAATAAAAATATTACAGACTAAATGTTTGTTTCCCCAAAATTCATATGTTGAAGCCCTAATGTGCCCATATTTGGAGATGAGGCCTCTATAGAAGTAATTAAGGGTAATGAGTTCATAAGGCTGGGGCCAGGATTCAACAGCATTGATGCCCTTACAAGAAGAGACACAGAGAAAGTAGCCATCTGCAACCCAAGCAAACAGGTTTGCCAGACACCAACCCTGCTGACATCCTGGTCTTGGACTTTCCAGCCTCTAAAACTGTGAGAAAATCAATTTCTACTGTTCAAGCCACCTAGTCTGTGGTATTTTGTTATAGTATTCCAAGATGACTAATATGACAGGTATATAGGTTGAAACGGAAGAAATAAAAATGTATCTATCCACAGGCAACATGATTGTCTGCATAGAAAATCCCAAGGCTTACAGTCTCATTTAATGTCATATATAAAAATCTGCACACCAGTCAGCTTTCTAAGTCAACTCTGTCTTTTTGTAGTTTGCCCAAATGTAAATGATAGCATTTGCTCATCCCCAGAGATACTGCCAGGATAGACAAGATATCCATTTGGAGCAACTATGGGTATAAATGGGACCTCAAGTATCTGGCTGTGCAAATTTCTGACTTGCATTTTTCTGGATACTTGAAGGTTTCAAAATCCAACAGTCCTATAATTGAGGTCTTGCTGTATGCACTGACATTTAATCCCAGGTATAATTCTCAGAGGTTTATAAAATGCACATAATAAATATATTTTATTATGAAACCATTACTATCCAATATATACCTTAAAGATTTTTCTTATACCTATAATTCAAAATGTCAGTGAACTAATAGATACTTGGGTGACACTTCAGAGTACCTGTTTATCCAAATGCTAGATATTGACTGGCATTTAACGCATAGTGGGACTCCTAGTAGGTGCCTATAATGGAGTGACAATTGTTAAACTCCTGCTAAAACTTTCATTTATAGCCACAGCTTCTTTTACTTCTTGAAAACTTCAATGCAGCTGTAGCCCAAGAGACCACTTTTCCTGATTTCACTGTCTGCTGGCAGCCCTCTTCAGGAAGGCTCTGCGCGGGTGTGCACTGCATATTCAGGGGCAATTAAGTTGCTAACAGTCAGCTATTTCCAAAGTCGCCTGCCGCAGATGATGGTACGTTATGGAGCATCTGATGCCAGAAATGTAACTGGGAAAAGTCGGCTATGTTTTTGCTCAACTCTTATTAATAAAAGAATCCAGTGTGTCTGGAATGAAGAGCCCAGGTTTGTACTAAGTGCTCTACGTCAAACCTACGGTACAGTTAAGCGTTGCCGTGTGAACTGACTTGTGACGCGCATGGGAAAGAGAAGAGACCAACGTATTTTTCCCGTTTAGTGGCACCAAATACTCTGCCTCTTTCCCTACAAATTTCTTCTGAAACACTTCAGCAAGATAAGATGCTCTCACTACCCCAGATAGAAATGTTTTAGCTCATTAAGTCCTTTCTTCCAGAATACTAATTCTGTACTCGACTGGTGCTTTATTACAGATAAGAGAATAATTCAAAATTAAAAGACATGAAATGAAGCTCTTCTAAGCTATCACTTAGGCCATTTGAGGGGAAAAAATACTCTCATCCAATGGGATTTTTTAATAATAAAGTGGACACAAACATTTGTTCAAAGTTCTGATAGCCTGATTTTACCTCATTTTCCAAATAGCATTTAACGTGCAAGGTAAATAGCCTTTAAGATTCCTAAAGCTGCCTTTTCAGGACAGAAGCTTTCCTGAGCTCGCTTTCTGTGTTCTTGGCTAAAATCTCGCTGCCAGCCCAGCTCTCCTCGGGACTCTGGGCCTCCCCCTGCCGGCCAGCAAACACATCGCCACCGTGCTGACCTCAGACAGGTCTCCTGCAGCACCTGAGCTTGGTGCTTAATGTCATAATGCTCGAGCAGGATTTTTCATCCCTTTTGGTTTTGGTGAGTGGACTTTAGAACAAATTTGATGAGATCTTTTGTCATTAGATGCTTACAAGGGACTCTAGTGAGGGTAGCTAAATGGATTTAATACAAGAAGCAGCAAATGTCACCTGAGGCTGGCAAAAATGTCAAGAAGACACTTGCTTCTGGTGACCCTCCTCTTCACTCCCAGTGCCACCTCCTCCATCAAGCTCGTCCCTAAAGCATCTAACGTTGAATTCCGTTTGTGCAGCAGACACAAAATAGGCAAATGGAGTCCACTGGCGGAGAATCAGGCACTTTAAACCAGCAGTTGAAATGTGGAACAAAAGGCTTTTTCCTACAAAGACATTTCCAGAATCTTCCCACACACGGAGCATCGACTCCACTCCCCCAGAGCAACTGAACTACTCTTAGAGGAGCAAGCCTGCTGTCTCCCCCAAGGCCAGCGGTTATGGGGGCAGATCGCAAGGGGCCGTCCTCTGGCCTGCAGCAGAAATGCAGGCTGTGGAGCAGATTTCTTTTGTCCTCCAATATTATGCAAATAAGCAAATCAAATTAAGTACCTGAGATTTTTTTTTAATTAAGGGTTTTGATTAGACGCGAATCTGTTGTAGGCAGAAGAAGAAATTTTATTCCAAAACCCCAGACACCTCGGCTTTTCTGCAGGTCTTCAATCAGGGCAGATCTCCCAGAATTGCAGGGAGCTCATCCTTTGATTTCCAGGTGGGTGGGCACCTGGGACACAAGGGTAAGAACTGAGCCCAAGAATAGCAGGAGGAGAGAGCAACGTCCTTTAACTTCGTTAGAAATCAAACTCGGCTGCCCAGCTCCTGACTTTTTTTGTGTGCAGCATAAAAGAAAACAACAAGCTATAGTCCATATTTACCCACAAGAGGTCCACTGAGTCTCGTAAACCAGAACTGAATGTTGGAAACCGTTATAGCACCCACCAAGACTGGAAACCAGAGATCACAGAAGTGAAGGATTTTATAGTTAGAGGGTGTTGGGACCACTGGGTGTGACCCTCTCATCAGGAGGCATCTCTACCTGCTACCCCATGCAAAGGGGTTTAGTTCCTGCAGGAGGACAGAGGCCCCAGGGTGGGGGCAGAACTACAGGTGAATCATACACAGGAGCCAAAATAATTCTTTTCAAATAGCAAAAGCCAGCTTTCATCTGGCATGTGCCGGGCACTGTGCTAAGCAACCTGCCTGCATCATCATCTCATCTGATTTTCACACAACCATGTGATGCCAGTTGGAACTCAAATTCACCCCACTCTGCAGATGGAGAAACTGAGTCAGAGCATATCTCGAACAGGATCAGTAAGAAGCCTGGGTTTAGGCTAGAACATTCCCTGGTGCATGGCAGGAATGCAGTAAGTATTCTTGAGTGAGTGAGTGAAAAGAGGAATGAAACGTGGAGGAGAATGCAGCTAAGAACGCAGACTTTGAGCCGTCATCTTAGCGATAATGGTTAGGCAACGCAAGTGAGACACTGTATTCCAAGGTGAGACACCATAATGTGGGAGAAAGAGAATGAAAACCTGGATCTTAGTCATGGTTTTGCCAAGCCAATCACATGATCTTAGACAAGCCTATGCTGTCCAATCCTCTCCTCTTACAGCAACTGGATCTTTGCTTTGGACAGTCCTAGTTGGAGCATGGGGGCCTGGATTTTGGCCAAGCAAGTCACATGGAGCCACTTCAGATGGCCGTGTGGAGCTAAGAATGTGTTACTAAAACAGCATCTCCAGGAAGTGCCAAATCAGAACCAACATGACCATGCAGAGCAGGTCACCGTCTGGAAGAACCAACACGACCACCCAGAGCAGGTCACCAACTGGAAGAACCAAAAAGACCATCCAGGGTCAGGTCACCGTCTGGAAGAAGGCTCGACAGATCAGGCACAGAGCCCAGCAGAACTTCTGGGGGCCAAGGGGAGGACTCACCATCTGGTCCCCGCCCCCAACACCAGCCACAGTAGATACTGTGTGTAAAAGTGCAACCTTGTTCTCATCCCACTCAGAGGGACATTGATTGACACCATTTCATTCTTTATTTTTATCTGATTGATCTTTATCACCAATTCTTTATCTGATTGAAAAGTACGGATTCAAATGTGAAAGAAATACAAGTGGGGGATAGATACACCAAAAGATGTTTGGCCTTCCTAATAATCAATTAAAGATAAATTAATAATGAGATACCATTTTCACCTAACAGACTGACAAAGATCAAAAAGACAGATAAAGCCCGGTATTGATTAGAGCACAGGAAAAAGGAGCTGCTTCTGTATTGCTGGTGGAGATACAACATGGCACAGCCCCTGAGACGGCGACGTGGCAACATCTGACACAAGCTTTAACCATATCAGCGACTCTGAACAAACAACCGGAAACACACAGTAAAGGAATAACTGAATCAAGATGTTCCCTGCAGCGTTGTTTATAGACGTAAAAGGTAGAAACAAGCTAAATATTCAACAACAGGAGTATAGATAAATAAATACAGTAGAATATTATGTTACCATTAAGGACAAAGATATACAATTTTGTTTATTTGCATAGAGACACATCTAAGACTTTTGTTAAACAAATAAAAGAAACACAACCAAACAGCGTAAGAGAGCTACCCGGGCAGACATCCAGAAATGCTGTCAGTTACACCATGAACCACTACCAGGCGTCAGACCTGGGTGATAAGGTGATGGCTGATTTTCACTTCTTTACATTTTCAGATATTGTCTGATAATTTTGATAGTCATGTATTAATTTTATACTCATTGAAAATTCAAACCAATGAAATTATTTTAATTTTGTAAAATAAAGATCCAGTGAGTGAGAGTAGCTACTGCCTTCCTAGAAGATGAACATGGGCAGCCTCTAAATTACCAGAGGGAATTTTTTTAAATTAACAAAGGATATCATTAGGTAAAAATGAAAACAGGAAAATTTTAAAATGAAATAAAATACATATTAAAAGGAAACAACAAAGCACAATACAAGGAGACATAAATATAGGCTATTTATAAGCTGAAAATATAAAATAAGGTAATAAGAATAGCATATCAAATCACTCAACCTTAACTCTGGCCTTACTGTATATTAGAGGATGTTACCAGGTGACAGTAATTAAGGCCACGTGCACTGGTGCAGGGAAAGACAGAGCAATAGGTAACAGTATAGAGAGCACAATCTAAGAACTCATGAGAATTCATAAAAGGAAAGGAAAAAAATTAATTTAGATCCCTAGCTATTACTCTATACCCAAACAAATTCCACAGGAGTTAAAGATATATAAAATAAATCCTTATGTTATTAAAAGAAAACATAAGTAAATATTTTTCTAATCTTGGAGTGGAAAATGTCTTTTTAATCATAATGCCAAGGTAGAAACCATAAAAGAAAAGATGAATAACTTTTTCTATAAAATATTAAGACATTTTTTAAAAATATATATAGAAAAACATGCTTTAAACAAAGATAAAAGACAAAAATGGAAAAACATTCGAAATATAGCTGACAAACAATGGTTTTACCCTCAAAATATAAAAACCTCATGCAAATCAATAAAAATGTGTATAAGTAGAAAATAACCAAGAAAAGTACCAATGGTCCATAAACATGAAAAGACGAAACTGAAGAAATGGAAATTTGAATGATGAGATGACAGACTTTGGCCTCTCAAACTGGTAACAGGAAACAAACTAAAGTCTATCGATAATGGACTTCAGGTAAACGCACCTGGGTCCCAATGCAGCTTTGCCTCTTGCTAAATATGCTACAAATTACAAATGATCTCATTATCCTCAGCCCCATTACTTAACTACTCTAAACACACCTGTTTCCTCTGCAAAATGGGTATCAAAGCAGAATTTGTACATTCATGTGTGAATGTATTTACCTGTTGCTGCTGTAACAAGTTACCACCAACTTAGCATCTTACCACAACACAGATTCATTATCTTACAATTAATTCTGAGTGTGGAAAGTGCAAAATCAGTCTTACCGGGTTCAAATGACGGTGTCAGCAGGACTGTCGTCCCTCTGGAGGGGAGGCTCCTTCCGGAGTCTCTGGGGAGAATCTGTTTCCTGGTCTTTCCCAGTTTCTTGGCCTTTCCCCATCTTCCAAGCCAGCGGCACAGCACCTCTCCGTCTCTCTGCCTCCCCCTTCCGTCTTTTAAGAATCCTTGTGATAACAACAGGCCCAACTAGAGGATCCACGACAATCTTCCTTTCTCAAGATCAGTAACTTAATCACATCTGCAAAGTCCCTTTTCCTATGTAAGGTGACATATATATTCACAGTTTGGGGGCGTTAGCATGTGGGCATCTTTGGGAGGGGGCATTATTCTGTCTACCACAGAGAACTAAAAAGTCAATGCTTAAAAGGCACCAAACTCAGAGCTCAGCAAACAACAGCACTTACAGCGTGTTAGCTATTATTATGGGTTAGTAGCAACCCAAGAAATGTCTGTCTGGGGCTGGCCGTGATGGGGAAAGCAGTGTCTTCCGCACGGCTGCGGGAGGAGAATACAGGAGAGCAGCAAGCAGCCCAGCCACAACTGCTGGGGCTCCATCTACCAGCTGAGCCTCAGCAGGCGCACGTGCGGGCCCCACTCAACACACCTGGACATTCCTTGAAGCCGGGTTTATAACAGCAAACGATGTTTGTAAAGACACCCGATGTTTGTAAAGGACCCACATCATGCAATACAGTACGCCCATCTGAAATTATGACGTAGATATCTAATTATTGAAGTAGAAGTTGCTTCACTATATACTAGTCAAAAGATACCAAAAGAGTAACATCTTGTTGGATTCATTTCTTTGAAAAACACAAACACGTGTGCATCTGTGTCTTAGTCCTTTTATGTTGCTGTGAAAGAATACCTGAGGCTGGGTAATTCATCAAGAAAGGAGGTTTATTTGGTTCCGTTTCTGCAGACTGCACTAGAAGCTTGGTGCCAGCACCTGCTCTGGCGAGGCTTCAGGATGCCCGCACTTGTGGTGGGAGGGGAAGGGGAGCCAGGTGAGTACAGGTTGCACGGCCAGAAAAGAGGCAGGAGAGAGAGGTGGGGAGAGAGAGGGAAAGTGCCAGGCTCTTTTTGTCAACCAGCTCTCAGTGAGCAAGAACTCACTCATCCCCTACCCCAGGGGACTTGCCATGTCATGAGGGACCTGCCCCCTGACCCAAACACCTCCCACTAAGCTCCACCTCCAACACGGGGTGGGGGGGGACCACATTTCAACATGAGATCTGGAGGGTCAAATATCCGAACCACAGCTCTGTGTGTACGTAACCGTGAGTCTCTACAGTAAACGTAAGGAAGGCCGTGCCAAAGTGCTACCACGTGTGCTGCTGGGTGGTGGGACTCCAGGTGATCCTGACTGTTGTGTATCTCCCAGGGCTCTGAATCCTTTGCACAGTGGGAAGGTTTTCCCGGTTTGGGGATGACAGGTTTTCTCTTCTTGGTGACCACCATCAACATCACAGAGGAAGAAACACGAGGGAGATAAGAGCCAAGAGGCCAGTGGGTCCCTGGATCTTCAACTTCTCTACAACACATTCTACATCTACAGACTATTTCCCCTCCCAACCCTGACAGGGTAGTTGTTAGGGCAAGATGAGTAAATCAGAAGGCAATATAAAAATTTAAAAATCTAGACAAATTCCAGAAATTACTCCTCTTGGAATAGGACCACAAGGTGGGCCACACAGCCTAGCTCCTCCCCACTTTGTGGGTGCTCATAACTTGGACTCCCACACACACGCACCCCTGCTGCCCCCCGCCTGGCTAGACCCCACTTCATCTGCAGCTCTCAGTTTAAATATTGCTTCCCTGATCCAACCGACTAATCAGGAGCTCCCATAGCACCCTGCGTGTCTTTCTGTGTTTTCAAGCCAGTGCCCAACATAGGTGTTGAGAGGTTAATCCCCTGGGGGAAACGCCTCAGTCTTTTCCTGCTCGAGGCGCAGGGGAGCTTGGGCACTTACACATCAGCTCCTACAGTGCTTGGTCGAGATGGGTGGGGCGTTCATTCCCAGGCACTGCAGGGCTGCCACACCTGCTGCAGCCAGGAGCGCTTCCCACAGGTAGGGGAGGAGGCAGGAAAGGAAAAGCCCTTGGGCACAGAGAGGCAGGTACCGGTAGCTGAAGTTGGGCACCCTGAAAGTTTCAAGGGATATGGGCGAGGCACTACTAAATAGCAGTCAAACTCGTAATGACATAGGCTTTTGGGTACGTGTTTGTTTAATGTCGATGTGCCTCATTAGACTGTACACTCCATGACGGCAGGAGTTACAGCTGCATCTCCAGTGCCTAACAGCATCTGATGCAAAGTAAGACACCCAACTAATATTTTTTCAACGAATGAATACATGAATCAATGAATGAGTGAATGTCCCAGGTAAGTTTTTACCTAAACAATGCATGATGCCAATCAGATAGTAAGCCGGAATTTCAGAAAAAAATTACTATTCAACTTGATTTCAACTTGTATTATTACCTGGAATCATTCAACTTGTGACCCACTAAGACCTCTTGATTCTTGCCTTCTCATCAATGGTGTGGTTTTGTCCAAGTCACACAGCAACTTCAAGTTCTAGAATTTAAAATAGATGAAACTGATCAAGTAGGATACCTGCCCGTGGGGGCTCCGAGATGTTCCCACACAGCGGGGTGGCAAACCACTAGGGTCTGCAAGCCAAATCCGACCCTCGAGCAAAGAAAGGATTTTACATTTCTAAATGGTTGAGGAAAAGAAGAAGATCATTTCATCACATGTAGAAATTATATGAAGTTTAAACTTCAGTCTCCATAAATAAACTTTGATTAGAACACAGCCATCCCCGTTTGTGTGTGACTTGTGCATGGCTGCTCTTGAACTACAACAGCAGAGCTACGTGTTTGCAGCAGCAGGTACGGCCCTGCAAACGCCCACAGTATTTATTCTCTGGCCCTCGCAGAGGTTTGTCGGGCAGCCAGGCACACAAGGGGCAGACGACACGCCTTCAAGGTGCTTGGTCCACACCAGCTGGAGAAACAACCTTCCATCCTTCCCACACACAACCCCAGCCCAGACTCCCAGGAAAATCACCTTCCCAACTGACCCAAGTGATGCCTCTCCCCTGTGGCCACAAGAGTATCACAGGTATATAGTCTCTTCCCTCTCCTCTCTGCACCATTCCTGCAACTCAAGATATTTCGCTGACCAGGAAGACTCGCCCTTCTTTTGGACCAACTCACTGCATCTGATTCTCTTGGTTCAATGTGCTCTAATCCACAGACGAAACACAAAGCAGAAAACAGCACCAAACATGCGTGGCCACACACAGAGCTCTTATGAGATACATTTCCCATGAATATTGCTTAATCTAATAATTTTCCCTGTTTTAATACCATCAATTTCCCTCCTGATCAGTGCTACCCATCAGGAAGTATCTTCAGGTAATTAACATTTTTACATTTTTAATTATGAAATCTTTCCTGAGCTGGCAGGGTGTCAGAGATTAGAAGCGTCAAGCATCAACGGTGCTGCGATCTAAGGGCTGCTGGAGAAAATCGATGCGGGTGTGAATTCGGGCCACCGGCTGTGCCCACACCCTGGTCTGAGACGGAACTGGACATCGGTGCAAAATAAAGGGCTTGGCATGGGAAGTTGTCCTTGTGGCAACTTTGCTCTAAAACTTTGGTTCCAACAGCAAATGTACTTTCGTAAGGAGACACCAGTGTTTGATCTTTAAGGGGACAGAGCAAACACTCTCCAGGCGGCCTCCCCGCAGGGCTGGGAGACAGCACAGATCCCTCCTGACAGCCACTTCGGGGTCACCGTCCAACCTCTTGTCTGGCCTTTGCAGTCACATTAAATGTTTCCCTCCCTCAGCTCCACCTTTCCTTTCCCTCACAGCCCTCTTTATTCCTCATTCTATTTCAAAAATTCTGCTTCATTCCCTGACCATCTCAGTAAAAGAGCTTTGGTTGTTCCTCAGCACACGCAGCTGCAGAAGAAGCAGGCCCACACAGACACGCCACAGAAGACAGGAGATCCGGACCAGAACAGGAGGAAAGGCAGGAAAACAATATGCACTTTCAGTCCTACTTTGTAGACTTGCTCACTTGGTGTTGGGGCAACTCTCTTGGATTTGTCTTCATCTCAAGCTCAGCTCAGCTTAGACCATCAAGGTTTTCTAAGCTCCTTCCTCAGCATCCTGTGGCCAGGTTGTCACCTCGGTGCTGTCACAGGCAGGTCGAGGGTGATGCTTTCTGAGCTAAGAGAGGCTCCAAGGCTTGTCCAAGACAGTGCCCCATGGAGCAGGGCCAGGGTCACTCCATTCTCCCTTCTCTACTTCTCCAGGGACAGACCACGCGTCCCCCACACGAGCCCCTTTGTCAACAGTGCCCCCGATCCATCTTTCTCCATTCATCCAGTTCTAGCCCAGTCTCTGCTAGAGACACTTCCCTTCCTTCCTCCCCCACCTACGCCTCCACTGCTGTGTTGATCCCTCCAGGAGCAGTGGAGACGTCCACTCTCTCTGACCCCACTTTCCAGGGGTCAGAGGTCCAATATGTGCTGCCATAGCAACCAGCACATCAAAATTCTTGTTTAAGAGAAATGGATGAAGAAATGAGAAGCACAGGCTTGTCAAAGGGGAAAAAAAAAAAAAGCTGTTTCTTAAGTCAAGTTCTCATGAAACAGGATCTCTTTCCTCTAATTTCAAAGGTATTAAGAGTGAGCTGCCAGGGAGGTCTGGGCTACATAAGGCTAACAGGTTGGCATCCTGGCTTGATAATTTGGTGAGGGGAAAAAAATTTACTTGGCTTTTGCCTGGTCTAAATAATCTCATCTGCTTCTGAGTCAAACTTGCCATCCACGTGATGCATACATGTGATACTAGACAAGAACTGTCTCACACAGCGGTGTATTGAAGCCACAGCACACAGCATTTGTTCACGACGCTCATGAAATAAAAGGCGAGTGCTGGGCGTCCAGTAGGTTCCCCATAAATACGCTGAATGGATAAAAGGTCTATAAGGAGATCCATCAGCAATGCTTTTTAAAAAATTTATTCCCAAGGTCCCCATGTTGATGCTTAGGTTTCTTGGGTTGAGTGTCAAGAAATATAACCAGTCAAAAAATTTAAGAATCACTAGAAAATCACGAGGCTTTCCTAGGCTGGAGAAGTCGCCCTGTGCAGCCCCCGCAGGAGCGGCAACGTCCTTCCAGCCGACAGCTTTGCAGGTGGGCAATGAGGTTCTCTGCCCCTGCCAGCCGCGGGTGTTTTCAGTTATACAGATTTCAAAAGTCTGAAAATCACCCACAACTCCTTAAAGTCATGTGACCACGTTCCCCCACAAAATGTGCTTTTGAGCCCCTCTGGTTGAAAGCGAGAAGGAAACAACTGAGCACTACCTCGCTCCGAATGCAGGCTGCAAGTTTGTTTTTAACTGGGATCAGATTGCTAGACTGACAGATGGATGTGTCACAGGGAAGGCGCCCAACACCACAAATCATCCTCACTGTGTTTCATTTGCAGTTATCAGGAAATGTAGCTACGCCAGGCACACATTAAGGACAGGGGAAGCCAAGGTGTCCGGTTGCTCCCTCCAGGGTATAAACAGCTCGCCTTCTCCCTTTCCTTCACCAGGGAGGCCACCTTTGCTTAATCTTGGAAGACCAGTGCACTTTCAAAAAGATACTGGAACTGCTAATGCACGTAGCCATGCAGGCGGATGACTTTGCCTTGATTAGTAGGTCACAGTGGCCACTTTACACAATGCCTACCTGCAGGTTCAAAACAGAACAAGAAACAAGTCCAAATGCCATCAACCTGCTTCTGCCTGTTATAAAGTTTTTTTAATGCAAGGCCTAAATTTCAAGCAGAGAAAAATATATGCAGTTAAGGTAAACAAAGCTATTTGAACAATACCTTCCATCCTAAGAAGTAACATTTAATCTGGTGTTTTAAAAGATGACACTTGCAAATATGGCTAAGCCATATATTCAATTCTGTTCAACTACTGGTGTGAAATTTTAATCAAAAAACTAGAGAGCTCATTCAAAAAAGAAATTAGTGAAAAAACTTTGGTCGTCTCTCATCAGTGAAAACTGATTTAGTTATGCAAATTACTGCTATGAATATTAAACCACTGATGAAAGGTTTTTAATGAAGGGATCTTTTGTTTTGGAAATGCAAGGGTATATGCTTTAATTTCTTGCTAATTTACTGTTCTTTGATAATGTTCACATTTTCCCCAAAGTGGCTTTGCTGATGGGTTTAATACTGTGAATAGAACTACAGACCAACAATACTGGTTTTGACAAGCTTTCCCCTGTGTAACTATACATCGTGATTTGCAGCCCCTTATGCACAATTCTATTAGGGTGAATTTTGTCTACAGGGCTTTCCCTGAAATGAATTCTCATTTTAATGTTAGCCTCCTGCAGTTTTTAATTTTTAATCTGTAATATGAAATTGCAAATTTTACAAACATCATTTGAAAAAGCCACTAGGACAGAACCGAATGCCAAAGTTTACATATTGCCTAATTAGACTGTTATGAGAGGCAGCTTATCAATGTCACGCCAAAGATCATCAAAAAATCCAATTACTAATTTGAAAAACACATATATTTATAGGTTCATTTTGTTTAATTTGCATCCAGTTAGCTCAATAATTGTTTTAAAATTGTATTAAGGCTAATAATTTGGATTTTGCTGTTAAAGTACCTGAACGGCCAAGGTGGTGCCCTGCCCTGTTGGCCACTGTGAGTGGCAGTGCTGCCGTGGCCAGGCCACGGGGAAGAGACCTCCTGCCAGGGAAAGCTAAGGTCCTTGGGGACTCCAGAGAGAAATCTTTTCGAAATGGAAAGACCTCCCAGTGCCTCGCCAAGGAGACCAGGTTCCAGCGGGTCGGCCCCCGGCGCTCTGCAGATGATTAAGAGTAAGTGGGAAGGAAAAGGAAGCAGCAAAGGGGAGGGAACAGGGGGGCCCCCAGAGACAGGTGGGCGGAGACCTCAGGTCTGGGGAGCTGGCCTGAGTCATTCCAGAACAAAAGCAGCTTCCTTCAAACTTTGTCATTATGGAAAATGTCAACACGTACAGAAGCAGAGGGCAGGGACGTGGACCCCCCACTCCCCACCACCCCAGGCCCCCAGCTTGAGAACGCAGCACCTCAGGCTGGCCCAGCTTCCTCGGGCCCTGCGTCCGTCCCTCCTCCCCCGACGTTATCTGGAGCAAATTGTGGAGAACTTATCATTCCAACCGTAGATATTTTTAAAACATCTCAAACAAAGTCTCTAAATACTTTAAACATATCAAAATTCCTATGCCTTAGAAAAATAATAAGAATTTCTTAATATCAATTAGATAACCAGAGATCAACTTTCCAATTGTCCCATGAATATCCTGAATGATTTTTTTACAGTTTGAGTCAAGATGCAAATAAATTTCACATGGTAATTGGCTGATTTGTTTAAGTCTCTTTCAATTTCTAGGTTCCACCCCTCTCTCTCCCACTCTCCCTCTCTGCCTCTCTCTCTTCCTATCTCTAGCTCTGTCTTCAATGTATTTACCTGTTAAAGAAGCGGGTCATTTGTCCTGCAGAAGTTCCCTCAGCTTGGATTCTGCTGACCATGCCCTGCGGGGCCCTTACCACTCCCCTCTGCCCTCTGTGTTTCCTGGGAGTTGGTAGCTGAACCCAGAGCCTGCATCAGACTCTGGCTTAATTTTCTGGCAAGACTGCTTCATGGGGGGATGTGTATTTTCACCAAGAGTTACATGAAAGTAGGAACTTTTACATTTGCTTATTTCTTATTTCCCAATGAATATTCAATGTAAACACTACAAATAATTCAAAAAAAGAAAAAATGCAACAGGGTGCATCCTTCCAGGTATTTTACTGTCTGTATATGTTGTATTTTTCTTCCCTGTATATTTTTTTTCACAAAATGGGATCATATTGCACATTCTTGTCTTAGAAATTCTTTTTTTCATTTCACAAAATACCATATACATTGCTTGTTAAATTACTGAACCCTCCAAAAGCTGTTATGAGTGGTCTTTCTAACTCTTCGTTCTATTACAGCAGCTTCTCAAAATAATCTGGACTTTGGGTAGACTGTCTGTGCCAGACTCAAAATTCTGTGCACATTTTGAAGAATAAATCCCTAATTTGCTTATTTCACATCCAAGCTTTTTTTTTTTTAAAGACAGGTTCTCACACTGTCACCCAGATTGGGGTGCAGTGGTGTGATCACAGCTCACGGGGCAGCCTCGGACTCCTGGCTCAGGTGGTCCTCCTGCCTCTGCCTCCCAAGTGGCTGGGACCATAGGCTCACGTCACCACAACCCGCTAATTTTTAAAATTTTTTGTAGAGACAGAGCTTCACTATGTTGCCCAGTCTGGTCTTAAGTCCTGGCCTCAAGCAATCCTCCCACCTCTGGCTCCCAAAGTGCTAGGATTACAGGTGTGAGCCACCACACCCAGCCAATTTGTAAATTAATCAAAGTAAGCACCCCTCCTGAGTGACACAAGAAGATGCTCCTCAGCTTTTCCACTAAACTGTCTCCCACTGCCATTTCCCTCCTTGAGTTTAAGAGCCCAGGAATTGGTGGGGCCACCAAGAGCATCACAGGGGATGATTCTGAGCGGAGACCAGAGGGAGCCTTGGCAGAGGGGTGGCAGAGGGAAAACCCATCTGTGGGGTGCCTACGGCTTGCTTGTGTGTCTTCCTCGCATCGGTTCATTTAATTCTCACAGCTTCCCTGAGAAGCAGCCTTTACCCTTTCACAAATGAGAAAAATCAAGGTTCAGGAAGGTTAAGTAATTCACAAAAGGCCACACAGCCTGTCACAGAACCAGGACTTAGACCTAACCTGCCCATTTCAAACTCCTTTCCACTCTAGCATCAAACCTGAGCTCTCAGAAATCTGGATCCTCCGCTAAACAAACTGCCATCTCAAACCAGCTGGTCCAAGACCCCACTGGGATGCCCCCGATGGATCAGGACCAGCCCAGGAGGTTAGGATGCTGCAGATCCATGTGTCCTCCCTGTTTTGGGGGGACTTTATAAATGGCAAACCAAAGGCCAGATGGGTTGAAAAGTGAAAACACTAGAGTTCAAATAAAAACTGTGCTGGACACTTTGTGAAGAAATTATCCAGTCCCCTAAGGCTCCACCAACGCTGCAGAGTCCCTATTATCCCCATTTAAATATGGAGAAACTGAGGCCCACACAGGCTGCATGACTGCCAAAGCGGGGGAGGGGATGGGATCCAAGGAGCCCTGAGTGCCTTGTCCTGGGATAACCAGCCCCGCCCCGTGCCTTGCTTCTCTGGGTGCCCTCGTGGGCCCCCTCCCCCAGCCCACTCCACCTGCACAACCCCGCTCAGCTCCCCCAACCAGGGGTCTGTGCTGCCTGCGGGGCTGGGACTTCAGGGGCTCCTCTGCGGGCCTGGCGCGAGTGCAGGAGGCCGAAGCTCTGTGCTGCTCGTCCTGTTCCCTGTCGCCCCAGCAGGGCTTGGGAGTCAAAGGCAGGCAGCCCACTCCCTGCTGTTAACCCGGCGGGGCACTGTTTACCGTATGCACCATATTTCCGTTTGCTGGTTGAGTAGTGGCTTACCCACATCTACAACCATAATCTCATTTCTATCAGAGCACACCAAAAAACAGAGACAGATTTTGAGATTTTAATGAATTATAATTAAACCTCTGTAAACTCATTTAGATACTACCATTCTGCCATTATTCTGAGCTCTTTTTTTCTATTTTCTTTTTTTTTCCTACGAAATCTTGAATTCTGGGAGCTCTACCATGAGTGCAAGGGGTGAGTGGTGTCTCCGGGTCTGTCCTCCTGCAGTGAGGGGGTCTGGGAGCCGCCAGCACCCAGCAGTGGGGCAGTGAGAGGCTGCCGGTTGTTTCTCTCCCCGCCTGTTCTTTACACTCGAATCTTCCTTTCCTCTCCCTTTTCCTGCCTGTACTCATTATTTCCTGCTTCTAAATGTCAGGAGGTGCCCAGCAGGCCAGCCTGGCTGCAGGTGAGGAATCCTGGTCCCCGAGATCAGAGACGCAGTAACCAGAGTGCTCAGCCCTGAGCATGGGGCCAAGAACTGAGCACTTTATTTCGTGTGTGTGCTGAGAGTTTCTGAAGAGGAAGGTGTCGCAGAAAAGAAAGCCTTTCTGTTTTAAAAGGCTCGATCTGGTAGCTGTATTCCTGACTCGTGAAAGAAAAGTAAGAAAGACAAGAGACTGTAAAGAGAGAAAAGCAAGAAGCCGTAAGGAGGCCGCCAGGACCGCCCAGACGCTTGGGGCACCAGGAGTGGGGAAGCGCAAGGCTTGGCAGCAAGTCCACCCGCAGGGAGCCCTTCTGCCTCACGGTGGTCTTGTGGGTTCCCCACACGCTGCGTCCAGAAGGGGTGGCACCTGGTGAGGGGTGGCACCTGGTGATGGCCGGCAGCTCAGTGGACACAAGGAATTCGGAGGTGGCAGCTGCCCTGAGGCTGAAGTTGATGGGTCAGGTTGTAGACATAAACCCCTGGGTCCACTGAGTGCAAGACTGTGAAGGATCTTAGGAACTGTCTAGACTACTGGCTCTTGCCAGTACTCCCAGGATCCCCGGGGACCTCAGCGATGAAGTGGGACAACAGGGAAAGGCAGAGCTGGCAGGGTCCCTCTCCCTGCCACTCACCCCACCCCACCCAAAACATACCCCAGCTTTTATTCATTGGAATAATGGGCTTTATGGATAAAGAAAAAGGTTTGAAAACCACATCAAAGTTTAATGATGGGAGACTGAGGTCCAGAGAGGACAATAACTGCCCAACACCACAGGGGTCCAGTGCCCCCTCCTCTCACAGCTGGTTTGAAATAATTCTAGAACACACAGTGCCAACACCCAGTGGTCGGTGGAAATGCAGGGACCAATGTTCCTGCTCATTTCTTTAGCAAGCAGAGTTTGTGGGCCAACGGTGCACCTGCCACTGCTCAGAGCCGGCAGGGCCATGGACACACCTGTGCAAATCCTAAGACAGAGACAAATCAGTAAAAATCAATGACTGCAGGCTGGGCATGGAGGCTCATGCCTATAATCCTAGCAGTTTGGGAGGCCAAGGCAGGAGGACCGCTTGAGGACAGGAGTTTGAGGCTGCAGTGAGCTGTGATGACGCCACTGCCCTCTAGCTTGGACAACAGAGCGAGACCCTGTCTCACAAAAAAAAGAAAAAAAAAAGTCAATGACTGCAGAAGGGCAAAGAAGAACATGAATGAGAAAAGGAAAGTGAAAATTAAGATCAAGGTTTGCGGGATGATTAAAGAGAAAGTGAGCAGGTGGGAATGGGTTTAACTCACTCTCCATGGGTTTAATGAGTTTAATTCAGCTCTCCATGAATTTGCAGAATATCCGTTTCGGGAGGGAACTAAAAGGGGAATAGTGTTCATAAGCGTGACCGAGCCAATCGAGGAAATGCAGTCAACTTGACTCCTGTAGATGCAACAAGTAGCAAACCACGGCAGGAGGTGGCCTGTCAAAGCCATGTGAGCACCACCGGTCCCCACCCAGCAGGTGCCCTGCACAGTCAGGCCAACTGTGTTTTCCTAGGGCCCAGGACACAGAGATCTTTCTTTATGAAGCCAGTGGAGTATTCACATTGATTTACTATTTCATGTTGAAACTAATAACTTTTGTTTTTAATACTGACAGGTTGCTGAGCTCTGAAAAGCCCTGGACTTGATTTAGCTGCTCTAAAAATGCACAAGTAAACAGTACCCCCCAACCCCTGTCGGTTGCCTAAGAGCAATTTATAAAATCACTTTCTGTGTTTACAAAGGAAATTGCCTTGGTGCAAGTGTCATGATGATGAAGAGACAACTCCAAACAGTCATCTCAACTTCAGCTGCATCTCACCTGGTAACTCCCTGCCTAAAATTAATGCTGCCTTCGGGTTATACAAGGTTTCCTGTTGCAAAACAAAGGTGCTTTCTGCTCCAGGAGAGGAGACTCCTGCTCCCTCCTGGTGCACAGCTCTCTGCAGCGTGCAGACAGGCAACCAGGCACATAATAGCCTCCTCCATCATCACTTGCCTTATTACTGCGCCCATTACCTGAGCAATTAGGAGCAAGTGGGAGCCACAGAGCCAAGGAAATGCAAACTTTTATAAACAGGAAGGAGGCAGCATGGCTTCTGAAATGGAAGGTCATTTCCATAATAAATAACCATCCTGCAGGCCTCTCACTCAGTCTGGGATGACTGGTGGTATCTGCTTCTGTGCATTGAATTTCAGAGCCAAAGCCAAAACGGACCCTGTGATGGGCCACAAACTGGGCCAAGGAACAAGCCCGTAGGACCGTCCCGTGGTGCTTCCGAAAGCACTCCTGTGCTCATTTGCCCTCCTCTGGTTTTGAAGAAAGGGGAAAGGAGGTAATCAGATAGCAAGACAAGACACCGAGGAACATGTGGGGAATGTGGCTTAAAGGAACACTTAAAGCCAAAGCTTCTCACCCGCACACGCCAAGTCTCTGGAGCTTTCTTCAGACAACCAGCCTCCTTTACCAAGTATCTGCCCTGACCTCTGCAGTGGCTCAGGGCCCAGTGAGGACATAGCGAGGAGAGGGTCCTCTAAAAGCCAAGCAGAGGACTCAGAAGGAACCACCCTGACTGATACCTTGACCTTGAACTTCTGGCCTCCAGAACTGGGAGGGAAAGTCTGCTGTCTAAGCCACTTGGGTACAGCAGCCCTAGCAAACCGCTGCAGGGTTCACACCCTCATCCAACTTTCGTGACCCCCCAGTTTCTGGCCCGTCCCCCACTCCCCTGCGCAGCTCCCACTCCCTGCTGCCCCTACTGACCAGGAGCCTCTCCCCTCCAAACCCACCACTCCCTCCCCAGGGACCTTTCCCGAACACAGAGAAAGGGCTACCCACACCACCCCTCAACTATGTAAGCCTGTGTAGCTCCTTTTGTGTCTGATTTAATTATGTCTCTCAAACTAAATGTCGGATTCCTTGAGTACTGAAACCCTGTGTCTGCCGCACCTTATACACGTAGGCATTAGATGAAAGGTCAGCCAGATAATTTACTCCGCAACTGGGAGAATTTAGCCTGCGTGGGAACAACTGATCCGCTAGAACAGCACTCGAGCATATGGATAGTAATGCTATTTACTGGGCTCTTCATGTGTGGGCTCCTCTATCCTGGAAGCTTCGTGTGTGTCAACTCACTGAACCCTCACGAGAGCCCCTGAGTACCCGCCACTATTACCCCTGCACAGACGAGAACCTGAGGCTGACGCACTTGCCACGCGGGCCAGGCAGGGAAGGAACCGAGAAGATAACACCCTTTTCCTCCCGAGTTATGAAGACCCAGAGCGTACAGAGCCCCCAGTGGGCGGCCGTCCCAGGTCCCCCAGCCCATGAGCAGGTTAAATTCCAACCATCTGGAATGGAGCACGGGCCATTTGTTATTGGTTTTTACGTATCTCCACAGTTAGAAATCTAATTTGCTGTTCTTTACTTTTTTTCTTTACTTTTGTCCTTATTTTTAAAGTATTAGATGTAAAGTTGTTAATTTCTGAAATATTTTATATATGATACCTGTTAGATAAGTAGATACAGACATACTTCTTACGGATTATGTTTTTCTTCTTCTTCCATGTATCTCTTCTCCCTGAGACATTTCCCAAATGTGCCCAGCCCCCACCCCAGGCCTGCTGAGTCAGCATCTCCAGGGAACGGGTTGAAGGGTCCGAAGCCCCTTGGTGATTCTGTGCCCAGTCACACTGAGGACGCGTGAGGGGATGGTGGTGAGAACCCCCTGGTTGTCTGGGACTCTGCTTCGAGGGGAAAGCTCAGATTGGCTGATGTCAGCAGGGAAGGGTGCTGTTATTTACTGAAAGTGTCTGTCACAGGAGCAGGATTGGAAATTGGGGGCATGCATGTCATAGGGGGGACCCCAAGTCATCAATCAATGGTGCACGCTGTCATAGTCCTGCGTTCCTGCTGTCTCTCAGATTTTAGTTCCCATACATTAGGCTTACTCATCAAATTCCCATTGCAAATACTTTATATGCCTTTTAAAAACTTCTCTGTGTTCTTCCTAAAATATGTTAAGCACAGACTGTTCAGACCTTCACTGTGCTGCTTCTCCACCGTTTCCACGTCATGGCACACACAGGCAATGATGAAGTTGCTGTGCCACAGTAGGGCAAACAGACACATCTGCCCCCCAAAGAAAGCACCGCCTGGGAGCCCCCTGCCACTCCAGGCCCCACCATCACCAGCGTCCCAGCTCGCCTGCATCACCCAAAGTCCGCAGATGGGAAATCCTAGCTCGAGGGGGCTTAAGCCAACGTGGAGCTCACCGGGAGGGGAGCTGTTTCTGCTTCCAGTGATTCATACTTCTTTGAATACTTTCCAGTTGAAGGTTGTTGGCTCGTTAAAACAGCCACTAGTGACGTGCCTCACACCTTCTCATCAAGACCTCGCTCAGGTATCCTCCCTGATGCAGTTCCCTTGCCCGTGCTGGTCTTGTGGAGCCACTTCTCCAGTCTGAGTTCAAGTTTACTGGGCTATTCCTGTTCATCATCTACAATGAGCTGAATTCTGCATTTCTGACCTTGCTGGCTGAGACCATGTAACCCATTTTTGCTCGGTTCCACCTGGCCCAGTACCCTGCTGTCCAGATGTCTGGCTTCCTCTCTCCCTCATACCTCCTTGGCACTGATCAAAGTGCCTGTCTCTGGTTCTGCCTCCTGCAGCTAGGCATGCACAGCTGGCCTCCCTCTCCCTGTTCTCCTCAGCCCCAGCCCCTTACCCCGGCTAGCCCCGCCTGTCTCTTCTCTCCATAGCCAGAGGGACAGAACCGCAGAAGCGGCACAGCTCATGGCTCAAAGTCACGTAGCTGGAGCCCACGAGAGTCAAGCTTTGCAATGAAATCACCAAAGTTCCAACATGAACACACCTCGTGGTGGGAAGAGAGGCTGAGCAGGGCACAGTTGAGCACTGGGAGTTCCTGCAGAGTCAGAGGGGCTGAGCGCATGCAGGCAGCCTGTTCCCCACCCGGGCTCTCAGAAGACTGGCTGCAAGTCTGTGCCCTCCAGGGAAGGGGCCAGGAGCATCCTCCCTGGGGAATCCGACTACCCAGGAGGAAGGAAAGGCCCACAGACACCCACGTGGGGGTGGGTGCTCCAACTGACCACCCAGACCACCCACCCCACGGCCAAGCTCCCAGTAGCAGTCCCCGGCACCCAGAGAGGCCATGGGCGTTTTGTCTGTGTTTAAAGGTGAACAGACAGAAAGAACCGGATAGCAGAGAAAAGCAAATGACAGGGAAGAGAGTGACCAGAGCAGGCGAACACAAAGATGCAACTTGAGAGGAACAAGGGAAGAAAATTATCATTAATATTTTCAGAGAGACAAGAGATGTTAAAATCATACAAGGACAGAGTATCATAAAAAGGAATATTTATAGAGCAAAGAGTTATTGGAAATTAAAATTATAACAAAGGGTAAAAAAATCAACAAAAATATTGAAACAAAAAAAAATCAAGGAGGTCTCTCGGACTGAGCAAAAACAAAAGGAAATTAATTAATAATAAGAGAGAAAGGATAAGAAAATTAAAGAATAGATCCAGGAGGTCAAACATCCAAATACCAGGAGTTTCCAGAAAGAAAGAACAGTGAAGAAGACCAAATGGAGGAATTTAGCTTACAAAATCATGGTAGAAAACGTCCCAGGTCGTGAAATTCCACGTTAAAGGGCCTCACAAGTAGCCAAACGCAATTGAAGAAAACCGGCCCACGGGCACGCACGTTATGAGGAAAATTCAAGCTCTGAAGACAAGCAGAAGATCCTTCAAACTTCTGGAGGAGAACAAGTAAAAAGAAAAACAGGTCACCTGTAAGGGCAGAAACCAGAGTAGCTTCAGGCCTGTTGACGACAAAACCAGGAGCCAAAAGACAATGAACTGAAGCCGCCAAAGTTCTGGAGAGAAATTATTTCCTACCTAGGAAAGCAGGTGTAGGGAGAATAATGCTTTCAGACACGTGTGTTCTTTAAACTTACCTCCCAGGCACTTTTTCTTAGGCGGTGGCCTGTGGGCAGCTGAGAGTAAACCAAGAAAGAAGGAAAGGTGTTGGGGACACAGGGGACGCAGGGTGGAGCCCGGGGAGGAGGAGGAGAGAACCCCAGGGCGATGGGGAGGCAGGTGCAGCAGGTGGATGCCTCGGCCGAGAGCCCCGGGAGAGGTTTTCCTCAAGATGTCCTGAGGGTTACGACAAATGGCTTGGTGATGAATGCATAAAACTGAACAAATGGGGGAAAAGTTTTTAAAGCAAATTGACTCCAGGAAAAACAAAAAATGTGCAATAACCATAATTTACAATGTGGCTTGCCTGTGAATAGCATTTACGTAGCTATGACAATGTGCACTGCTCCGACCTAACCCACAGTGCAAGTCCATGGGGGGTGCGAGTGGATGGGGAGGGTGCATGTTTCAGGGGAGGCGGGCACAGGCAAGACAGCGCTGCTCTGTCCTCTTCCCCGGGGAAAGGGGATGCCCCACCACAGAATTTACCAGTCCCGTGGTATTTAGCTAAAAGAATCAAAAGTGGAGACCTCTGGGAAAAGAGTAATGGGTGGGGGGTGCCCAGGGGGCCCTGAGTTGGACGTGTGTGTGCTTTGTAACAAACCTTTTAGAACCGTTTTGCTCTTTAAAGCAGGTGCATGTACAGCTTTGATTTTAAAAGAAAAAGTTAAATTGTTGCTTCACTGGCCCTTAGCTGAGTGCCCACCAGCAAGGGGGTGGCTCTATGACTAGGGTCCCCTACAAAAGGACCTTCCCCACAGAGTTTTGCGAAGCTAAACTGAGATAACCCACGGAACTTAGCAGACGCCTGACATACAGTTTGCACCCAGTAAATGCCAGTCACTGTTTTTTCCCCAAAATGGCTTCCAGGTAGAGCAAGGGCTGAGGAGGCTGCTCTGCTCAGGTGGGCTCTGGGGCTGGGACAGGGACTGCAGGGCAGGGTGAAGGAGCCTCAGGCACAGAAGGACCCCCCACCTCCCACACACGCACCCCAGCTTACCTCGAGCCAAGCCCACCAGCTGTGAGTTCCCCAGGATTTTACCAACAAAGGTCCCAGAGATGTCTCCCTCCATGGACAAAGCCTCACTGGGAGAC
>CM052446.1:58724733-58784054 GCA_028533085.1 Varecia variegata | reverse complement strand
TTCCCCCTTTGCCTGCCTTTCCTGGTGCTGGGGGAGGAGGACGGACAGGGTGGGGCAGCTGTCCCCAGCCTGTGCCCAGGGTGGGTGGCGCCCTGTCTCTCCACGTTCCTTCCCCCAGTGCGGCCTGGAGCCAGGTGCACACCATGGTAGGCTTCTGCTGACTGTGGAAATCCACTGGTGTCCGGCTGAGTTGGTGGCAGTTGCTGTTGCTATTTTAGCTGCCGTCATAGCGTTCTGAACAGCGTCGTCTGTGGTCAGAAGGGACGGTGATGGATTCTGCTAGAGGGAGGGCCTGGGTAGGGGGGAGGAAGGGGACATCCGAGGGGCTTAGCAGGGCAGGGGACCACAAAGGGGAGTGGGAGGTCACCAGAGCAGAAGAAGGACGAGGGTGTCCGAGGGGAGGCCCTCTCAGAGAAGACACTTTGTTGGAAGGTGTGAGGCATAGATGTCTCCTTTTAGGGAGGCCAAATTCTAAACCCTTAAAGCGATAGGGAGGTGCTATTTCCATGTCGTTCTACTAACACTTCAGATTTAGTAGTGATTATAAACCAGGAATAGAAAACTTCAGTCAACTGTATGCCTGTGGAATGGAGCATTCTGAGTGATGAAAGATCATTTAGAGCTCAATTCTAACAAAAATCTCGCTGAAATGTATCAGCCCCTTTTCTCGCCTGGGTCAGCGTAGCATTTCAGGAGCACACTAGGATGGTTTTCATCTCACAGGGCTGCGATGCCAGATTATAAAAGCCCACTAAAGGGTTAGCCACGTGTTTAAAAGATAACATTTCCACACGACATAGCTTTCAGTGTCTGGGGAGGCGGGATCTGACAAATCTTACCCATTCACTGGCTGATTGCGTATTTGAGAACAGGAACAATAAACAAATACCCATGTGCCTTCCTTACAGTTCCGGAACTTCTCTGAGCCCCAGTTTCCCTCTGATGGGAACTTCCCAGTAAACAAGCGGTTTTTAGCTTTTTTGCCTCCAGGTGCCTGTGTGATCTGGAGCCTCAGGCTCTCCTGGGCTTTCTTTAATTTTGTACCCACCACCTCCTGCCTCCGTTAGGCTGGTGCCCCCCACCCACTGCTCTCCCTGCCTGGAAGGCTCCCTCCTGCTCCACGTGGGTGATTCCATCTAGTCCTGAGGTCCAGGCAGGCTTCTTGGCCACGGGCCACCTCACGCCCATGCCTGTCCTCCCAGGCTGGGACACGTCCTGGGTTTGTCCTGGAATCATCCGGTAGCTCTTGGTAGCACACAGCACAGGGGAAACTAAACCACTGGTTGGGTTTGTCTCCTCCCAGGGCTGGCTGCAAGTTGTGTTCATTCATGAGGGCAGACCAGGAGTTTTCTGGTCACCATATCCCAGTGACCAGCCACAGGACGTGTCCAATAAGGTGTCTGTGAGATGAAATAGTCCTAAAATCCACGATTTTTTTATTATGAGGAGAGTAGGGAAAAGAAAACAAAACACAAACTAATCACAGGGCCGGGCAGACAGGCCACTGTAAGAGACTGGTTCATTATGTTCTGTTTCCGTTTCTATAACTTGACAGGGCTGGGTGGTTATTTTCTCTCTTAGCCAGTAAGCCATTGTGGCCACTTTTAATACTCCAGTGAGGCCCTCGATGTTTCGGAGCAGGTGAGGGCTCACCCACAAGCCCAGTGATGTCTGATTGCTCGGAACAGAAGGTGGGTTGAGGGACAGGGGTTTGACCAAGGGCAGCCGGATCCAGCAGCGTCATAACTGGCCACTCTCACCCGCCCTAGATCCTGGGAGAGAAGCTGCAGGCAAGTCCTAGGGACAGGAGCCTGCAGGGGTCCATTTGTCCTGGAGAAGAGAACTTTCTGTCAGAACCTGCTTTGACCTGTCTCTCCATGGGGTTGCTAAGGGGCATCCCCGACCTAGCCCCCCAGGGGGCACTCTTGATGTCACCTTCAGAACTAACAGACAGAAGCCAGGTGTATAGCACTGCCTTGCATCTCAGTGACTGGAAAGACCTGAGTGACGCACCTGTGTATGTCACCACAGTCCTGCCCACCTCTTCCATAGGTCTAGGGCGTTCTAAATCCATCCTGGTTCTTGCTGCCTGTCTGCTTGGCATCACGGCAGGTCTTCCTTTATCGTTTGCAAAATGTATTTGCTATCCAGTATGCACTCCATACTCTTGCAGAGTGCAGATGCCTGGAAGAGCTCAGACTTTGGAATCAGATGTGTTTCAGGAAAATCCCGGGACAGTATGGAAAACCCACCACCACCTCCAACTGGGAGGGTGCCAAGAGACCAAAGAATGATGCAGACAAGTTCAGCTTAATGAGTTAGATGAGTTTATTAGAGGTTACTTACAAGGGCTCCTGCTCCTGGGTGGCACAGGAGTTACTTCCTTGGGATCTTTCTGCCCATCCTGTGCTGTGGCCTTAAATCCCTTCCCAGTGAGTAATGCCAAGTTTTTACATTGTATCTTTGCTTGTTCACAGTGAAACAAGGAACACAGGCTCAGTGCCGTCATCATATGTTGTCATGTAACCCATGCTGTGTTAATGATACTACAGTTTTCCAGTAGGCCTGGATTTCAGGATTACAATTAGCTAAAGGGCACTACAGAACAGCAAAAGCTCTAACGCAGTCAAGGCCAGCCTGAGAGGCCGTTTCGAGGCAAGAAGTGCTGAGGCACCCAAGAAAAGTGCTGGGTGCTTTTCTCTGGCCCAGGAGTTATGTTTCACCTGCTCAGTCTACTTTGTAACAACCTTGCTGAGCACTGCAGGCTGACACAGTGTTTCTGTTATGCCATGGGGAAGCTGTGTTTTGCCCTCGGATGGCTGAAGTGCATTCTGGCTCGCTACTTGGTTGCTGTGTGATCTTGGACACTCTTTAAACTCTGCTGGACAGTTTCCCCATCTGTGAAAGGCTATTTAGCACCCAGGCTCAGGGTTGTTGAGAGGATTAAATGAGACAATGTGTATAAAGCACTTGGCGTTTTACTTGGAGCTTGGTAAGCATCGGTATATGCTAACTATCATCACTGTCAGAAGATGAATATATTTTCCATATGCTTAAAGCTCCGAGATTCTTCCTGTGGCTCATACATTCTGTATCTTCAGGGATTTCTCTTTGGAGAAGGTAAAGGGAGAATCTGGAACATAAAAACTCTGAATAATGTGTATATGTCTCCATCAAGCCCCCATAATGTCACACAAATTGAGGAAAACTACCCTGCCACAAACGACGCAGAGAAACATGATCTAACTAAGAGTTGAGTAACCAGGTTTCAGGATTATCCAAGCTGAATATGGTCCCTGCAGGAGAAAAGAAAATGACAAAAGTGAATATCCGTGATGTGGTGGCTGAAATCTGATACCACATTAACAGTGTCTTTAAATGACATCCGATCACAGAATGCTGGTGAGCTTGGCCCAGGCGTACAGGTCTGGCTAAAACGGACGATGCCCTGCCTTGGGTCCAAGCGTGGCTGGGACGTGGGGAAGCACACCCCTCCACAGAGAAGGTTTTATAGGTTTTAATCCAGATCAGCGATAAGCAAACGTTTTCTCTAAAGGACAGGACAGTAAATATGTTAGGCTTTGTGGGCAGTGCTGTCTGTGACAACGACCCAACTCTGCCTTTGAAGCCTGAAGCAGCCACGGGCACTGCATACACAAATGGGCGTGGCTGTGTTCCCAAAAAACTGTTCACAACACCAGACGGGGGGCCCAATTTTGGTAGAGGGCCTTAGTTTGGAAATCCCAGATCCAGGGAAATGGATGATTTAATATATATGCCTCCCAGGATATGTCACATTGAAAGCAGCAGTCCCTTGTAACACGTCATAAGCCAGCTATTAGGTTTATTCATTTGCCAAACTTTAGAATTTTCATCCATTATTTCTTTGAGTACTTTTTCAGCCCTGCCTTCTTTCTCCACTGCCTCTGTGACCTCGATGATGTGAGTATTAGAGCCTTCGTTATAGTCCCATAGGCCCCTAACTAAGGCTGAGTCCATTTTTCTATTTGGTAAAATATACATAACAACAAATTTACCATTTTAACCATTTTTAAGTGTATAGTTCTGGGGGATTAAGTACATTCACATTGTGTGTAACCATCACCACCAACCATTTCCAGAACTTTTGTCATCTTCTCAAAGTGAAACTCTGTATCCATTAAACACTAACTCCACATCTCCCCTCTCCTCAGCCCCTGCCCCACCGTTCTACTCTGTTCTATGAGATGGGCTATGTAGACACCTCACTAAGCGGAATCATACAGTATTTTTCCCTTTGCGACTGGCTTACATCACCTAGCATAACATCCTCAAGGTTAATCCACGTTGTAGAGTGTATCCAAACTTCCTTTTTAAGGCTGGATGAGATTCTGTTGGGCGTATATCCCACATACTGTTTATCCAGCCATCTGTCAATGGACCCTTGTGCTGCCACCACCTTTTGGCTGTTGTGAGTAGTGTCATTATGAACTTTGACGTACAAGTGTCTGTTCAAGTCCCTGCTGTGGATCCCTTTGAAAATATACCCAGAAGTGGGATTGCTGGATCATATGCTAATTCTACCTGTGTTCTTCTTTCTCTCCCAGTGTATTTTTCTCTCTCATGTTTAGGTCGGTTAATTACTATCTTTCAATTTGCTAATTCTTTCCTCTGTTCCCTCCATTCTGAACTTTTTATTTCAATTATTGTATTTTCCAGTGCAAGAATTTCCATTTGGTTCTTCTTTGTATCTTCTTTGCTGATACTTTGATACTATTTCTTTGCTGATACTATTTCTTCCTTTGTTTTAAGCATGTTTGTAATTTCTTGTTGCAGTGTTTTTACTTTGGCTGCTTAAAATCTTGGTCAGATAATTCTAACATCTCTGTCATCCCGATGTGGGCATCTAATGATTTTGTTTTCTCAGTCTGTTTGAGAGTTTTCTGGTTCTTGGTATGATGAGTCCTTTTTTACTAAAAGCTAGGCATTTTGGGGTATAATGTTATGAGATGCTGAATCTTACTTAAACCTTCTGCTTTAGCTGACTTCCTGGTATTTCAAACAGATGGGGAGGGAGGGGCACAGCCTCATTCATTACACTAGGTGTGGGTGGGAGCTCAGTTTCTGGTGTGGCTTCCATTGGCCCTTGAGGTGGAGGAGAGAGGGTGGTTCTTGTTACCATTGAGCAGGGTGGGAGCTCTGGGTCCCCACCAGGCCCCCACTAATGCCCCCTGGCTGGGTGTGGCAGGAGGGCCTCACTACTGACCCCGACACCATGGGGGGAGAAGGATCTTGCTACCTCTGTGTGGTGGCGACAGCCCTGAATCTCCACTAGGCCTCCTCTGACACCAGCCCCATGGGAAGGGGCAGAGGGAGGGAACCTTGTTACCACCCGGTGGCTGTGGAAGTCCAGGCTCCCCGGGTGCCTGCACTTACCACGCTGTGGGGAGGCAGGGTGCGCAGTACCATGCAGTGGGGGTGAATGTCCTGACTGCCTGCTCGCCTTCTCTGGTACCATCCCAGTGGGGAAGGAGGGGATGAGATTCCTTGAGTTCGGAAGTCTAGACTCTTCTCTCAGCCTCTGCTGGTGGAGGTGAGGGGAGGCCTAGGGCCAGTGTTTTTCTATGCTGTTTGGCTGGAGCAGAGCGATGACTGTCTACAAGTTCTCTGCTTTGCTAAGCTGCCCTTTCCTGCTTCTTTGGCTATTGAGAACAGGCTGTTATTAGGGCTGTTTTAGGTCTGTGCCCATTAGTGTTTCTGGGTTGCTGGCTTCTTTAGATGCAAGTCCAGGGCGTATGAGGCCAAAAGTAAATATAAAAATACCCTTCCTCCGTCCTCCCAGGGAACTCACTACCATGTCATTCTTCTGTTCCTGAGGTCCCTCACTGGTCTGCCCTCTTCTCTGCACCTTTCAGAGTCTTTTAATGTCTGGTTTATATATATAGTGTCCAGGGTTTTCAATTGCTCTTAGTGGGAAAAATAGGAAAATGTATGTTAACTCCATCTTCCTGGAAGCACAGGAGAAGGGTGCTCCGGGGAGGCCTAACCAGGTTTCAGAATTTAAGAAGAAAGACAATGTTTTCTGATTCTACCTTGCTGTGGACTTCAAAGTGTGAGGTCATCTTCCTCGGAAACTCTGGGTTGGGGTTGGGGTTAGGCTTAGGGTCCACTGCTCACAGCTGAGTCTCTTTGGACCTGAGGAAGAACAGGGGCTGCCGGGAGGAGGCGCTGTTACTCTGTGCTTCACGCAGATGGGCTGAGACCCGCCAGCCCACTGGCCACTGTGCCCACCCATGTCTTAGGGGCTGTTTCTGTGCCAGGTCGGAGTTAAAACAAACCACCTGTGTAAACAATTCTCACCTCCTAATGAATGTCACATCTGAAAGGACGTAAGGCACAGCAGTGAAATGAAGAGACATGAAGACAGAGAGACACAGGCTCGTAGTCAAAGTAAAGGTTTATCCTTGCATCAGAGTGGTTTAGATCTTGCAATTTGCATATACAAAGAATTCAGCAACATTCACTGGCATTATAATCAGAGCAAGATCAAATTATAAATGTAACAAAAGAAAATATAGTTGAAACTGTCATACATACATATATTATAAAGATTGCACATAAATTAAACACAACTTAGTTAAACAAATAAAGAATTATCAGTAATCATACATTTAAAAAAATAACATGGGCATGTCTCCAAATGCTGAAACACAGGTGTCAGGCTCATTTAAAAAAGTTTTTAAAAACACATAAAAATACCTTTTAAAACACTGGTATGCATTCTTCGTTCATGTAGCACATGGAGAGAAACCCTAAAGTCAGTCACACAGTGACCGAGAAAGCATATAGATCAGAACGGTCGTCTTCTAATCGCTATTTGGCATTTGAATGCAACGGCATGCAACACGGAAAGACGTGAAAGGAACAATGATGTTGTCCACAGTGGGCCATTTTGTTCTGTACAAGGGACTTTCTTTGACTGAAGGGAAGAAGAGATGAACTTTCCAGGCTGCACAGAGGAGATTCCGATCCCCTCTGCACGCAGTCACCCCCAGGAGACTGTCTGAACCGGGCCCCTCTGAAGGGCAGGTGTTGTCTCAGATTGGGAGGGGCAGGTCCTGCCCCAGGAGAGTGGCTTCTGCCTTGTTTCTGGACCGAGAACGGGTTGGGAACGAGGCAGAAACCTTGCGGTGGACATCTGGGACGGGCCGAGAGGCAGGACGGCAGGTAAGCGGGCACTTTCCCGAAGACACCTCGAAACGGTCTACCTTAAAGGTACTTCTTGATACAAGAGACGCCAGTTAGACCACCAAAGGGCTTCAAGGATTCCAACGAAGGGCTCCTAAACTTGGACCAAGGCCTGTGCCCCTCAATGTTGACTGTGAACTCTCAAATAAATCAGCAGCGCAATGTCTCCTTCAGCACCACAAGCTGTTTCTGTTTCTAGGGCTCGGTGCTGAGAAAAGCTTCTTTCCCTCTCTTCTCCTTTAGTCAAAGAAAGGCTTTTGGGTTTGGGATTTTAACAATGAGAACAAAGGGGACCAATTGGCGAGCCTCAAAAAGCTCCTTCCAATGTCCTCGTCCACCTCTATGCTTTGTCGCCGCACAGCAGGAGAGGGGACACTGGACTTCAGCGTGTGCAGCCCAGGGATGCAACTGGTGGTGACGGTGGCAGTCACAAAGTGTGGTTCATCCTTCCTGTGGGGCACCACCGGCTCTTGCCCTTGGCGGTGGCTCTGAGTCATGGAGCAGGCTTGGTTACCTGTGACCTACTATTAGAACGATAACCTATCCCAGGGTTGCATTTGCACACGCTATCATTGAATAGAGGAGAAACACCAAAACAGGAGGTGCAATCAGTTGTCCGTGGAAATGTCAGATAAGGCCTTTAAATCTATATATCTCTTTTAAAAAGCTAAAAGGTACCAAAAATGCACACATTAAATGCTTTGAGTAAGGTAGACCAGATGTCTTCTTATCTATACTGTGCTCATCTGCTAGGTACTTAATGGCCATAGAGAGAGAACTGGTATTAAATTAAATGTTTCTACATTCATGCCCCCTGCCCTTCTTGTGCCCCATAAGCCAATCCTATCTGGCAGTGGGATCATTATTTATCCAGTGTCAAAGGTCTCAGTAGTATTTCCATCCAAAAATAAGTTAGCCTTTAGAGTAAGGATTTCTCTTTCTGTTTCTTTTATTTAACATGGAGGAGTGGGACTATAAAAAACTGTATAAATCTAGATTTCAAGGTTTCTTTTCTTATAAACAATCTTAGCTTTGTACAAGAAATTTTTAAATACCAAAATGCTTCTCAGAAAATTTAAAGTGTAATCACTCGTGGTTATTCCACTGTTTCTACCCCACTGTGTGCTCCTCGATTGTGTGTACATAAGACGCTTGGTTATTCAGACGTTTGCATGGGAGGTGGTTTTGTCTCGAGCCTCCAAGCATAGCTCAGGACCAGCACTGGCAGTGGCGCCAGAAAGGGAGGGGAGAGTGGGAGAAAAAGCTGGTTGGATTCTCTGAGGGTTACCTGGGTCAGACAGACAGACAGATGGACAGCAAGTGGTTTTCGGAGTGCAGCTCTGGTGGCCAGTGTTGGTGTACCCATGGCCGTGGGCCAACCAGACGACATGGCATTTACTCCTCTTCTCATCCAGCCACCATGGTGTAGACATGGTCTTGAACAAACGCATTGTTAAATATTACTATGTAGTCACCAACTACTCTAATGTGTTCTAGACCTGGGTTTAGGTGCAACATCGTCGTGGATCTTTACAATGTGAAGATAAACCTCATGGGTGGTGACCGAGGACTTTACAACAGTCCCTTTTTACATAGTATCTTCATGGACAGTTTGCTTTCGAAAAATGCTGCTCTTCAGAGTTATAAATCAGTGTTAGGAAAGAGAACTTTCAAATGACTTCTGAGCCCTCGGCTGTTTCCTTAACGATGAGCACTGTGTTTAGTACTGGCACAAGCACACGGGCACGTTAAGATTTAGAGCGTCTAGAGGTGCTGAACGTGTGAAATTAGATAGTATGAATGTGATGAAAAGTTAAGATATTTACTGATATTAGCAGAAATATATATTTTATGGTATATTATTTCACCTTAATACATTATTCCAATTTTTAAAAGGGGTATTTAAGATTTAATAACTTTATAGCAGGTGGCCTTGAAGGCATAACAAAATATATACAAAGAAATTAGGAAGGATATTAATGTCAACTGTGAAATAAATTAACATGATTTTTACAAAATATACTGACCATTAAATTAAAAAATATTTTAAGGCAGGAATCTTCATTTGAAATTAGCATAATCAGAAAATATATCAATAAAATCTTGTACCACTTTGTAGCAGAATTCATACTGTTCCTGAAAAGAAAAACAAGAATACATTAAAATGATATTTCAAAAAAAATATTTGATTAACTTAGGAGAAACACTAAAAAGTAAGACATAAATCTATTTATTACAATACTGGATACCTCAGCTTCTGTTACATAATTTAGGCACATGAAAATTTCCAAATAAAGCTTTTTTCCTACATAGAAAATGTCAATGTTTAGTTTCAAAGTAGTGTATTTTAGAATGGTCTGAGTAAAATGTCTTTAGTTTTCACATTTAACCAGAAAACAACTATTGTTGAACTGAAAAAAAAAAAGCAGAGTACTAACATTACCAGATAAACTTCATAATGCAACAAAACGTAATCAAAGTTAAATAAAATGAAAATGTAGATTATTTTAAGTCTAAATTTACTCCACAAAAGGGACAATGTTTTGTATGCATTTTACTACAGGTCAAAAGAATAATGCCTTACAGTTACATAAGGCATTTATCTCATTAAAATGCTTTTGCACCTGTCTGCCTGTTTTCCTCCTGCAGCCCCGTGAGGGACACAGCCAGGTCAGCGAGTTAATGGGTGGCCGCTGGGTGGTGCCGGTGGCACCATCAATGACGGGCTCTTGATGGGGAGAAATGAAACGGGCAGAGAAAGTGACAATCGCCAAACTGGAAGAGCCGACTTTGGGTCTTCGGAAAACCAGGTGGGCGTAACAGACAATGGGCATGGGAGGGACCCCCAGGGCTCCAGTCACAGCAGATGGCAGCTCACCTGCCTCTCACATGGAAGGGTCTGGTTACTTGCAGACCCTCGAGTGGGACCTGCGAGCTTGGGACCAGGAGAGGGACTCGGGAGGCCTGAGAGGCCAAGAACTGTCCTCAGCACCCACCCCTCTTCTTTCCAACACGGTATCCTCAGCCTCTTCTCAGCACACGGCGAACCAACGTCTGAAGACTTTTAGGCTGGCAGGTGCCAGACATTAGCTAGCTCAGCCCTTCCGCAGCTCTCAGTCTGGCAGGATGGGGTGGAGCTGGGTTTTCCAGAGAAAGAAAAGGTGGTCTTGAGTTTGCATGAAGTTGTTGGGAGAACCAGATTGCAGAGGTCCTCACTTCTGGCAACTAAGATTCCCACCTGATCACCCAACCCTCACAAGGAAAAGGAACTCGAATTTCCAGAAAGAATTCTTAATAAAAATATAGGCTCTCTTTAAAGGAATAAGTGTTCTCATGACCCTCATAAAGTGTTACATGCACAAACCAGCTTTTGACTCAACTTCTTCAACTTCTTCTATCTGAAGCTACAGCAGCTGAATGTCAAGCTGGCTCCAGTCTGGGAGGGACATGGAGATAGTCATTACCCACTCGCTGTGGTCACAGGGAACGCACAGGCTAAGTGCTGGCCAGCTGGTGTTGTCTTGAGCACCTGTGACTAGTGGCCAGTGATCGATAAAGCGCATTTGGCAGTGTGCTGGGATGACACAGGCCACACTCCAGGCCACAGACAGACATTTCTGACCAAGCCACAAGGCTCAGGGAAAACAAATGCACTTGTGGCCTTTGGAACTCTAGGTCTGACTAAAGGCCATCGGGGAAGTTGGAAGCAGGTCTGTCCTGAGTGGTCAGCAGTTAGAAATTGGTGCGAGAGCCCACCTGCAGGGAGAGTCAGCCTGCACGTCTTCGCCCACTGTGGCTGTCTTCGCCCACAGCCTGTCTTCGCCCACTGTGGCTCCTGCCGTAACATCCCTGCCAGGTGTTAGGTCTGGCAGCATGGAGGGGTAGCTAAGCCCTTCAGTTCTGGCGTCAGACAGAATGAGTTAGAATCTCACGCTGACACAGTGCCTGAGGATCTCGGGCAGGCCATGCAGCTGTCCCCGATGGAGGTGCCTACAGAACACTTCTGTGCACAGAAGTGGACGCCAGCATATGGTGAGGATGAGATGGGAAAGGTGTCTGTAAACACCTGATTCCACAGTGCCGACACCTGACAGTTACTACTCAACGACTAACTTCTCCCTCGTTTGTTTGCTAATTCACTGCTTGCTTTGGAGCACTTGCTATGGGCCGGGCGTTGGGCTGGACGCTGACTTTAAAAGTCAGGTTATAAAGTGCTCCTTCAAGCTGTCACCAGGCAAGATAGCTAGAGAATATCTGAGGGCAGCTTCCCAGGACCGGAGTGTGGAGAGAGAGAAGCCAGGGCCAGGAAGAGCAGAGCTGAGACCGGAGGGCACCTGCGTGCTAGACGCTCTTGGAACTCAGACATGGCAGCCAGACTAGGCAAGTTACTGAGAGCTGCGAGTCCCCAGAACACCAAGGAAGCGCCGTGTGCTGCTGCTCTGAGATGCTCTTGGCTGTGGTTTGCTGGGCACCGCCCTGGGGCCAGCACTGTGGAGCCCCTGGCATGCTGAAAGCAAATTCTGCACAGTGACTGTAAAGGCAGCAGCATCAACCCCATGTCCACAGAAAGGAACTGAAGCCCAGACAGTGGAAGGAGCTTGTCCAAGTTCACAGAGCCACGAGCAAGTCTAGCTCTGAAGCTGGGACGATCACCGCAGCCGCCGCTTCCAAGGCACCACGTGGTGTATCTTTTATACCAAACGGCTGGCCAGGTGGGACTAATGCTATTAACGCTGCCTGGGTACACCTGCAGTCAAATTAAAGCAGGGAAACCGAACAGAGTCTGGTTCATCATTATTTCTTTTCGATTTCTCTTTGAGGGGGTTCCTATTAAGTTTTTATTAATTATTATTGCTATTTTGGTCTGAAACACCTCTTGTGGTGTGGTGTGCCAGTTTTTCCACGCCCACAGTTGTTCTGGCTTGTGATGCACCTGGGCTGTCAGGGGCGGGCGTGCCCATTAGGAGGCACCAATCAGCCTCTCAGCATCTCCTTGGGGGCCTAGTGAGGACGCTGGTGCTGGGACCGGAGCTCCATGGCGCGAGAGCTCTGGGTGCCTTTCCTTCGGCTGTTTCCAGCCGTCCAGGCTGCCACCACAGCCACAGCTGGTGGGGAGCCAGCAGGCCACAATTCCCTCCTAGTCTAGTGGCTCCCAAGCCTGTATTCACTGTGGGACCACCTGGGGGCTCTAAATACGTGGGTGTCTGGGTCCCACCCCAGAGATTCCACCTATTTGGTTTGAGGGGCAGCTTGAACGACGGGAGGAGAGTGAACGTCCCCCAGGTGAGTCTGGCGTTTGGCCAGGGGAGGGGACCGCAGGCCAGCCCCGCCTGCCCTGGCTCTCCTGAGCTGGGTGCTCTGCTGTGACGGGAGGTCACGGAAGGGCCTCCTGCCCGCCTTTCTGTGCACGGGGCTGCCGGAGCCGGGACTGTGCCAGGGTGGAGAAGGAGCAGGCTGGGAAGACAGGTCCTAAATAGGAAGCTTTGGGGAAAATAAGGAGTTGTAACAGGCTTTAAAATGGTACTCGCTGGTTTAGCATGAGCCATTGTCAAAGTCGGTGAGGAGGGATCTCTTCTGGAAACCAGAAACTGTGCGTCCGCACGATGAAAGAGAACGCGCAGGGCAAGGGTACTTTGGATCCCTTAAGCCCCTTCGGCAGTGTCTTGAGGTTGAGTGAGACCCCACCAAGGACAACAGACCAGATGGAAGAGTATAAAACTGAAAATGACAAGTACCAGGATTTTAAACGTCAATGCCACTTTTGAACTTGATAACAGTGCATTTTTAAATGTACATTAGAATTTCGTAGAATAGTTCACTCTGACACAGAAGCTCACACCATCAGCACCGGTGGTCTTAGTCATTGAAATGTGCGGACCGCCCCTCCCGGGTCTCGCCCCGAGGACAGACCCCAGTCAGCAACCCGCGGAGGGATAGCTTTACTGTGAAAAGAGGCAGCGACTCTTCTTGGGACCTTCCCACCTCCCCATACACTTGAGCTCCTCTAATGAAACATACATCAAATACGACATGAAACCACTCTCACTCTTCTGTAACATCCTCGACATTCAGATTCTTACCAGGGTTTGCACCATATGTGGTCTCTGAAGTCGTAAACTCTTCACAGCTTGAAACACATCTAACAGTCCCTCTGCTTTTACTCGTTCCAAAATGTTGCTGAGGGCTATGAAGGTACCTGTCCGCCCAGCTCCAGCGCTGTGGAGAAAAAGCGCTTAATGCAGACAATGAAACTTGCACTCGGGGAAGTGGACAGCTCGCCCCGACCCCTGCAACGTCAGCATGGCAGCAAGGATCACTGCACACGGTCTGACCACCACTGTGTGTCGCTGAGCTTCTGCGCAAGACTCCGCAAACACAAAATTCCTGAAACACTCTCCTGATTACAGCAGACGGACATGTCACAACATGGGTCAGGACCACTTATGCGTGTTAAGCGAGGGGAGCCATGGCCCCTCTCCTTGTGTAGGCCGGTGGTTCTCAAAGTCTGGTCCCTGGACCAGCCGCGCCAGTATCGCCGGGGAACCTGTCAGAAGCGCAAACCCTCCCGGTTCAGGTCTAGGGAGGGGTGACCCTGGCATGGTAAGGAGAGTCTGTCTTCTGAAATGGGTGATGCTGCAAGGCGGGATTTAGGGGATGTTAAGAGGGCACTGACTGCCGGGAACCGTCAGACAGTTGACACTTCCCAGCAACGACGACTTCAGTGACCTGTGTTGAAAATGACCATTTGCTTGACAAATCCCCCGCGAGCAGAGCCCAGGCCCGCTCAGGGGAGCCCAAGTGAGCAGGGCTAAAGGAGGCGGGTTGGCTGCCCTCTGGGCCCCAGAATGTCCTGTGTGGGTTTATTCTAAGACTCCTGTCCTGCTGAGTGGCTTGTCCCCACACTGCCTTCCCACAGGTGGGTTCTTGTTCACCTTCGCACCCCCAGTGCCCCACACCTGCTAAACCCACAGCCTGGGTTTGCGGAGGCAGAGCCGGAACTCGTTGCTAGTTTATTCTAAATGACTTCTCGGAAGGCACCAGCAACTGAAAACCGAGGTGTGCGCTCCAGCTGCTGGCCAGGCCAGGAGTGCGCCAGGCGGTTCCAGATGCGGGCAGCCCCTGAGGGCCTAAGCCCGGCTCCCTGGCTGCAAGGGGTGGGCAGTGGGGAGGGTAGACGGCAGCCACAAAGACCTCAAGCCAAGGTGTGAGAAAAGAAACAGAGTTGCAGTCTTGGAGCAAACAGGCACCACTCAAGAATAAGAATGCCCCACACTGCCGCTGGGAAGAGCTTTGCAAGGGTGTCCAGGGCAGACCCAGGTCTACACAGGTGCAGAGAGGCGAGTGGGCGGGTCTGAGACTCGGCCAGATTCACCCTCCCACCCTCCTATGCTGCCTGCCGGGTCTTCGCTGGGGGCTGGGCTGTCCCTAGGAGTGTCGTGGCTGTGTCCCTCTGACCTTGGGCCTGACTTGGGAGCCAGCGTGGCTCCAGCCTCCCTTAGCAGTCCCCGCCTGGCTCCTCGCTCCCCCAGCCCAGGGAGAGGACGAGTGGGCGGTGGTGGGCGCTGCAGCCAGACCAGGGTGGTCTTTCCCAATGAATACGAGCCACTCGAAGTACCTGCGCGCTCATCTGAGCTTTGCTTGGCAATTTTTCATGACGTCAAAAGCACATGGAAATGTGCGTATGAGTTGCTTCCCGATTCCTCCCTCCAAAATGCACGTAGATATGATGACATTTGTGCATCTATGTGCAGTTATGCATGTGTGTAAGGGAAGGTAAGAGTCCCGAAAACACACAGCGATGCCGGGGGGTGTGGCCTGAGCCCCCCTCTGCCCGGAGGCCCGGCGCTCACCTGCAGTGCACGGTGATGGGGTGGTTGCCCGTCTGCTGCTGCTGCTTCTGCACAGCCGCGATGAGGTCAATCATGCCTTTGCCCTCCGCCGGGATCCCGATCTCGGGCCAGCCGTGGAAGTGGAACTGGCGCACTATGCGGACCTGCTCCTCCTGGCGGGCCAGCGGCTGCGGGAGGAAGGGGCATCTCGATGCTGCCCCCAGGGACAGTCCCAAGCCTGCCGCCCTCCCCTTGCAGGGATTCCTGAGGTGTGGAGCCCTCCCTGGGTCTTTTGCACCGCCAGGATCCCTGCCTCGGTGGCCCGAAGGTTGTTTGTTGCGCTCGCCCTAAAGCAGAGGCCAGCAGCTTGCAGTTTCCTTCCGAGTGGGGAGCAAGACACCCCGAGCATGTCCCCGGTGTCCCGACAGCCCCCCAAACCCTTCAAGGGATCCTTTGCAGCTCTGCTTGAGGAAGGCAATCATCTTTTCCAAGAAGCCGGGTGCCGCGTTCCCCATCAGAGACTGGAGATGAGTCTAGTTAGCGGACCAGGCCGTTCTGTTGCCGGGGTGGAGGAGAACAAGTCTCCCGGCCAGCGCACTGTGCTGTGCTGACCACCTTGAGCTCAGAACCAAGTCCCACAGGTGAGTCATGCTACCCGTGATTGACCTGGAGTTCTCATTCTTTGCCAGGGAGAGAGTGTGAGCAGAGCCCAGGCCCCAGTGGGAACAGGGACAGCTGGGGGCTCTGAGAAAGCACCTGGATGAGGGCGCTGAGAGGCCTCTGTGGCTTCATTTGTCCCCTTTGTGCCTCCTGCCCCGGCTAATGTCATTCTCCCCAGATAGGAGCAGGAAGCAGTGAAGCACAGTGGATGCCCCTCGAAGTCACCTCTCTGCCCTGCCATCCTTGGCCCCCAGCAAGGAGGCAGGTGGCTCTGGAGGTGTGCGTTTTACAAGAGACCTGCCACTGGATAGCGTGGCTCTGTATTAAACCCAGGGGGCATTCAAAGTCACCTGGGACTCTACAGGAACAAGACAGGTGCAGAGCCACATTCTGATACAACGACAAGCAGAACCCCGAGTGATGGTGGCAGTTCATTAGGTCTACAAGAGTTTAAGGAGCTACGGCAACAGTACCTGATTGAACGTGACCAGGAAGTCTCGTATGCTGATGGCTTCAGAAAGGGTGTCGCTCTTGATTTCAATTGTTATATCTCCATGAGTAACTGAGCCCTCTGTTGGCCAATATTGGTAGCATTTATCCTTCAGAGAGAAAATACAATTTTAAGTCTCGTAATAAATAATTTGCTGCTAGCAGTTTTGACTCTATGATGCAGAATTGCTGTGAAATCATTTAATGTATTTAATTTGACCAAAAAAATAGCATATGAATACGAATGCCTGTGAATGCCTGCTGATCAAGGGAACAGTACAGAGCCCAGAAATAGACACATGTAGATGGAACTTTGCCACATGATAAAAAGGAGAGATTATTCAATAGATGGAGCAGGAAAAATTGGTTTTATATCTGAGAAAAGTGAAATTGGATCCCTGACTCAAACTCTACCTGGGTTGATATGAATGCCCCAGCTCTGCCTGGAATTGGGCAGTGTACAACCTGCACTACCATATATAGTAATCTTGAACCTTAATAAAAATGAACCAAGATGGGTTAAGACTTAAGGACAAAAACAAAACTATGAAACCCTTGGAAGAAGAAAATACTTTTTCACTTTAAGGTATACAAAGATTTACAAAGCAAGACCCCCAAAGAGCTAACCAACCATGACACAGAAAAATTGAAACATGAGCTTACAATAAAATTTACTTCTCTTCATCAACAAACATTATTAATAGAGTGAAAAGACAGGCCACAAACTGTGATAAGATGTTTACAATACATAAAACTAATAAACGACTAGTATCAAGAATATGTAAAGAACTCCTACAAAGCAATAACAAAAGGGCAAACAACTCAAAGAAAAATGGGTGAAAGGCAAGGCATTGTGCCCAAGAGGAAACATGCCATCCCCAAGTCTATGAAGTGACGCTCGACCTTGTAGGAATCAGAGAGACACAAATCGAAGCCACAAAGAGATAATATTTACATTTGTTCAATTACGAAAATCAGGATGCCTGAGAATGCTGTACAAGTTGTGTAGATAAATGACATCTCTTACGCATTGCTGGCATCCACTTTGAAATCACATCCACTTTGGAAAAGTATAAACAACCCAGTGTCCATCAACTGGTGAATTGGTAAACAAAATGTATATCCATACAGAATACTATTTGTCAATAAAAAGAATGAAGTACTGATTCATGTTACGACATGGGTGAGCCTTGAAAACATGCTAAGTGAAAGAACTCAATCACAGAAAAGCCACATGATATGATTCCACTTATATTTGTGTCCAGAGCGGCAGAAAGTGGAGTCATGAGTAGTGGCTGCCAGGGGCGGTGGGAAGGGAGGGAGGTGGAGTGACTGTTGTGGGATGGGATTTCTTTTTGGGCTGATGAAAATGATCTGGAATTAGAGGTGATGGTTGCACAACTCTGTGACTATAATAAAATCTACTGAATTGTACCCTTTAAGAAGATGAATTGGATAGTAGGTGAATTATGCCCACCCATGTGTTTGCAGAACTGACGGCAGGTGAGACGTTTGTCGAGAGTGGCTGTGGTCCCCACAGGTGCCCAGATGGCCCCCAGAGGGCCCGGGCTGGGCGGCTCTCACCTGCTCTCTCTCCTGGACCTCGGTCAGCATCACGATCGTGTGGGACTTCCACTCCCAGACCATCCTCCAGAAATCCTCCACCGTGTGCGCCAGAGGCCCCTGGGTGGCGATGAAATAGTCCTTCTGTCGGTAGCCCTTCAAATGGGGGAGCAGGGGTTAAAATCTGCCTTCCTTCCATTCCCGTTCCACTTCCTGCCCCCTCCAATCTTCCATGGCCTGAACCGAACCCCAGCAGGCATGGGGTGCCACTAAGCATGGCATGTGACCAAGAAGAAGGTCAAGATGCTCACTTTATCTGAAAACTATACACCTCTACCTTCAGCCCGAGTCAGCTATGAATGGGCATTTCGAACTACCAGTGGCTTGTGACCACCTGAAAGCACCTGGTGGCTTTGGTTCTAACACATTTCTGTGTGTTTCAGCTAGATTAGCATCCACTCGTGTAGAGGACCCTGTGCGTGGAGTTGGAGGAAGGGGTTCAAATCCTAGTCCGTCCACTAGGACCCTGCTGACTTCTGCCAGTTTTCTCATCTGCAAATAGTAACATTAACACACACTCAGCTGCAATGCTGTCTCTTGCCAGCTTCTCTGCTAATGCCGTTGTGTGTGAAGAAAACCTGTGTCTATGTGCTCCGAACTCATAATTGTATTGTCCACATGAGTAAATCTTGCAGAAATCACACAAGAGAAAGTTCACAGAAGCACTGGATATATAATTGACGTGTAATAGATGTGTAAAAGAAAAATAGCTATATATTGAAAGCAGAATGAAAAATTAGCCAATTACTAAGCAGTGAGTCTATATCCTTCTATTCCCAGAGTTTACTATTCATTTTTTTCTTAATTCCATGACACATTATCATTTTTTTAAGCAAGTATTTCTGCTAACAAAATTGTCGAGTTTCTAGAAACATGTCAATTCTTTCTGATTTAATCAAGAGTCTGTGTGGTCACATGTGAAGGAAAGAGTTTCCTGCTAAGCACAGCTGAGGCCACTCTACGTACGTCTATGAAGGAGGCGTTGATGTAGTCCGTGTATTCCTGTCCCCTTTTCATGGAAAGGATAACTCGATTGAAGTCATCTGCAAAGCAGGGTTTTCTTTAGTTAGTTCAAATACTGTCCTGCCTTGCAAACTTTAATCTGTTACTATAAGCTTTCGAAATAGAGCCTATTAATAAAGTTGCTAAGCAAAGCCAACTCTTTGGAAAGTTTACTTTATAAAATAGGTTCATTAAAGTGACCCAGGGAAGTGTTTTTTGTTTTTTTTTGTAGGAAAGCTCTAAAAATAATCCAGTTATCATTTTCATTTTTAATGACTCAACACAATACACATCAAAATATAAGCACTGAAAACACTGCATTTAAGGAGTAAAAGGCATGTGACCATGCAGGGCCCTAGAGCAGGCGGCAGGACACCAAAGCCACAAAGGATTGGGTGTCTGAGGCTGGGGAGGGCTTCCCCAAGCCCCCAGGAACCTTCCATTCCCCGCAGTGCATGGAGTGACCTCCGGAAAGCAGGCCTGGGCACAGCCCTTTGAAGGTGGCAAATAACTGTTGAGCTGCTACTCCACTGAGGACAAGTCCATGACACACACCCTGTTTTCCTCAAGCGGGGCAGTGTCCCACACCCCTCCGTGGGCCTCGGATGCCTGCAGAGTCTGGCTCCTCCAGGCCTGCCCCCCCCACGACCTGGGTGCAGCATCCTGACTCTACCCGAGGCCCGTTTCTTACCCTCCCCAAGGCCAGAGGCTTTTCCTAGAGGTCTCAGCTAAGTTCACCGGCATGGCCGTGGCTAAAGCACTTGCTCCCCTCTGCATATGGGAGACGTGCCTCCGCCCAGGCTCAGGGGGCACGAATGATGTGTGGACTCGGATTCTGATTCGGGAGGCCCCAAGGCACACCTGCCACGAATCTCACCTCCATGAAGCCCTCCTGGTCCGGCCCCAGCTGCCCTCCCCCTCTAAGCCCATGATCTGAGCTGCCTGTCTCGGTCACCTGGGGCTTCACAGGTGGGCCTGTTCTTCCTGACACTTGACAAAGCACCCAAGACCCCTAGCCTGGGCCCGGAGGACACCCTGCCATGACCCGGTTGACGGAGGTAAGTGGCCCTGGCCTGGTAGCCGGTGCCACCCGCAGGCCTTACACGGGATGATCTGGATGACTCGGGCCTTCTTCATGTTGGCTGGCAGGTTGCCCGTCCTCATGTTCTCCTTCATGATCCGAACGTTTGTCAGTTTCTGCGGACGAGAAGGACATAATGAGGCAGTTACAACTCCGACACTCACGGGCAAAGCGCTCACCCATGGGTCAGGCTACCCTCGAGGGCTCCTGTGCAAAGGGAATGTCTGTGCCGTCTCAGGACGTCTCCTCAGCACGGGGGCACAGACATGCCAGGCATGTGTCCCTGCCCGGCTGCGGCAAGGCTCTGAAAGGCCCCTGACTCTTCTCGCAAGTCACTGGCCCGGGCAGCTCCCTGCTTTCTCTGGGGTCTATCAAGAGGTCAAGGGACTGAAAGAGGCCTCAGCTACACGGCCCGCTGCTGGCCTGCCCAGCTGCCTCCACCTTGCGCCCCAGGGTGCAGACTCGGGCCGCGCACTCACCCTGAACTCCTCCTCCAGCCCGATCTTGTCAAAGTGGGTGGCGGTGCCGTGCAGCGTCTGCAGGTGCTTCTCCAGGGAGGACACGTCCAGCTCCGTGTCCCCGTAGAGGTAGTACTCGAGTAAGGCTTGGTAGATGAACGTGTACTGCATCTGCGGGGACACAGGTGCGCCCACACCCTCGACTCTGCAGAGAAGAGCTCAGCAGCCCAAGGGGGCCGTTCTCTTTTCCTTCTCCTTTTGCCAGCGCAAGGAGGTCTGGGGCAGAGTCAGACTGACGGCCTCATACAATGACCATCCGCGCCACTGAGTGACGATGACGGTGGCAGCTGGCATTTCCTGAGCATGCCAGGCGCCGTTCTGCACCACCTGGGGGGAGGACCGTCACCCCGTCTCCCAATAGGATGCAACAGACGAGAGTGACGAGAGTGAAGGAGCCCCGGGGTCCCACGGGGAGGGGGCAGAGTGGGGAGTGAAGCTGGGGGGGCCCTGGACATGCCGAGGTGGCTGCCGCCTGCCGATCGGAGCCAGGGTCCGCCGCGTGGGCCGGGCAGTGAGTCCCGCAGCCTGTGTGGCCACGGCCCCGGGGGCTTTGCGAAGCTCAGACCAGGACGGGAAGAAGGCAGGACTCACATCGGTCTGGACCATCTGAGGGCGCTGATTGCGGATGCGGGACACAAACTCGAACACGTCCACCTTCTGCTCCGCGTGCATCATGTCCATCATGGCGTCGATGACGATGAAGGTGCCCGTCCGGCCCACGCCCGCGCTTCAGGGAGGAAGGGAGAGGCCCCCCGGTGAGTCACATTCCCCCTGAGGTAAACAGCAGGCCGTGGATGCCTGCACACGGACACGGAAGGACACGTCCTGCATGCAGGTCCCCAGCACAACTCTTCTTTGGTTGATGAACTGCAAACCTACGGCGCGGTCGCCAGAGGGCGCTGCAGGCCCAGCCCGGCGATCGTGCCGTCCTCCGCCGACCGCGGAAGGAAACCACGACCAGACCCATCAGAGAGCGCTGTTGCGGCCAGCTCCGCATACGGCTGCGTGGAGGACTTTTTCTCAATCATCAAACACTACCTCTTGTTATCACTTGTGTAACTGGCATCCTGCGTCTGCCCCTGGGGACCCTGGATCAACTGTGCAGCGTCTCTGGGGCTCCCTCCTCCTCTGTTAAATGGAGTGAATAATTTCACCTGTGTTAAGCGAGATGTCATGTGACTCGTTCCTGCTGCCTGACCTGCAGACTCCACCAGCACGGGCTGCGTTGGAGGGTGTGTGGGGTGGGGGCCGCCCTGCTTGGCCCCAGTGACCGGGTCTTGCGCAGAATTGGCGAAAGCCAGTTCTGCCCGAGTCTCGGGACTGCGTCTCCTGAACATCTGTGTGACAGGTGCAGGGCACCTGCATCACTGCATGCAGGTGGCTGTGCCCTGACAGTGCTGTGATACTCAGAATGAACCTCTGTAACAGCTGGAAGCAAAGCGGCCCCCGGGTGAGGCACACGCTGGCAGGTTAAGCAGGGCTCTCCACGGTCAGGAGGAGCGTGGCCAGGAGGCCGTGGTGGTGGCCTGGGCTTACAGCGATGTGTCATGCAAAGCCCACCCAGACACAAGTCACAGGCCCCTCTGAGGTTGTCCTTCCTATTACAGATGGAGAAACTGAGGCTGAGAGTGGGGAAGTGGCAGCCTGGTCCTCTGCCCCGGTGCCCAGGATGGCATGCCCAGAGGACGCTGCATTCTGGGGGCTTCCAGGGCCCCTCTGAGGCTCCGTGTGCTCGTCTACAAAAACGTGTGTATGGGGGGGGGGTGTTCTTCCTGGAGACTCGTGGTTTCCCCTCGGTTCCCCGAGGTGACTTGGGAGTCCCTGGGGGAGGTGCCCAGAGCCCCACTCCCACCATCAACCAGGCCCCTCAGCTTCTGTCGGTTTTCCACACGTGGGTGAGGAGGGGGCTCTGCTGCCACAGAATGCGCCGGGCCAGCCCTCCCTCCAGCTCTCTGCCCGTGGGGTCCTCCGGGCCACAGTGCAGTTGCCGCACATTTGCATTCACGCCACCCTGCCAACCTCTGCCCACCTCACTATCGTGCCCTGGTCATTTCCCACGCGGGGCTCGTCCTCCCCAGCAGCCCGCCGGTGTACCTGCAGTGCACCACGATGGGCCCGGCGTGCGCGGGGTTTAGCGCCTTCACCTTCTTGAGGAACTTCAGCATCCCGATGGGGGTGAAGGGCACCCCGAAGTCGGGCCAGCTGGTGAAGTGCAGCTGTGAGACGAGCCGGGGGGCCTTGCAGCCGTCGGGCAGCTGCTGCAGGGGACACGGGAAACGAGAGTCGGGTGGGCCGGCCGCTCCCTGCCCCGTAACATCTCGTCCTGAGGACGCGTGGGCTCCCTGAGCTGGGGCCATATGTCGGAGGGGCCTGGCGCTTACTACCGGCTCTGGACAGGGCACTACACAGCGGGGCCCCCGGTAGGCCCTGAGTAGCCAGACACCCGCCCAAAGCTGGTCCTAATGCTCACGGACCCCACTTGCAGGCGGGGTGGCCATGCCCCGCATTGCCTGGACAGTCCCACTGCAGGCCTGGGGTCCTGGGTAATTGCCCAAAGCACATCCTTTCATGTTCAAAAGTCTGACATCTGGGAGAAAAGATGATGTGGTCGGCCTACTCATCGGAGACTCCCAGACCCGTCCTCAGAGCCCCCCTCAGCTTTCGTACCCAGAGCCCACGATTTTAATTCTCCTGCTGTAGACCGTGGAAGGTTACACACGGTGTACTTGGAAGTACAATGTGTGCATGTGTGTGCACACCTGTGTGCCCACGTCTGGGAGAGGGGTGAGCAGGGATAACAAGAGCAATAAATCTCATCCTTTTCCCTTCTTCGCTGTGCCTTCTAGGAACCTCAGACTCACAGTGTGTGATCTAATCACGGCAATCACTCTATCTTTAAATGCTGATAACATGACCTTCTGTTTCCTCTATGGTTTTTAAATCTCTCTTAATTCTCCATTTCATCTGCTTTGTACACAGGCATTTTTATTGAGGTCTGCCTTAAATCCTTTGTGGGGGGAGCAGTAGGAAATAAGTGTGAAAAATTATGAGGAGGTTTCAGATGTAATATAGAAAATGTTGAAAAAAATCCCGCCTCACAATGCCAGTGTGTGAAATGACACTGTGCTCCCATGGGGGCCCGCCCTGGGCTCCTGTGCCTGATTTGTCCCCCTCCTGGGGAGGCCCGGATGGTCACGGGGCCAGCAGTGCCCGGCGTTCTCTGCAGACCCAGGTGCACACGCCTCTCCAGTCTCCGCCCACTAACTTGCCCACTCCTGTCACAGCCCGGCCACGGCCACACTCGGCCACGGCCACGGCCACGGCCATGGCAGTGCTGGGGTGGGGGCAAGTGTCATCTTCAAAACATGTGCTCCCGGTGCTTACCGGCTGTATGCAGAACTTGCGGATGGTGTAGTCCACCAGAACCACGCAGTCTTCCACGCACACCCGGATGTTTCCGTAGGTCCAGCAGCCCTGGTCGGGCCAGTACTGATAGCACTTTTCCTGCACAGAACAACGTAATGGAAACAAATAGATCCTCAGTCACTGTCCTGGCCTGTCCCCGCAGCCGTCCACAGAAGGCCTCACACACACCAGCCGAGGGTCAGACTGCTCCTGGAGCTGAGACAGCGCACAGCAAGTGGTTGCCTTATAAATGGGGAAACTGAGGCCACACACCTGGTTCCAGGTGGCCCTGAGACCGTGCCTACGACCCTTGAGGTTTCTGATTTCAATGACATCTTTCTTCACTCATTCACTAATCCACGCGTTGCACGGAACTGACCACAGACTGGCCGTGCTGAGCCTTCAGAGCCGGGCCCCCAACCCAAAGCGACCCTCGGTCTTCCCCGAACATTTCCCACTGAATTCAGCACTTTGCCTTTTCCTGCTCAGTTCACCAAGACCAACAACTTGCACCACGGCCACCAGCTTGCTGTGCACGAGTAATGAGCCTGTGATGGACCTAATGATCCTCGTCTCTCTCCGGCCCGGCCGAGCTGCCGTGCGGGTGGACGGCGAGTTGCTCCAAGGGCCTGTTCCCTCGCCTTCCCGCCCTCCGAAATCAAAATGACCCAACATACAAGTTCCAGGAGGCCTTTTATTCTGCCCCCTCCCACAAGTCCTCTGTCGGCAGGGCCTTCACGAGTGATGAGGACCCACCTGACGTGGGAAAACATCAGCTTAACGTGCCACAGAATCGTCTCTGGCATTTCACAAGCCTCCCAGACATCGGACACCTATGCTGGGAGGGGCCCATGCGTGGCACAGCCAACTGATCAGGTCACAGAATTAATAATCTTAGGAAACAAAAAGTGTCTGGTGTTTACGGGCGACCGGCCTCCTTGAGTTATGTCCATGGGACAGATGCCCCCTCTGCAGCCTGCTCCAGGCTGCTCTGTGCTCACAGGGGGTCTCAGAGCAGCAGACACCTGGGGGTCCTGGAGTTCCAGGTCCGGGAGGCTGGAGACCCTCTGGAGAGTCCTGCCTGGGGAGGCTCTCGGTGGGGACAGAGGACACGTCCAGCCCCAGAGGGCTCAGTGTTCGCAGCTGCTCTGACGCCCGCGGCCTCCCCTCCCCCAGCCAGACCACGCGGTGCCGGGGCAGCTGCACTGCGCAACGCGCGGCCCCAGGATGTGGAGGCCGAGGAGCCCGCGACAGGCATGTGAGCAACTAAGAAAAGGGAACTCGACTGAGAAATGATTTCATCCGAGATGGTGAGACTCGGGCCGCAGAAGCAGCCCAGCTCTGAGTCACAGGAGTGGAAAAATCCAGACAGAAAATGCCAAGTGACACAGCAACAGAGTGACCGAGGGGGAAACAGGGGCGTTGTCTGCGTCCCACTGCTCCTGCTCTGGTCCTGTGTTTGGAGAGCCAGGCCCCAGGAAGACCAGTCCCTGTGGGCCCCGCGTAGCCGGCGAAGGGTTGGGCTCCTTTTCCACTGCGTGGGGCCCCACCGCCGCCCCAGCCAGGCCAGGGTTAAGTGTCCTGCACTGGGAATCCCCTGCTTCCCTCCTGTCACTCTTTCTGGTGACAAAGATGACAAGGGCAGGGTTTGCACAGTGAGAAGGGGTGGCCGTCCCCAGCCCTGTCCCAATTCTCTTGAAAATGAAACAAACCCCCCGTTCCTATCCCTGACCAGAAATGGTGGCTGGAGGCTTTTCTCCTGTGCCCTTTGGTGTGGACACAATCAGTAAGGTGGCACTGTGGGGACCCACGTGCCTCAGGGTCTGCCCTTCCGGGGGCTCTGGCCTCATCTCTGCCCCAGCTGAGCCCCTCAAGGCCTGGCACTTCTGTTTAAAAGCGGCAGCCCTTCCCCAGAGTCCTGGCCACGTCGCCTGTGTGCTGTTGGGGCCGGGCCAGCGTGCGCCCCGTCCTTGCTGGGACACAGCTGGCCCCGCAGCGCAGATGCCAATCAGCACGCATGGCATCAGGAGACGAATCAGTTCAACTTCTCTTCTTTGCAGCCGTTCCGAATTCTTACACTGTAACGTGACCGCATCCCGTTGTGCGTTAGGAACAGCTAATTAACCTTCTTTCAATATACCTCGTTTGTCACATGCATTTCTCTAGTCTGGACAATAAGCATGAAATCATTTTCGTTTACAGTCCAGGCCTGCTACGTTATATGCTCAACACACTAAACGTCTACACTCTACGAGCCACTGCTCCAGCCACGGAGTCAGAGCCAGTGGTGGGCCGGGACCGCTCTCAGCTGGGAACAAAAGCAAACTCTTGTGCCATTGCTACGCCGCAGGTCACAGCCCTGAGACGCTGCGGGCACGGGGATTTACTTCATGATAAAAACGCTGCCAGCGGCTGCTTTGGGCTGTTTTCCCCTGCAGTGATGAGAAGAGAGGGAGAAGAAGAGGAAGTGGTGAGCTCCCCCGCCAAGCGGCAGCCAACAGGAAGTTGCATCACGCCGGGCTCACCTCTTTCCTTTCTTTCAGGTTGGTCAGCATGACGATGGTTGCAGACTTTTGCTCCCAGACCATTCTCCAGAAGTCGCTGACAGTTTCCTGCTTAGGGCCTGTGTGCGGAGGACAATTCCAACATCAAAAGGCATAAAGAGAAGTCGCTAGGGGGGTCCCTCCTGCACCCCGGCCCTGGGCCCTGGGATGGCGGTTCCGTCTCTGAGGCTCCAAAGGGGTGGTGGGCTGGCGAGGACAGTCTGTGCCCTGAGGCACTGCAGAACCACGGAGGCTGGGAGGGAGCGGCAGGTCTCCTGCCTTCCCGGCCTGTCCTGCCAGGCTCACCCCACTCCAGCCGGGAAGCCCCCGGCAGCTAAGCGGTCGCACCCGGTTTGGGTTTCCCCATTCGTGGGCAAGGAGGTGTCGGATGAGGGCTGGGTCTACGCTGCGTGTCAACGTGCTTGTTAAAGCCTCAGAATACAGGGTCCCACTCCAGAACCCCGAATCAGGACAGATACGTGAGTGTGTGCGCGTGTGTGCATGTGTGTGTGCATGTGTGTGTGTGTGTGTGTGCGTGTGTGCATGTGTGTGTGTGTGTGTGTGAGAGAGAGAGAGGCTGACTCCAGGCTGACTCTGCTTCATTTCTAACCCCCTTTCCTTTGTGAAAAGCTCTCTGTCATCACGGCCCGTCCAGTAAGATAAGACTGCAAGTCCCTGGGAAGGGAATCTGAACAAAAGATAAAAGGTACTAGAAGAAAGTCCTGTGCCCTTTGTCCACCTCCTGTCTGAACACAGGCACGATGCCTGGAGGGGCAGCAGCCACTCTGCGGCCTGAGGGTGGGAGCTGCAGGCTGAGGACGCAGGAAGGTCGAGAAGCTCCTGCCCTGAGTGAGCTGTTGTTCCAACCCTCCCTTTGGACATCTGCTTACGAGAGAGAAATACGCTGTATCTGTTTCTGCCAGTGTGTCAGGCTTGCTGACACTGCTGTCCTTTGTGTGTGACATGTCTGTGTGTCTCCTTTTGTCTCAGGAGGTAACAAGCTCCCCAGGTGATTTTTTTCTTTTTTTTTTTTTTTTGACACAAGGTCTCACTCTGTCACCCAGGCTGGAGTGCAGTGGCGTCATCACAGCTCACTGCAACCTCACACTCCTGGGCTCAAGTGATCCTCCTGTCTCGGCCTCCTAAGTAGGTGGGATTACAGGCATGTGCCACCATACCCAGCTAATTTTTCTATTTTTAGTAGAGATGGGCTCTCGCTTTTGCTCAGGCTGGTCTTGAACTCCTGGCCTCAAGTGATCCTCCTGCCTCAGCCTCCCAGAGTGCTGGGATTACAGGCATGAACCACCACACCTGGCCTCCACAGGTGATACTGATGTACACTTTTAGACTCCTGGCCTAAGAGTGAGGATGGGTGAGAAGTCTAGTTTCAGCTCCACTGACACCTAACTGCACGTAGATCTGGTTCCTGCAGATGAGGACCTGTGGTGGAATGATGGACTGGGCTGAAACTCCTCAGTACACAAGGGAGGACTATGTGTGAGGTTAAGGGTATGTGTTCATGGCTGAAGCAACTTCTTGGTTATGGATTTGATCTGAAAAGCTACTCTTTCCTCCGTCCCCCAGACTTGGGGCCCCTGTAGCGCTCAGCGCACCGAGAGCAAGTCAGCTATCTAACGCAAGCATCAGCGTGATTGGAATGGCACCCAGTGGGCCACCGTGTGCCTGTGTTTAAATCACACGGGTGTGGAAATACTTTGTGTGTCCCACATATCCACAGACATCTAACATGCTTGTTAAATGCAAACACATAAAAAAACCTGATGTAAATCCTTGGTATTGCTGGCATACAAATAAGGAAACAATAGCTATTCATCTCATTTTACCAAAATTATGTTCAGAAATTAACTTAATAAAAAGCTTACCTTGAGCTGCTATGAATTTATTCTTCTCTTTGTAACCCTGGAAAAACAAAATCAGATTTATAATTTTTCCATGTTATTTTTGCTGAAAGAATTTTTTAATTGCTGTTGTTTAGGAAAGGAACACATATTCACCATGGAAAATTTGGAAAACACAGGAAAAAGTAAGAAAAAAAAAACCTCATCAATAATTTCAGAAATACCAAATGCTATATCACATGTTCTCTCACTAGTCTTTTTTTCTGTGAATACCTTCCCAGGCATGCACACAAGCAGATGCACACACATTTGTGTATTCTGATTGGGTTAATGCGTACAAATTTTTATATCGTATTTTTAATGAGAATTTTACAATTTATATTAAATGATCCTTTAAAGACCAAGTAAAATGGATTCCTAAGAATCCAAAAACTACAATTTGTTTAACTGGGCCCCTCCTGTTCTATTTTGTCAGTAATATAAATAATCCTGTAATGAACATCTTCTGCGCTTATCTCTGTCTCTTGAAAACAGATTCCCAGGGGCAGATGCTCCCTCGAAAAAGTGAGGATGGTTCCAGGCTCTCAGTGCTTAGGGCCAAACAGCGCGGAAAGGTCGTGACACTTTACACTCCTGGCGTCAGAGGAGAAAGTGCCCACTGGTCATGATTCACTCCCGGCCTCCACGTGGCCCAGCGAGCGTGTCACGCAGGCCGGGGGAGCAGGGCCACTGCTGACTCACGTCTATGTAGGAAGCGTTGATGTAGTCCGAACAGGGAACGCCATCCACCTGGCTCAGCATCACCCTAGAATGGTCATCTGGAAAAAACCCAGAAAGCCACGATATTAGGATCAGGCGTCGCATGTGCTGCGTATTTCCCCATCTACAGTATCAGCCGCCAGAGACGACACAGCAGGTCTCCCACGGCGACCCCAGGATGGAAGGGACGCGCTTCTCCAACCTTCCCATAGAGACCGTGGTGCCACGAGGGTGGGGTGTTGACGTCTGCATATGTGCATGTGACCCCGTGGCCCAGCCCCTTCCGCCTCCAGGGGCTGCTTCCTCCATAACGAACGGCAAATGCTATTTTAGGCTGTTAGTAGTTAGTGAAAAGGTGACCATGATCCAGGCTGGATTGTGTCTATGATTTTTTCTGATTTTAGAAGAAATGAGAACGTTTTCAGGGGCCCTGGGCACGGCACCTCCCGTGTGATGGGCGCGTGGCCAGGGCGTGGGATGGAGCCCCGGGCACAGGCTTTGGCACCTGGTGGGTACTTGGTGCCTCTGTACTGGGTTATTACTGGAAAATCCTTGGTCCCTGTCCCTGCTTTGTCCCCCTCCTGGTCCCCTCAGGACTGGTGGTGGGGAGCCCAGCGGGGCCTCGGGCACACGTGGTTTGTGTCACCTTCACCTGAAAGGCTGTAGGGGCGGCATGAGCTGGTGGCCTGGGACCCCCATTGCTCAGCCATAGCTGCTCTGCTGCTGGGGGCCACACGGGGCGGTCGGGGAGTCAGACCCTGAACTTGCAGCCCAGGATCTGGCCGTGGGGCCTCTGCTCAGGGGCTGGGAGCCCGAGGCAGAAACAGCGCAGGCTGCACACGTGTGGCACCAGCTGAAAACAATCTGGAGCCATTAGCGGCGAGTACAGCTAGAGCAGAGTGGGGTAGAAAATAGCCCTCTGGTTCGATTTAGACTCTTGCCATTTCTAAGAGCTTCCTGTCTTTTTTTTCTAAAAAGTCACACTTGACTTTCAAAATATTATTTCCTAAAATTATCGACTGCTGGCATCTTTCCAGAAAAGAGGCCTTGTTTGCCGCCGGCCACGGAGCCTTTCCACGGGCAGAAGTCCAGCCAGCCTGGCAACCAAAGCGCCTCGGCCTCTGTCCTCGGAGCTCCTGGGGCACAGATGGACTGGACTCCTGGCCAAGGGTCACCTTGTGAATCTGGTACCTCCTGCCCTGGGCTTGGGGAAGGTCGGGAAGGGCAGGGAAGGGGCACAGGGCTGCAGAGTTGGGTCTCCTCTCCCCCTCCCCCTGCTCACCCAGCCCCACCCCAAGTAAGAGTGGGGGCTCGAACCTGAGTCAGGGGGGCAGCTTGGGCCTGGGGGTAGCCCTGAGAGCCCCCTGCCCGGCCCCAGGGCACCCTGACCCACTGGTCCCTGTGCCCGGACCCGCCGCTCCTGCGGCCTTTAGCCCTCCCGATGCCGAATGCCAGACGCCACCCCGTTGGTCCTTGCCAGGGTACAATGGCTCCAGACCACCGTTCCATAAGCCCATCGTCCCGACAACGTGAAACATGCTACGTCCTGGCAGAGGCCCCAGCCCTGGATGGCTGTGGGCACCCTCCAGTTCCCCGGGTGTGGTGCCCCTGGGCAGGGGCATCATCACAGCTCACTGCAACTTCGAACTCCTGGGCTCAGATGATCCTCCTGCCTCAGCCTCCCGAGTAGCTGGGACTACATGCACCACCACGCCTGGCTAATTTTTTCTATTTTTGGTAGAGATAGGGTCTCGCTCTTGCTCAGGCTGGTCTGGAAGTCCTGAGCTCAAGCAATCCTCCTGCCTCGGTCTCTCCCACAGGTTTCTTAGTCTGTCATCTTTGTCCTCGATACAGGATCCCAGACAACTCGGGGGACTTGCTGCCTGTGGCCAAGAGCACTGAATGTGAGGGAGGGGGCTGTCCAGGGCCACCAGCAGCCCCGAGTCCAGCAGGGTGCCCCGGGGGTGCCATGACCACGAGGGAGGCAGCCCCTGCCCTGCTCGGCCCCCGGCAGCCCAGACCCACCAGCAACAAGGTGCCCAAGGCTGTGCAGGAACCCTCTGGAGCCCCAGCTGAGCAGCCATCCGAGCACTGGGAATGTCATGGTCTCGGGGAGCCGCAAGGCAAAGCTGAGTTTAGTGCAGACGACATCTATCATGCCAAAAAAAGTAAAATCTTACTGGGAAGGATGTTGGGATATCGGTTTTTTTCTCTGTTTTCTTCTTTATTTGCCAGTTCAAAGCTTCCTTGTGTGTGTCCAGATGGCAGTGACTGGAAGGAAACGTAGAGTTAGCACCAGAGAGGATGCATCCAGGCACCGCGCTTGCCTCAGTTTCCCCGCTGAGCACAGGAATTGGGAGTTAGTCTCTGAGCAAACTGCCTCCCGTCCATGGCCCGGCTCTGTCTCGGACCCTGTTCCAGGCACGGGGCAGAGAATGGACAAGACACAGACCCGGCTGTCCTCAGGGTGCTCTGTCCCTGAGCCAACAGCTTTGGTCCCCCAGGCTGGACCCTAAGCACACGAAGGCGGAGACTTGCTGCCGCGTCCCCACTGTAGCTCATGGCCTGCAGGTCCCGGCAGAGCAGTTGCCCCACATTTTGGTACGGACTGAGCACAACAGGGCTCTGAAGCAGGAGATTAAGGAGCAAGGACACGTGCGTGCAGGATTTAGAAAGGGATGCTGTGACCCTGGCGCTGGGCTGAAGGGAGGGGGGAAGGGAATCTAACTGTGCTCTGTGACCCGCAGCTGCAGGGCCTGGGAGCGAGTTCGTTAGAAGTGCAGACTCCAGCCGGCCCCAGACCTCCTGGACCAGCACACGCATCACCAGGGTCCCCAGGGGACTGGGTGCATGAAGCGTTTGAGAAGCACCACCCCGATCAGCAGCTGGGGTGTGAGAGGGATCCTCGCAGGACCCTGCCACAGCAGGCAGCATGGCCGAGTGCACACTCCGTGGCCTGACTTCCGGTTCTTTCTACCGCTTGGAGCCGCGGCCTCTGAGTCATGGTTGGCTCCAGCTGTCATGCATTTGCTCACTGGTGAGCCCAGGTGAGCTCCTCAGGGCACAGCATGAAGAGCTTTTGAACCCTTGAGTCATGTCCTTCGACATTAAACCTGACCTCTGGCTGGACCCTGGGGTCACTGGGGTTCAATAACAAGCGTTAATATCTATTGAGTGCTCACAACGTGTGAGGCTCAGGGGAAGAGCCGCCCCAGCCTTCACAGCTCACCTATTATTAGGTGACACTGGGATCACTCCATTTTGTGGATGAAGAAACAGAAAGCCAACAAGGCAGGGTCACCTGGCGGGCTAGGGGCAGACACGGGGTGGGGGCCCAGCAGTCTGGCTGTAGCCACAGGCACCCGGACCACAGGGAGGGTGCTCAGTTCTTCAGGCATGGAAAAAGGGAAGACATATGTGTGTCCCCGTCAGTCCCCAGGAGAGGGGGGCAGGCCTCACAGTGGGCCCTGGGTCAGAGCCACATGGCCTGGGGGTTGCTCATATGCGGTCAGGGCCTGGCCTGCCACCCACGGGTGCCCTGAGCCTTCCTCTCAGGAGCACGAAGCATCTCCAGTCTCAGACAAAGTCCCACCCAGCTGGTGCTCACAGCAGGGCACCCTTGGCCACCCTCCTTCCTCTGCTTTGGGGCCACCAAACCCCATGGCCACAGGCTGAGGCTCTGCCATGGCTGGCGTGGAGGGACAGGCCTGGGGGGCACCTCCCCAAGGCCAACGGGTGGTTCTCAGCTTCATCCACAGCCACCAGCACCTACTCCCCAAGGAGTCCCTGATTCTTCACTGGAGCTGTCTTAATGCTGACCTTCTTGACCAAAGCTAATGTTACCATTTGTGGTAACATTCTACAGCCTTCTCTCTGTCTACCCTCCCAAGCTTTTTTTTTTTTTTTTTTTTTGAGACAGAGTCTCACTCTGTTGCCCGGGCTAGAGTGCCATGGTGTCAGCCTAGCTCACAGCAACCTCAAACTCCTGGGCTCAAGCGATCCTCCTGCTTCAGCCTCCCGAGTAGCTGGGACTACAGGCATGTCCCATCACGCCCGGCTAATTTTTTCTATATATTTTTAGCTGTCCAGATCAATTCTTTCAATTTTTAGTAGAGATGGGATCTCGCTCTTGCTCAGGCTGGTCTCGAACTCCTGACCTCGAGTGATCCTCCCGCCTCGGCCTCCCAGAGTGCTAGGATTACAGGTGTGAGCCACCACGCCCGGCCCTCCCAAGCTTTTTGACCCCAGTGCTGAGCACACAAAGGAGGCATGATGCTTGGTGGCCACATGATGCTGCGCATTTGTGAAACCCATGCGGAGCCTGAGTACGGCCTGCAGTTAGAAGCACTGCACCAGTGCTGTGACTAACGCAGCACCCCAGTGCGAGGTTCTAATACCAGGGGACACAGTGTGCAGGGGAGAGACGGGGCATGTGGGAACTCTGCACTTTCTATATACTTAAAGCTGCTCTAAACTGAAGTTTATTAAAGGGTAAGATAAAAGAAATTGAGAAGTCTCCCCGGAGGGCTCCAAGTGGTGAGGACGGACCAGGCTCTGACACCCCCAGCTGGGTGGCCCTGGCAGCTGCCCGGGATTCAGACATGGAGATGGCACAGCGCTGCCCGGCTGCACAGAGAGTCAGACCAGTGAGGGGAGCAGCCGGCTCTGTGCCCCGCACAGGCACGCCAGAGCCAAGCACACGGATTGCCAGCCACCCACACCGGGCAGCCCTTTCTCAGCTGTCAGTCTGCCAGGTTCTCAAGTCTCAGAGCTGCGCAGGTGGCCAGGGGGAAACAGGGGCACGCTGGGGAGGGCTGGTACCCAGCTCTGCAGCACGCACTTCAGCCTTGCACATAGCAACTGACTGATAAGCAGCTTGCGATCGACTGTCCGATTATGCAAATTGTCCAAAGCGGGTTTGCTGTCCGCTGGAGGTGAGATTTCATTCATGAACGCAGGTGCCACGTCCCCTCCCCTCCTGCCTTGGCGGTGCTGGGCAGATGGCAGCACACGGACGAGGAGCCAGCCGTGGGCAGCTCTGCGAGAGGGCCGAGCTGTTCAGTAGGCCCAGGGGACGGTTCCGGTTTGTTTACTGTGCTGGGACCTTTCCTGGTGACACATCCCTGTGCACTTCCACAGCGTTTATCAATGGGTCAGCTCCGGGCACCCGGCCTGAAGTAACTGGCTGGGACAGGCAGGGAAGACCTTGTCTGGATAGGGGGACTTGTCCTTGGCCCAACAGGGCTCACTTGCCAGGACTTAGCCTGGGGAGCAGATGGTACCAGGACAGGGTTCTGCCACTGCAGGGCGGGGACCACAGAGCCCATCCTAATGGGGACTGGCCTACATGTGGCCTGTTATCTCACCTCATCTACAGGTCACCACAGGCCTGAGGGGAGGGAGTATCCCCATTTCACAGCTGAGGAAACTGAGGCAAAGGTTAAGTACATTTCCCAAGTCCTCCAAGCTGGGACAAACACTCAGCATCCAACTCACTGTACTGCCCCCACGACCAAACCCTTGTTACCCTCATCAAATCCGCCTGAACTTTGGATCAGGAAAACATAAATGTCCAAGCTCAACTGGATCCACCTCTTCCAGACTCCTGTGTATCATTTTCGAGACCGTGGGAGCGGACTCAGGCCAGCAGGCAAGAAAAGAGAAAGAAGGGGTTCTGAAGTCAAACCCACGCGTGTCCGTCTGAGGACCCAAGACGGGCTGGCCACGCAGGCTCCAGTGCTCTCGGAAGAGGGATGCTGCAGGCACGTGGCCCGAGGGCGTGGCCAACCCCTCGCTTGAGAGAGGAGCAAACCAGCAGCTCACCCGGGGCCCCCAGGGGCAGGACGAGGCTCCATAGTCCCGACTCCGACTCCAGTGCTCACATCCTACGTCACATCTCCCACCCATCACTGGGCAGAGGGACGAGAGCATTTAGCTGAGGGGTTGGGGGTGGTGGTGTGTGGGAGGTGCAAAATTTAAAGGGGTGCCCAAACCTCAGGAATTAAATAAATTTCTAATGCAGAACATTTCTATTTTTTTAAAATCCAAATGAATGCACAAAATCCATGCTGACCAAAATACTAAACTTTGGAATAATGACAGGATCAGTAAATGTGTGTTGACAAGTCAAATCAGAGCTCGAGGCAACAGAAAAAAATCAGTCAGCAGATCCTGTCTTCACTTACAATTCTGTTCGCATTAATTTTGATATTTTTAAGGGTTGCGTTAAAATATGATTTATCCTAACTATGGAGCTTTTTGGTGCCCACTTAAATTTTGTGCCTGGGGTAAGTGCCTCACCCGCCCCACCCTATTCCCAGCCCCCCTGGGGAGCTGCCCCCACTTTTGAGCCGGTGGCAGAGCCAGCTGGTTCTGGCTCAGAGCCCACCACCGGCGAGCCCCCAGCCTCCAGCCCCTCCGCATGGAGAAACAAAAGTGCGAGGGGAAATGGGACAAGGAGAGAGGGGACATCTAGCCGCAAACTTGGAGAGTTATTTTGAAAATGGAGAATTAACTTCTCTTGTCAGCTGAGAGATTGCAAAACAATAGTGCTTGGAGCTGTCTTTCAATATGACCTAATTTCTCAAAAAAAAAAGGGGACACATTTGGAAACAGTAAAAAGGAAGCAAGACAAAGGCAGATGAGGCTCGTGCTCAAAAACTAAGCAACGTACAGTGTCGATGTGCCTTCGCCTTCCCTCTCCCGCCCACGCTGTGTGAAAAGTCACATAACTGCAGCAGCGTTCACACCGTCCTAGGATGTGACCATTGCAAAACACCCCGCTGCTTACACACTCCGTGGGCTGTGCCTCCCGTTCCAGCTGTGAGGTGACTGAGACGGGCCCAGCCATGCCCCTGTTCTGAACAGCGGAAGCCAGATGGGCCAGGGCCGGTCAGCCACCCTGCTGAAAACCTCTCTGCGTCCGAGTGCGACACTTGCACCAGGCCACGTACAGAAAGGTGAAGATGCATAAAACGAAACTCAGAACACCCCAGGGATAAACACAGAATAGTAAAACCCAGGACAACACTCCCGGTCTGTCTGTCTGCCCATCCATCACCCACCCGACTGTCACATAGATACACATGGCAGACGGGGCCAGTGTCCCCTCAAGGCAGCCCCCGCAGCGGTGGCTCATAGGAGGGACACTTCCCACTCCAGCTGGGGGCTCGAGCTCCCGAGGCTGTGAAGGATGGCCTGGGGCTCTGCCGCCTTCACCATGAAACCGTCACACTGTGCCGTGCTCAGGCCCTGGCCCTACACGCTATCGAGATGACAGTGTTTCTGTCACAATTGATATTAGAACTCGACACTCAGTGTCTGAGCTGGAAGGAGTCTTCACAAACCTCGACTGTCTCATCATACAAACGAGGAATACATGTCCTTGAAGGAGCGTCACACCAGAGAGCAGGCTGTGGGCCAGGCTCCCCGTGGACGAAGTGTTCCGAGCCTCTGGGATGACCCCTCCCACCTGTGACACTGTATTTCCTCGGTCTCTACCACGTGGCACGAAAACAGAGGCGACCTCGCCACACTTACGTTGAACTCCTCCCGGAACTGCTTGCAGTCGTCAGCCGAGCGGACGCGGATCTCCTCCTCCAGGTGCCCCACGGGGATGGGGAAGTACTTCTTGGGCCCGGAGGGGGACCTGCTCAGCAGCATCACCCTTTGCTGCTCTGCGGGGTTGGAAGAAACACGGGGGCCATTTAGCCACATTCCCGGGCGGGTGACTCAGTAACCAAACTAACTGCCAGTTCTGAGGAAATGGCAAGGGGGCCAGGCAGGGACAGCGGTCTTGAATCACGTAGCCACCAATAAGCCTGGCCTGAGCCGCTAAATCCCAGCATCTGCTGCTGTGATGCGTCCATGTCATCTGTGAGTGGCCGTGTCCTTCCGTCCAGCACTACCTGGTCCCCCCCCACCCCGTGGACAGTCTGTGCCCTCCCCAGATCACTCATCCAGCCACCCTCCCTCCCACCTCTCCTTCCCTCGGCTCCTGCTCCTTCCACGAAGGACTGGAGGTGGCTCCATGTTCCAGCTCAGGTTTCCAGGTTTGGAAACAGAGAAGAGTAATTATAGTTTCTGGGTGAGAGCTCAGAGCAGCCTGGAAATCGGTTAGGATGGGAGGCCCTGGCAGCCTTCTCTTCTTTGTAATAATCAGTCCTGCTTCTTCAAACCCAATAAGCTCCAAGGGAAATAAGAGAAACCACCCTTGTTTGGGGAAGGGGACAAGAGGCATTGAGGAGGAGGACAGGCTTCAAGGGAAAGCTTGGACCAATCGCTTCCACCAGCTCAGAGTGAGAGGCAAGAGAAGTCACCGGCATGTGCTTCTCTTCCTGCAGAATGGGCTGGTTCTGACGAGGTGAACGTGATAACTTGGCTGTCACACTTGCAAAAGAGCCTGTTCCCACCTGCGGAGCGGAGCCGCTCTGAAGCCCAGCCAAAAGCTTCGCCCAAGGCTGGCTCCGATGACAGACAGACAGGCGGAGAATGAGTGCCCTGGGCCTCTCAGCTGCCCACCAGCCGCACCCTCTTCCCTCCCATCCTGCTGTGGCAACGTGCAGGGTAGGAGCAGGGCGGGAAGGTGGCACCTGGGGCCACACTGCCTCTAACCAGGGCCATGGGTCCCCCAAGCACTACGAAGCTGCGTCTCGGGTAGGTATTTTGCTGATATTCTCTTTATGACCGCAGGGTCAGTTTTAAAATTCTATTTGAAGTCTGGCGGCACATGTGTTCCCCCAAACCACAGCACCGTGAGGTAGGAGCCGACTACAGCAGCTGTAGTCACGGGGTGAACCGTTTTTCTTAAAGCCTCTGCCCTATACACCTTTCTCTGCCATCTCTGTGTGTGAGAACCCCTCACACGTTAGAAACAACTTCGAATCTAAACGTTGGAAACGCCCCAAACGGACTCTGATCCTCTGCGAATACTTTACTAGAGCAATTTCCCTCCTTTCAGTGGAAGAGTTTACAAATCAGTCTTAGCTAAGAATGCTCATAAGGCTCATTGAAAAGCGTTACATGTCACAGCCCTGTGAAAATGACAGGATGTGAACAGTCTCCAAAAAAGCCACAGACACAATGTCTCAAACGTCTGTTCCACACCAGAGGGAAATAAGCCTTTAAGTAAAGTTTCTAAATAATGAAATTCTGCAGTCATAAATAAACGACAGCATAATACCAGGTAAAGCGAGGTGACGGTGGCAAAGCTGAAGGCATTTAAAATTTACTTTAAGTGTTGTGAAAGAAAGAGAACAGCCTGCCGTCTGTTAGGAAAGAACATATTTTCTCCCACACCCCAGCCCGGAGAGGATTGTCCGTACCTTGCTCTTCTAAGATTCCGTTAGGCATCTTCTTGTCGTTGGCGCTGACCACGGCTTTCCTCTGCTTCCTGAACCTTAGGGGCACAAGACGTGTTAGGTTTCAGCACATCTCGGGTTCCGGAGAGCCCAGAGCCCCCGGCACAGGGGTACCCACCAGGAGGGCCGGGAGAAGCTCTTCCTGCTGCTCATGGCGGAGCCGTGCCAGGGCCCGGCCGACGCGAGTCCCCCCGCCCGGCTGCCCGGCCTCCCTCTCCGTGCGGCCCACGCCCCACAGCCTGGAGAAGGCTCACTTCCTCCTCTGAGCCGGTCGGGGCAAGTCAGCAGCCGGGGACACTCCTACCTGAAGAAGTAGGCGGCCAGCAGGAGGAAGACAAGCAGCAGCAGCAGGGGCAGCAGCAGCCAGGCCAGCAGCGGCTGGGCAGTACCCGGGTCCCCAGGGCCTGCCAGGGGGAAAGGACACAAGGCGGCACATACTTTACAGTTTGCAAAGCAGTCCCCATCCATCAGCCCTTCTTCCTGGCCACCAGAATCCCATGTTAGAGTTTGCAAAGTGGTTCCACCATCCCCACGAAGTAACAGATGGACAGCTTTTGTTGTTGCCGTTGACATGGAGAAAGAAACCGGGACTGAGGAGTGGGTGGTGTGACTTGTCCGAGGCCCCTGGGGAAGGCACCACAGGGACAGGTCCCCAGACCCTCGTGGGGCCTGCTGGCCCAGCTGCTCGGCTTCCTGAGCAGGGCTCCTGGCTCCCCCCCAGGGAGGTGCAGGAGGGCGGAGGTGCAGGTGCTCGATGCTCGGACCCTGGACAGCACGGGGAGCCTGACTCAGCGCAGCCCAGCTCCAGGGCCCAGGGTGAGAAGCAGCCCAAGGCCTAGGGAAACTGCCTGGCCCTGGGGTGGGGCGAGGCCTTGCAGCCTGGCATGCTGTGACCAACCTTCCAGAGCTGCCTGGTCCCCATTCCACCTGCCAGAGGGCAAGTGTCACCAGGCACCGCCCTCGCTCCAACTCTGTCCTGCACACCCGCCAGGCTGAGCTTCCTCAGCCAGAGAGGAACCCACATCCCCACGGCCTGCTCCAGAGAGACGGCCTGTGGCCTGTGGCTTCCCAGGACCTGCCCCGCCCCATACGTCCAGATTCCGATGGGCACCGGCAGCTTCTTGCCACCCTCACACCTCACCTATCCTCCCAACGTCTGACTTCGTTCCTGCTCCTCCCAGTCTGCCACACTGCCCCCTCCTCACCAAACTGTTCCCACTTCTCAAAGGCCCCCTCCTCCAGGAAGCCCCTGGGCTCCTCTCCTGCATAAGCCTCAAAGCACAGACCCTCACGCTGCCGTGTGTATGTGTGCGTGTTTGCTTACATATACTCTGGCCCTGAAAACTGAAAATCTTAGGCTTGAGTGTGAGTTGAGAGGAGATGGGAGAAGGGCAATCTGATTGGAGTGTGGCTGCCCAGTGCCCTGTGCCTGAGCTCCCATCAACAGCCCGGGGCCACCTTGTCTCTGCCCTAGAGCACAGCTGCTCCCACTGTGTCCCTACCTCCTGTCCTTCCCTCCTCTCCTCTCCCACCTTCACCCCAAGTCTTCCCTCCCCCAGGAACCTCCAGAGACAGAGAATGTCCACGTTGGAGAGATGCAGCTCACCCAAGTGTAGGTGTGCAGAATGAATGGTTTAAGGTCTAACTCACACTCAAGCCTAGAATTTTCAATTTTTCAGGAACCCTTTCTCTTTCCAAGAGTTAAATATAGTTAAAATTTTGCAGTGTATTTTTCCTGACATTTTCTCCTATAAATTTACATTCATAAATATGTAGGCTTGGCAAATAAATAGATTCATACTACTCTCTCATTTCATCTGAGGCTTGGTGGATCGTAAGAAGTACAGTTATTTTAAGAACCACTATGAAAGGAAAAAAGATACTAATTATAATTGTGAAGAGCTACCAACTTTTAGACACGTCCTGATATAGCGACGTTAAGTATGAAGAAAACAGATGAAAGGCAGGATCGGGCTGTTCCGTAGCTTGCCCGTCTCATCCGCTGTCTGTCTCGGAGAGGTGCCACGTCCGTCCCAGGGAGCTTCCTCATTCTGTGTAATCACACTTTTCGGGTAGACCAAATGTGAGGGGCGTTTAGGTTGTTTCCAACCTTTTCACTATTACCTACAATTCTGCAAATTATTTATATATCTTTATGTATCTCGCCAGTGTTTCTGTAGAATTGCCAAATTGCCAGCCCCAAAGATTCCAACGTCTATGCTCACCATAGTGCATGACGGAGCCAATTTCTGTTCTGGGTATTAGCAATCTTTTCCATTTTGTTCAATCTGATAGGTAAAATGGTAATGTCATTTTAATTTGCATTTCTCTAATTTCTAGAGGGTTAAGCATTTTCCCATAATTAGTGAAACCTAATTCATTCGATATTTGTATTTCCTGGTCATATTCTCTCCCCATTTTCCTACTGTGTTCTTTCCCATATTAACTTTTAGGAATTCTTCCTATATAATATGGACAATGACACTGTGTTACATAATTTGTAAATATTTACTGTCAATTCCTTGTGTCCTGATGAATATTGAATACTTAGTATTCAATCAGCAAATGAAACAATTTCCTGTCGCTTTGGCACATTGTGGCAATGTGTTATTCTCTCATGTGATACTTCATACTTCTTTTAGGGATCAGAGGACCATTTGAAGGCGCTTCCCAGGGTTGGGTTCCCCCCCCAGAATTCTAGGCCAAAGCAGCGTCTGCACCTACAGCTGGAGACCCGTTTCCCTCCGGCGTGTGGGACCAGCAGCTGCGGCTGAGCCCGGAGGCCCTGCAGAGGCTGTGCTGAGCTGACTTTCACATGTGGTTCTGTTCTGGGTGCTGAGGTCACATCACAGTCCCCTCTTCCTGAAAGTAACCCCCCTCCCATCCATGCAATATTATGAGCCAATAATTTTGTTCTCCGATAAACTGAAGAGCCCCAGGTGTGGGGTGGACGTCACCCCGACGGTGCCCACGGCGCCACCTGCAGGTGTGCCCGTGGAGCTCCAACAGGTCCTTCCCACTTTTGGGCAAAGGGATGCTCTGTCCTTACGGCTCCTGAATGTGAACAGGTGCCTCCCGGCAGCCTGCCAGGGCCGTGTAAATGGCCAATCGGTTAGCGTTGGGAAGACCAGCCGGGACTGTGGGTTGGACTGTTTCACTGAACATCCCTGCGGGTGCCGGGCACCAGCCACAGAGCCCAGCTCCCCTCTGCCAAGTGCAGGGACTCACGGTCCCCAGGTCTCGAGTGTCCCAGGCTCCTGGACACCACCAATGACCCCACCTGGAGGACCACTTGCAAAGGGGCAGCACAGGGAATGCAGTTAGTATTTGCTGGCAGTTTCTGGCCTTCCTTTTTGTGGTTTTGGATTTCTTTGGAGTTTCAACGTGAGGAGGAAAAAGGTGGGTGGGCTCTGACAACTGCTCTCCTGGCTGGGGGCTTTGTCAGCGAGGGAGCTTCACTGCCTCCCTCCTCTTGGGGCCAGCGTAGGACATTTGTTCAGGGTTAGAAAACCACGTTGGGCCCTTGAGCTGGGTGGGGATTGAACCCTTGACCCAGCCTGAATGGTGCCATCTTCTAAGCATTTTCTAACAAGGGATTCCTGGAGGGAGGCCGATACTACTAATTTTTGTCTTCCCTAAGCCTTGCTATGACCAAGTATGATGCTTAGTTTTATGTGCCAACCTGACTAGGCCATGGTTGCCCAGATATTTGGTCAAACTTTATTCGGGGTGTGTCTGCGAGGGTGTCTTGGATGAGATTAATATTTGAACTGGCGCCCCGAGCAAAGCAGATCACCCTTCGCAGGGTGGGTGGGCCTCCTCCAATCAGGGGAGGCCTGAACAGAACAAAAGGCAGCCTCCATCCCAGTCAAGGAGGAGTCCCCTGCCCGACCCCTCCACACTGTGACATCGGCTCTTCCAGGATGCACGGCAGCCCCGGCCACCGCTCTTGAACTGGGGCATCAGCTGTGCAGCCAGGACAGGTGAGAGTGAGGCAGCGGGTCCTTACCTGAGGTCGTGGTGGTCCAGTTGCTCTCCGCTGTGGTGGTCTCGTTGCCCTTGAGAGCCCTGGCGAGCGGCAAGCTAACACCTGCCAGCAGGAGCGGACAGAAGGGCTCCATGGCGGACCTGCGGAGAGGCAGGGACAGGCTCAGGTATGTGCCCACCAGCCTTCGGCATGGTGACAGGGGCAGGAAGAGCTGACTTCGTGCCAGGGCTGCTTCTGAGCAAGAGCTTTGCCTATCATGTTCCCGGTCACCTCACTGAAGCTCTGGACACCAGGGTGATGCAGTCACTGTGACCACTCACACTCATTCAGAGGAGGGGACCGTGGCTCAGAGGCCCAGCTCTGCTGATGGTTAGTGAGGGCCAGGCAGGGACTTGGACCCAGGGTGGCTGTGTCCCAGACCCCTGCTGAGTGTCCCAGACACACGACACTCGGCAGAAGTCACGTCTGGGTGACTCAGCCTGGCATCCTGGGCCTTTCATCGTCTGCCCTCCACTCCCCCGGGTAATCCCCCCTCCCATTCACACCCTGCTCTCTGGCCACACTGCCCTTTTCACACATCTGTTCCTTCGTCCTCCTCTCTCTCTCCTCTGCCTGGGAAACATCATCTCTTCCAGCCCAGCTCAGAAGCCGCCTGGGCCTGGAAGGTGTCTCGTCACCCAGCAGAGACAGTTTCTTGCTCTCTGCTGCCCCTACACTCTCGCTCTGGCTCTGGCAGCGTCCGCCTGGCCTCGCATCTGCCTGCACTCGCATCCAGACTCTCAGGTGAGGCAGAGGCAGCTCCCTCCAGGAAGGGGCCACAGCTGGCTCATCTTTGACAGAGCCAGATGGGCACTTGGGGACGGAGGTGAGCATTTATTGGGGGCAGGGGGTACATTGGGGAAGACCCAGATTGCAAAGTGGACCCCACAGGTAGTTTCCTTCCACCCCCACCTGGAGCTCCACTTTGCCAAAACATCTTAGGTCATCGGTAAACGTGACAGGGACTCCTTGGTGGTACAGAGAGGTTCTCAGGAGAGGTTCACTGGTGGGAGAGGGTGGGCACTGGTACCTGCCTAAAGACCTTTGCTGGTGACAATGCAGACACATGGTGGAGGTGTGGGCCCCTCCCGCTTCCCATCCACTGAACCCTGTCCAAGGTCAGCCTGGGGCACCCTGTCCCCACTGACAGCACTTTCCTGCAGGAAACCTCCCTTGGAGACGTGAGTGGACTCCATTTCAGAACTGAGGCCAAGAAACATTTATTCCTGGGGCTGCTTGCACGGTGCACACTAATGCTTGTAATTAGAGAAGGCATCTGAATGAGCGTGAGAAATCCTAATTGTTTTCCAGTAATCGCCACTATTAAGATGAAACCATTACGAGCACATTACAACAATTAGCCCAGAACAGCTATAATAGCGGCAATCAGCGTTTTTACTTCCTTCCTTGTTTTTATTTCCAAAATATACATTTCAGATGTATGAAGTGAGGCTTAGACACACAGATAGGTCTCCCTGCGTGAGCACCTACTGTGTGCTGGGCCCTCTATGTGGGTACTATCCCTGCAAGGGCTGAGAAACGGGGGTTCTTGGAGTGAGAGGGACTGGCCCGAAGTCAGGCTGCAGGACGTGGAGGGGCCGTGATCCGAACCCAGGGTCCCTGGAGACTCTGTCCTGCCCTGCACAGGCAGCGCTGTGTATGTTGCCACACAGTTTAAGATCCTATCGCACCCTGCCTCCATACTTTTAATACGCTTGAGTAAATGACAGAGTAATCGGGCAGTATTCATTGGTTTAATCCAACTCCAGAGATGCAGAATTGAACCATCTTTTCTCACCTCATGCATTAATCTGACAATTCTCCCGTCCAAATGCTCACTGATCGAGGAGGCCGGCACCCGGGAGAACACAGAGATCCTCTCCTTCGTCCACTGGGCACCAGGTCGGAAGCGCTGCTCGGAGCGGCAGGTGGCTTTCCCGGTGTGACCAGCAGAGGGCGATAACCCTTGCAGCATTTAAGCCCGTCCTGTCACCCGAGCCCGGTTACCGCCCTGTTTCTACGCCAAGGCCGACGACAGCGCCCTGCCCGGCCATTGGCTCTCCAGGGCTCGAACGAGCTCCTTGCTAGGCACAGACACAAATCCGAACAAAAATAACGCTTGAAGCAGAAATTAAAGCCATGCAGAATTTTAAGGATTTGTATTTAATCAGTGTCTGTCGTGAGCCTACCAAATGCTAAGTATGTAGGTCATGAAAGATGTGTGATCTCCCGAACCGAGATGATCAAAATAGGCTATTTTTGACAAGGCACATTTTATTTTTACTCCTCTCAAAAGTCAACCAGCCATCAACTTGATTAGAAATTTGTCTGCTTATTCCATCGGATGCCTTTCTGATACTCTTCATCGGGCAGCTACTCGGGTCGGGCAGGCTGTGGGGCCTCGGAGACGCACAGGCGAGTGCAGTCTGTCTCTGCCCTGACCGCGCACCCAGGGGGGAGACAGGCGGCGGCCGCCCACCCCGACACCCCCTGCCACACTCCAGAGCTGGGCCACAGCGCCAAGGAACAGGGTGGGGGACAGCGATTCCACCAGGGCAGCCCATCGACCCCTCCCCAGAAATGAGGTCCAGAGAGAGTCACCTGGAAGAGAAGGTGGAGGGGACAGAGGCGTGAAGGAAGCCCAGGCAGGCCCCCTCGCCCTGGCAGTTCACAGTTCAATCTGCGGCACCTCTGGCGTATGAGGGAGCCGAGATGAGTGAGGATGGGCAGTCTGGGTGCATGCCAGACGGCCCTGGCATGCCGCGTTGGAGCCAGGCTTGGTCCTGTCAACAACTTACACTGTTAGATTGCCGGACGGTGCTAAGGGAAGATGCCCGTTCCTGGGCCCAACGCCAGATGTAGGAAATCTGAACATCTGGAAGGTGAATCATTTGTACAGACTGGAGTTTGAAAACCCTGGCTGTGAGCAACGCTTTGAGGGAGCCCCGCAAGCCAGACCTCAGCTCTGCACAGGGGAGGCTGTTGCTGCCCTGGAGTCGTCCAGGGGCTTGAGAAGAATGCAGAGTCTCAGGCCCCCAGACCCACCACCTCTTACGATTCCTGGGTGGTTCCCGCGCTCATGAACATTTGGGGTGCGCTGGTCTGAGTATGGGCTAGGGGGCTAAGCTGGGGCAGGGGACTGGGAAGGGGGATGGAGCAAGAGGGGTTTCAGAGGTGGACTCCACGCAGGGTCCTCAGTTGGGTGTGGGTGATAAGTGGGTGCCAGAGGTATTGGGGTTTCCACCTGGGGATGTAAAGCGGGAGCGGCCCCATTCATCAGCTGAGACAGGGTGAATGGGGCCTCCAGTTTGAGGACAAAGATGGTTTTTAACTTGGAACGTAAAGCAAAAATGTAAGCTATGATTTACGGATCTCCTATGAAGTATGATAAGCTACCTGAAGTTCTGAGATAAATGACCTCATCAGCCCTCATCGAAATCCTGAGCAACGTCCTGTTGTCCTTGGAGTGAAGATGACGTGGAATTTCAGAGGACAGTGGGACATGCTAGGGGAGACTGCCCACAGGAGCTGAGTCTGGGGCTCGGTCGCAAGGGAGGGGTGGTCGGCAGGTGCAGTGTGAGGGTGAGGCTCCGGGGGGCTGCCGGGGGAGGGGGCTCCAGGAGAGGAGCCCAAGGAAGTTGCCACACCAGGGGCAGAGCAAGGGAGCCGGTGGGAGACTGGGAGGCAGGTGGGGCCATGGGCAGCAGAGGGGTTTTCCTGTCCCCCGACCCCGGCCCCGCAGCCCTGTTCAGTGACCCCTCTCTGGGGCGCCCCGCCCCCTCCTCTCCCTATCCTCGATCCCACCAGCCTCTGACGTTGAACGACCTGAGACAGAGTCTTCCTTTTTGGGACCACACTACCTGGGGCTGGGGAAGGTGATTTGGGCGCTGGGGCTCTAGACTAGCTTCCCGAGGGCAGGGGCTGTCTCTCATGCCCCCTTCCCCATTCTCAGCTCCCGACTTCCTCCCCACATGGTCACCCCAATGACTGGGGCTCTCAGGACATTTGAGGGCAAGAACCCCTCCTGACCCCAGGAACCCTGCCCTTCCTAGCTGGTCGGGTGTCCAGGGGTGGGCTGCACCACACTGCCCCTTGCAGCTCCAAGAGGGTAGTGTTTTCTCTCTGCAGCCAAACCTGTCACCTGCGTGGCCAACACCTGCAGATGTTTTGCTCTTGATTCTGAAACAGATGAGGTTCTTTCACAAGGGATCAGGGGATAACGATTTGGGAGTTACACTCAGGTTTCAAAGCCATTGCACTTAAAGAGTCTGTGGAATGAGTGCATATAATTTCTCATCCAAACCAGGACCCCTTTGAGAGTGAAGGAGGGGGCTGAAACAGAGTTATATGCTTCTCGAAAACACGTATTGACCACAGATTTGATTTTATTAAACTGGGAGCCTATTAAGTAGTTCTATTCACAAACTATTTTTAAAAACTAAAAAAAAAAACTTTCTAAAAACCAAATTAACATCTGTGTCCATTATAGCAATATTTTAAAAAATATTTTTGTATTGATTATCAATTAATAAAAATGAGAATGTAAACAGAATATTCTTGGTACACATTCTCTTTCTTAGCTTTATCTGTTAATAATATGTTTCACTCTTAATGTATTTTTATATGTCTTTAATGTTTTAATTTTTTCATAAAATTGCCTGCAATTTTTTCAAATTAGCATTTTGTGAACTTTCATCATTTAATTCACTTTATTCTTTTCTTACTTTTATAGGAATAAGTTTTAATGTCTTCTTGTTCATAACCTTTGTTTTCAATAATTGTAACTCTATAAAAGTTTCACAAGTCAAGAGTTTGTGTGTGTGCATGTGTGTGTGTATGTGTGTGTTGGTGCTTTATTTGTTGAATTCTTCTGTGATATATTTATAACTAGTTTAGAACTAAATGAAACCAACATTTAGGGCCTTGTTTGCGAAAAGTTCACCATCTTTGTGAACACTTAGGTTGATTTACAAGTAATTCTCCAAATGCCTAAACATTTCTAAGATCTGACTGATGGTGAGCAGTGGAGAGAAAGTGCATGCTACCACGCTGAAGTATTTCTGAAAATTCAACATCAGCCTCATGACCATGAATTTGCAATTTAGTTACCCTGTGTATGTATTAATATAACTATTTATAAATGTTGACCTCCACAGCTTCTGTTTCAACTGATAACATATCCAGTTTGTTTGGACACAGTTACAAATGATGTATACAGCACAATTGATTCCAAGTGTAACACATTCACCACAAACGCTGAGCTTCACCAACATTTATACACTCGTATTCATAATTTTCACACAAATAATTTTATCATCAATATTATCATCAATTGCATGTCCAATGACATTAGCAATTAAGTCAAGGGTTCACCTTTGGCAGAAGGAACTTCTAAGTTGTATTTGGATTTCAGGACATACATGAAAAAATAATGAAACCTCTATTAGAGTAAACTAATTTTCTGTTTGAAAATCACTGAAAATGACACTGATCTAAAACTGGTATCATCTGATGGCTTGTGAAGTTATTCTACTATTGGGAGCATTAGCAGCCTTTATTTCATCTTCTGTAAGTGCACAACGAAGTTTTGAATTGAAGGTGAGCGAAATTGAGAATCGTCATTTGATCTAGAGGGAAAGCCATGCTCCCGGGCAGCAGCCAATGCCTCTTCCGCTCATCTCCTCAGGCACAGGCTCTACTAGCCACTTAGCGGATGCTGACGTTCTCTTAGCAGCTTTTTTTTTTCTTTCTGGCTTCTATGTGGTCAGTGATACCATTATAGCCCCTGAGGTAGATGGTAAATGTTGATAAATATGTTGTGCAAATTATAACAAATTTTAACTTTATCATCAACTCTATTACTTTGCCTTTTTTAGTTTATTCCTCACCCCCAAGTTTAATGCATATTCAGAAAGTGTTACTAAAACGATTTAAATAAAGAGTTGTAGAGTCACACTGTAGAATAAATGCCCAAGCGTGTGTAGGATGACAGTTCAGACTGTTCTCTTAAGTTCTATGGAAAACTCTTCAGCCTCTATTTCCTGCAGATATCTCAAAACATGTAACCTGTCATTTTGCATGTTTCCCGTGGACTCTGATGACCAGCGGCATCTCACAGGCCACGGCGTGGGCCACAGCTCAAGGGGCTGGTGAAGCTCCTGGCCAGGCAGAGCCCCAGGCTCAAGGACTTCTCCCACCACGGCAGGAGACCGAAAGGAGTCAGCGTCATGTCCAGGGCACTTTTTTCTTCTAACCTGACTATGGTCCTTGAAGGGGAAGTGTCACCAATGTTACGTTAGGACAGGGAGGGGAAAAGAGAGGAGTATGGCTGTCATCTCTCAGACTTAGTCACTGCTGGAGAGAGACTGTTCCCTGCACGTGTTTCCCATCCCACGATGAGACCACGGCAGGAGCAAGGTGGGCCGTCTACCGAACCCTTCCTGGGTTTCATCAATGCAAATATCATTTTATCACTAAAAGTTTAATTTTTAATTACTATAAGGTGAAAAATATGGGACAACTGTGCAAGTGGACAGGACCCAGGAACAACAAGCAGAAAATGGGCCTGTCTCAGCCACAGAGGGCACCGGTCCCTGGAGAGAACACAGATGGAAGGGCTGGGGGTCTCTGAGACCCACCGTGACACGAGCTCTTGTTCTTCCTTCTCTCCGCAAAACACATCTTGATCCTCACCTTACCCAGTCTGTTCCACCTTCTGCTGCCCCGCAGGCTCACACCTGAGCCAGGTGAGGCACGCGGCCCCGCTCAGGTCCGACCGGTGGCTGCGCTCGCCCCTCATCTGGGGGAGTCACCCACAGGGGCTTCATGCTCCTCGAGGGCCTGGTCCTGCCTCATTCAGAAGACACGTGCTCTACCAGGGGCCACCCCGGAGGCCCGTCGGAAAGGTCCTACAGGAGGCAGAACCACTGCCTGAACCACCCTGATAGGACAACAGCAGGACCCGAGTGACACGGCCTATCCACCCCCCTCAGGGCGCAGCAGTAATGGTGAGAAAGGACAGTGACAGTGGCAAACATTGGAAGCCGCACAGTCCTCCTGCCATTTCCCACCAAAGGCACTCGACAACTCTGAGGCCCACACCCCCTCTGTCCCTCTGCTCAGAGGCCCGGATGACAGAGAGGGGACTGTGGGCTCCCGGGGATGCAGAGGGCCACCCCTTCCCCTGGGCTCTAGGGGGGCTTCCTGTGCTGGGCCATGGCCCTCTGAGATCTGTCCACAGGGAGGGTGGGGCCGGGCCAGGCCTGCTGTGGACCCTCCCCGCCTTCCCTGGGAGTGCAGGTCACTCTGCCTCCAAAGACAGCCAGAGAAAGAGGACACAGAGGGGGCTCACGGCCCCGTGGTAGGCAGTGGGTTCAACAAGGCACTCAGGGAACCAAACCCCAGGTGTGGCTGCGTCAGACCCAGGAGCCCCTGAGCCTGCCAGGAGAGAGGCCACCTGGCCTCACAGAAAGGCCCTGGGCAGGAGCAGGTGCAGGGTGACCCAGATCTCACCTGAGGTGAGGACAGCTCCTCACTTCCCCCTGAGCCTGAAAAACATGGCTAATCTTTCTAGAAAGTTCTTTGAACCCAGGATCTGATGTGGGCTGGTGAAGCATAGCATTCTCTGGAAACCCAAAGCTTTGCTCCGCCAGCATCCTTGGCTTGCTGCCTCTGGAGGCTCCCAAGCCCCCAGCCGAAGTTGGGGTCCCCATGACTTTGCTCTGCTCTGGGGAAGAGGGAGGCCTCAGTGCCCAGGGGTCCCACCCTGCCGCGCCGCTCGCTTCCCGGTTTCTGCCTGAGGCACAGGCTCCCTGAGTGGCCCCCGGGGGCCCTTTCCCAGCCAGGTCGAATCTCGGGCAGGGCCAGCATCTCTGGTCCAGAACAGGGTCTCTCGTTTCCCATCTATCCAGGCTTGTTCAGAAAGCACAAAGAGAAAGACCAACCATCGAGCTTCCCCTGTCAGAGATCTCAACCTGCTTTTTGGGGTCCTTCAAGACCAGGAACCAGCATGAACGGGGAGGTGGACACAAGACCCTTCAGAAGGAGCCGGCTGCCCACTTTCCCAGGCTCTCCCACAATCGCGCACAGACGCCGACCCACACGTGTCTGGGCAGGCCAGGAGGGTGAGGCAGACCCTGTCATCGCAGACGAATCCTACAGCCGAAGTCACTCAGCTTCCACCAGGACACTTAAAAATGGGGAGATGAGCATCCCGGACGGTGGGCAAAGCCTTCCCTCTACCGCTTGGGGCTCCTCTTCGCCTGGTCCTTGGGGTGCTGGCCAGCAAGGGCCGAATTCTGGGGTGCTAGGCATCCCTCCCCCCCAGGCCCAGCACAGGCAGCCAAGAGGGGACAGTGCTTGGGTCGAACCCACACAGACAAGTGAGCGTCATCGGGACGCTCGCATAGGAAGCACAGGCTGGGAAGGATGCGATAATTTTCTGGAACAATCGCTAATAATACAAACCGACCTTTCTGCGCGCTATGTACCAGGCGCCATGAGCCCCTCCCGACCTCACCTTCCCCCCAGGTGGAGCCTGGGCAGTCAGTTCTATCATGAGCCGCCCCACCCACGGGCAGGGGAACTGTTGCTGGGGTGACTCTTGGTCTGCATCTACTTTTATGAAATCGGAACAATATGGCTTATAGGACAAGATTGTTATTTTTTAATGCTTTGAGGAAAAACAAAAACTCAAATAAAAAAGATATGATTTCTAAAGCAGGAAAAAAATCCAAACATTTTCCAAGCTTCAGGTGTGACCTATACATACATGGATGAGAGATCTACATAATGATTTTTAAAACCCTTGGCAGTAAAATTTGTAGACTCAGCATGTTTCAGATGTACCCACAGTGAACCTACCTCTTCAGAGAAGGCTTTGCTTGTTAAAAAGGAAAAGAAACAAAGAGCATGTTTTCATCTCCACTGGTGAAGGTCAGGACTTAATTGCTTTTGAACAAAAGTAACTGCATACATCTAAGTGTAAAATCACGGAAACGACGTTAAAAGAGACGGGCAAAGCAGTCCACGTGTTGAGAGAGAGAAACAAAACACCAGGCAGAGAGAAAGAAAGATGGGAGGCTTGGCAGTGTCTCTGGCCTGGCTTACTGTCAGTGGGCAGGGACCCCAACTGGCCCACAGTGTCCTCCAGGGACTGGGCAGGGGACCAGCTGGGCTCCGGACAAGTGCGAGCTGACCCACTGGAAGTGGACGCTGTCCTGTGTCTTCCTTCACTGAAGACGGGCAGGGTGAGAGCAGGTGCCGGCCAGCTGGGAGCGAGGGAGGGAGGGAGGGAGGAAGGAAGGAAGGAAGGAAGGAAGGAAGGAAGGAAGGGAGGGAGTGCCTGCTCTGTGCTGGCCGGCAAGGGTGAAGCGGTGCCTTTGTCTAACTCTCCTCTGATAAACCCCCAGAGAAATAGATGCCACTCTGCCTCAGACAGGTGGACAGATGAGGACAGGGAGGTCGAGGAAGGTGAGGTACCTGCCTGGCACCTGGCTGGCTGAGCAGAGAGACTGTGGGGAACGGGGTCGAGGGAGAGGACAGCATGCCATGTTCCTCCTCTGAGGCCTGACGGCTGCCCCCCGTGCACACACGCCTTGCCTGCCAGGGTCCAGACCTGCTGGGGTTCCCCAGACACACGGAGGAACTCCCAGGGCTCAGGAAACTGAACTTTGAGCTCAGCCGGGGAGGCTGTACCTCTGGAAGTACCTGGGTTTGGTGGCCGGTAGCAAACAGTCAGGGACACAAAGACCTGCCTCCCTCCCACATTCCCATGTCCCCTGTCCCCCCATACCCAGAGGCAGGTGTGCTCAGAGATGTCCCAGGTCCACGAGCATAGACAGAATTAATGCCCTGGGAGAGGGGGAGCCCCAGGAGGCCGGGTGGGAGCTGGGGAGGGCTGTGTCCCTGGAATCCCTGCACCAGGTCCCAGTGGGGAAGCCCGGCCAATATCCAGACAGTGCTGCCCTGGGACCCAGCATGGGTAGGGAGGGCACAGAGTTTGGGCAGGTCCTGGGGGATAAGGAGTGGCACCCGGCTCCCCCCACGTGGGGCTGTGTGTGGAGAAGCCGCAGGGTCTGGGGAAGCTCAGGATTAGGGCAGGGAGGTTCCACCTGCCCCCAGCTCCGCTCCTGACTGTGTGGGCGACCGTGGAGGTGGCATCTTCAGTCCACTCATGTTGAAGTGGAGCAATAAAACCTGCTGTTAGTCCCACACCCAGCTGACCACGTGCTGACCTCACCTCCTTGGGGAGGCTCAGAGGCTGGGGAAGGGGTTTCTTGAGCAAAGCAGCAGCTCCGTCAGAGGTTAGGACAGGGAAGCCCAAGCGCTGTGTCCTCACTGGGGAGTCACGACACTGACCCTGGTCCCTGATGCTGACAGAGTAACAGAGCAGAAATCTGTCAACCAAGAATTCAGAAAATCTATTATGGGCCACATAGCAAGACCCCCCTTCTACAAAAAATAAAAAAAATTAACTGGGCGTGGTGGTGCACACCTGTAGTCCCAGCTACTCAGGAGCTGAGGCAGGAAGATCGCTTGAGCCCAGGAGTTCGAGGCTGCAGTGAGCTATGATGCCATCACTGCACTCCAGCCTGGGTGACAGAGCAAGACTCTGCCTAAAAAACACACAAAAACCTAAACCACTGCTGAAGTCCATTGTGCATGCTTGTTGTGGATTGTACACTAAGGATTTTACACCAGACTTGATTTCATCAATGAATTAAAACACACGTGCACACACACAGGAAATGTTAAAGCCCCAGCACCTCCCAATCCCTGACACACTTGCCCACACTGGGCTTCCCGCCCGGCTCTGGCAGGACCAGGTGCTCAGTGGGCGGCACTAGCACAGGCGAGGGCCCCTGAGGACAAGTGGCACTCTGCCCAGGTCACCGGGAAGAGCCTGTGAGAACACTGGCACGTCAGTAAGTCTGCGAAGGGATAATTTCAATTTCCTATGTACCACATGCTAATTTGCATAATTTCAATTATGCATCGTGTCCTCTTGAAGATGAATAGAAAGTGAAGAGTTTATTCTGTAAGAATTAAGGCTTCCTCCTCCATTGCAATAAAGACGACAGCCACAGATAGCTGAAGACACAAAGAAGCTTCTCAAAAGCACATTTGCACACACCCTAAAACCATACTTGATTCATTTAATCAAGAACCAGCAAGCCCACTGACCAAGTGCCCACGCAGAGAACAGGGCGCTTACAGTGTTTCTGTTGCTGGGGCCAAGTAAGACAGCAATGAACTCTATACAGCTAGACTTTTATTGGATCAGGTTTTCCCTATAGACGACAACCATCCTTGTCTTGAAAGACCAAAGCAAGGAGGCCCTGGGAACCTAGAGGTGGTAACTCTTGGCTACTGAATGGGGTAACATAAAGCCAAGGGGAGAGACAAAGGTTTTGTTGCCCAATCTCAAGTATTAGGCTACAAGGTCAATGTCTCACAATTTTTCATGACCTTCAAAAATTACCAATAATTACTTTTTCCTACCCTTGTAGTAGCTGATTGTCATTTCAAATAAGATATGACAGCATTGAATCCTTTTATTCATTAAGAATTACCACCTAAGCCGTGACAAGATGATTCTGTTTGGGATAGTCTTTGGATCTCACCAAAACCAAATTATTATTGCAGAGTAGACTACTTACGATCAAGAAAAAATGCCCTGAAGACAGCAAAGTTACCTCTACAGATACTAAGTAAACAATAATTAACAGACACCAAAGATACTGCCCTCAATACCTTGCCAGTCTGTTACTTTCTCAAGGCGAAACTGCCGTGGCCCTGACGGAAGATGCAATCAATCCTTACAGAGTGGTCTCCCCTCATCTGCAGGGGACACGTTCCAAGACCCCCCCCGTGGGTGTCTGAAACCTCGGAGAGTACTGAACCCTATATATACACTTTGTTTTTCCTATACATATATGTCAATGATAAAGTTTAATTTATAAATTAGGCATAGTAAGAAATTAACAACAAGTAATAATAAAACAGAACAATTGTAACTATATACTGTAATAAAGTTTGTGTGAACGTGATCTCTTCTCAAAACGTCTTATTGTACTGTGCTCACCTATTTGGGACTATGGCTGACACGGCCCACGGAACCCCCGGGTGAGGGGAAAGGGGGCCTCCCGCACGGCAAACGCACATGCTGGGCTCCACTCCCGGGAAAGGCACTCGGATTGTTTTCATTCATTTTATTATTGTAGTTTCGTTTGCATGAAGACGTTCAGGTGTCCCCGCCTGTCAAAAATGACCACAGTTTTAAGGGTGACAGTGGAGTGATGGTGGATTCTTTCCAACTCAGCCGTCATCTCCAGGCCCTTGTTCACATGACTCTCGTGGGCAGACGCCCTCCTCATCCTCATCCACGTGGCATCTCACCCAACTCCGGAGCTCCTCACTAAAGATCACGGCCCCAGATGTCTCAGGTGGCCGTCTGCCGCTCCGTGTGGCCCCGTCTGCTCCTGTCTGTGAACTTGAACGTGCAGTCCTGTGAGGAGGGGCCTGCCATGGTCTTGCATTTCCCGGAGGCGTAGGGTGGCATGCAGAGCAGCAGTCCCAGTGGAACTGTAGGCGTGTTGCCAGGAGAAGGCGGGTGCTGCCAGGAGACTGTGGGGTGCCTCTCACTGGGGGAGACAGCACTGGGCAGGGCACGCCGAGCCCCAGAGCTTCTCCTGGGGGGCGTCGAGTCTGGACCTGCTGCCTGGCACCTTCTTTTTCTGCATCTGCATTTCATTAACAGCCTGGAGAATGCCCAGGGGGGCCAAGGGGTTCCCCGCAGGTGCAGGGGTGCTTGCGTGGGAGGCACATTTCCCATTTTCACCAGGACGGGAGGCAGGCCCAGCCCTGCCTGTTCCCGCCTGGGCATCAGCTCAGGTCCTGTCCCCAGGGAACAGATGTGCTGGATGCACCTGGGGCCACAGGTGCTGCTGATTCAGGAGGGGCTGTGCTTGGAGGGTGGGTCCTGAGAGCTCTCCAGGGCTGCAGAACAGCGTGAAGACACTTCCTCCCGATGTAATAATCAGGTAGAACCACCTACTCTGCCTTGTGACCTTCATTTGACTTTACCTGGGCTGTGTCAGTAAAACAAATTGTGACGTCCTTCAAGCAGGATCCATAAATAAACCCTTATCTCCATGGCTGCTTCCAGGGGAGACGCTGTGGTAGGACCATAAACTAACGTCCTCTTGCTGCCACCTTGGGTTATTTTGTCTCAGCAAATATGCCAATCGCCTGGGCACAGCTCTATCAGTGATCAATAACCGGATGCATATTCTTGGATTGTTCCTGAAAACTGAGGCTGATTACACTGGCAATCAAAGCCCTGGGAAACTGATGTAGAATCAACATCAAAGTCACAGGAAGATGCTGAACCTTCAGCCAAAGGCAGCCCCATTGAAGGCAGGTGCCAAAAGATGCAGCAAGGAGCTTAGAACTTCAGGATTGTTTTTCCTGCGTCTTTCGACCGTTTTCTCTCCTCGGCAGCAGACACCCCTGGTCCTGTAACAGGTGGTGGTGAGACCCTGGGGCACAGCCCAGCAGGAGGTCTCTGTGTGACCCTGGCTAATGAACGGAACAGGAGATGGGTCATTTATTGACCATTACTTGGCTGTGGAGGGCGTTATAGACTTTGGGAGGCTGAGGATGTAGTTTTACCTTCTTACGAGCAAGCGCTCTGATAGTACTAATTCCAGACACAGACTGCGTTCTCTGAGCACTCATGCCCAGGGGAGGGTGGAGGTGTCCCCACGGGAGCGGGATGCAGGTGCCGTCCTGAGGCTGCTCAGTGACACCCAGGCAAACCGTTGTACATCAGAGTCCACTGGATTCAACCTACTCATTCAGTAAACAGCTCCAAACACGCAGGGTTTGCCCAGTGCTAAGGAGGCTCACAGGATGTTGGGGACCCCATCCCTGCCCCAAGGAGGCCACGGTCTTGAGAGGGCAGCACAGCACACGGGGAACTTGAGACACAGGACCCCAGTGCCGGCAGTAACTGTGACGTGCATAAATCCTCTCCTTGCGTTTACAATTCCAGTGGAAAAACACTGTCCTTGCAGGGCTGAGATAAGACTGAAACACCCACATCAAATCATGCAGCTTCCTCCAAATCCCTCCCCCGCAGTGGGCTCCACATGGCCCCCCAGGATGGAGCGGGGATGGCAGTGCTCTTGGAAGGCAGAGGTGCCACCTGGGCCACGAGGGGAAGACAGGAGGACCCGCACATCCCAGGGGCTGGCCAGCTAAGCCAGAACCCACTGGTCCTTCTGTCATTCCAAACCCAGTTGTTTTTCTTTTCTTTTTTAAAAATAGAAAGCAAGAAAAGTATAGACCCAGGTCTATCCAGTCACCATTACTATAAAACCCAACTACTGAGCCATAGTAAGACTAAGAAGTTGTTTATTTCTTCTCTGAAATGTCCTCAAGTAGGCGTCTCTTGCTGGAAACTAAATAGCAGAAAATCAGTGAAAAACTGCTTATATTTGTGATCTGATCATACACCTGAACTTAGGGTCATAAGATCAACCAGGAAGTCAAAGTCAAGTAAAACACGGGTTTGGATGAGGGCCCAGGGCACCACGTGAGCCAAGAACAAAGTCAGAACTTTCCTGACGGACACTTGTGCAGCTTGTGACATCTAAACAAATGACACCGCGCTGCTTAAATGCTGGCGCTTTACGACGGTCCACTGTGGAGCCGCGTGGGCTTATCCGTCACCTTGCTCTGGACACGGCTGCTCTGCCTCCCACCTGACAGTCACACCACGGCCCCGTGTCCAGTGTGTGCTCTCTCTCTCTCTCTCTTACACACACACACACACACACACACACACACACACACACAGTCCCCGCCTCCTGGCAAAGCCTTTGGAGCATCCAAGGAAAAACTCCTGACTGTCCTGAGAGGCCCTGGGCATTTCTTTGAGAAGGTGACCGTGGTCACTGTACAGGGACAAGCGCTCTGGGCTTGGCAAAGCTGGAATCACCTTGACCCTCCTCACAGCCCAGATGCAGGGGGCAGGGTCCTCAGGGAGGGGCACACGGGTGCCGAGCACCACACGCCTCCGGCACGACCCTGCCTGGCCCCTGCCCCCATCCCCTTCACAGCCTGGTCTCCACCGGAAAGCCCTGCCGCCGAGGCCTGGGGACCACCCCCGTGTACATGGTGGATGCTCAGGGGATATTTGGTGAACAAATGATTAGACGAATGAATGAGTGGACGGGATGAAACAGCACACACCATCAAAGAGCCATGGAATGGCACATCCATGCTCCAGGCTAATGCTCCTCCAGGTGAATCCCATAGAGGACCCTGGACGTTGGGCATTTTGGAGCCACGTCCAGTCCCGACTGCTCGCTCCCCAGGGTTCAAGGCCCCTCTGAGGCCGAAGCCAAACCTGGGTGAGAGGGAGGCAGTAACTCGGCAAGAACGGCACCATTTGGGGACCTTCCGAGGCCAGGCTGTACGCTCCCTGTGTGTTTTCTTGTTTCGTCCTCACAACAACCCTAAGAGGCAGGTATTGCCACCTCCACTCTCTCACCTGGGGAAACTGAGGATCAGAAAGGCCACGTGACCAGCAAGTCATGCAGAGAGCAAGTGGGAAACTGCTTTGCAGACGCAGCTCATCTACGGGCCTGTTCGAAAGCTCCCCCAAGGGCGGGCGCTGTGACCAGCACTGTCAGGACCAGCCCAGGGAGCGGGGAGGAGGCCTCCACCCAGCTGAGCCGAGAAGCAGCGTGGTCCTCGTGGTCGTGGGCGCCAGCGGCCCACCCTCATCACGGCTGGACGGTGTCTGTCCCGTGACATGCCGCAGCCTGCCTTCCGTTCTCCACTTCACACACGCTTGGGCTGTTCCCAACTTGCCTGTTCTTACTGACAAAGCTGCCATGAACACTTGGGTACAAATCTTTTTGTGGACAAACGGTTTTCATGTATTTAGGGTTGATTTTAAGTGGAATTGCTGGGTTGAAGCAGCAGGTGTATCCCTACATGTTCAAAGGTTTTAAATTAGTTTGAAATATTTAAAAGTGTGGATCCCACATGAAAGTCTGGAGATCTGTGTCTTTTCTTGGCAAGACCAGGTGTGGCCTGCATTCCTGTGTGACCCGCTGGGCTGGTCCCTGAGCTTACGGAGTGCCAAGGTGGCCCCCACTCCACCCATTCCTGCCTCCATCACCCCCACCTGCCTCCTTCCTCCTGCAGCACCTGGCTGCCACCCCACAGGTGGACACCCGGCCACAGGGTCTGGTCCAGGTGGCTCTCCAGACACAGGGGGCACATCTGACCCTCACCAGCACTCACTCAGACCTCCAGCAAGCCAATTCCAAGTTGGGGCTGGCACAGGGTGGGGGAGGGGGAAGCCTGATGCTTTTTTCTGACTCAAAGCAACATGTTTTAGTAATCCCACGTGAAACGCTTCCTCTCAGGCCCCCACTATTCAAAGTTACAGGAGATTTTTTAATTTGGTTCAGTCTTCCTTAAAGTGCCACAGATACACAGATTTTGATCTTCTTTTATTAAAAATAAATCCGCCCTCCTCACTTGGGTCTCTTGTGTAAATATCTAATTAGGGCAGGAGCGTGGCCCAGCGCAACAGGGGTGTGCCGATGTCCCCCTCGACACACATTGGAAGGAAACGACTTCAAAGAATTGCCCCATCTTCTGAAGAATGTTAATTGGGCCAAACAATGCGCATGAATTATTTATAACTGCTCCGCTGGTTATTTGGGAAAAAACTTGCCCCCAAACTGCAACTCAGGAAAGAACTCTCTATAGTTCATCGCTCAGAGAAGCTGCCTCAGAACCTCCCTGGACGCGTAACTGACCCTGCTGGGGCCCGGCGGGCACGTGTGGGGCCGGGGTCCCCGCCCTGGTCCACTGCACACTTGCTGGGCCGGTGCAGCTCCCGCCTCGCCCGCCAA
>CM052446.1:58703467-58724233 GCA_028533085.1 Varecia variegata | reverse complement strand
ATTTGGGAAAAAACTTGCCCCCAAACTGCAACTCAGGAAAGAACTCTCTATAGTTCATCGCTCAGAGAAGCTGCCTCAGAACCTCCCTGGACGCGTAACTGACCCTGCTGGGGCCCGGCGGGCACGTGTGGGGCCGGGGTCCCCGCCCTGGTCCACTGCACACTTGCTGGGCCGGTGCAGCTCCCGCCTCGCCCGCCAATCCGGGGTGCGAGGGCAGCTTCCCGCCAACCCCGGCCTGAATTATCCCGGATGTCCCAGGCAGGGCCGACTGGATGCCGGGAACGCTACGTGCTGGGCGATTTCACAGCCCCTCATCTTGTGCTCAGCCAGTCTGGGAAGGAGGGCCCGGGTCCTCTTCTGGAGCTGAGATGGCCACGGCACAGAGTACAGGCAATTTGGTCCGGGTCACACCCAAGAGGACAGCAGAGGCAGGGCCACATCCGGGTCTACGGAGAGTCAGTCCGTGGGAGCTTCTTGCTTTCGTTCATTCATTCAATTATTTACTGGCACCTACTTATGTTCAACAGTGAACAGAAACATAGCCCTGTCTCTGGAAAATTCCCTTTACACACTTAGCCAGCTCAGGCTGCTATGACAAAATACCTTAGATGGTAGTTGATAAACAACAGAGGTTTCTCACAGTCCTGGAAGCTGAGAGGTCCAGGACGGAGGTGCCGGCAGGTCCTGTGTCTGGCGAGGGGCTGCTTCCTGCTTCACAGATGGCACCTTCTTGCTGTGTCCTCGCAGTGAAGACGGGAAGGCAGCTGTCTGGGGTCTCCTTTAGAAGGGCACTAATACCATTCATAGGGGCTACCCCTCATGACCTAGTCACCTCCCAAAGGCTGCCCCTCCTACACCAGCACATTGGTAATTAGGTTTCGGCATATGAATTTGGAGGGGACACAGACATTCAGACCATGGCACACACCTCCTCTGTCTACTATGGGACTGTTTATAGGATCGCTTTTCTCAACAGGCTCTGTCCCTTAAAGTTGTCTTCTGTCACGCTCCTTCTGAACACTCAGTGGCACTCACAAACAGGACTCTCCCTCCATACCTACATCATCCCAACAAGTGTCCTAGCAGACAGCCTACCTGCTATTGGTTTTGGCTGCACCTAGTGAGAGCGGCAGGACAACTCTGTGTTTCCTCTACTCACAGTTTTGGGGGAGAATATCCTCTTTTCCACCCTGATTAGTTTCTAGTGGGTAGGCTACGCACTATATGTCATAGTTTCAGGGTTACAGTTTTTCTTATTGATGCTGTGTTGGTAAACTACAATCAACACCATGTAATTATAGAAAATTATAACAGCAGCACAGCAGTAAACCAAAAAGCTACCCTTTGGGAATATTAATAAATAGATACTCTTCTCTTTAATAGAAAATTCATGCCAGTTTCATAAAGTGGTTTGCTCTCACACTGGGAAACATTATGGAGCTCATGAATTTTTAAAGAAATGCTGATTTTAGTACAATCAGGAGCCAGTAATAGAAATTTGTTTATTTGTTCTATTATTGAACAAATATTTACAGAGTATTGTCTGGGCACAGAGCATGGAAGGAGGTCTTGTTTAATTGACAAGATTAGACAAACTTGCTGCCCTCTGGGATTTCTACCCCAACTAGGAGACCACACTCCCAGGAAAAGACTCCAGTGAGTTCAAGGTGAGGGTGTGGGGAGTGGCTGGTGCCAAAGCATTTGAAAGTTTTCTCGACTCCTTGCATTCAACACAGATGTCCGGGGTGCTGGAGACACCACAGAGACTAGGACCCCATCCTTGCCCTTGTGAAGCTCCTACTGGGCAAGACATGATTCATCTTCCATGCCTGACAAATAGTAGGTACACCATGATGACTCCTGAGTCAGGCACAAACCCAGACGGTCACCAGCATGGCTGTCGGATGGCAAGGCTCTCTGGGGAGGCTGGGGTCCTTTGCTGCTCCCGCTGGGGTTCGGAGCTTCCCCTGGGGCCCTTCAGCAAAGCAAGGGCAGAAAGTCACACTGGATATTCTCACCGTTTAGGCTCATGGGAGGCTGAGGCTGATTTCACAGGCAGAGGGAAGGAGAAGTTTGGTTTATTGGCCAGGAAACTGTGGGCTCCTGAGTGACCCTGTGGTCAGAGCAGTCCTGCAATCTCTACTACCCTGAAGTCACCCTTGCAACTCGCTGGGAGGTTTTGGGAGGCAGTCAGTACCCTGAAAAGAGCCCCAACATGGGAGACAGGTGGACCTGAGTTCTCAATCTTGTCACCCAGGCGAGTCACTTGTCTCCTGGAGATTCGTTGTGATCTGGGGGCAGAGTTTTCCCCTCTAGGATGGGCAGGGACACAGTTGGACTCTATGGCCCAGGTTCCGCTCTGAGCTGGCTGCAGGGGGACAGGGACGGCGACAACCCAGGCATCTAGGGCAGCGCCTTTGCACTGGCACCTTCGAGGCACCCAGAGGTACCGAGCACCTTGTCGCACTGGGTACTGACCATGGGACCTTGCTGGGGTACAGGGGGACCCCAAGTTGCTCCCAGCCCAGTGGGGCAGACAGACACTTTTAATAACAAGCGTAGTGAGTGCTAAACAGAGGAATAACAGAGTGCCAGGAGTGTCCAAGAAGGCGATTTCAAATAATGAAGGTATGATAATTTTATATTTTATGGACTCAACCTAACACCAGAATTTAGAAGCATCAGGGATACAGGAGGGTTGGGGCGGGCCCCTGTTTCTGCGCATGCGCCGCGCTCGAAACCCAGGTGCTATGCCAGAGACGGCCAGCAGGTGGCGCCGTCAGGAAGCCATAGAACCGTCCCGTTGCACCTGCCGATGCTCTGGTACCTGACCCTAGACCAGACCCTTCCTGACTCCGCACCTCCTCCAAGGTCACGCTCTCACCCAGCCAGCCTCTTCCCAGGATCACTCCAGAAACGTGGTTTCTCGTACTTGTACTCTCTTAAATAACGACTTCACCGATGCCAGGGCAAACATTTGCTCTGAAATCATTTTTCTCTGTATTCACTCACTATGTTGAAGGAATTAATTAGTAACCAGCATTATAAGATGCATCGGAATTCTCCTCAATAAGGCACCTTCACATCCATTTCCCAGCCCAGAATTTTATTTCATAATCTTGGGATCCATGATCTCTAACCCCCTTCCAAACCTCCCCCACTCAAGAAATTTAACACCTGGATGGAATTTCCTTGCTTGAAATGGGAAAAATTATCCATCAAATAGCATGCCAAGTTCAGGAAATTGGCTTTCTTTCCATAGCATCGATCCTTCCGTACATATTAAAATTAATTATTCCAGAGACGGTAACTCCAAGTATGTACAAATAAAGTGATGCACTAAGGGTGGAGGTGGCAGTTCAGGAAGCTGGGAGACTCCTGGAACACCTGCCTTCTGCCTAATGGGTCGGCTGTCAGCTATTTAACAAACCGACCGGTGACCACGGCTAGGCTTTGCCGTCTGTGTCTGGGAATCCAACGCTGGGAGAAAGACGGGGGAGGGAGGAGGAGAGGGCAGAAGAGGCAGGGAGGGGGCCGTGTCAGCGGGGGGGAGGCCAGGCCGGCACCCGGGTTAAGGACGTCATGGTCTCTTCCCCTAGGTGGTGACAGGACCTGTGCCCCAGTGAGGAGAGCAGCCTTTTTGTTCCTCATCAAGGAAAAATCTCAGTTCCCCGAGCCACGCTGTCCTCTGCTCTCTTTGGCAGAGCCTGGGAATACGGCAAGCACCTGGCTTCCAAATCCCTGGCCTCTGCCACTTCCTGTGTGCGGAAGCTCCGGCAAGTTGCACCTCCTGTGAGAAGGGCGTGATCTCTGGTGGAGAGCAGAGATGCTGCAAACCCACTGGGTTACACAGGCTGGAGGGGTGGGGGGAGGCTGCCTGGTCCACAGCCAGCTGCAGGCCTGGCACCGCGGGGCTGCCCAGAGGGACTTGTGGGTGGCTGAGTAAGTGAATGAAGGAATGAATGAATGACCCTCATTACTGCCGCACAGACTATAAACAGGGTGACCACATGCCCCTGTTTGCCCCGGACTGTCTCAGGTCACGGTGCTGCTCAGCATAATGAATCTTTCTCTCTCCAAAAGGTCTGGACGGTTTAGCAAACGCCCACCTGACTGTGAGCCCTGGAGGGAGGGGGGGTCACCTCCCTGAGACGAGAGTGAGAGTTTGTTGTCCTGATATGAAACCAGACCACACAATAATGTGCTAAATACATCTCCCCTGTTTCATGAGTGACACTTGAACAATCAAGGAATTGAAGAATCGCAAGTTTTAAAACCCAAATGATTGAATTCTTTTCAGCATCTTCAAAACACAGCTTCTCTTTCAGCAGCAAGGATGCTGGGAAGAACGTGGGCCACGAGTTCATGATGGCCTGAGCGCCAGCCCGTGAGCTGTGTGGCCCCGGCCAGCTCTCTCCCTCTCTGGGTCTGTAAGGTCCGCACCACAGTGGCCTCACCGCGCTGCCTGGGAAGTCTGTAGGGAAGAAGGAAGCCCTTGGCACTCACTGCCTGGCACACAACAGGCCTGAAATGCCAGCTCTGCACTGAGGCAGGGCTCAGAGGGGGCAGAGAACCTGCCCCACCCTTCAGCTCCCTGCAAGGTGTTCCCTAACGCAGGAAAACATCCCCGATTTCTCGGGAGGAAACCGAACATCGAGCTCATCTGCTGTTGATGTTTACCCTTTTGGGAATATAAATACACAATTTCAAACATGTTCTGCTCAAAGCCAACAGAATCAATGTTATTTCTCTTATTATACGATGGCATTCCAAGACGAGAGGGACATCCAACAGAGACCTCAGCCCCAAAGCAAGCCCTCAAAACTAGCAGGCCGCTGAGTGGCGAGACCCCGCCTGGAGACTGACCTGGAGGCTGGGAGGAAAGGTGCTTCTGTTGGCCTGTGGTGATTGAGGGACAGCACCACAGCAGAGGGGACGCCTTAGCTGGCCTCCAGCAGTGAGCTCCTAAGCAGCCAGGACGGAGAAGGCTCACTCCTGGTCAGACCCGCAGGGGACACACAGTGTGTCCCAGCCTTGGCCAGACCAGAGACTTCCCCTCTCTCTCTGTCCCCTCTGGGCCTTAGCACTGGGCGTGGAACTCAGGCAGGTTTGTTGACTGACTCGCTGGCTGGATCTTTGAGCCACACAAGGGATGCAGGGCCCTGGAAGGATGAGGATGTGGCCTGGATGGCCGTGCCTTTGGTAGTAGCATTTACCCTGCTCATCTGCTTCTGAGAAAGAGCTGGCATCTTCACGCCTCTGCACCCGCGTCTCTTCCTTCTCACACCTTGACTCCCCACCAGGGGCAGGACGCAGGACAGAGGTCCTGTGAAGATGTGACCTCAGCTTGCAGGAGGCAAGAAAGATCAGACCGGCAGGGCTTTCTTCCCATGCTGAGACGAAAGCAGGGGCACTTGCACCCCACTAGCCCTGCTGGCTTCTCCACGGGAATGCCACCCCCTCATTCAGAGACAACCACGTACAGAAGCAGAGCGAGGGGTGCAGATGAGCAAAAGTAAAGACACTGATCCTGATTGTGACAGTAACGTTTGCACTGCGCTTCCTCTGGGCGTGGACACGTGTCCGTGCGCTGTGCACAGAACACACCTGATCCCATAGCAGCTCTCTGACACAGCGCAAGGCTGAGAACACAGAAGATCAGAGAGGTTAAATAACCTGCCCAAGGCTGCTCAGCTGGTAAAATGGCAGAGCCTAAATTCAAACCAGGGCAGTCTGAAAGCAACCAGACATTAGAAACCCGCATCTCCAGGGTCCTAGCTCATTAGACCTGGGAATTATTCTGAAACATTGTAAGACTTTATCGGGACCAGCATGGGTTGCATGGGTCCCTATCTAAACAGGACAAGTGAACACACGTTTTGTAAATTCTAAAAATTCACTGAAAATATTTACTTTAACTCCTCCCCCATCCAAAAAATATCCATGACTTATTTTGGTACTAACAGATGTTAACATTTTGTGGTTTCTGGATTCTAAACATCTCTGCTCAGAACTTCAGTTTAATTCCGGCCTACTTGGAAAAATCCCTTGCATCATTAAAATAGGTGCTTAATAAATATTTGTTCAGTGAGTGAATGAAACAGCCAAAAGGTTTATAAAAAAAAGCCCCAAGTTGAGCTTTATTTTTCCCCAACCAATGTCTCTATAAACACCCGGCCTCATCCCCTCAAATATTTATCTATATAGAGTCAGAATTTTATGTCTCTTGAAAGAGAATTCTGTCCTCTGTTACCAAAAAAAGAAGAAGAAACCTCAAAGGAAATGAATGTCACAGTCCGCTCAAAAATCAGGTAATAGGAAAATAGGAAATAGGTTGTGAGAATTCGTTTCAGTTTAATCAACTGTGTTTAGGGATGTTCGGGTGAAACAGGGTCAACCTCTTTAGGAGCAGCGACGTTGCACATGAACTGTAACAAACCTCCCAGTGTCTTCTGGGCAAGGAGAATCCTTTTACTTGCAATTCAATGAAGATGAGGTCGGAGGAGTAGAGAGAACACTTTACAGCAGAGCTGGGATGGAAACACCTTTCCCTGGTGAACAAGAGTCCTTCCCGGGGCCAGTCTCAGGGGCTCAGGAAGGGCCCCTCCAGCTTCCCCCGTTCTTTCATCGGCCCAAACGTCTTCCCATCGCCTTTCCGCTGCGCCCCAGGTCTGGCGACGCCGGGCAAACAGAAACCGAGCACACGATCCCTGCACGCACATGTCTTCCAACTCCCCACGGTTAAGTTTTCAAGACAGACGTAACTCTGTATTGACAGGGTAAATAGTGCTTGATCTCTCATCTTTAGTTAGCAACTAAGTAAAACACAATTTAGCAGTCTTGATAGACTATCAGCCTCCTGGATTCTGTTTGGTTCAGACAGGAAGAAGCAGACTTAAATGAAGCAGTGATTTTCAAGTCAAAGTTAGCTAAGTACCTAACGGGCACCTACAAGTTGATTGTGTGTAAACGTCTTGTGCTCTGATTTAGCCTCATCTGTGAAAATCCGCTTCCTCCTCGGTCTGCGGCGTGGCCAGGGACCCCGGCGGTGCCAACTCCGTGCAGCCGATGTCAGAAGCTCCGAGTGAAGGTGGACGTGCCAGGGTGGTCTCGGGAACCCAACAGCGTCAGAAATATCAGAAATATCAGAAAACCAAGACCTTCGGTGGAGAAGGACAGGCAGCCAACCTGCAAAAGGTGCTGTCCTGAGATTGAACGGTGTCCCCCCCAGTTCACAACCACCCAGAAGCTCAGAACTTGGCCTTATGTGGAAACAAGGTCTTCACTGAGGTAAGCAGTCAAGGGGAGGCCACAGCGAACGAGGGTGGCCCCTGCAGCCAATGACTGGTGTCTCTGTAGGAAGAGGAGAGGCCCACGGACACCTACACAGGAGGAGGCAGAGATTGGAGTGACGCAGCCACAAGCCAAGGAATGGCAGGGAACGACGCCGGGAGCCAACGGGAGTTGGAAGAGGGAAAGAAGGGTCCTCCCCCAGCGTCTCCTGAGGGGCCACGGCCCTGCTGACACCCAGTGTCAGACTTGCAGCCTCCCGCACCGTGGGACGATACATTTCTACTGTTTTCAGCCATTAATTCCGTGGTGGTTTCTTACAGCAGCCACAGGAAAGTAAAACGGATGCTGAGCTAGGAGGACTGTGAAGAGGCTCCTAAAATGCCTCTGGTTCTGTGTCTTTCCATCTTGGATCTTTCCGATCCTTCCAGACCTCTCACCTGTCCGTCACCAAGTGCTGCCACATTCTTCTCTCAGCTGACCTTCACCCTCTGCCCTCCTCTCTCTTCTGTCCTGAAGCTCAAGGCCTTCTTCCCGTCGGGCAGCTGGGAGGACTAGGAGACAAAGAATGCAGAGTGGTGCCAGAGTGGCTCCCGGACACACTGAGGAGTCAAGGATCGGCGCCCGGCTGTGCTCACGGCCAGGCTGCCCAGCGTCCTCCACGCACCCCACGCCCCGTCACCACGTTCAGTCCTGGGCATGTCTCCCCTGTCTCCCACGCAGGGCCACCCAGGGGTACCAACAGCAATTCTCACACTCGTACCACCTTCACAGGCTTAGTGACATCATTCATTCATTTTTTTTTTAAACATCAAGTATGTTTATGTTAAATGAAATTCTCTGTCATTGGTGTCACTGGGAAATCCAGTATCACGGGACAAATGCAGAGATGTTCTTCAATAATCAATTCAGTGACGATTATGAAATTCTTGTGAAACTGCCCTGCGGAAGGCTCCTGGGCTAACACCTGCAGTCTCCCTGTTAAAAAGGTAGATTTAGACAGGGGTCAAAGCCACACCAGCCCCAAACTGAGCCTTTCTCTTTGGGCATGAGAAAGATTGGGAGAGAACCAAGCGCGGAAGGACTTTCTGCCTTTATGACTCAGTGTTTTCCACTTCGATGCTCAGACTCTACCTAAAATCATCTCAGGACTTTTGTGCATCAAAAGAAACTATCAATAAAGTAAAAAGGCAACCTATAGAATGGGAAAACATATTTGCAAATCACATATCTGATAAGGATGTAGTAGCCAGAATATATAAAGTACTCTCACAACTGAACAACAAAAGACAAATAACCCAGTTAAAAAATGGGCAAAGGACTTGAACAGTTTTCCAAAGACAGACAAATAGGTAACAAGCACATGAAAAGATGGTCACCATCACTAACCATCAAAGAAATGCAAACCAAACCCACAAGGACATACCACTTCATACCTGCTAGGATGGCTATAATTTAGGGGGAAAAAAAGGAAAACAACAGATGTTGGTGAGGATGTAGCATTGGAACCCTCAGACATTGCTGTGGAAAATTAAAAGGGTGCAGCCACTGTGGAAAAGTTTGGTAGTTCCTTAAAATTTAAACATAGAATTATGTTTAAATTCCACTCCTGGGTATTTACCTAAAAGAATTGAAAACAGGTGTTCAAACAAAGGTTTGTACATGAATATTCATAACAGCACTATTCACAATAGCCAAAAGTCAGACATAACCTAAATGTCTATCTGCTGGTGAGTGGATAAACACAATGTAGTGAGTCCACACAGGGGAATATTATTTAGCTTTAAACAGAATGAAACATTGATATATGCTACAGCCCACGTGGACTGCAAAACATGTTGCTACGTGAAAGAAGCCAGCCACGAAAGATCACATACCGTATGATTCCGTTTATATAAAATACCCAGAATATGTAAATCAATAGAGACGGACGGCTGGTTGGCGTCTACCAGGTATTGGGAAGAGGGAAGTGGAGATTGATTGCTGAGTGGGCTCAAGGTTTCCTTTTGGAGTGATGAAAATGTGCTGTGACTAGATACAGGTGGTTGCACGACATTGCGAATGTACTAAATGCCGCTGAATTATACACTTTAAAATGATGAACTTTACGTTATGCGAATTTTGCCTCAATAAATCCGACCGTTGCAGGAGGACCAAGATCCACATGGGTGATGACATTTACAAAAATGATCATAAGGGACATTTGTTGAGTGCTACGCACGAGGCCCTTTCCTGAGGGCTTGACGTCATTGACTCCTTTAATCCTCACAACAGTAAGAATCGGGCCATTATTACGCTCATTTTACAGAGCAGGAAACAGGCACAGTGACACAGCTTCCTCTCTGTGGAAGGCAGACGCTGGCGGGTGGGAGCAGGTGGGGTGTCGGGAATGGGGTGACATAAATGGGAACACCCAGTGGCATCCCTGGAGCCCCTGCAAAAGCCTCCAGTCTCTAAACTTTGCCCTCTCCTGTACTAATCACTTCTCCTGATTAAATACTAGTCGTACATTCCATGGGTCCCATTGTGCTAAATTACATGGTGAGCATGTATTGCAAATTACACTCATTATTAGGAGTTACACAGCAACATTTATACTAATTAAGTTGCGTCTCATTTCTTTAGTTCTAATTTTAAAACACTGGCAGAACTCCAGAGCCTTATGTCCGCACGTGAACTGCCACAAATGGATGGACTAAAATGCACTTTTCATTTTCTCAAGAATATTTTACATTTAAAAACTGCTCATTGACATTACGTGGCTTTCTTTTTTGCTTTTTCCTTTGCTTTACACTATTACCAGAATGAAACAGAGTAGAGTTTCAAAATAAGAGTTACACAGCATGCTTTCAGAAATTATAGTGCTATTAAATATTTTTAGTATATTAGAAAACATTTTTAAAAGTCCATTTTTCCAAAGCACTGCTGACTTAAAATATTTTTGCCCAAAGAAATAAAAAATGACAACCACCCAGTGTCATCAGGAGAATACAAAGAAAGAACTAGTCCCAACAAGGACAGCCACGCTCTCCAGGGCTGCTCGTGTGCAGGGGAAGCTGCATGGTTTACCAGCAGCATCTCATCATTCCTCTCAGTCCCCCAGCAAGGAAGGTGCTGCCTTACCGAGGTCAAGTCACCTCCCCAAGGTAGGATTTGAACCTGGTGTCTGAGCCAAAGCCCACTCCACTGTTCCATACAGGTGGTCCCCAGGTTCCGGACGAGACACGTTCCTATGGGCGTCTTTAGGTCAGATTTGTATGTAACTCGGATCCCTGATGAACAGCGTCTATACAGTAATGATGATAATAATAACCACAATACTATAATGGCCCATGTGTGATGCTAGTAATGCCGTGTAATACTATAATAACACCCCTGTACTGTGATAATAAGTTAACAGAAACTATTTTGCTCTTTCTTTTAATTCAAACAAACAGAACATAAAACAAACTCATACAAAAAGTTTACATAGAAGATAGGAGAAATTTCAAGGAAGAATATTAAAGGTTAACACTCACCTAATGTGGCATCAATGCTAGGCTAATAGGAATGTTACGCTTATTTTGATCTTCTAACCAAATCAATAACCTGTCCATTTCAGTAATTAATCCACTACACTGCTCAGTAATAACTGATGCTTTCACTGGAGCTCAGCCTGTCACACGTTCCATTATTCTCACTTTATCCTGTATAATTGTTCTGATAGTGGAGTGACTGCAGTCTGATGCTTTCCCAGTGACCCATGGAGACTGGCCTTTCCCCAAACGCTTAATTATTTCTACTTCCTTTCCATTGCCATCACCTTCTTCTTCGCTGCAGGCTCACCTGGACTTACAGGGGACTATCTCTTTGGAGGCGTGGTCATCGGGGTAAACACAGACTCACAAAATCGAGTAAACAAGTTAAGAGGAAAGAGACGCTGTGCGTAAGTGACCTTATAGACAACAGGACCAGACGCCAGCGCAGAGATGCTGCGCCAACGAGCCGCTTACAGCACCACGCGGGTTTGTTTACGTGCGTGTAAGAAACTAGTTCCCGCATTATTAATGTAATTATTTAATGACAAATTATCCTCATGGGGAGCCCCGGGAGCCCATTCATAAACAGGGAACACCATAAGTCGGGTTGTCGTAACCCGGGGACTGCCTGTACTTCCAGCTCCGCAGCTGTGCACGCATGCGTGTGGGGAGACAGCACATCACAGAGGAGACACGGCGCCCGAACGCTGCAAAGTGGAGTTGTGCCATCCATCCCTTCCTTTCCATCATTCAGAAATGACTGCTTGAGCACGTGCCACGTGCCCCGCAGGGCTCCAGGATCTGGGAACACAACCAGCAAAGCGGGCACTGGCCGGAGCTGCATTAGCACTTCAGAGATCGCCAACTTTTCCTGCCAACCCACGCTCCGCTGCACCTTCCCTGCTTGGCACCTGGAATTAGCCGGCGCGCCCTGCTACTGCCTTTCTCTTGAAGAGCACTGTCTTACCCACACCCTTCCCCGGGCAGCTCACCTGCAGGTGGCCACCTCTGCACAAACACCCTGGAAACACTCTGTCCTCACCCACTTCCTCCTGACGGACTTGCTCCCCCTGGCGCCCCTCGGCACTGGGCGGTCGCAGCGACAGACAGACGGGCAGCCCAGGGCTAGCCCAGCACGCACGCGCTCAGGGCAGCCCAGCTCTCCCATCAGCAGACACATCTGCTGTGGGTTTCGGAGGAGGCGATGGGTGGGGCTGTGGCTGTCCAGGGACTCATAGTCCTGCCTCTGCCCAGCCTGGACCCAAGCTCGAGGCGGTGGCAGGGCTCTGCCAGGTGTGAGCCCTCCAGCCTGCAAAGACCAGACAAGAGGGAGCCCTGCCATTGCCCCTGCCACCAAAGGGACAAGGGGGGTTATTTATGAGGGACAGGAAAGAGAACAACCAGGGAGACCACAGCCCTTTCAACCCTTGGAGCCCTGATGACGTTTCAAATGCGGACGCTTATTACAGAGGAACAGCACCTTCCTCACACTCGCCCAGCCGACGTGCAGCTGGTTTGCAGTGTCTTGCGTGTTCCTAATCCTAAGAATTTTCCTATATATTATCTTCCAGGACATTTCATCACCCCGTATGGGGTCCCCAGTGTGAGGAAAGGGAGGGCACAGTCCCTAGTCTGCCTCTATGAGGAGTTTCCTTGGGGGACCAGGCCCTGGGCAGGTGCCAGCCCCGCCCAGGCACCAGGAGGGGGCTCTGCCTGGGGTGCAGAAGCAGAAGGCACCCCAGGGCCACCGAAAAGCCACCAAAGAAGCAATTCTGAGAGTGGGAGGATTGAAATCACCATCAAAACGAAGTTAAGTCTTACAAAATGCCCAAAATCCACCCAGTGCTTGATTGGGATAAAATACTATGCAAGGAAAGTTCTGGCACAGCAGCTGTGCCCACGTTTACTTACTGTGAGCCTCTCTCCAGCACACCAACAACCAGGCTGCTTGATGCAAAAGCAACTTTAAAACCGAATGCTCCTGAAGAACTTCCCATTTTCACAATAGTATTCCCTCGCTTCCTTCTGCGTGCTGTCCAATGCATAGTGTGTGCACGCACACACATGCACACATGCACACACAGGTATCTCTTTACACAGAGCAACTGGTGTGGAACCCAGTCAATCAGAGGGTAATGGAAGCCTTTTCACGTTATAGGTGAAACACGATGAGCTATTTTCCCCCAGCCTCTCTAACGTGAAGTTGTCAACTATTCTCTTAGTGTGAACAAAATACAGCAAATATTTAAAGTGAACTGTAGATTCCACCCAAGATGTTTTATGTGGAGCTCAAATGCACAGAGACTCGCCAGCACCCACAGCTCTGCCTGTCCCTGGGCACTGTCCGTCACCTGCTGAGGTGTGAGGTGCCTGCACACTGGTGAGCATTTCTGGGCAGTTACCCACATGAGCCAGCCTTGGTAGAATTCTTATGGTACCGGGGGAGGACTCTTCCTCTGCGAGGAATGCAAGAGCTCATGGGGCCTCCTCCACTTTGCAGGAAAAAGACAGAGGTTTGCGGATAAACTGACTAAAACGAAGCACCACAGAGAATGAAAGCTAATATTTATTCTCAGCAGGAAGCTTGTTCTCATCATAAGTATCAAAAACAATTCATAGGTGAGCTGTATCAGCTTACCCACAGAGTCGCATCAGCAATTTAAAAACAATTTGGGCATTTGTCAAATATACAGTCTCTGTGAGAACCTATGCTACTCATTCAGTAGGATATAGTCTTAAACCACAAGCAGTATGCTTAGAAAGGGGGAGGGGGGAGAGAGAGAAGAATCGAAAATAGAGGAAATCTCTTCCTCCAGTTTTGTGTTGTGACATTTCAAATCATTGGTTAGGCAGCTTCCATATCAAGTATTTCCTAAAATGCCTTCAACATTTTCCTGTTAGTTGAAGGACACATGTCCAAAATTTTAAGCATGTTCTCTTTGCTTAAAGAAAATTTAGTTTTTATATTTTAAGTGAAAGAGAAATTATTCGTATGTTAAATAGCAATCTAATGAAGTAGGAAGACAAAACAGGCAGAAACCATTCGTACAAAACTGCTAACCCACCACCCAACGGATGTTACATTTTACAAACTGGTAAAGTAAACTCACACATAGCCTTGGCAAGGGATAGAATTGCTGAGACGTTCCTAAATTATCAATGAGTAGCAACATTTGAGATTCAATTAAAAACTGTTGGAACATGCATTTTTCTCACCATCTAAACCAGCCACAGAAGGAACGTTCTGGAAATCCCTTTTCGCGTCTGTATTGTGCGTCCATGGATACTCACAGAGCCCCACTCTCTGAGTAGCCCCTAGGTGATCAACTCGTTCAAGCCCATGTCCTCTGCTCCGCAGTCTCGTTGGCGGCTAATCTGCACGTTTCCAAGCAGGCTACTGATGCGCGAGGCGATGCATTATTTAGCCGGCATTCCCTTTGTAATTTTCCTTCTGAGGCTCGCGGCTGCCGGCACTCACACTGTCATCAGAAACCAGAGCAAAAACCCAGCAAGGAAACATGTACAGGCGAGGCCACTCATCTCCAGTTGAGATACATGCTTCAAAATAACTTTATAATTTACAAGCAGCATAGTGAATTTTTTTTAAGTTTAAAATAAATAAGTAAGGAAGGTGGCATAAAATCCGGTCTAGCTGCTGGGAGCAGTGCAAGCCAGTCGTGCGATGCTGCAGTCAGAGCCAGCTGGGTAATTGGAACCCTTCTGAGCGCTGAGCTCGGAAAGGAACAGAAAGCAGAGCACCCTGCTCTCGGGGCAAGTCGGACTCACAGCCCACGGGGAGGAAGAAAGGACAATGAGCAGCCTCAATCGTGATTTCCTCTGGTGGCTCAGATTTACTTTTCAAATAAAAGTCATCACCAATATACTTTCAAAGGATGCTTTCAGAGCAGAACCAAACTGAACTGCAACACAAAGTGGAGAAAGCAGGAAAAGTCTCTCAAGCATACATATGATGAATGCCTTTCCCCAAATAGGGTCTAGAGGCTTTTTTTTTTATTGTATAATAGTAAGACCATTGGACGTGAGATCCACCCTTTAACCAAGTTTTAAGTGCACAACACGCAGTCACTGACTACAGGCACAAGACTTCGAGGCAGATCTCTGGAACTTGTTCATCTTGCACAACTGAAACTTAACCCTGCTGAATAGCAGCTCCCATTTCCTCCTTTCTCAGCGTCAAGAACAATGCTATTTCAGGCACGGGCTGCTTTGAAGAGATAACTTCTCCTATCAAAAATATCGTTTGCTTTTCTATAGTACTTCCTAAAACAAAAAGGGAAATGTACTCTCAAGTGCGATTCTTTATTCTGTTATCTGAAAAACTGAAGCTCTTGCAGCTGCCTACTCTCACCAACTTCTCCTTCTCTGCAACCAAGTGAATCTGGTTTTTTCACAGGGCTTCTTCATTTCATGTTCTGTGGGTGCAGCCGTGGAACATGCAGCTTCCCAGCGACGTGGCAGTTGCTGCAGGAGCGATCAACGTATGCTCATCGCACTGATGGTCCCAACACAGTTTCAAGTCTTTCAGAAGAAACAGACACACAAATGCACCACGCAGCACACTGTGTTGGGATAGTGGTTTGCTGCAATATCTTCTTTTTTTAAAAACCATTACAAGTCACATGAGCAGTTCCAGGCAGTCACTTTAATTTTGTCCCAAGACTTTGATTTGAAGTACTGTTTGCTGAGTACTTTCCATGTGCCCAGGACTGTGCTAGATATTTATATACTCCATTTCTTTCAATTCATGATTATTTTTGCCTCCAATAAAGAAAAAAATCCAGACAGAAATGGAGAGGCCCTAAAAGATGGCAGCACAGATCAGCAGCGTTCCCAGAGAGGCGTTCTGTGCGGCAGGGACAGTGACCAGGCTCTTAGCAGCCCCTGGAATAGCAGTGTGGATGGCACGGCCTTGGTGCTTCAGCTCCAGCCTCCCAAACCTCGGCCTTGCTGTGCTTGGTGACTTAGATTATCACATGAGTTGTCTGCAAATCCATTTATTTTCTGAAAACTCCCCTTCCCATTCATTTTCTGTTGATAAGGAATTTCTGAAACAATCACTGAAAACCATCTCTACTGCAGACAGCCAGTGCTACTAACTGCAACAGGATTTGAGATCTCTTTTATTCCCGAAGGGGACCATTATTTCCAACGGTTGCCATGGTGATGCTGCAGTATTGCTGCTGTGTGTTCCATGCTTCCCATTGCAGTCACACCAGATACTTAAATCAAACCATTTATTTCCCGTGGTACTGGCTATATAAAACTTAGTTCATCCAACTCTCAGATTCATCTCACCGTGGTGACAAATGGGGACAAATGGAAGTATCTGTGCACGCCAGTGTAAATGTGATGGGTGCAGCAGGATTTAAAAAAAGAAGAAGGAACATTTTAAAATACATTAATTTATTCCCCTTCATTAAGCAATTTAAGGAGAGAGTTCTTACTATTATCAATATCTTGAGAAATGGTTTGCAAAAGGCAGGAATGACATAGCTAGAAATGAGAAACTACATGTTTTTTGTGGCTGGGAGTTCACATTAATTGAACTTTTGCCTTATTCACTTTTAGAATATGCTTAGTTCCCCCATTTGTATATATCCTAGCTTGTCTTTTATTTGTAACTAGTACACACACACACACAAATACATATGCATGCACTTATATAATCCTGAGGTCTCTAATCTATGAACTCTGGCATAAGAATATATATGAATATTACTAATTCTGCTTTTCAGTCTTCAATGCCCTGGTTTCCTGAAGAATGGACTATTCAACTGCAGAACTGGACTTAAATGCAAGGATGCTGGTGCTCAGGTTCCAGCCTGTGAATCCAGGTTGTGGGAGGGAAGTTGATGCCCCACAGCCCACAGCAGCACAGCGATGTGGAGATTACCTAGAAAAGGGAGTCTCTCTCTGGGGCACCTGGACTTCACAATTACACCGAGTGCTGGGTGCTCAGGGCCAGCGGTCGGCTGTCCTTAGCTCCACTACAAATCCTCCTGAGAGCTGGCATGGACTCCTGGCAAGGGTGTTAATCAAAACGGGAGAAACAGCCTGGCTTGGACTTCAGAGGCTGCTATTTGGAAGAGACAGGGAATTTACTGAAGACAAACTTCAAGGAAAATGTTAAATCTAATGAATCTGGCCCAAATTCATTAAGTTAGCCTGACTTTGAATTATGTTGACTGTCACACTGTGATCTTCCCCCCACCCCAGTTTGTTTGTTTGGTTTTTGCTTTGGGTGTTTTTATTTCATTTTCTTTCCTTTCCTTTCTTTTTTTTTTTTTTTCCTTTTTAGCATAACATTGTTAAGATTGACCTGGCTCAACACTGAGAAGGTTTGTTGTTTTAGAAATAAAAAGAAAACTCTCTCCACCTAGAAAAGAATGTCGTGGGGGCCTCTGAAACTAAGGCTGCCACAATGAGCAGACACCCTTCTTACCACACCACTTCAAAAAGAAAGGAGAGCTGTGACACTTATGCAACCCCCGACAGTTGGGATGCCCCAGCCCTGTTCCTACGAGCGCAGAGCCTGCATGTGCACGCTGTGAGCCTCTGTGCCGCTCCCGGCATCCTCCTTCACTGGCAAGGAGAGTGTCCCTGAGCTCAGCTGCTGACACGAACCGAGGCTGGCGGCTGAGGCTGAAAGGCCGGAGGGACACCAGCTGGGCAGGAGTGGACTGGCTTGGGTTCCACAGTGAGGTGCCACAGTCGGAAAAACTGGGGAAGCTGCAGAAGGGTACGTTTTGAAGGGGATTCTCAAGGTGGAGATTGTATTATTAGAAATGAGCAACTATATTAAACTTTAATCCAACAGTTAATATGACTTGGGGGGAAAATGGGAGTACCACTGCCTCCTTTCCCACCCTTTCCATTTTACACAACATGCAAGCAGCCCCCGTCCCAAATCCTCTCGTAAGTGTTTATTTTCTACTGTGGAAATAGTGACATGGACAGGGCAGGTTTTGAGATTCTCCCCTTGATATACTGTTGCATGAATGGGTGTCTCTGGCCCTTTAAACTGCCTTTGGTGAAACATAGGTAAAGTTATATGTTGCCAGGCAACAGAAGCTTCCGACATTGCATGTCCTTAGAAAAGCTCTCTCCTTTCCAAATAATTAGACATCATTCACTGCTTTACGTCCACGCCGGGAATAACACAGGAGACCTGCCATCATCCTGAAGTGAAAAGTGAATCACACTGGTTCCTGGCAGCAAGATGTCCACGACATGAATTTTCCCAGAGAAACTAGGCTTTTTAAGACGAAGGCTGGCATCTAAGACAGGAGTAGGTGGGCTACCGGCTTGGTGAACTCTCAGAGAAAGCTCCCTCTTCCACGCTAACACACATTTTATAAACAGAGGTCAAATCCATTTAGTTCAAGGGGGCCTGAGATGCTTTCAGTGTGTATGCGTGTGTCGAGTTAGAACGGACGTGGACAGAAGGCTAAGCGGGGCACCTAAGAATGACTAGGGTCATAATCTGACAATTTTCCTTTAACACTCAGCAAATTCCCCACAACAGCAAGCAATGCTGACTGTAGCCATCCTGCTATCCCGTCCAGAAGAATTAATCAAATATTACAGCGTCACGGGAAACAGGTTTTCACATAGATGTTTATGACAACATATTGCTTGATGCTGTTAATGAACTCACAGAGAGCCTCAGATACTGTCCAGTTCTAAACCCAGCGTCTAGACCATCAGCTACGCACCAGCTGGGTAATGCTGTGGCCCTGTTCTGGCTCCACAGACCCTGAGCGTGTAGAGACCCCAGGGACCTGTCTAAAACCTTTCCATGGAGGCCCCAGAAGGCACGTGACTCATTTGCTGTCAGACAGCCCGGGAAGAGCCGAGCTAGTTTTGAACTTGGTCTCCTATGGGCCATGCCCACCTTCTGGCCAGCCCACTCTGCACTTTCCTTCCCAGTCATGGGCCACATGGACGAACCTCCCTGGCTTCAGAAGGGGAGAAAAATGGCTCCCTCCAGTTCAGATGTTAACAGCAGAGACTTAGAAGTCAAATGGACCCAAGTTCAAGTCCAGCAGTGTGACCTGGGGCACAGCATAGGACTGAACAATGAGGGGTGTCAGCCAGACCTGCGTCCCAGGCTCAGGAGAGAAGGTACGCCACGCACCTGGATCCAGAGAGCTCTCCTGGCCTGGGAGCTCTTAGATTCCCCCTACATCAGGCTGCCGGAATCACTCGTCCCACCTTCCAAGTCCTGGGAAAAATATGTGACTCAGGTGACTGAAGGAAATACTAGAAAGTTAGGTGAAAAGCCCTGGATGTGCGAAATGAATCGTGCTAGCCTAAACTGAGCCGGTGCCATGGTATGGGAACGCAGCATCAACACTCCGTGGTTTTTGGTCAGCAGATCAAACCCCTTGAATTCCAAGCAGTCTTTGGTGTTTTTGCAGCCTGTCCTCATAGAAGGAATGACATTGGGAAGCGGAGTCGCACCTCCTCACTGCTCTTCCTACAGCAGGAGGCCCCATCATTCCAGCAACGCCCAGGACGCTTACTGGCGTTTCTGTGACTCGTCTGTTGGTCACATCTCCAAAGCTTCTAGCTGCAGAGGCTACTCGAGTGCGGATCTTCCTTGCCTCCTCCTAGTTTGCCTGCACTTCTGGGTTAGTTTAGTAAGAAGCAAAGCCAAGGCCCCGGTCTCCAGGGAGACGGATGGAGGGAAACCACGGAAACGGGGTAGCAAGGCCCACTTGACACTCAAAGCCCCTCCCATGGTCACTGACCCAGGGGGTGGGTTTATCTCAGGAGTGGACTCGGTGTCTTCATCCTTCCCTCATCCTCAGAGCTCAGGAACTGGGAGACACACTCTGGGTTCTCCTCTCCAAGAAGAAAGCTGTGCAGGTCTGTGTGGCCCAAATTTGAATACTGAGACCATCCCAGCTCCCTGGAGTGGGGACACTCTTGCCAGCTGCTCTTCCTCTGCCCCAGTGGAACACGGCTCCGCCAGACTGGTGCTGCGGTCAGGCCTGCTCTTCCTGGATACTCTACCTATAGTTTTATACACCAAGAGGTATCCTACTAGATAGAACACCTCTTAGAGTGGCTGATTTAAAAACATATACGGAATGGAACGGAAGGTCAGTGCTAGTAGGGGGCTCTGATGGATGGGCACGTCCCTCAGCTCTCAGGAATCCTGGGCCTGGGGGCAGGGGAGGGAACTGCCAGTGGAAAGAAGCCAAGATTGAACTGAAAGGTCCCGTCTGGTCCAGTGTGGCCCACGCAGACCTGGAACCAGGCTGTCTCCTGGTTCAGGCGGAGCGAGTCGGAAGTACCGGCATGCCTGTTGACCCCTGCCTGCGCCGCCACACCATGAAACAGAACAAGGTGGGCCAAGGCAGGAGAGAAAGACAGAGAACAGCGCCGAGATCTGCTGAGATGCTCCGGTGCTAGCTGACCTCATCGTGGTATTTCTATCCAGCTTGCACCAAAGCGGATGCGAAGCAGTGTAGGGGTGTCATGCACTCATTCATTCATCTGAAGTTCACCGGCGCCTCTGTGCGAGGTGAGAGGGCCATGACTCCTGTCCTACGGGGCCTACATTCTGGAGAGAGTGAGTAAATACAGCAGTTCCCGACACTGGGAGGTGCTTTAATGACAATATAAAGTAAGGGGGTGGCAGAAAGTAGCCTGGGGCTGGGAGTTGGGTGAGGAGCATCAGATGGGGTGGGCAGCGAAGGCCTTCCCAGAAACTCATGATGGACTCAGGGAGAACTGGAGCTCTCCCTGTACACAACCACCTCCCTGGAGGAGAAAGTCCTTACTGCCAACCACTGTGGGTGAGCACCCCCCGCCCTGACCCCCACGGGTGAGCACCCCCCGCCCTGACCCCCACGGGTGAGCACCCCCCCGCCCTGACCCCCACGGGTGAGCACCCCCGCCCTGACCCCCACGGGTGAGCACCCCCGCT
>CM052446.1:58590344-58702967 GCA_028533085.1 Varecia variegata | reverse complement strand
CTGCTGCCTTGAAATGCGTCCTAGTGATGTTGCCTTTCAATTTGTGTTTTGTAGGTGAGGTCTGATGGAGCGATGGCGCATGTGCCCGGGACCTGGGGACACAACTCACACCCGGATTCAACCGTTCACTTCCTGGCCCCACCAGCACCCGAAACTGCCCCCCCCCAGCCCCTGCAGGGGCCCAGGCCTGGCCCAGGCTGCGGTGGGTCAGGCCGGATGCCCGTCCTCCCCGAGAGCACCCCGGAGCCCAGGGGAGCGTGACATTAAATAGAACGTAAAAGGAACCACTATGACAGGGCCGGAGAGAGCACACAGAAGCATGGAAAAGCTTTTATCCCTGCTCTGTGCACAAGCCACCCTGGGTTTTATGTGCACGCTAAGTGCTGCCCCGGGCACCGTGGGGAACGCAGAGATGGAGCTGACATTTCCCTGCTGGGCACTCGCCCGTCCATCCGCCCCACACGGGCTCCTGGGAGCCGCTGGCTGCAGGGCGAGCCGGGGTTCAAAGCCCACATGTTCACTCGCTGTCCTCCAGGAGCAGAGACCCGGCCCCCACCGGGTCACAGGCAGGCAGGGACCCAAATCAGGCATCCTCTGGGCCTCTGCAGTGAGCCAGCCAAGCAGTAGTTTCAGGTTATGTGTCACCCATTATATAAATTATGTGTAAAGTAGAAAACAGGAGTTAGAGAAAATAAGGCATTTTCTACAGTTGAAGTGATAGCTCTGTGTCATTGGGCCATTCGCTGACTTGGACTTTTCATTTCTCAAGATTAGTATTTAATTCTTTTAACCATGTCCTTGAAGAAAACTTTCCAGGGATTTAGGAAACTTAGAGAAGCAGCACCTGGCTTGCTGAGCCAGCCCTGAGACGGGTCTCTGTCTTAAAGGATCTGGATTCAAAACACCCGCCAATCCCTCCCCTCGGTCCCCTGCTCATTTCAATCAGACCACTCGGTTCTGGGACCAGAGGCGATTTCAGATTTTTCAAACATCCCAGAGACACTGGGGTATACACAGCAGACACAGTCTTTAAAAATGCATTACAGCCCAGCTGGAATAAAATCATTATTATTATTATTATTATTATTTTTACCTTTAAGACGAATTTCAGAACGGGGCCCCGTGTTCTGGTGAAAAACGAAGACTCCCACTGGTACCACTGTTACAAACGCCAGGACGGGGGCCTCGGCTTTCCAAGCAGGTACTTGGGTTTCTGAAGAGGTATTTGGATTTGTTACGTAGGACTTAGTTTTCCGACCAGGTGCTTGGACTTCTAACCAGGTGTTTGGATGACTGCTGCCATATCCGGATGTCAGACGTGGTAGCTGGGACTCTAGAGGGGGTGTCTGGATTTCACGTCAGCGCAGGGAGCGGTCCCAGTGGCAGCCCCAGGCCTGCAGTCTGGCCCTGAGGGTGCCCAGGTGCTTCCTGAGCTCCACCGGCCGGGGAGCCGGCGAGCAGCTGCCCTGACGCAGGTGCCTCCTCTCCAGGGAAGCTCAGCCCGAGCAAGCCCTGAGCCCAGGCCTACGATCTTGGGTTCAGAGCAGACTGTCCCGAAAGAAAAGCACCCCCCAGCCACTGTCCCTTGTACGTTTTAGTGTCCTCCGCTCTAACAGAGACCATGTTTTGTGCTATTAACTTTGTGCTAGAACTTTTCTGTTTCTCCTGAGGCCCCAGCCTGGGTGGACAGAATTCTACAGGCTTGCAGAGACGGCTGCCGTTGCCCACTGGGCAGCTAGGGAGACCAGTGTCCTGAGAAGGTGGGGACTTGCTGGCAGCCACATGCCTAGATAGGACAGACACTCAGGCTCCTGGCCCCTGGTAGGCCCGGCCTCTGCTGCCTTCTGATCCCGATGCTTTCCCACGCCTCGGCCCATGAGCAGTGCACCTGCCCCTCCAGGTTTCCTTCATTGTTTCTCTCTGATTGGTGCCTCCAGCTGCTGCCTCTGGATGCTCTTCGTGGGCTGTGTTTGCCGTCCTCGTGGATACCTGAGTTCTCAGTACCACGGGGTAAAATCTGACGCTGGGGGCCAGAGGTGCTGGGTGCAGGGGAGGAGCCTGGACCGCTTGCCTGGTGGGCTCACTGGCCGTGCTCAGGCCAGGAGGGAGGGCCCCATGGTAAAGATGGGACGGCCCATGCTTCAGAGTCACCCCAAAGGAGCGGTGTTGAGGGGCCAAGGAGAGGAAACAGCTGGGCAAGGAGTGGGGCCCAGGACAGGAGCTGAACAGCCCTGGCAGCTCCGAGCACCCTGGTGCTATTCTCAGTGAAGGACCAGAGGGGACTGCCAGAGGCCACTGGCATTAACCACAGTGGACGGGGAGGAAGCCCCACAAGCACTGAGGGGACATAGATGGTGTCACGAGGCTGTCCATGAAGGAAACCTGCCACGTGGCTGCCCCAAATGGACTGGATTTGTACTGCCCCCTCAAAAAATGTTTTAAAAAATTATTACAACTTTTGAAAACAATTTTATAGAAAGGAATGTTTTTGGATATTGAATGAGACAGGCTCCCTTTCTGGACAGCATGACAGTCCTGTGATGATGTCATCACTGCCGTTCTTACGAGCCTCGGGCAGGTTTGATGCCTTCTCTTAAGTGATGTTACTTGTCCCCTTGTCTCAAACACCGAGCACCACGTTACTCAGTTTACATCAAAAAGAATTTTTTAAAGGAAACATGACTTAATTCTCAGCTCAACAGGGAGGAAAACATACAGCCATGGGTAGTGAATCACTCATGAAAAATTAAATCAATCCGCCCACAACGGAAACAGCAAAACAGAATGTCGTTGGCTTCAAACTGGAAGGGAGCCAAAAACAGGTTTGGAAAATGGTGATGCCTCCGAATTTGCTCTTGCTCAAATCGTGCGCATTCCGGATCCCTAACTTCATCTCAGCGACACGCACTTTCCAGTCTGTCTTCTGCGGAGAACTCCCCTAACAGGGGAGCAGAGTGGTGTTGGGGTTTCCATGGTTTCTGATGGGATTAAGCGGTCTGCTTCCTGGTGAATCACTCCTTCAAGTAAAATAAGCCATCACATGGCCCCCACAAGTATTTGCCAGAACGGATCTCAGAACAGTGGGAAAAACACCTTTGTTTTATTAACTTGAGTTTTAAAATCAAAGCCCACGGATTCCCAGCTTTTACTTCCTGAATACAAGCAACATTATAAAAAGGAAATGATTGTTTTTCAAAAAAAATTTTCCACTAATAAAATTCTCCCTTTTTTTGTTCCCATTTCTTTCGGAGAGCAAGAGAGAGCGAATACAAGTGCGGGAGAGGGGAGGAGTTGGCCCCACAGGACAGCACTGTCTTTTCGAAGGGAAGATAACAAAACATTTACATCGTGGCACCTCATCGTCCACACCTCATCCTGGAAGGGCAGGAGAAAGGCAGCCTGCCCCGGCATGGCAGATACAGCGCTAGTAACTTTCCAGGGGGTTATGTTGTTAACGCCAAATGCAGATAATCATCACCCTACATCATGAAACTTTACGTCTCGAAGAGATCTTTAAGAAATGCTCACCCAGCCCTTGATGTTCTGGACAAAGAACACATGACTCAGGGTGGCGAAGGTACTAGTCTAAGTCATTCAACTTTCTAGAACTAAACTATTTCTATCCAACCCTTTTTCTAGGCTCCTGAGCAAAACACACATTTACACTTAACTAGAGGAAAGACTCAAATATCGGCCTTACAAGCACTATTTCCTGAAATTAAAACTAGGATGTACCACTTCATTTTTCAAGGCCTTGCACAGTTGGGAGCCTGCAGGAGACACCTGAGCAACCCTCAGTGAGTAAATGCACAAACTCTTGGCTGTGCTGGAAGGAAACCTGGCAAGTGTGTGAAAGAAAGATTAGCAAGCTGGATTTGGTCAGCAGATAACACGCAGAAAGAGTTGGGAACCCTGGCCAAGATCAACTCCAGTGATCACTAAACTGTTCCAAAACACAATTATCTACCAGCAAAGTGTTTGCAGAATCCACAGGATATGTTTTTGTTTGTTAATGTTCTCTGTCACTTGCAGAACTGTAAAATAATGTTTTTCATAATGGAAAACTTTTTTTTTGGCAAGTCTGAACCTCACCTTTGGTGGTGCTCAGGAGAGCCGACTGACTTTCGGCTGGAGAGGAACGAGTGTGAGTCTGCGGGCACACGCGAGGACACGGCTGCTTCCTCTCGCTCTGGCCTCCCCAGTCACCTCCCGGCCCGGCTCTCTGTCTCCTCATCCTCACGGTGGCGGTGACAGTGCACACCCGACTGCCTCCAGGGCATTTATGAGGCTCAAAGGAGGGCATAACTTGCAGCACGCTTTGTAAATTGTGAAACACTCTATATGCATGTATCTCATCATAAATGCAACTTGTGTTTTAAGCATAAGGCATTTTAAGTCTGGCAAAACAGGAACTAGATCAAATCCTGTTTTTCCAAATAATTTCCACAGATGAGACATTTAAAAAAAATTCATTTCTTAACAGCAACATGGTAACATGACAGTTTTTAAATATATATTCAATGTAATCTATATAGCTTTAATAAGTGTGTGTATATATATATATATGCACATATATATTTATAGATCTTGAACAGGAAATTTGCACCATTTCTAATAGCAGACCAATCTTGGTAGAGTTGTTTGAAGTCAGTTAAATACCATCAACGTATATTTAAAAAGTTTAGAATTCAATCAGCCCTTATAAAATAAACACAAATCCAATTCTGGGTTTTTTGTTTATGCTCATTTCTCTTCAAAACAAGAAAAGTAGGCAGAGGATCCACTGTATGACACGTTTTTTGTTCAGCAATCGCACGGGGAGCCTTCCTTTTCTAACACTCTAAATACTCTACACCAAACTCTGCACCATAGGAAGTTTCTAAAAGTCACTTCAAATTGGCAATTTTTGAGCAGAATGTGATCTAACCTCCTGTTGCTCTGCGTCCCGATTCGCATGGGACACCCCCAGGGGTGCGGCTGCAGGTGAGGGTGAGCGGTATCGGGTGGGACTGGCCCACCCACGACCCCTGCACTTGGCACCAGAACTCGTTCTGACGCAGCAGCCCGGAGGGCCTGAGACCTCGCTCTGTGACGCACACTCCCAAGGGTTTATACATTTCTTGCCTTCTTTTCCCTAATGGGAGTGATGCCACCCCGAAGGCAGCTGACAGGGGTCTGCAGCTGACAAGGGCATCTGTCTCTGCCGTGTGTACCTCTGGGCAGGAAAACCCTCGCCCAGAAAGTTGGCCCAAGCCTCAGGACCTGAAGACAAGCTCTGGGAAGACCAGCTCAGCGTTCCACTGCCCAGGCACCTCACACTTTCTTTGTGTCACTTTTAATTAAAATGCCACTTCACAAATCTAGCTGTTAATGAAAATTAAGATGGAGCTTTGAATACAAAAATAGAAAATGTCCAACTTCCAGTGGGTGGAATTTTCCTGTGTCATCCAGTCTCGACAATCACTAGGGATTGTTTTTCTGAAAAGGTGACCCTCACGGTGAATGACCCTCACGGTGATCGCCTGCCCTCTGACAGCCCACCAGGCACAACAGGACGGACGGCACCTCTCTGCCACCCCCAGTGCACTGCTGCCGAGCTGCGGTGGATTAGAAATGGTTTCCTGGAGCACAAATCCCAGATTTCCTGCGCAGAGCTGGATAAAGTTAACTGAGGTGCTTGCCAAGTTTTCATTTAATGAAGGTTTCCTGATAATATTCTGTAGCCTAATTTTTAGATACTTTAGCAATTATATTACAAGCAACCATGACACAAATCCAAAGCGACAAGAAAGGTTCTCCTTTACCTCTTTTCCCGCCGGGATGACGCTGGAAAGCCATTCTGCCCTGGGAGAATCCATGTTTCCCCGTCAGCTGAAAAGGGATTTCTCGCAGCGCGTCTGCTGTGCACTGGGTGACGGACAGGAGTTTATATAGGAAATCTCTGTTCCCACTTCCTCTAAGTGGAAGCTGTGACTGATTAATACCCATGCCTTTGTTCTGTGACAAATGATTACCTAGCAGACTCTTAGGAGGTACTTCTTGGAAGAATGTGGAAACTTTGCCGGGGAGGGGAGGAATGGAAATGGAAATACATGGGGGACGACTCTGTTTGTCACCGTCAGATCCAAGGGCATCTTCCAGCCTGCTGCCGGCTTCTGACTTCATTCAGTGGGGGAATAAGCTCTCCCTGTCGGGAGAAACACTGCTGCTCGGGGAGGAAGCCCATGGAATCCACCGATGCCAATAAAAGGCCCAAATGCACAGCAAAGGAAGGAAAAAGGAATCACGTATCTTAGAAAGTTTTAATTTTTTCTGTGCTGTGCACATCAGGTTTCTCATTCCTTTCTGCAGCTCAGACGGCCAGCACACAGCGTATGGGCCCTGCTCCCCCAGCTGAAGCGTCACCGTGCTGACACAGCCAGAAAGCATGCTCAGCATGGCTGCCCTGCCCCGCCAGGATGCAGACTCAGCCCTGAACTTTATTTTAAAACTTATAGATATTTTTTCCTGCCATAGTGGTCACTCAAACCAACAGCAAAAAAGAAAAACGAGTCAGAAGAAAAACATCGCACTTGCTAAAAGCAATAGAGGAGGAAGCAGAGGTCATTAAAGAAAATCAAGCTAGTGAACAAATGTGGTAAGTAAATTCTAAAATGGAAATTCACCGTGACTTAACATTAGCACTTTCATTTAGTTTTCTTTTATTTCCTTTTCTTTTATTCCTTTTATTCCATGAACCAAGTGAAATAGGCAAGTTTCAGTATCATTTAATTTTACCTACTAGTAGATACCCTTGGGTATAATAATATAAGACCTCAAAGAGTCTGGAGAAAATATTCAAACCTTAATTATGTGTCTTTTATAAATTCTTAATTCTGCAATTCCATTGCATTAAATGCACCTGAGACCCACAGAGTTGCAAGCATCCTCCAGTTGAAAGAACTTTGGTCATGTTTGATCACTGATATGAACTACAGTATTATTTCCACAGATCTATTGTTAAATTTGAGGAAAAAGAAAAACACATCACAATGAGTGGCTTTGCTCAAAAGACTCCTCATAATGTAGTTTAACAGAGAAAAAGACTCATTTTTAGAAGTCAAATATTACTATGGAGGTTTTTCAAGTGAAAAATCAGGGATTATTGCTAGTAAAAGGAACTCCTTTTGATATGTATTACAGTACCAGCATGTATGTTACAGCCCAGTCCAGTGCCTTCTTCAAACGTTGGAAACAGCTTCCACAATTCTGGATGATGTTAGTAAGAGTGGCAGTGCCAACAGCTGGCATTTATTACATGCTTACCTTGGGTCATCTCACTTAAATGTCACAACAATCCTAGGGAAGTGGTGGCAGAGGGGAGAAAGGAGGCTCGTACAGGTCACAGTGTTCCTTCAGCAAGTGCTGACCAGGCTGCTCTGCAGACAACCCACCAGCTGCGCACAGCGGCTGCGGCACAGTCTCCAGCCTCAGGGAGCTTACCTGCCCTGCCCGAGGTGGACCGTTTATTATTTAAATAGTTTAGTTCTAATTGATTCAAAAACACGTTTCTAATCCCATAAGTTCCTGCTACTAATCGAACTCCTGAAGCTCCGAAACAAGTCTCAAACATTTAGCAGTGGGAACGCAACAGGCTAAGAGACCAATCTGATATTTCACCGGAGGCCCAGTGGGCAGATTCCAAACGACGGCAGCAGATAAGGTAGCACCGATAGGAGGTTCATGTTCCGAACGCCTTTTCCTCAAGTCAAAGAGAAGGACTCCTGCAATCGGAAGCACTTTAAATCCAGGACCTCAGCACCTCCCTAAAGCAGAACTTACTTTGCTACAGAAACGGAGGCACAGGACAGGGCCAGGAGGGGGAGTTTCGGCCCAGAGCTTCTCTGGCCACCAACTGCGCGGGTGGGGGCGGGAGGCACAAGAAGTCAGGTCCTGGACAAACTCTCGGTTACCTCTGGGCCAGGCACCAGCTTCTGAACCTCTTGCTGTTTCCGAGACAACGCTGGGGAGGTGAAGGAGTCCCCAAAGCACCTGTCGTCGGATCACTCTGCTGACAGAGCTGCGGACGCCCTGACAGGCAGCAAGAGGCTTGGCAAGAGGCCAGGAAACCCTGGACGGGGCAGTAGGCAGGACTGGGTGTGGAGTGGCCAGTACTGAGTGGGGGGGACAAAGGTCACATGCTTGTCATAAACTATACTGCATGCCCTGTATTTTGGAAGGAGATGAATCTGTGGGGTCTGGACCCTCAAATATTTCATTCCAGCATGGTAGGCAGCTTCGATAAAGAACTCAATCGCTGCTTTTGATGAATGTCATGTTTAAAACGCATTCAAACCTACATCAAGAAGCCTAACACTTCTTGACTAGGATTCCCAGGCATTAATGGATTGCAGACTTCTTGTAATTAAGTCTCTATCCCATAAATATTATCCAGTAATGATCCTTCTCTTTGATCCCACTGTTGACATTTACCCAAGTAGGGCACGCCATTCAGAATCAACAACATCCCATAATGATGCCACAGAGAACGTGGACAACAAAATCAGCTTAGTGGGTAGCTAATGAAGGCTTCCCTTCTCTCTGGCTTGATAAATTGTTAATTATATTTAATATTCCTTACTGGGATAGAAAGAAACAGTCCATGCAGTCAAAATGCGTGTGATCACACCAAGAACAACCGGAGCATTTATGCCCACATGGCACAGGGCCACCAAGGGCACCCTGCCTAAGAGAGAGCCAGTAAGGGCAAAATAATTGACCCATTGATGTTAAAATGATTCCAGGACACAGTCGATGCATTTCGATCAAGGTTATGCATTTAGGGAACACCGCGTCCCCGTCACCAGCATCACGGCGCTTGCTGAGGCCGAGCACACACAGAGCTCCCCGTGCCGTGTGCCCACAGGCTGCAGCCACTTCAAAAGCTCTTGGATTTTTGTTCCCCCTCAATTTCTTTAGGAAATTTAACAGCATGAAGTGAATTAAATAGATCACCAAAAGGCTATGTTGTTTCAAGTTTTCTTTTTCTAAGGACATCAAGGCCACGTAATTTTGCCGTAGCCAGACCCAAGAGTCATGAAACCGTGTGACACAGACGCTACTCACAGAGAGTGCAACCCAGACAAGCTCCTTTTCAGCAGTTTCCCTGCAGCAGATCGATCTAAGAAGCAATTACCCAATGACCGTCAATGCAATGATGTGCCCGTGCTCCCTAACAGTCCTCAAAAGTGAGCCGCTGAGATAAGGCGAGGCTCTTGCAGAGGCAGAGAAGTCGGTGAAAGGGAAGCGTGCGGAAACCGTGTCCTTGACAATATGGTTCGGCAGACCGAGCCGCTGAGCCAAATTTTAGACACGCACACAAAATGATGCAACAAAAAGCGGGATATGAACCTGTCTGAGCAAGTTAAGGCATAAAATTCTAATATAACACGCTGACCATATGGTCTTCTTTCTCAAGAAAATAATCCTCCTCTAACCATTAAATCCCACGCATATGTTTTAGCTAGTTAATTATATATCAGAAATAATTTTTAAAACGTTTTGTACTCACCAAAGGAAAACGAAGGCTATAGTCTGAAAAAGAAGAAGAAAACAAAAAAAAAAGAAAGAAAGCGTTAGTGTTCTGGTTAACAGGAGTTAGCTGCTAATTGTAGCCACTTCATGCTCTACAGACCTAGCCGAATATGCTCATTTTTGCTTCATTGTTCGGGGTCTTCTGGAGACCTTTGCATCAAGATGATTACTTCTTTTTGCTGCAGTCACCAGCTTTCAACAGTGTCCTACCCCAGACTCTCCTGTGACCTCTGTTGTCAGTTGGTGGGGGGTGTCTGCTGCCCCAGCCCCCAAGACGCTCCATCAGCTGGCTGCCCCCGCTGTGGCCTACAGGGTTCCTTCCCCCTGAAACAGGCCCCTCAGCCCACCCTCCCCAGACACAGCCTTTTAAAATCTGGCCTGGGGCAGTGCCTTCGCCCCAGTTTTCCAGCTTAATCAGTATCCAGCTCAATCATTCCCATTCATTTAGCTCTCATATTCCTTTTAAAATACAGATTTATGGAGATATAATTTACATACCATAAAGTTCACCTGTTTGGAGTGTACAGTTCAATGGTTTCTAGTATATTCACACAGCTCACAACCATCACTATAATCTAGTATTAGAACATTTTCATCATCCATCAAGAAACCCCATGTCCCTTAACTGATTAGTTCCCCAGCCCCATCCTCCCCCCATCCCCAAGCAACCATCAATCTTCTTTCTATCTCTATGGATCTTCCTATTCTAGACATTCCATATAAATGGGTGCATATAAATGTGGCCTTTTGCAACTGGCTTCTTTCACTAAGCATTATGATTTTTCGGTTTATCCATGATTTTTTATGATGAATAATATTCCACTGTTTGGATATACCGCATCTGTTTACTCATTCCTCAGCTGATGGACTTAGCTCTCAAGTTCTGGTATGTGTGGCCAGTACAGCAGCCTCACACTAAGAGTATCAGGATGCCATCTACTTACGAATGAGGACCACACTCAGTTGTCACTGCACATGTGCACCACTAAAGAGTGGAAGCATGTTTTGATTGTCATTATTTTTAAATAGCTAATGCAGTACATGACGTTTTCCACCAAAATAGATAACTTACTCTCTTAGTCCTGGCAAGGCTAGATATGTCAAATCAAATAAAGCAAAGACTCTATAGTACACAATTATAACAAGTTGTTATAAATTGGTGTATTGTTATACATTAAAAAGTTGACCTGTGAAGTAGGTTTGAAGCCAAAAAAGCAGAAGAAATAGTTTTTGTTGCTAAGGCATTTTAAATCTAGTTGGGAAAATCTCAAGAATAATCTAAAACTATTCTCAATGGTGGGAAGCCTATTTCCCCCTAATACTGGTGCAAAGCAAGGATATCTGCTCTCACTACTCATATTTAACATTGTACTGGAAATCTTAGCCAATGCAATAAGGCAAGAAAAAGAGTTAAAAGACATAGAAATTGGAAGGAAAAAAAAAGACTTCATTTTCATATGACATGATATTCTACATAGAAAATCCCAAAGAATCTGCTGACAATATGATCTTGTATCTAGAAAAACCCAAAGATTCTACCAAGAGTCTCCAGGAATTAATAAATAAATTCAGCAAAGTCTCAGGATACAAAATCAATGTACATAAATCAGTAGCATTTCTATATACTAAAAACAGTCAAGCGAGAGTCAAATCAAATAATCCATGCTTTTGTACCCAAACATTTGTACCCCCTTAATATTTTGAAATTTAAAAAAACCCAAAGAATCCATAAAAAGCTATTAGAGCTAATACGTGAGCTTAGGTCACAAGATAAAAAGTTAATACAAAAACTAATACTATTTGTATAAACTAACAATGAACACTCACAAATAAACATAAAAGAGACTCCATACCATGCCACAGCATCTACTCAGGAAGCCATATAACACAGCTGGGAGACAACCTGTTGAGCAGCACATAGAGGCACAGAGGGCTCCCGAGTGTGGAGGGGCCAGTGTGACACACAGCACAACAGCAGGGAGTTGGGAGGGCACTGGCTTTGGGCAAGAGGTGATCACTTGGGAATCACTGTAGGGTCAACTTATGACAGGAGTCCACCCTTCCACTTCCCAAAAAGAACCAGGGAAGACGGTGGAAAGAATGACTGTGGTCTTTGCCCAGGGCCAAGCAACGGGAGAAGCCAGGAGTGGAAGTTACTTCCAATATCGCAAAAGGATTGATAGAAGTGCTCAGAAATACCTTCTGATGCCGCACTGATTCATTTTAATGTAAACTAAATACATGATATACAGAAGCTTCTGGAGCAGGGCCGTAGGAGAGGCAGCTGCTTGAGTCAGCCCAGACTAAAACCACAAGGGAAAAAAGCCAGTCTGGTATAGAACCAGGTGGGCACTTTGTCAACAGCTGGTTAAATACACAAATAAGCGTGATGGACTAAACACCATAATTAAAATCTGAAATTAAACTTTTAACTTATTTTTCTTTAAACAAAGCAAGAATACAGGGAACAGTGGATACTACAAAGAGAGCACGTATTTTATTGGCTTGTGGTTCACACATGATAGTATGAAACCCCAACTATCAGTTTCTCTAAGCAAAGAGTTACAGCAAAAACCATCATTGTTTAAAGTAAACCTTTACCAGGTGAACACTTCCTTTGGCCCAAGACTCTGATGCAGCTTCCTACTGCGACATTGAGCAGAACGTCTGAAAATGTGACAGAGTCACAGCCAAAACGTGGGGGTGAGGGAGGCCAGCTCTTGTGGACACACCCGAGAGTCACGGTCACAGAGGGCGTTGCACAACGTCCTCCCCCAGGCTGGAAAGCTCCCTGCTCTTAATCTGAATGGCAGCACCTCCAGGAAGGGGAAGGGGGGTGTTGGATGTGTCGAGTCTGTTGAGGGCCTCCTTGGCTGCTCTGGGATCTCTCCTGCATCTCATGACTGTTGCAGGCAGCAAGATGAGACCTATTTTAAAGATGAGGACGCTGAGTAGTGTCACGGGGTGGGGAAGCAGGGCCGCAGGGATGCTAACCCAGAGCAGCCAAGCCCACTCCTGGCTGGGCACCTGGGGAAGCCATCCTCTGTTGCAATTTACGTTTGTTTGCTTGGGTTTTTTTTTTTTTTTTTTTTTTTTTTTGGCTGTATCTCTCCCCACCTCAAGTGGAGCTGTAATTCCTTTAGGGCAGGGATGGCCCAGGAAAGGCATTCTGCAGAGGGTACCAGGATACCGGATTATTGCTGAAAATCCCTTTCAACCCCAGGGAGCGCCTCACTATGTTTTATGCTCCAGAAACATCTGGAAGGGCCCAGGCTGGCCAGAAGTGGGGAGAAGTGGGTCTTTGGGAGCAGCCTGGCTTGCAGAGGCCTGGGCCAGCCTGGCCACAGAGCTGGAGCACCAGCTGGTGTGTCCCCAGAGCCGCTCTGCTTCCAGGGAGTGGGGGCAGGGAGGAAGCCCTGCAAGGCCCTGGGAAAGAGGCAGGGTGACAACATCGGAACAGGGGAAATCCACCCTCGGGAAGGGGGAGGGCGGGGCAGGCAGGGGCAGGCAAGGTCAGGCCAGTGAGCGCCTGCAGGAAGTGGCCAGGCCGCTGGGTTTGGTCCTGATCCCTCACAAGATATGGAAAGGCCCAGCAGAGTTATTGTGCGTCCAAACCTTGCAAAAAAGAAAATAAAACTATAGCATTTGGAGTCGGTCCATTGGAACTGTTCCATTTGAGGGAAAAAATCAAAATTGCTTCTGAGATGGGTAGAACTGGCCAATCTTTCCAAACGCCGTCAGACAAAAGCAAAAATGTCTTTTATACACACCCTTGGCCTAAAGCCTCAGAAGCATCCGAGTGGGCAGCATTTATGGTGCTGAGTCGCTGTGTATGTACAAGCTACTCTTTTAAATGGGTAGCAACATTTAAACACTTTTTGGATGCACATTTACATTTTATTTTAAAATGTTTACATACACATTTCTACATGTATAATGTATCTAAAATGTCAACTTTTTATGATGGATTCAACCCATAAAGCAAAGGCACACGAATAAAACTCCGGTCCATGTGGTTAAATACCACTTCATGCAGTAAATACCACTGCCGTTGACCTTGAAGCAATCTTGCTGAGAATGATCAGACCCCAGAGCCTAGTTCCTCAATCCTGCCTGCGTTCTCTCGGGCTCCAGTTTTCCCCAAAGACACTGAGTTGTCCTGATCAATTAGTCAGCGCACTGAGGTAGCAAGAACCATCATCCCCTCTCAAGCACAGCAACGCGCAAGTACAGTGACGATGACCATTGCTGCAGACAGACTGGCCAAAGACCAGGACCATTACCACGAATAAGAAAATAACAGAGACCTCACTGCATGGACCAAGTGAGTGGGAGCGGACGAAACCCCAGCAAGGGCCCCTGGGGCTGTCCCCGCATTCTATCTGACACTCCACTCTGCTTCCAGGGCTAAGTCAAAGGATGGGAGAATGCAAAACGTTTCTGAATCATCTCGTCTTCAGATTCTCACTGCTGTCACATGCTGCCAAGTCTCACAGTTTCCTTGTTTACCTTCCAGGCATCAGTAAAACTGTTAATTTCTATAATTTCTAATGCATGAAAGAGAGGCTGGAAGGAGACACTGAACTTGGGGGAGGGAACCGTCCCCGAAACCAAGGCGTTCAGTAGAATGCTGTCCTGCCTACCCCGCAGCCTCAAGCCACTTTGAAAAGGGGGTGGAATCTTTAAAACAATGTTGCGAAGGCTGGAAAAAGAGGATCCATTTTTCCCAACCACCCATTTTGTCAGTCTCTGACAGACAAGCAGGACTGCTAAATATTTGGCAACTTTTAGGAATTATTCATGGGCAGCTGCTCCGCAAAGAAGTGTGTGCATCTCTGCCTGCTTCCCAGGCACGCTCCTCCCCCACCCAGCGCACACGGGCACCTCTCTAATTACTCCACGGTTGGGGGTACCCTCTTTAAATCAGGAAACTATGCAAATCAGCAAGCCAGACAGAATCCTTTGCAAGTACAAGTGTGTGCTGGTTTCCATACTGCCTCCCCGTCTATGCCATTATCATAGCGTGGAATCGGGGAACACAGCAATTGGATTCTGGGTTCCCCTCGGAGGCGCAGGGGTGCTCTCCCAGCTGCAGTGGGGATTCCTACCGATCTGCCCACCTCTTGGTGCTCGGCATGCACGGTTCTCAGATAGTGACAGTCACTGTCACGTTTTAAACAAAAAATCTTTGTCCCATGAGTAGCTTCTTCGTGGGGGCTCTAGTGCTTGAGGGCAGGGATGTTGTGAACAGCCACCAAGGAAAGATCCTCGGAGAAGAAACATCAACTGTAAGGACAGGTACGCTGAGCTAGAGTCCCTGCTAAGCACCCCCAGGGATCCCTGAACCCTCTCAACACGTAAGTGAGGAGTCTGTTGTTAGACACACCTTGCAGGTGGGAAACCGAGGCCTAGAGACATAGAGCAACTTGCCACAAGGAGTCCCCACCAGCAGGCAGTGCAGTGGGACCCCCGAGCCTGTCCACAGGCCCCTCTGCCTCCCTGAGCACGCGGGGAAGGCAACTGGCTGCTCTAAGTCCTGAAAGACAAAACGACCCTCTAGCTGGGCTGGTGTCTGTGCATGTCCCCAGGCCAGCATGTAGCTGTGCCGCCTGCCAGGGCCTCTCAGCAGGGCCTGGTCCACGGCACACGGCTAAGGCACAGCCATCGGACCCACAGCCAGGTCCTCGGGCCCCTGGCTCCCGCCTCTAACTCACTGGCATTGTCGAGCGCGGGGTGGGAGGTGGACTGTCTGTCCTGTGGGTGTGTGAGTGTTCCCTCGCTCCTTCCCCTTGGCCTTGGTGCTCCTTCTCCCTGATCTGGGAGCCCCGCAGAGACAGGTGAGGTGATTGGGGGACGGGGGATGGGACTCCTGAAACACACCTGTTCCTCCTTGTAAGGCACGTGCCCCCCCAAGCACACCTTGGACTAAAGAGGGCCTAGGCCCACCACAGTGCAGCCTCTGTGCCCGCTTGGCTCCTCCCGGACCCTCACTCCCACCCACGTCCTAAATCCAGTCCTGATGCAGGGCCCGGCCTCCCCTGGGCCCCGGCCAGCACTCTGCCTTTTCGTTGCCTTGGGAAACCGCCAGGGCCCCAGACCTCCTAATGCTGGGGGAGTAGGTGAGAAGTGGATTTTATATTTTCCCTCAAAAACTTATAGGAGGGGGAAAAAAGGGGATATTGTTGGAAATGTTCTAGAACTGTCAAAAACGCACACTGCCAACTACATAAATGACAGTCCTGGCCGGTCTACAGCAGCACACGTGGGGATTTCTCCGAGAGAAGCCCACGCCCCTGGGCGCGCTGGCAGGGGAAGCTCCTTGCGGTGCCCGTGCACTGGTGTCCTGCCACTTCCGTAACGGGGAGCGAGCCCGGCCCTCTCCCAGCCCGTTTTTAGTGACCCACCTGTGACCGAGCCTGCATTGCTTTGCCACACTCTTCTCACGAAATGCCCCCAGCCCTGTGCCGTGGCCCACGGGCCTCATGCCCCCCACTGCTGGCTCTTGTCCCCTCTCCCCCATCCCACTTGACTGCAGTAAACTGAGTCATGCTCAGCTGTGTCCCACCATGACGCTGGCCAATCCCCTTCCACCCTGGACCCCAGGGGGTTGGGAGAGCCCAGGGCTTCTCGGGCATCCCACCGAGGGAAACACAGGCTCCTGGTGTTGGGTCAGGGATTCACGCAAAAAGCATCTTTCTCCAGTTTAAATAAAAAATAAAATCAAGGGGCATAGTTTGATCACTTTCCTTTTTCCCCACTACTGCTTATTTGCTGGTATATACTACCTGGCATAAAAGGACTGAAATAAAAATTAACCATTAATGGACCAGTTGGGCACCAGCTGACCACAGCAGGTTTCTCAGCTTGTTTTTGTGGACACTGTGCTTGGAGATGTGATTTTATAATGTACACAGAGAGCCATGTTCTTTTCTACTAAATCTGGAGAGATCGATCCCACAGTCTTAGCACAGTTCTTGGCCCCAAAGAGGCATCCATGACCCTTTGCTGGACAGATGAATGACTTTCATGATGCTCTAAAGGACCACCCAGGAACACTGTGACGCCACGCCGGCCGCTGCCCAATCAAGTCTAGGACCACTCTCACCTTCCAGGTGTTTCTTAAAATCAACTTATCCTCAGGGTTGGCACTAGAGTCTGGGTGTAATGTGGCACCAATAGAGCATGAAGGGGCCCCAGTGACCACCTGAACAAACCTAAACGTCCCCACCATTTGGGTGAGGCAGGGGAGAAGGAGGGGCCAGTGCCAGAGCCTTGGTCACACCATACCTGACACTGTCTCTATCCTGGCATGGGTGGGGTGGCTGGTGTGGGCAGATCCGCCTTCCCTGAGAGCAAGGCTTGGTTCTACCCCTCCCTCTCTCTCGAGCTCCTCAAGTTGGGCTCGGACTGTGAAAAGTGCTCAGGACAGGCTTGTTGGGGGCATGATGCTAATGGTAACTGAACACTTGCAGTTCGCTTCAAAAGACATTTTCCTTGAACTAATTCATGTTCAATGAGCCTCAGAGAAAATGATTTATCTCTAATTCTCTGACATGTTAAACCAGTGTTCGTAGGTTTTCTTTTTTAAAGTGCCAGCTGGAAACGCCCATCTGTGGCCAGGCCGCTAACCACGTGTGTGCAGGGCGTGGTTGGTGACGACCTTGACACTCGCCACCCTGTACCAGGCGACGTGCGGGCAGAGGCCCAGGGCTAAGCAATGCTCACCAAGGCCAAGGAAATGATGAGCCATGGTGTTAAATAATTACTCAGAAGGATCCTTGTGCTATGAAGTAATAACAACCGCTGTTCATGAATGGAAGAAATAGCATGTTTGCAATCAGATCGGCAGGGACAAGAAGAGTAGAATGTGCTGGTAAATGACCCTCCGGATGGCTGGAGGGGTCTGGAAGCTCCCAGGGAAGAGCCTCGGTATGGGCAGAGGCCACGTGATCTGCTTTCAAAAGGCCCCTCGCCCACACAAAACCACGTGCCACCGGCCTCCAAACACACCGCTCGTCCTTGTCCTGTGCCGCTCCCTGACCCACAAAGCCCCAGCATCACCCAGACCCGCCAGCTGCCTCCAAGGCCTGCTCTCTCCTTGACATCTTGCCTGAGCCTCCGGGCCACCCTGGTTGTGTCCCTCCTGGTCCTGCTGTTCCTTGCCTGCCTCGTCCATCTGTCTGTCTTCTTTCTCCAACAGCACCTCCGTGACAACACAGGACAGTAGGACCTCAGATTAAGCCACACTTGCCGCCGTTGCAGCTGCTCTACGACGTGGCAGGTAGAGTGCACTCTACTGATGACAAAAGCAGGGTGCGGACCCTCACCCAAAGCCACGCCATCCTGGCTGGCTCAGTGCTTTCTGAACAGAAACTTTGTCAGCTCCAGATTAAACTTCTTTATTAAATAAACAGTCTGTGCACAGGCCAGCAGGTCTGAAAATGCTAGCTGGGTGAATGAATAAATATGTTAACCCAGCCATTTAGCATTATTGAGCATCTACTATGTGTTAGTTCTGTGCCAAGTGCTGAGGGTTTAGAGATTTAGAAAAAAGAAAACGTGGAACCTCAAGATCTTTGCCCTACAAGGAGTGCGAAAGGCAGGCTGTGAACAGGTCCCCGAGACACAGGGCAGAGCAGCACTAGGTCACAGCGAGCCCCCGGGGCTGTGAAAGACGGCAGTGGCAGCACCTAACCTGCGTGTGGCTAAAGTTAGGGCATCTTTCTAAACAATAAAATTCCCAGGCAGACCACATGAACTCAGGCAAGGAAGCCAGACAGTGCAAGGAACATTCCAGAAATGGCAAATAATTTGAATCCTGGCTTTGACCTTGGAACAAGTCACTTAAGCTTTTTGAGCCTACGTTTCTTCATCTGCAAAAAAGGGATGATAATATTTAGCTTGCCAGGCTAATGAAGGAGATAAGGATCCAACTCTGAACTCAGCATAAGGTCGAAACTCAACAAACCACCGACACAGGTGCGAAAGGTGACGTGGGCAGGGCCTGGGATGCGGCAAAGGGGTCGGCTCTGAGCTGAAGCCACGAGGGGCTGCAGAGGTCTGCGAGCCCCAACCTGCCCATTCTGCTCTCTGCAAGGAAGGTCACCGCGGTGGCTGGGGAGAGGAGGAAAAACAGGAACAGGCTGGGTGTGGACTGTGGATCCCCGACCAATGAGGAGGCCACACCTGTGGTCCAGGTGAGGGCTGGAGAGCTGCACTCGGGGCAGTGGCAGTGGGGGTGGATTTGGGATGGGGGCTGTTTAAAGATCAAGGAGGCAGAGCCTGCGGGCCTTGGGGACATGCGTGAGGGGAAGGAAGGGAAGGAAGTCAAGGGTGACCTCAGGCCTTGCTTGGGGGGCTGGGTGGAAGGCCTGGCTTTGACCCAGGTGGATGTCAGCCTCAGAGCCATCAGGAAGTGACTTGTGTGGCATCCTTCACAGACATGCAGTGGATACTACTGAGAAACTAAGGAAAGATATCACAAGAGAAGTGCAGAATGATCCTGGAAACGGCTTGATTCTTTTCCGGGAATAGGGTACCCAGACAGTTTGCTAGATATTTCTAAGAAATATCTTGAAAACTAGGAAACCGGATAAGTGAAAGGTCTGCCAATCAGCTCATCATTTTGCTAAAACGCTCTCACATATTTTGGTTTAAACCCCACCCCCCAACCTAACTGGCTGATCTGACCTATTTAAACTACTTCGTTAATGAGAATCTTAGTAAAATGCACGAAAAAGAGGCAGGAGAGACAACCCCGAACATCAACCGTGTCCTCTTGGGGAGGAAAAGCCAACTGTCTCCATCTAAAACAGAGTCCATGACGAAAGGTGAGCTGTCGGGAATTCATCCATCACTGAGCCACCAGCAGAAATGTGTCCAGGCTTGACAGCATTCTGAGGACAAGCACCTATTTTTCCCCACCACTGAAAAAATTCTGTGAACTAGCAATGAATCCTCCTCCACATGAAAGAACACTGCAGTATTCATTGGAAAACAAAAACCGCATTCTAACAAAAATATGCAGTGCTCCATTCTGGAACAATATACTGCAACAAAAGTGTAATGTTTGACCGGCATTCTGTTTTGTCTACCTAGAAAGGTCAGCTCTCCTCTTCCACGGCTAAGCAGAGCATCCGTAATTCTCAAGGAAAATTATTTTCTGTCTTTAAACTCAAGGAATCATGTCAAAATGTATGTGCTTACGCTGATGAACCACTCAGCTGACAGCGCCGGGCCCCCGCGTGCCGTGGGGATGTCAGAGGCCAGCGGCAGAGGGGCCGAGGCGACTGCACACACCTGCAGGGCCGGGCCCCCGCCTGCTGCCGGCACGGCCGCGGGTCTTTCCTGTGGTCCAGTCCCCGTGCTCTCAAGCCACAGCCCTGCCCGCTGGGTGACAGTGGGCAGGCCCCTCGACCTCTCCTTACGGCTGTGGCCTCTAAACAAACACGAGGTCCCCGACACTCTCGTCCCCCACAGCTTCCTAGCGATGATCCAGTGAGGCAGCGTTGCGTGGGGTGGATGACTTGGAAACAGGGAAGGGTAGGCCCCGGAAGGACAGCAAGGACACTGCTTGCACCTGGGGTCGGCCATGGGGGAGCCACGTGCCCAGGGGTCAGAGCGGCACCCCCTTGCTACCTAACAATCATGTTTACTAAGGACAAATGACCTGCCGGCACAACACTAGACACTCTACATACAGGATCCCATCCCACCCTCACGACGCCCCAAAGTGACTCGCATGAGGCCACGTGGTCAGCGAGGGGCCGAGCCAGGGACCAAATCCAGCTGGATCTGACTCCAAATTCCACGCTCTGTGCCATCGGGCACTACACCCCCGACGTTAGAAAACCCTGGGCCTTTGGTGCCCGGGCCAGGAACCGCTTCCTGAAGACAAGCTGCCTACAGAGGAACAGCCCCCAGGCCAAGGTCAGGCAAAGTGGTCGCCACCCAGCAGGCCCGAGAAGGACACCAACAATGACACCTCTTCCCCCCATGGTACCCTTGTGGTCAAGCAGCAGCATTTCCTTAAAAAGCCAACAGCTTATCTGCTGTGTCCCTGCTGAGGACACTGAAATGCCACCTTCCTACCCAAGCCCAAACTCATCTGAGAGTCATGAGCAAATTCAAAGGTCTCTGTTGGGCTCCTTTAAAACTAGGCTGGGTCTCTGAAAAGATAAAAGCTCTGGAAGTTGAATTTGTGGAAACTGCGTGGTTCCCCAAACTGCGCCTAAGTGTGGCAGGAGGTCTCAGAGGGCACTAACGGAAACCCTCCCGGTGCCCTGGCTGCCCCCGCAGGAACCCACCCTGCCGGCCGGAACCCGCGGCCAGGGGAGAGTCAGGAGTCTCATTCTAGAGCCGCCAAGGTTCTAAAAGCCTCCTTCCATTTACACTAAACTGCAAATCACACGCTCCTGAGAGTTTCCGGAAGAACTACCTTGTGCAGCACAAGCGTTTGCTGCAAGCCTGGGTGGGAAGGCACCTGACCTTTCTTACCCGGGGCTCGTGCTACCAATGAACTGGAACGCACTAGTAACCCCGAGGGCAGCGAGGCCAGGGCACCGAGCACGGGGCTCTCACACCTCGTGGCAGCACCGTGTCAAACACAAGGCAGGCATCACCTCGCCAGCCCCTCGGCACAGAACGGACAGCTGCGAAGGGCCCTCCCCACGGTGCGGAGCGGGAACAGAAGCTCTGAGACTGTGGAGACGTCCCCAAGGTATGTGTCAAACCTGGTTCTAGCCCACGTCTGTTACGACCTATGTTCCAACAGCTCCCTGACACTTACTCTTGGGCTGGACTCCCTGTGCCCTCTGGGGTCTTTGTGTTGGGTGTGAGTGTTTGAAGCGAACCGTTTGTTCAAACATGCAGCCCTCGCATGAGTGTCACGTTGGCATTGTGTGGACACATGACAAATGAAGCTCACACTCAGGCCATCTTATGACTCTGTACCTAATATTGCAGTTCAGTATGAGTTACAGGCAGGACCTCTGCATGTGACAAAGGACACAGAGACCTCTGCTGCTGTATGTAGTCAGTGAGCACCTTCGTGGTTCTGCCACAGATATGGGACAGGATAATGACTCCAGCTGATTTTGCTACATCAATTAATTTTAATGACATAGAAGCCTATCCAACCACCAGTCCCAGATAAATTTCACCTGGGGGGATGGTTTATTTTAGAAATGACTAATGATTCAAAACATAATTGAAATGAAATGACCCTTCTCCAATAAATGATTCCTATGACATGAATAGGAATATTATCCACCTAAAATCTTTAATAACAAGAGAAAAGTGTCAGGTTATCTTTGTCGTGAATGCAGCCATAATAAAAACTTGAGTGTCCATTAGTAAACTTAGCCCACTGTAGGATTAACAAAAGAATGGTCAAAACTGTCAAGTTTCAGAGCTGGAGTAATAACAAAAAGAGTTTTGTTGGCGGTTCACAGGGTCATTCCATCTGTGGCTGTGCTGTGTAATCTCTCGACCAGCAGGTATTTATCGAATGCCTGCTGTGTTAGAGGCATTTGATTAGGTGCTTCAGGCTACACCACAAAGTGCAACAGATGAGTTACCAATGGCGGCAAGGGGAAGGTCCGTGCCTGGGGACAGGTAGTGAGCAGGGAGAGATCAGCCGTCTTCAAACGACAGGAATCAAGTCCTGGGGTGAGTAGAGGGCGGGAGGAGGACATTCTAGGCTTGGAGCTCTCATTCCAACTACTTCTGCAAATACAGACCTTTCGTCTGCAAAGCTGAGATCACACTGAAAAGACCCCGACTTCCCTTGCATTGGACTGGCTAGCTTCTGAGATTTAGGGTGCTCTTGGGGCCCACCCGAAGGCCCTTGGAGGACAGGCTCCCTGAGGACCCCATTTTCGTGGGGTGCCTCCCAGCCCCCTCACTTTTGTGTCTCCCTGCTGGAGTCTGCAAGTGTGGGCTGGACTCCCAGGCCACTGGGGGCCGGGGAAACACCTCGGTTACTGGCTCTTCTTTATGTGTAAGTACCTCTAAGGAAAAAAAATGGACTCAACTTCAGTATTTTGAACATTCAGCTTGAGATTGCAAACTAATCCAAACTCTGGAATTTCTGTGCAGGGGGAAAGAAAGAGGAGACATTCTGGCCTCCCTCATGCCAGTGTTTCTGAAAAGCTCAGGGCTGGGGATAGCCCAGACCAGTAGCCCTGGGAGCAAAGCCAGCGATGCTCCTGCACCAGCTGCTCTTTCGCTAAGCACCGACGACACGTGTCAGCAGATCACTCAGCTGCTGGCCAACCAGAGTGTACATGCACTGTGATTCTACAGGTGTGCACTCTTGTAACAGAGGGGACCCCTAGCCCGACCGTCTCCTTTGCAGATGCGATGGCAACAATGCACACGATGCTCATGTGCACACGATCCCCTCCATCCTCACCGCAGCCTCATGTCTTCCACGCTCTCCAAGCCCCAAACCCAGCAGCATCATTGAGCAGAGTGAATGGAGGATTCCCTTTGTCACTGCAGACTCTTCCTCTCCTGTTATGTCATTATTATGGAATGTCCACTAAGAAGAGATGGTGAAGGAGATGGAGGGACAGAACTGAATTCGAACTCTGGGCACTAGCTGCCCTGCCCTCCAATATGGTAGTATTGGAGCCTCAGCTTGGTATTTTCAGTTAAAGGGCTGATCCGTGGAAACAAAAAGGAGAAAAGATGGAGAAACAAGAGAAACGGGTGTTTCTCCATCTTTTGGGGAGAAAATCGTCATTGCAAACTTGAATCACTTAGGCTTACAAAATAAAGTTGTCTTAGAACGTTGCACCAGGAAAGTGTTTATGTTTCCTGAAAAACTGGGGACATTCTTTTAATTAGGCTAGAACAATAAAGCCATTATGTTTCACTTTTGCCTTGTCAGCCAGGAAGCTTAAAACAGAATTTAAGGCACAATCACAATTCCTTCTTATCTCCAGGGACAGGGAGCTGGCATTTATCAAATGTCTACTTGTGTAATGTGCTTCCACAAAAATATTTTTAAATTTAATGCTTGAAACTACCTAGTTATTATTATTCCAACTTTACAGATGAGAAAATTGGAGTTCAAGAAGTCAGGAACTCGGCCATTCAGCCAGGAAATGGTGAAGATGTAATAGCATCCAAACCAAATCCCCCTGAATTAGGAACCATTCTGATACAGTGCTCCCTTCATGCGTTCCCCACACCCTTCTTGGGGGTAAAGAACACAAACTGCCAAGAAAGAGCAGCGTGCAGGATGGAGGTGGTGGAAGCTTCCTGCCCTGGGCTCCAGCTGACAGCTCCCTGGACATCAGAGACAGGACTCACCCGCTGCCTCGGTGGACAAGGGCTTCTGTGGGGTGGACCCTGGGGCTGGAAGGAAACTGTTTTGATGGCTGTGTTTTCATTGGGCATCAGGTGTCCTATGGTGACTGCTAGGGAAGACTAAATGCCACTCCCCTCACCCACAAACCTAATAGCCACTTCCCTCTTCATTGTCCTACCTTGTTTACTCAAGCTCAGAGTGCAGACCTCAGCAGTCAGAGAACTTTCCAACATCGTAGAAACCAAATTGCCCTACTGAATTCATAGATACGCCAAGTCTTAAATGACATTTATACAGTAGCAAAGCTTTCCTGAGCACACGCAGTGTGCGAGCTGGTCACCGTGTGAAGTATGCCCTGTGGGGACTGACAGCTATGACACCTCTGTGACCTCTGTCCGGGCACACACGTCTCCATGAAAGCAACCTGGGATGCCTTCAAAACCAAGTCCCTTAGGGTCACTGAAGAGCTCCACAATGCCTTGCACATAGTAGGTGTTCAGAAAACATACAAATACTTTGATGTAATCTATGATTTCATTTACATGAAGTTCAAACCAGGCAAAACTAATCTGTGGTGTTAGCAGTGGGGGCAATGGTTACCCTGGGGTTGTGGCGGGGGGATGTCGCATGCCTGGATCCGTGTGCTGGTTACAGAGCTGGGCTCACCGTGGAAGTTCAAAGTTCCATGTGCCTATGACTTGTGCGTGCTTTTCCGTAAGTATGTTGTATTTCAGTAAAACTTACAAAAAATTAATTTGAGCTACTATTTTGGATTATAGCTGGCATTGCTTTTTACTCTGCATGTATAAGCAAACAAATAAATTTGTGCAAAAACCTCCATGCCAGCAAACCCCTCATCCCTGGCTGACTGGGTCACCTTATGGTGTGTGGAGTGTACATAGTAACGTCTACCACGCACCTTCCACGGGGTCTGGCACATAGCATAGACTGACTTTTATCATATCACAACCTTCTCCAAAATGTTTCCCTCTGTGTGTGTTTTGGCTGTGACATCTGTCAGTATTTATACCTGAGAAACCTCTCATAGTCCTGTCTCTCCTTCAGCTTCTTGACCCACTTAAAAAGATAAATGATCGGTAGCTGTCCTGCAATTCCTAGCACAACGTTGCATCCTGCCGAGGGGAAGGGATGCTGGGCTCAGAGGCAGCGGGTCCTGGAAGCAGAAAACCCCACTGACCCAGGACGCAGCATCTGACCTCTTGGAGCTTCCGTCTCCTCGCCTGCGAAATGGGATAAAAATGCCTGTCTTCAGGGTTGTCGTGATGCTTAGGGAAGATCATTCCCTGTGAGTGAGTGTGGGAGCCGTGACCGTGCTCTGTGGGGGCACCTGCAGATCACCATGGGGACTGATGACTCCACAGAGCCCTCTGCGGAGCCCTGGGGGACCCCGGCCCTGAGGCCAGGAGGAAGGCAGGCAAAGGGGACAGGGTAGCAGAAGACAGGAGAACGCAAGTGTCCAGCTGCTCAGGGACGTGGCTCAAACACCAGTGAATACAGTATCCAGTGTCCTGCGACCGGACAAGGTCAGAGGCTGGCTGAACCTTGAGCCGGTGAGGGTCTGACGCCTGCAGTAGCAGCTGGGAAGATTCGAGGTCGACGGGCTCAGACTGTCACTGCACCCGGGGGGGCCCGTACTTAGCTCAGATAAGCCAGTATTATCTTCCGATGTCTGCCACCAGAATACCTTTATATTTATCCTCAATATGCACTGTACGAGGAATATAAAATGAAATCATTTGTGTATTTATGTTTCAATATAAACTGCAAAAGGAATACAGTGGGAAATCATCCCTTCTTCCTCATTTAAGGAAACATAAACACTTAGGATTAGGAACTGGTCCTCACCTTCTCTGCAATGCTGGGAGGGAATCGAAAGAACATGACACAACAGAAAACTCCCCACACTCCTCGTGGAGTGGGCGGAGGGGATCCAGGCTTTTCTCACATTTCCACAGGGATGTAAATCAATTTAAGTATTTAAAATAGCCACAGAAAGGAAAAAAAAAAAGAAATCAAGCTCTATTAGTTACCATGGGAATTACTAATTGAAGAAACTTCTTTTGTCTTTTAAAGATCCTTGCCATGCTTGTGACATTTAGAATGATAAAATAAAGGGAGTCAGCATCTATTTCCTGCCATTTGATAATTATAAAAATATCGTCATGGAAATTCAAATTAAAGACACTTCTTTAAGTAAGAGCCCATTATTGTACTAGTGACATACTTATTAAGGAATTCCACCTTGGACTGGATTTCAGAAGTCAAGCGCAGGATCTTCAAAGAGTTCTGAGAAATTGGGGAAAAAAGATGTTCAAAGCCCAAATGCTTTCCTGCCACTTCAGTGAGAGAATAAAGGAGAGGTGGCTAGATGGTCCCTGTCATTCATGGAGACAGCAGTTTCCACGTGGTCAGAGAACTCCCTGACCTTCAGCCGCAGGGCGCGGATGTCCAGAGTCCACTGACCAGCCTGCACCTGCTCACTGACAGTGAAACTTTTCATGGCATTCACTGGTGCAGAGAGATTTTTTTAAAAAATTATTCAACAGAGTTTGTATTCCCCAAAGTAATATTCCCAAATGTCACCTGCCTATTTCTTACTAGCAAGGATTAATTGCCATGTAATGCAAGCGCCCTTTGATTATGAAAAGAATCACCCAGGCGATGAGGTTTATTAACAAAGAAGTAAATATTTCCCTTAAAATTGAGAATTGTCTGCAGTTGGCCAAGGGCTGAAAAAAATGGAACCAGGAACTTCATTAATTCTTAGAGATGGCTGGAAACATCATCTATAAAAATATGTTCCTGGAAGTTTAAATTTAATAAAAGCAAAGGATACCCTGCCTGCTGGCTGGGGGCTGGGGGCTGGGGGCCGCTGGCTGCAGTCACGCTGGGTTCAGCTTCAAATACAGTCATCTCTGCAAAGAGTGGGCTCAGCAGGGAAGGGCTGACACAGAAGGCAGATTTTAAAACCCAGGGGCCACCGCTAACCCCACCGCTGGCTTTAAGGAAGTAAAACTGAACACTTGAAAGGATGAAAAGTAAGAGAGATCAAAGGCATGGCACCTGGGTCCCACTCCAGGATGGAGAAACAATGAAATATCTTCCCATCTGGGGCATAGAGTGGCAAGGCAGCTCTGCAGATGGGTGACGGTCACTGTCTCAGCCCAGTGCAGACTCCCAGCTTCTGCATCCAGGGCCGCTGGCTTTCCAGAGAGTGACAACAAGCTGTACTCAGCACCAGGCTGCGAGCCGGCTGCCTCAGCCTTTGAGAGATGTCCCCAACCCAGTGGCTTCCGGGTTCCAACTGCAGCATGGGAGACTCCTTCCCTGCCCACCTGAGCTTCTCACCTAGGCCTGCCTTATGAGCACTGCGAAGACGCCTCTCTTATTTATCAAGGCCAAAGTGTACTCATTTTAAAAACATTTTCTGAGCACCTCCTATGTGCTAGGCTCTGAAGACACCAGGGAGAGCCAACTCTTCTGGCCCCATAATCACATGTTCCCATTAACAAAGGACGCAAAATCACATGCGGTTCTTTGAGGAGATGCAACCTGGCTCAGACCGGAATCAGGGAAGGCTTCCTGTAGGAAGTGACCTTGGCTGACAGCGAAGGAGGAATGGGAGTTAATGAGATGCAGGGGTGCTGAGGGAACATTACAGACATTTCTGCCAGCCAGTGTGTGTCCATGGTACGGAGAAAGGGTCCACACGGCCGCAGGCCTGTGTCACTCGCCCCAGCCCCTCTACTGAGTGTGAGCAGGACCCTCGAGTGTTGCAGGTTCACCTGTGTCTTCGCGGCCTCGAGGGAGCTAGCTGCCCTCTCCAGCCCTTCCTCGGACGCACGGCTTTCCCACAGCCTCAGCCAGTGTTGCCCAGCCCGGATCCTCAGCCAAGGTCTCGAGACCCAGGTTCCACCCCGGCACGGGGATCCGAGGGCACCCCACTTGGCATATTCAAAGCCCCCAACCCAGCCCCTTTCTCTCTCAGACCCTGTTCCTGTTGATGGCAAGATCCTTCCTGCACACCTGGGCATCGCCCAAGGCCAGGGCTCCTCCACCTTGGCATTGGGGACATTTTGGACCAGATAATGCTCTGGCAGGAGGGCCCTGTCCTGGGCATTATGGGATGTAAGCTACATCCTGGCCTCTACTCACTAACTGCCAGTGCCACTGCCCCCGCCTCAGCCATAAAACCAAACGTGTCTCCAGATGCTGTCCTGGCGATGGGGAAGGGGGCACAGTCGGCCCATGTGAGAACCACTGGCGCAGACTGGTGCAGACTCCCACTCCCCCAACCCACACATGGCACCCCAGCCCACACATGGCATCCCGGCTTCACTTGGGCACTGGGAGGTGCAGTGCTGGTGCAGGACTGGGAGGGAGGCCACCCCCGCCCTGCATGCCCTGTGCCATGGGGCACACTCCATCGAGCCCCTCCCCTTGCTGCGTACAGGCTTCCCCAGCGGCGGGTCTGTACCCAGCGCAGCAGCTGCAGGGCTGCACAGAGTGCGGGCCCTGGGGTTGCCCCGGCCCTGGGGTTGCCGTCCTGCAGCTCAGCCACTGGGAGCAGGTTACTTTTGGGCCTGGGTGACCTTGCCTGCTTCCTGCTGCTGTGAGTCACGAGAAAGGACCGGAGTGGACTGGCACATACCTGTACTCACATTCTGTCTGTGCTGTTTCTGCAGGTGCAGGGAGTGGAACCCGGGGCTGCCTCTCCAGCAGGGCCTGGAGCCACATGCCCCAGGTGACAGCCCTCTGCAGCCTCTTCCTCAGCCCCACTGGCCACCCAGAGCAAGGAGCTGCTCCTCCCTCAACCCCTGAGCCCTGGCAGAGAAGAACCAAACATTTACTGTGCTTCTCTGTTGTCAGCTAGAGTCGAAAAAGCAAGTAAAAAATTCCTGTTGTTCAATGAAATTACAACCACCCAGTAACACTCAGAGGAAAATTGGGAGTCTCTCTCCCACCCCCAGAGCCAGCATCTCCTAAGTGGTTCTCTTACACTCTGCATCCTGCAAATCCATTGCATATCTTCTTTCACTCATTCGTGCATTCCAGAGCTACCTGCCGAGTGCCCGCAAGGTGCCCCGCCCTGTGGTCCTGGTGGCAGAGCACGATGCCTGGGGCTCCCCAGTGCTGCTTACTGTCTTGCGGGGGAGATGGGAATGAAGACACAAGGTACAAGTAAATATGTGACCACCAAGTGCAGTGACAGCTAGGAAGGGACAGGCCAGACGCTGGGGAGAGGGAGGGTGACGCAGCTGTAAAGCACGGCCAGGCTCAGGGGCTGCTGCACTTTCTCTCCCTGTGGCTGGAGCCCCCGCTGCACAGGGGCCCCAGGCAGCCCGGGTCACCCCAGGAACCTCCTGGGCGACGCTGGTTCCCTGTCCTGTTGCGAGTCTCTGGCACTGGGCAGAAGGAGCAGCATCTTGCTGGAGCGAAATGCCAGGCTGGCTGTGGGTCTTCACTGCGCCCTGTCCCGCCCCCACCCTGCCCCCGAGGGGAGCCTCTAAAGCAGCATTTTCAATTCTCCACGCCGGGTGCCTTCCAGGGCTCCCCAACAAGCCCACACTGTTCTCATCCCACCTCCCACCACCCCTGCTCCAAAAAGGAGACGCTGTCACCAACAACCGTAGGAAATAATTAGCCTGCAGCTGGGATGTTCTGCTGAATGTCTAACCGTTCTCACTTGTGTGGCTGAAATAAGCACTTCTATGCCCCAGAGAAGGCCACATGCATGCTGGACACGTGGGGGTGGGCAAAGACCCCTCGAAAGCCCCCGGCTCTGCCCAGAGAAGCCAGTTCCTTGGCATTGCCTCAATGCGCACTAACGGCAGAGAGGAGGGGCAAGGGGAAACCACTTGTTTCTGTGCAAGAAAAAAGCCTCACAGTTTTGGACTAATCGCTAAATGTTCATAAATTAAAACAAGACCTCAGCTACAGCAAATTTCTACATTTATTGTGTTAAGAGGTCGAAAGATGACTCGGACCAACTCCTACAGTTGTTGAAAGATGGTGGGGAGTGTGTGTGGGGTGTCCAGGAGCTCAGAGTCACAGGGGACCAGGTGAGGGGGGTGGGCAGTGAGATGCAGACCCCAAGGAGACACACCTGCAGGAGCTGAGTGCTGAGGAGGAGGAGAGATTCCACAAGCCCTAGGTACCCAAGGCAGAGAAGGTGACAAAGGGCCCAAGCCAGAAGAATTTGGCAAAGGACTTTTCAAATGAGCCAGTAAGAAATCTTGGCTATTAGCAGATAGAAGAGGCTTTCCTGTTGATGTGCAATGAGACCAGAAAAGGAAAGAGATGGTGGACAGATTGGGAAGTAAGAAATGCAACTATTTTTGTTCCTAGATGAAATGATCATCTATCTAGGAAACCTGAAAGAATCAACAAAAATTAGCCAGGTATAGTGGCAAGTGCCTGTAGTCCCAGGTACTCAGGAGGCTGAGGCAGGAGGATTGCTTGAGCCCATGATTTTGAGGCTTCAGTGAGCTATGATCATGCCACTGCACTCCAGCCTGGGTGAGAGTGAGACCTTGTCTCAAAAAAAAAAAAAAAAAAATTAACAACAAAACCTCCTGGAACTAGTAAGTGATTATAGCAAGGTTGTAGGGTACAAGGTTAATATTAAAAAGTCAATTGCTTTTCTATATTCCAGAAGTGAGTAAGTGGAATTTGAAATTAAAAACACAATACTATTTATATTAGATCTCAAAATATGAAATACTTAGGCAGAAATATAACAAAATATGTATAAGATCTATATGAAAACTATAAAACTTTGATAAAAGAAATCAAATAAGAACTAAATAAAGAGAGAGTTATTCCATGTTCACGGATAGGAAAATTTTAAATTGTTATGATATCAGTTCTTCCAACTTGATCTATAGATTCAACACAATCCCAATCAAAATCTCCAGAAAATTGCTTTGTGAACATCAACAAACTGAATCTAAAGTTTTTATGGAGAGGCAAAAGATTAGAATAGCCAGCGCAACCTTGAAGAAGAAAAAAGGTGGAGAACTGACATTACCTGACCTCAGGACTTAAACTATAAAGCTACAGTAACCAAGACAATGTGGCATTAGTGAAAGAATAGAAAAATAGATCAATGGGACCCAGAATGGAGCACCCAGAAATAGACCCACATGAATATGGTTAACTTTCTTTGATGAAGGAACAAAGGCAAAACCACGGCAGAATGATAGTTTTTTCAACGTATGGTGCGGGAACAACTGTAAATCCGCATGCAAAAAAAGGAATGTAGACACAGACTTTACACCCTTCACAAAAAATTAACTCAAGGTGGATCACAGGCCTAAATGTAAAATGCAAAAGTGTGAAACTCCAGAAGATAACATAGGAGAAAACCTAGCATCCAAAACACGACCCATAAAAGAAATAACCGATAAATTGGACTTCTTTAAAATTAAAAACTTCTGCTCTGCAAAAGATACTGTCAAGATAAAGAGAAAACAAGCCACAGACTGGGAGAGAAAAATTTGCAAAAGATATATCTGATAAAGGGCTGTTATCAACAATGTACAAAGAACTCTTAAAACTCAACAATAAAAAAATGAACCACCTGATTAACAAATGGGCAAAGACTGGAACAGACACCTCAACAAGGAAGACATACGGATGGCAAATGAGCATATGGGAAGATGCTCCCGTCATCAGGCGTTAGGGGGCTGCAAACTAAAACGACAGTGAGGCACCACTGCACACCTACTGGAATGGCCGAAGTCCGAAACCCTGACAGCACCATATGCTGGTGAGGATGTGGAGCAACGGGAACTCTCATTCACTGCTGCAAATGCAAAATGGTACAGCTCCAGTCCAGACCCTTTCCATAAAAGAACACGCAAAGTGATGCTCTGGCATCCACGGGTCCCTCCGGTGGTCACGGGGAGGGGGGGGGGGTCCAGTGAAAGGAGACCTCCTTTAATCTACGGCAGGATGGCCAGACACAGGAAAGGTATGCTCTTAAACTCTGTGAAAATGTGTCCAAAGGCAAGGTAAAATGACAGGGGCATCCGAGGATGTAAGCACTGAGAGATAAATAAATAAAATGTAAACACACAGGACTCACTGGAACTTGTTCAAAAGGGAAAGGGACTTCTAAGGTAAGGCATACGGAAGGATGGGTCTCGGGGTACGGCTGCACCTCCATGTTCTTCCCAGCAGCTGAAAAAGACAAGGAGACCAACCAGGGGCAGGTGTCCCAGGAGAGGAGCGTTTGAATGTGGGGGAGGCCGGCCCACTTTAAAGCAGATGCCTCTGAGAACTTGTATTTATTTTGTTTTAAAATCTATGCTATTTAATTTTTCAAAAGTAAAATGTAACTTCTTTTCTGATCACATAAATAAATGTGATCACTGTGAAATGCCTATTATAAAAACAACTGAACAATGCAAAACGGAATAAAAGGAATATAAAACTGAAGTGCTAATATTTCAGTGGCTGCCCCAGGGCATAAATCCTTCTCCATGCATATGCAGATTTTACACAAATCACAGCACATGTGATATTCTAAAGCACACAGCTTTCTACGGTCCTTGTTTTCCTTCCTCCTCCTCCCCTGTGTGCCCATCCCCACTCTGTGCAATCTTCGGGATAACTTGCAGCATCTTTGCACACCTTTGTCCCTGTGCAATTCCAGACAAGCACGTGTGCACAGGTGTGAAACCCCACCCTGTCAGCCCTTAGAGGACTGACAAACACCTTCAAGGGGTTGCATAGTGATCCATGATACAGAGGCAGAATCAATCTTTTTCCAATCTTTCCCTTTTTATGGGCCTTCATATTTCTAATTTAATTTTTTGCCATAATACACAACCTTGTGCATATGACCTTACTTATTGGCCCTGAAATGAGGGCAGAGAGTTCTCTTTCTGCCCGAGGCCTGGAAGCATGATCGGCCGCGTGGCAGGTGATCAGTGGCAGTGAGATGGTGCAGGCACCAGTGGCCACTCGCCCTCCGTGTATTTTGACGCATGTTTTCTCTTTGTACCAGGGCCCTGTTGTAGAGTCTCGGATTAAACAAACTATTTAATTTCATAATTAAATTAGATAAATACATGTACTTATTTTCAAACACTAGAGGATTTCAATGCATTTTATGCATTTATCCTCTAACGTAAATATAGACTAATTTAGAGGCAGAATTGTAATTTCACTGACACCATGACATGTGTCCCAGAGACGATGCTCCCAATGGAAAGCACAAACAATGTCCCCACAGCTTTGGGACAATAGATCAAGAAAACTGAAATTTCTTGGAAGCAGGATAGGAAATGAGTAAGAAATAAAGTCTATGATGTGAGTTTGCTCAGAATGTGCAGAGTTTGTGGAAGAGTCTCAACAGGACATCTGGCAGCACAAGCCGACCGAGAGCAGCTCAGCAATTTCATTCCGAAGGTCAGCTGGTGACTGCCCTAAGTCGTCTCTGTCTCGGAATTGTCCAGGGAAGCGAACACATTTCTGAATGACAGTGAGAACTCCGGCCACAGCACGGAATTGTGTGCCCGGCTCCCCTCCACGAGCAGGCTGCTGGAGGAGCCCGTCCTCTTCCTGACTCTCAAGGGAAAGCCCAGGAGGAAGCCACACACCTGCACCCCTTGCCCCTCCCTCAGACAACGACCCCACCAGGTGCTTCTCTGCGTGTACTTCCTGCCCCACAGCGTCTGATGTCGCTTCTCCAGCCACCCCCCTGCACGCCGCTGGGCTCCCCCCAGACCTGCGCTCAGGTACCTTTGCCTCGAGGTGCCGGTGCAGCCACACGCCAGTGCCTCTAGGAAACCGTGAGGAGCTCTGCGGGGGACACTCCAGAGCCAGGCTGGGTCAAAGGCAGAGCGTCCCAGAAAGGTGACTCACAGCCCTCTCTTCATGAACTACAATATGTGAGGCCAGGAGAAAACCTAACCGTGGCCGTGACCCCCCAGGGTAAGCAGTGATGAGGATAAAGCAGAAAGCACATTTCTGAGTCGGGCACCTCCGAGCAAGCAGGTGAGGAGGGAGGGGGCCAGACCTTGAGGAAGAAAAGCATCACTGAGATCAAACCAAATGACTCCTCTCTCCCCACTTGAGAGAAAGAAAGCCCCACACGGCCCAAACATCTCGCTGTCACAGGACCCTCTGACTAGTCTGGGGACACAGGACCTTCTTCCCCAAGGACATGTCATGACAGTGAATGAAGAGCAGAGTTCACTGCCAGCCCCTGTTCCCGTGGAGGAAGGCAACACACACTCTGTCCTCGTCAGCGTCATTGTTTGTGACATTTGTCCTAACGTAGGGGCCTCTTCCAGTGAGAGCTGGCAGAGAGCAAGACACAGGAGCCCAGTCTGGCCGGCACGTCACCTCGGCCTCAGGCAGATGTCAGACACGGAGGCCTTTCCCCTCTCCCAGTTTGCCCCGGCAGCTTCCAGACCCTCAGGTCACACGCCCACCCCATATGCATGTGGCAAGAGCAGCACAGCTGTGACAAGGCTCTTAGAGATGTCTAATCCACCTCTGTATCCACTCGTTAGTCCAACAACCTCAAACACCGGCCGCGTACCTGGTGCTACACGAAGTTTGGGGTTCAGGGGTGCAGCGAGGGGTGAGGGAGCCGTGGGGCCTGCCGTGGGGTCCGACGAAGGAGGCGGGCTTGCAGGCAGGTCAACGCCAGGAAGAGCTACGGGCCCGTGACAGTCACTATGATCCCTCCCTCGCCCCCTCCTCTTGCCCTCCACCTTAATGGAAGATGCCGCCAGCCCCCGGCAGCCCAGCCCACTGGGGGCATCCTGGACGCCTCCAGCTTTCACCCAACTCATCTGAGGAACAGTCACCGGTTCCTGGGGCCTGTGCTTTCCAAACATCTGTGCAACCTGCCCTCTCCCCATCCCATCGCCTCTCCCCTGATTTCCCTGCTTTTGAATCTCGGAGATGTCGGGGCCTGGTGGTGAGAGGGGCAGCCCTCAAGGTCCTGCTCTTGTATGATTTACTTAAATTGTGGTAACGTTCATGTAACATCAACATCACCATTTTAGCCCTTTTTTGAGACAGAGTCTCACTCTGCTGCCCGGGCTAGAGTGCCGTGGTGTCAGCCTAGCTCACAGCAACCTCAAACTCCTGGGCTCAAGTGATCCTTCTGCCTCAGTCTCCTGAATAGCTGGGACTATAGGCATGTGTCACCATGCCCGGCTAATTTTTTCTATATATGTTTAGTTGTACAGATAATTTCTTTCTATTTTTTTAGCAGAGACGGGGTCTCATTATTGCTCAGGCTGGTCTCGAACTCCTGAGCTCAAACGATCCTCCGGCCTCAGCCTCCCAGAGTGCTAGGATTACAGGTGTGAGCCACCGCACCCGGCCCATTTTAGCCCTTTTTGAGTGTACAGCCCAGTGGCGTTAAGTACATCCACGCTGCTGTGCGGACACCAGCCCCGTGCATCTCGGCACTCCTCATCTTCCCAGACGGACACTCTGGCCCCAGTGAACAGTAACTTCCACCCCTCCCTCCAGCCCCTGACAGTGCATTTGACTTTCTGTCTCTACAGATTTGACAACTCTGGGAGCCTCATGAGTGGAACCGTAAGTGTTTGTCCATTTCTGACTGGCTTATTCCACTTAGCACGTCTTCAAGATTCATCCAGCTTTTAACATGACAGGTTTCCTGTCTTTTGATGCCTGAATAGTATTCCATCGAATTGATGGACACCGTGCATGATTCAATATTTAACCTAAAGACAAAGGATCAAACACATAGGTTTGTTAGTCGATTTGTTTTTTAGATCAAGGACGTCATACATTTAACTAAAAACTTATTTTAAAATATTTAATTTTAGACAGGTTGATGCATGGCACCTGAAGCTTCTTCAATTTCTTCCAAATGAGAGAGAAACTTCTCATTTCCTCAATATTCTTCCATTCCTGATCATTTTTACAGCCTCAGCCTTCTAGCAGACAGACTAAGATTCCTTGGTTCCCTGTGTTTAAAATATCTTCCTGGATTTCAAGGCTCTCTTTTCACTTCTCCTCTTTCTCTTCACTTGTGCCATGGTGGTCTCGAGCTTGCTCACGCGGCACGCCGTGCTCGAGACGCCCCTGCTTAGACAGCAGGGGGTGCAGCCTGCATTCTGGGGGTGCTGGTCTATTTTTTCCCTGTGCGATACTATTAATATAAAAAGACATTCGGCTCTGCAGATAAACATCAACATTTTGCCTGTTTTTTTGCCTTTCTCACCACTGGTGACATACAGTCTGGGCGGTGCCGATGACATCAGTGGGTGTCCGGCTTCTCATCTACAGCTCTGCACGCAGCCTGGAAGGAGGGCTGGGCGGCCCCACCCTTCCCTGTTCCCCACTCTGAAAATCACCTGGTGCCGGGCAAGGGCTCCAGGGTCTGTGTCCATGAACCAAGGAGGCCTGGGAATGAAGTCTGAGCCGTCAAGAGTGCCGATGGGGACTCGGCCCATGTGGCTTTACCCTGGTTGAGGAGGGAGGAGTTAGATGGCAGAAAAGCCAGGGCAATGGATATCTGGAAGCAAAGGAATAACCAAAATGCATCTACCAGGTAGACAACTGGCTGTCTGGAAGCCAAACGCAGCCAGGAAATGGAGCCTAGTTAGCTCACCTGATATAAGATTTTTAAAAATTCAGTTGTTTATATTTTTAAATTGTATTTCACACAAAAACCTATCACAGCTTCTCTTGAGGAAGCAGATATGTCCCCTGGGGCTGCACTCTCGTGCGTCCAGGGCAGGTGCTGCTCCTCTCAGCTCAGGCCCACCTGGCTCTCCTGGCCCATGGGCGACACCTGCCTGACTTTGCATTTGTGACACTCCTGGGGCTACTGTGCCAGGGCTCAGTGCAGAACGGACACTCAGTAAACAGGTGTGGTTCCCGCAGTTGCTGGATGGCAGCTGTCCGGGAATGCCAGGATGGGGAAGGAGAAGGCAGAAAGTTCTAGTCACAAGGGAGGTGCAACCTGAAGTCCTTGATTTTAACATTTGGAAAAATAGCCCTGCCTTGCCAGTGGTGCTGACCTTGACCTCAGATACCGCGTGGCCTCCTCCTTCCACCCGGTGGGGAGACCAACCTCGCTGCTGTTTCCCATCCCACGCTGCCTGCGCATTGCTAGCACATCGTTGTCCAGTTCCGGGAACACCTCCAGGACAGAGCCTGGGCCCTGTCATCTCGGTGCCTCCCGCCCAGCTTGCCCTTCCAGTCTGCCGGGGCTCACGGGAAACCCTTCATCTGTGCATTCCCCGAGCACTTGCCGGGGCCCCTGCCCGAGTGCCTCAGTGCACCGAGCGCACAGAAAAGAAGGCACAGCCCTGTGCACAGGAAGCTCATAGCCTCCTGGGCCCACAGACAAGTGAAGTGGGGTCACAGCACCATGGGACAAGTGTCGAGACAGACAACAGGCCTGTGCACTGGTTTATTCTGTTTCCTGACTACTTCAATCTAGGTGGACAACAGAATCTGAGAAGCTCCATCTGGGGCTCAGCCGTGTGCTCAGCGCCCAGCACCAAGCCTGGGGGAAGCCTGGCCCACAGCAGCAGCCATAGCAACACCTGGTGAAGCTTCCTTTACCAGGCGTGTACTGGCTGCAGGGGAAGGAAGGGGCCCTGCCCCTGCAGGAGAGGGCAGAAGTCCTGAGGGCTTCTCGGAGGAAGACTTGCATGAGAGGTGCACGCAGGGCTGGCACACCAGGCTGCATGAGCAGCACAGAGCACGGTACAGTCCATCAGGAGGGCTGTGAGCCTGGAGTGCCTTGGGCACGGCAGAATGTGAGGTGTCAGAGGTTGGCCAGGCTCTGGTAGGGTCCTTATTCATTGGCCTAGGCAGACTGGATTCTTCCATGAGGCCAACAAGGAGATTCCAGGGTGTTTAATCAGAGAAATGCCAAAGTCAGAGTGGGGTTTTTAGACAGATGTTATGGGATGGGTGTACAGGAGAGACCAGGACCGAGGCTGGGCTGGGCTGTCAACCACCCCAGGCAGCCTGCCTCCCCCTGCCACCCCCGCCTCCCCCTGCCACCTCCTGCCTCCCCCCGCCTCCCCCTGCCACCTCCTGCCTCCCCCTGCCACCTCCTGCCTCCCCCTGCCTCCCCCTGCCTCCCTCTGCCTCCTCCTGCCTCCTCCTATCTCCCCCTGCCTCCCCCTGCCTCCCCCTGCCACCCCCGCCTCCCCCTGCCACCTTCTGCCTCCTCCTGCCTCCTCCTGCCTCCTTCTACCTCCTCCTGCCTCCTCCTGCCTCCTCCTGCCTCCTTCTACCTCCTCCTGCCTCCTCCTGCCTCCTCCTGCCTCTCCTTTCGGAGCCAGTCTCTTCCCTCTGCTTCTCTGGGCCTTGGCCCTGCTGAGCTTAGCTTGGGGCTAACTTGCCTTGGAAGTCCTGCCGGGCAGCCTTGGCCACCCTGGGCAGGAGGAATACATCTCTCTGGGTTGCTCTTTCAGTTTTTGTGTTCAGAACTGCTGCCCCAGCTGAGGAAATCTCCATGAGAACCTGGGACATGCTATCCCCACGTATCCCTCTGAACCTGCACCCAACGGACCCTTCAAAGACGCGTGCCCAAATTGCTAACGACAGTGAAGATTCCTGTGTTTGGGCCTCTGGCTTGCTTTTTCTGGAATAACTATTAGACCTAAAACGTGAAATCCCTGTTTGAAGACCACACACTGCATGCATCTTCCAAAGATGAAACCTCACATGTACCTGATGTTTGCTCTAGAAGAACAGGAAGTCTTAACAAGAAAGAATGATGAAAAAATAAAGGATTACAAGATAAATTCTTTAACTGATGAAATGATTCCCTTTACGAGTAAGAGGGAAAAGTTCTAAAGTCATATGTTACTGAAAAAGCTATAACATGAACCCCGAATGGTTTCACTTGCCGAAACATCTGGAAAGTCATTTCACTGGAATGTTACGCTATTTAAATATAATGAATGGTGGGGATTCGTTCATAGCCTTTGTTCAGAAATGCTTTCATAAAACTTTGTTCAAAGGGAGGGAAAAAAATTTCTCTGCAGCAGCCAGCATTTGCACATTGGGTTCCTGGAGTTTTTTGGGAAAGATCTGCAAACACAGAGCCCCCTGGGCTTCTCAGGGTTCAGGCAGAATTGGAGAAGAGAAAGTTGGGTTCTGAGGACAGAAGATGTTGCCTCCTGGTAATCTCTGCTCTGATAAAGGTGGCTGGCTCAGCTCCTATGTTACCAATTCCAGGTAGCTACAATAGCATTGACCCTGATTTTATCAATTTACAAACTGCCCACCTATAGCAAAAATAAGAACATTAAGAAGTAATATCAATGTGAAATGTATCTTAAAGCTGTAAAGAAAAGTAGTATCAATTCCAAAAATATTTTGAATTGAAAGAAATAAAAACTTATTTTTTTAGGAAAACATCTGTTTAACCAACAACTGGAGCTGTGACTGATCAGTGCCCCGTGACGAGAAGGCAGGAGTGTTTTGGCAAGACAGCTCTCTGCTAATCGGGGGGCCACTGTGCTGGCTCCTTCACTGCGATTATCTCATCCAGCGATCGCTTTTGTTTCTGTCAATTCCCTGCACAGCGGAGAAACCGGGTCCCCAACACATAAGCGATTTTCTGCACAATCAGTCGTGGCAGCGCTTGGCAAGAGTTGGGTCTCCTGACCTTTAAACCAGCATCACAGCCCGATAGGCTGCTGTTCTGAAGCAGAGAAAAATGAAGGTTTTCCTTCTTTCCTTTTTACAAAAAACATGTGCGAGAACATCACCTACTTGAATATTATTCTTATATCTTTATTAATGTGCCGAGGTCAGAGGCCGTGGAGTTCACACACACACCTTATACGTAGCTTATTAAAAAAAGGAAAAGCAAGAATGTTCCCCCTTTTTCTCTACTGACATATTGATTCTGCCTAGATTGGAAACAACCCCGGGGCCTCTGTTTCCTCATCTACAAAACGCCACCCCCGGCTTCAGTAATCGCTAGAACCCCCTTTCAGCTCAGAAAATTCAGGATTCTTATTATAAATTCCACTCATGGTTTAATTTGGGCAAGTGTGGAGTTGCGAATCACCTGATTTTCAACAATTCCAATATGAGTGAACTGTACGGGGTACTGGAGAGGAATTTTAATCAAATGATTCATGAGGAGCTGCCTCTTTCTTCTTCCTGGGGGAGGGGAGATGTGGATTTTTTATAAAAGGTATTACCATGGGAATAAATGCCAGTTAAGTCACATATTTAAAACCTTGATCTAGTTAATAAAAACAAGGCAGCCAGGTCGCTGGCCGCAGTTCCTTCGCTTTGCATTTTCAGGAACGAACCTCCCGGAGCCAGGTCTGCTGGAGAACAGAATTGCCTACGGAGCGAGAAGGATGGAGACGGAAGAGTTACGAGCCTCAGATCCCAACAGCCGTATCGATTCTCAGGCCACCTCCACTGCGACAAGAATCACTAATAATGCCCTTTAAAGAACAACAGCAACAGTCACTTGGTCATCTTTGAACTGGAATTAGAAACCCTCAGCTAATTGCCGACAGACCATCTGCCAGGGGACAGTGCTAAATATTCAGGGAGTCAGGACAGGCAGTGCTGGGGGTCACAACATCCGCGGGGCCTGGGTTTCACAATCAGCTCTTGGATCGGGTTCTGACGTTAGAGTAATTCCTGGCCCCTCTGTAGGACGGGGCTGCGCCTCCCCTGGGGGTCGCTGCAAGGGGGAAATGGGCGGGTGCTGGAAGGCTTCACAGATTCCAGAGCCATATCCTCAATGGGGAGAGCCTGGGACCACTTCACACCCGCTTCCCAAGACCCCTGTGGAGGAGGCTGCCCTTCCAGGCAGAGGGTGGGGCCCTGGATGTTCCGGGGGGCACAGCAAGGTGAGGACTGCGAGCCCAGACACACAAAAGACACGCTATTTACTAAACACCATAAACACGTAGTACGCAGCTGGGGTGGGGCAGAAGGAAGGTCTTGATGTCGGGCAGAGAAGCGGTCTGTATTTGCCTCACGGCACGGTGAGAGATCGTGCGTTTTGAGGCTTACTCTAAACACCAACTCCTCTGCTTCACCTCTTTTGGGAGAGTCTACCTTATGGAGGACCCTGGGGAGGGTCCCTGTGACTGTCTGGGCCTGTAGCAGACCCTGTGCTTGGGCACCTGGGGAGACGGCAGCCCCCGGGGAGGGCTCGTCAGGGCCTGATGTCTCCGGCACAGCCCTGGGAGAGGCCGGGAGCATCTCCGAGCCAGAAGGCTCCGCAGCACAGGCCAGAGACGGCCCTCAGGGGGACAGGGGGTCCTGCCAGGGAGATGAGGGGTTCCCCAGGGTCAGACTGGAAGCAAAGGCCGGAGCTGCAAGGCCCAGGCGCTGGCTCGGGCTGGAAGGACTGAGTCATAAACAGCTGTCCACAGCTCGGGCAGCTGCGTGGAGACACAGTGGCAGTCGGTCACAATGGCTGCAGAAGGATGAGAAGGACCAGGGGGTCACCCCTGGTATGGAGCTTCAAGCCTGGGATGTGGGGTGGCCTGAAATGATCTCACGTGCTGCCAGCTCCAGAGCCCGAGATGCCCCTTGGGTTGAAGCTCTGCTTCTCTGTGGCCCCACTGCACCCTGCCCATGAGCAAGGGCCACATTTGTACCACGGAGTGAGAAGCCTCAGTGGCTGCAGGAGGCCAGGGAGGAGGCCGGGGAAGGAGGCTGGGGAAGGAGGCCAGGGAAGGAGGCCGGGGAAGGATAGGGTGGGGCAGCACCTGACAGCACCCGGCAGGACAGCAGGGTGAGGACACCACCCGCAGTCATGAGTCCCAGGCACCAGCCTCTCCATGGAAACCGAGCAGAGAAGGGCAAAGGCAGATGGGAGCACCCGCTCAGCACGGGGTTTATGGGTGCCACCGAGGTGTGCAGGGCAGGGACGTGATGGGAATGGGAGAGTGGGGGTGCGCTCACAGTGGGGGTGCCAGACACCCACAGCACAGCCCCCTCCTCACAGTTCTGAGGAGCTTCCCAGCAGATGCTGCCCCTTGGACCGGAGCCTTGAGGACACCCAACTCCCGAGGCTGTGGCTCATGGACAGGTCCCCGTCCCATGGCTAGAAAGGTCACTCCTCCCTCCGAGCAAGTCCCTGCACACATGTGCTCCCCGGGGCAGGGCCGGGCACCGCAGGCAGAGAGCACAGGGCCCCAGCAGAGCACTGACCAGGGGCACAGGGATGACTTTCTTCTCCTTCCGCACGAAAGGAACGTGGGCCTGAGGGGCAGGAGACCTGGCCTCCTGTTCAAGCCGGGTTCTGACATCCCGTCTCCCGTCAGTCCCTGGGTTTCCTCAATAGGCCTGAGTGAGGGAGGTGACCTAAGCTCCAGCCTCCAGGAAGCCCCGTCCTTCCCAAAAGACGTGACTTATCCTTGGGGAGGAGTGCGGCATTCTGGGGAACGAACTGTCACCAAGCTTCCCATGAGGCAACTTAGGTTTCCCAATCTGGAGAGGTCGCCAAGCTCGATTCGAAGATAGCATCTTATTTCTTGAAGGACAGATTTCAGAGGCATGTCCCAAAGGCAGGGAGTGTGACTCTCTCTCCAAAGCAAATAAATATTCTAACACATTAAAGGACAAGAACATCATCCTAGCGTAACAACATCCACACTCAGGCCCTCAACGCCGAAGCAATAAATGACCATCAGCGAGCCACGAACTCCTCTGCGGACGGCCATCGCTCCACAGCCTCTGCCGCCTTCCTTACGGAGCCAAGAAACAAAGGAAGCCGGACTTCGCCTTTTGTGCATCTAGTCCCAAGACTGTGCTCTGCAAAGAACCTTCATTTCAGAAACCTCATCTCCTTAAATGGTCCCAGGAGTTTTCAGAACAACTGTGAGAAAGATAAGTGAGATGCGTGTGTGTGTGTGTGTGTGTGTGTGTGTGCGCGCGCTCATGAGCACCTGTGTGTACATTAACCAGAGGGTGGTTGTTTAGCAGGTGTCTGACGCTTCACAACTTACAAAGTATTTTCTAAGACATTACCTTATTAAATCCTAAAATCAAGATTATCATTCCCATGATGAGAAAATTGAGGCTTAAGGAAACCATGGGACTGGCCCAAAATGGCCCAGCCCAGATAGCTGGAGGGAGACAATGAAATCCTGACCGTCTAACCCAAACTGCAAGCTCTTCTGCTCTGCCATGCGGGGTACATTTGCCATGCCAGCTAAGAGGGGTCCCCTGAGCAGCCGCATGGAGAAAATGATGATGTTTAAGATGACTTTCTCTGCTCAATGCCAGGGAATCTCAGACACATTCTTGATATTATAATTAAATAGCTTTTAAATATTAATTTGTGATTATGATTGTAAGGAAAGTCCTCGGAAACTTAAAATATGCTGTACATCTGAGCACATTACCATACATCAGAATTCTCAGAGTTTAATTTGGCTCACGGTGTAAACAGTTCCTCATTTTAATCCAGAATGTGTGGCACGCTGCTGTGTTTTCAGGAAAGAGAAAATCATTTTAATTTATGTAAAGAGTATTCCTGAAGATATGTATAATGTAGTCCACAAGGATTAAACACCAAATGTGTAAATATCACAAAATTATCTCAGCACATATTGTCTCTGAAATGGCAACAAATTCCTTTGCTGAAAACAGTCACTCAGGAGAACCTTGAATTCTGTCTTCTTGCTGTCTATGTGTGTTTGGGGGGTGGTAGCAGGGTTCTAAAACTGTCCCCAAAGATTCCCAGCCCTTGGTTTCTCCCACCACACAGTAACCTAGGTACTGTGGTGAAGGGACTCTGCAGAAGGAATTCAGTTTGCTAATCAGCTGACTGTAAAATAGGGGATTGCCTGGCTGGGCCCAACGTCGTCACAGGAGCCCTTAAAGGCAGAGCAGGGACAGCAGAGCCACAGAGCTGGGGGAGAAGGGAGGTGCAGGGGGACTGGAGGTGTGACAGGAGCTGCTCCCACGTGGCTGGCTCTGAAGACACAGGGAGGGCCCCCAGCCAAGGAAGGGCACAGCCCCCAGACCCGAGGACCACCCCTGGCTGAAAGGCAGCGTGGAGCAGGGACCTCAGTCCTACGACGGCATGGGACTGCATTCTGCCACCGCCTGAACGAGTGGATTCATCCCAGACAGTCCAGAAAGGAGCACGGGCCTGAGACACACGTCCAGTGGGACATGAGTCAAGAACCAGCGGGCGGGCCAGGATTCTGACCAGGGAAACCGTGGGATAAGAGACGGCCACTGTCTCAACCCCTGCGCGTGGTAACGTGTTGCAGCAGCGACAGGCCTGACAGCGGGTGTGTGGGAGGGCGGCAGCAGCGCCCGTCACTGGGAATGAGCAAAGGCGCCTTTCTCCGCCCTCCTGCCTCTGCCACCTCAGGGCAAGCAGAGCACAGGCAGACACAGAAACGGGCAGGTGCCAGGACGGGCCCGTGTGAGACGCTCGGGAGCTGAGAAGGACTCGGCAGGGCGCTGCTTTATCACTGCCCTGGTTCCTTTACCCGTGTGCGTCTTCGTTTTCCCAGAAGGACTGCGCACATCTGGAGGGGAACACGATCTTTAATACCTCTTATACCCCAAACACTTAACGTCAATTTGCATATTTTTGGACACAATATGCCAAATATAAAATTTATGACATCTGTTTATCACTAAAGCTCATTCTAAAGCAATAATTAATACATGGCAGAGTTCTTCAACATGTCACATTAATGTTTTTTATTTTATTATTTTTTGTAATTTCAGAATATTATGGGGGTACAAATGCTTTGGTCACATAAATTGCCTTTGCACCTCCCATGTCAAAGCTACAAGCGGGCCCATCCCCCGACACAGCACACCTCACCTGTCAGGTGTGAATTTACCCATCACTCCCACCCCTCCCACCTGCCTCCTCCCTGATGAATGTTACTTCCATACATGTTGATCAATTAGCACCAATTTAACGGTGAGTACACGTGGTGTTTGTTTCCCATTCTTGTGATACTTCACTTAGAAGACTGGGCTCCAGCTCCATACAGGATAAAATAAGAGCTATTAGTTCACCATTTTTTCAATATATATATTGATTTAATTTTCATTTTCAGGTTTTTTTTTTCTTTTTGATGGGAGTTAGAGAATCATAAGTAGGATTTTCATTGAATTAAAATAAAAATAATACAGCACAACTTTCTGTGCCTTATATTCCTTAATAGAAGAATTGCAAAGTAAAATTAACATATTGATCATATATAAGCTTTATGGTTCTGAAAATGTTAACCATTAGAGACGATATTGAAATTTGACTTAGAGAATGAACTATGACTAAGTCAACACTTGACTGCACATTTCAAAGGGTCCACATGAGACTTTTTTAAAACTCCCAAATAGAAAAAAACATTTTTGCTAGGAGGTGAGTTCCCACTGGGAAGTTGTGAGGAAAAAACAGAGATGGAGGCAGAAAAACAAGTCAGTGTATGGTGTGGCGGAGATGACAAAAAACAGCAATAAAACACAAGCTCACACCCCTGTTCTGCAGGAAGAAAAAACTCGTAATTCAAAAGCTGGAACAGGGTCATTTCTCTGGAATACGTTAGTTCACGTTTTCCCACAACCTAGGATTCCTTCTATTTGGGTAAAGACTCAAAGCAGCTGCAGAATTTTGGAAATCAAAATAGAAGAACTGCTGCTCACTGGAGAGGAGGGAGGCACAGGTGTGAATTCCCCTGTACATGCGCAGAGAGGAACATGGGGGCGGGGTTGCTCTCTCCCAGGTGAGCTCCACCTGGGCAACGGCTGTGGCAGGCAGCAGGCAAGGCTGGCAGCCGAGAGAAAACACCGCAACGTAAAGAAGAAAGATGTTTCAAAGCCAGTGTGTCTCTCGAGGGTGCTTAACCTTTTTGGTACGTGAATCCCTTTGACCATCTAGTGAAGCTTATTGTCAGAATAATGCTTTTAATTGCATAAAATAAGATATGCAGGATGAACAACCCAATTTTAACAATGGGCAAAAGATTTGAACAGACGCTACTAAAGGAGATAAACAGCTGAAAAAGAGCATCTTTGACACCACTAGTCACTAGGGAAATGCAAATTAAAACCACAGTGAAATACTACTACTCACCCGCAAGAATGACAAAAATTTAAAAAGAAACAAAAACACTGATAATAGCAAATCTTGTCAAAGATACAGAACAACTGGGATTCTCATACACGGCAGGTAGAAGAGCAAATGGGACATGCACTGCGGAAAATGGTTTAGAAGTTTCTTATAAAGTTAAACATACTTAGTACGTGATCCAGCAATCCCATCCTACCTACCTCTCCATGTGAGATTGAAACCTAGGTTTACTGGAAAACCTGTATGCACATGTTATAGTCACCTTATTCATTAAGAGCCCCAAACTGGAAAAAACCCAAGTGTATCCCACCTGGGGAAGGGATAACAAATTGTGGTGCATCCATACAATGCAATATGACTCGGCAATAAGACGGCATGAACTACTGATGCACACAACACGGATGATGCTTAAACCCTCGTGCAAAGTGAAAGAAACCAGGCTCAAAAGGCTGTACACTGAGTGATTCCATATACATGACATTCTAGGAAAGGCAAAATTACACGGCTGGAGAACAGATCCGAGGTTGCCAGGGACTAGGGGTGGGGTTAGAGGGTCTGACATAAGGGAGCAGCACGAGAGAACTTTTCTTCTGGGGAGTGGGGGGTGGGGTGATAGACTTGTGTGTCTTGATTGTGGTGGTGGTTACACAACTCTATGCATTTGTCAAAACTCATGGAGCTGCACACCAAAAAGAGTGTCTTTTACTCCATACAAACTTTAAAACTAAATTCTAAAAAAAAAATTTTCTAAAGGTATGGGGGAATAAACAGGAATACAAAAGAAGCCAATTACATGGAAATAAAGGTGAAAAAATTTCCCCCTGTCTAAAAGGTCTGTGAATTCCCCATGTGGATTTTATCCACAAACTCTTAAGAGACCCTAGCAAGAACCCTGGCATCCAGGCCAACACATTGGGAATGTCATGGAGAAGAGTCGCTGTGGTCAAACAGTTTAGAACGTTGGTGTTTTTCTTGCACCTTCGAGGAGGAGCTCACGACTCACCTGCCCACACCTGGCAGGGCACTGGGGATCAGGGTTCCAGGGAACCCTCCGGAAATGTCACACTAGATTAGCAGATTCTTGAAGGCAGTGACATTGTTTTCAGACCTTTGTGTCCCCAGGTAGAGACTTGATAAATATCAGTATTTGTTAAACAAATGAAATCTCTATCTTCACTGATCTCTAAAACAAAATCAATTTTACCTACTTGTCATGCAACTCATACGTCCAAGTAATTTACTTAAAATAGTATATTGCATTAATGTTAAGGATTTATATAATAATTTAGAAGTATTAAGGGATTTATAAGTTTATTATTTACACAGCATACATAATGAAAGAAATTAACCTGAAAAATTACAGTCAACTGAACCTAATCACATAAGCAACCATGAATGCAAAACACCTCCTACTTCTATTTTACAATGCATATTAAACTCCTTCCCACCAAAGACGATGGCTTAATGTTGTGGTTCGAATTGTATACCAGTCCAAGGTTTAATTTCGCTTTTAAGATTAAGCACCACATGTGTAATTTAACAGTGACTTGAAACAGCAAGCAGTGTCACCGGGCTTACAAGGAATGTGGTTCTGACAATGGCAAACCACTTGAATACATAAAGCAATGCACACAACTTCTGTATTTAACAGCAATGTCACTTTACATAGCTAGACAATTAATTTTCATTTTCCATTGCGAAAGCTGATCCGCCATGGCCTTAACTTCTAACACAGTTTTCAGTGTTTTGTCCAGCTGTAAAAATTGGGCTGAACGCAGGTTGATATAAAAACAAATGCTACAAATTTTTTCTAATGTGACATCATCCATACAGTCCTAATTACTAAATACTGTGCCTTCTGAGATGTTATTTTGAAGGTAGATAGACATTTCCAAGTACACCCCTCCCAGTTTATACCCACAATAAGATGTTGGCAGTTTACTGAGTGTTGGGAGCAGGATCACAGATAAGCGTGAGACTCTAACCTGGCACAGCAAATCTGTCAGAAGAAAGGAGTCTAGGTGAACAGAGAAAAACCATCAAAGATCTGAAAAAGAGGAAATCTATGGGCACTGGAAAACTTCCAAGGAAGGAAGGACAAATCGATACGAACCAATGATCCTGCGTACATTTAAAAACAGTTAAAGACTGCTGTATCTGCATTAAGTTTTCTAGCATTTCCTTCCTGCTCAGAAATTCCGAGCTCTACAGGAACAAACACAGGCCTGTCGATAGCAAACAAGATTTACTGAACGAGAGAGCAGGCCAGGAAGCTGGGAACAGAGGACGACCTGATAAACAAAACAAAAACAAATCAGAGGATGGTTTCTTTGCTAAACTAAAGGAATTTGAAAGTTTGTTCAGATGTTGTCTGAGGTAGGCTGGACAAATAAGTGAAAAATAGCAAATGCAGATGATGGAAACTTTGTGAATTGCCCAAATTATGCTTTTTTGACATTTTGCCTTAACCATCAATCCAAAGGCTACCGCACATGCCATTTACAAATCTTGAGGAAAGAAAGCAAATCAGGATGACTGTATCCAAGAAATCAATATTCTCTCTAATAGCTTTTGAAGAGTACATCAATTCTCCTAGCCAAAACAATGATGATGCTTTCTGTGTTTTATACTTAAATACAAGGTAAGATATAGAAAAAGCCATTTAGGAAGAATACAGCCATCATGCTTTCAATAATAATACATAATAATAAATAATTCATTAAAATGTACCAGGTAAATAGGAATTATTATTTTCTCTTAAGAGCACAATCAAATCAAGAAAGTGATTCACTTTTACAGATATAAATGACTAAAACAACCCACTCAAAAATGTTATTTTCTGAATTTTCTTTAGCCATATATTTTATTCAAAGATGTGACCATCACAAAGCACCGTCTGGCCAGTGGCACAGAACAAGCTGCCCAGATTGCCGGGTGGCCCCTGCGAGCGGTGCCTCTCCCTGGACGGAGACTGTTCCTTCAGGCCTGGCCAGACGCTCGGGTTTGGGAAGCAGGAAAACCCAGGCCTGAATCCCAGCTCTGCCACCCTCTGGGTACTCGGTCCTGAACAACTCGTTTTACTTCTCTGAGCTTTGGTTTTGCTCACCATAAAATGCAATGACATCTCACACACACCAAACTCCGGAAAACACAACCACAGCAAGTGAATCCCAGTGCCTTCCCGGGCCCTCTCGGAGGGCAGCGTTTTGCCGCAGTGCGTAGATTCCAATGTGTGAGGGAATGTGTTTTCGGAGGACACAGCCCCTGAAAATACAAGCTAGTACTTCACTCTGTGTCAGCCGATGACATCCGTGTGCTATTTTCCAATGCCGGAGCAGGAAGCAGAGGAATTAGACTCACCGAGAACACACGACACAACAGGTCTCCCTCGTGCCAGCTCCCTGAGGTGCGTGAGAATCTAACCCCAAGGTAAGGGCCACCCAGGGTACCTGCCTGGCCTGGCTGCTGTGTGGGTTAAAAGAGGCAACTCTTCCCTTCTCTCTCTCGCTCCCCGCTGTCTCCCACTCCTCTGGGGTCATGACAGCCACCCCGGCTTCCTGTCTGGTTCCCCGTCTGCGGGTCCTCCCCTCTCTCGTGACCCCCAGGACTATTTCGGATGCTCAAAGCCTGTTGCTTAGACCTTGTGGCCCATCCCGACAGTTCTGGTCTGATGTCCCTCACTCTGTTTCCAGGAAATGTGAAAGCAACTCCAGGAAACTGAACAAAATACTTCTGTTACGTACAGTTTGAAAGTTCCTTACAAAAGAAAAAAATAATTAACATTGAAGGTGAGTTTTTCACAGGTGACCTGCCATGTCGAATAACCAGAAACGCTGCTTCTTCACTCATTCAAATCCTCTCATTGCTAGTTTTTAAACATGCTCTATTAAAACAGCCTGGCCAGTAAGAATTAAATAAATATGAGCTTTTTAAATTTTTTAACGACATGTACTTCCTTCCAGAAGACAGTCAATTGCAGTGGAGAAGAAAAAAATGAAAAAAAAAAACCTCATTGTTTTTTCATTTTGCATGAAACATTGCAAGCAGTTATCTATAAAGTTGCAACATTGCCTCACTCAGAGCAAAAGAGAAAACCTAAATATTGGCTACTCTGCCTTGAGAAAATGCAATATGCAGAGTCCTGATCCTAAAATAAAACGGTTAAGAAGCAAGTATTTGTTCTCTAAAAGGATTAGCTGCTTTACAGGAGGATTAGCTACAGACTTCTGAAAGGTATTAACTTAGCCAGTGTATATAAAGCACGATTCAAATTAACATAACTTTTCAGGAATATATTAATACTGTAATACCGGATATACTTGTAGCCAAAAATAACACTTGAGCTCCGTACAGACCAGATAGAGTGACTTTCTGTCTTTTGCAGACTGCCGTCTAAACTCTCTTCCTATTTTTAGGTGCCTTTTACTTGCAGGTTGGGGGTACAAAGTGTTTCACCTCCCAGCACAGGCCCCTCCCTGCCCACTGCACCCACTTGTGCCCTCCTCACACCTGCAGGCAGGGTTTGGCAGGTGGGAGATGCAGACTCCAACGACCAATCCTACCCAAGACGTTGACTCCTTAGGGTGATGCACCCACCGGGGATGCTTTGGAACTGTGTTCAGAGGCTGGGAAGGTCTCCTGGCAGCAGGGCCTAAGGGCCTCAGCAGCCACGGACCACAGGCCACATCCTGACGAAAAGCTTCCTGTGGCCTGGCCTGACCGTGGGTCTGGCTGCGAGCTTCTCAGGCTCCTGCCCATTTTCTGAGCCTCATTCTCCAGCTTCACCATGGATTCTGAGAACTACCCAGTAGTCTCCTGCCAAGTTCCTTATCTCACTGGGTTAACCAGAGTCAGATTCAGCGGTGTGTTGCCAAGAGCCACAACTAACACGCCCGGGATAACACAAGAATGAGGATTCCTCACCAAGTCCTACTCTTTGGAAAGGGCCAGCCACTGTTCCCTGCATGAACAGGGCTAACTCCTGTGACTAACAGGATATCAAAGCAACAACAAAATGTGACATCCGAGGCTCGGTCCTAGAAGACAAGGCAGCATCTTCCTCGTTTCTCTTCCACCACTCTGGGGGAAGCCAGCTGCCAGGTCATCAGGGCACTCGAGCAGTCCCAAGGACGGGTCCACGTGGCAAGGAAAAGAGGCCTCTTGCCCACAGCCAACATCTGGGGCAGATCTTCCAGCCCCAGCCACGCCTCCAGGTGTGCCAGCTTCAGACAGGTGAGATAGGATAAGATGGCCAACCTTGCTCCAGTGCTAAAGATTGTGTCAGCATAGTTCATAGGAACAGCCTTTCTTGGGCCTGGGAATGTGCATTTCCAAGGGCCCCTCCAAACACCTCTGCTCAAAATAGAGAGGGTACCAATGTCTGAGGTTTTCTGGCTTTGTGTACTCATTACAATACCTGCTTTGTAGCAAGCCTAGCTGCTTCAATGCTCCATAACTTCTAGATCTTAAAATCATACACTATTGAGAGTTTCAGGAAGGATCAAAGTGCCAAATGATGTGGGCCTGTGCCCATTTTTCCATACTGTGTAACCCAGTGTGGCCTTATTGAACATTTACCCAGGTGGTCCTTGTTAATCCTGCAAGCTTTTATCATTGGGTCATCAAATATTCCTGAGTGCAGTGAGGAAGGTGGGCAGAGGGGAACACAATGCCCGTCACCCAGTGGTAAGAATCCTGCTAACCATCCCATGTCTGCCTGACCTTGTGTCTTAAAAACATCTTGCCCTTCTTCCCTTACCCTTCCTGATGCAAACAGTCCCCTGTGACCCTACAACTTGTCCCCATTTAGAGGACAAACTCTTTCTCTATAAAAATGCTTAAAGGTTTGTTCTTGTGTGTTCCTTTAATTTGTTCAGACACCCAGTTTCCCAGAGACATCGTCTGCCTTGACTGTGGTTAATTTTATTTGTGTGCATCCTGACACCGTATTGGAACCTCCACCCAAATGCACCCTGTCCTCACCACGGCCACTTTCCAGCTTAAGCCTTCTGTGGGGACACCACTGCCCTAGAGCCAGAGCAGACACCGCAGAGTTAGCACAAACACCACTCGTGGGATCTGATCTGATGGTTCAGGGGGCTCAGTTTCCACCAACCAGAAATTGGGCAGTGGGAAAGGAGTACAAGGAATCGAGGCCTTCCTTCTGAAAGTTAACCCCAAATTCCAGACTCACCTGATCCTGACAAAGATACCTGGATGTAAATGTGTGTGGTTTAGATGCTACATTGGAGAAAGACTGTGTCTCCAACACTGAGAGAATTTCTTGATAGATTTTCTTCTCAAAGCAAAAACTCTCCATGAAGCCCTTAAAAATAATTCAAAATGATTTTCACATCAGGAGCCAATGGGCAAATCCCTCGTTATTCAGTTCCTCCCAGACCTGTGGCACTTAGCTCTGGATGGCCAGAGCTCGGTGTCCCCACGGTCCTCCTCACATGGTAAGGTGGCTGAATTATCTCTTTGAGATTGGGCAACAACAGGAAGAAAACACCGGACGTTTCTTGGACTTGCTTTGCTATTACTCATTTCAAAAGAATGGCATGCCCGTCACTGTGCCGGGTTGAGCATCAGCTCCCAAGGCCTCTGCCCGGGGCAGGACTGCAGGGTGGGAAAGCTGCCAGGGGCACCAGGCGGCTGCAGCTGCCCACAGAGCTGCCCCCGCCACCCCTGGGGCCGCGGCTGGGGTCAGAGTGCTCCCTCGGCCCACTCCAGGGTCCCCAGAGGAGGACCTGCAGGAGCTGAGCTCAGCCGGGTCTGGGGTTCTGGAAGAACCCAAGGAGGCCTTGGCAGTGCAGCTGAGAATGGGGAAAGCCAGAGAGGGCAGAGGGGAGGGAAGATGGGACCAGGGGCGGGAGCCAGGGAACTGAGCCCAGCTGAAGCCCGGGGCCCTGCAGCTGCCCGCCTTGGCCAAGGGCTCAATCCCCTTTATATGTCATGGCTGGGAACAGCATGGTTGGAATACCAATCTCCTACGAGCATAGTGGGACTCTTAAAAAGAAAGCGTAGCAAAAGTGTTATTACTTGTGGCAGCTGGGGTTCTGCAGAGTAGAGAGCTGGGGCAACCGCTCAGTCACAAACACCCACATGGACAGAATGGGGTGACTATGCACCGCCCCACCCACCTGGAACAGAAGAGAGCACAGCTCCCAGCAGGAGAGGCCCTCTTAGTCCCACGTGGATGACACAAGGACCTCAGGGTGGACCACGATACATCCCATGATAATCCCTGGAGCCCTTGCCACACGGAGTCTCCAGGGCAGCGAGCTCCGCCCAGCCAGCCTCTTAGGGGACGGCCTCCCACAGGACCCCCAGGGGCAGACAGACGCGGAAGCCCAGATTCCAGGTAAGGCGACTGGCAGCAAAGGACGCGAGGGCACCACGGGTTTTGCTCACCACCGGAGCCCCGGCACACAGGTCTTCCACTGTTTGCTGAATGAATATGAGCCAGTGAATAATGAGTGGGTGTGTGCAAATGACGTGTGGCCACGCCTGTGGCTTACGGGCTGCTGGGAGTGACCACCATCACCACGGCTGCCCGACATCCCAACATCAGCACCGTGTTCATTTGGTTAGTTCTTGTCTTTCCCCAGCCGTCTTTCTCTTAAAAAGCAGCCCCTGAAACTGGACCTCATTAATTCACTAACAGAGTGTTATAGATTAGTCTGTCCCATTATTTTCCTTCAGCAACCTCAGTTCCCACGAGAGCACAGTGCCTGCCCAGTGCAGGGCGTCGGACGCAGCCTGGATGCCCCCGCTGCACTGCGTCGTCAGCCCCTGCACACCACCCAGGCCCGTCCTGCCCTCCCCCATGGCGGAAAGTCCTGACCTCATTCCTGGCCCCTGCAAAAGCCCCTAGCATTCTCTGCCCGGCCACACTTGGGATTCCCTGGGGAGCTTTGTAAAAAACGCAGCTCTCCAGCCTCACTGTGGACTTGGAGCCCAAGCAGAGGGTGCGCGTGACTGTACCCAGCTCTGTACCCCCATCCAGGCCCTAGGAGACGTCCACATCCCCGGTGTCCCTTCATCAGAACGTCTCCATCACATTTCCCTAGCCCAAGATGGAGCCCACCTCTCTCCTGTGACTCTTAAAGCCTGTCCCAGGCAGGTCCAGGTATCCACAGCCATGCCAGCCTCCCATCTCACTGCTCCCTGCTCCCTGGGTGGACCCAGGGCCACAGGATGGCCTCTTCCCACCCCCCACAGGCCATGTGGCCCCTGCCTACACACATAGGCCCTGTTCCTCCGTCTTGCCCATTACTGGTCCCAATCCCTTTGGTCTCTGGTCCCCGAAAGCCCCGCCACTACCCTCTCTGGGCCCCCAGCTCCTCCGGTCCAGAAGGAGCCTGTTGCTGTTCTCACCACGTATTGCTGCTGTGGGCAGGAGCCAAGGTAACACGTGAAAGTGTTTAGAACAAGACCTGGCACACAGCAAGTGCTCAGTCGATACCAGTGATCATCAGTGTTGTCATAGCCATAAACCCCCACTGACGGCAGGGAGCGAAGGGAGCGCTGACCATCTCCACAGCGGCTTTGTGTGTCCAGAGACTCAATGGCCTGGGCAGCTCTCAGGTCTGAATTTTTTAAATGGCAGTAGGTCACACTAAAGGTGTCAGGGACATCATCTTGTTGGCCCAACCCTGCCACCTGCACAGACGGCAGGAAGGCCTTGCTGTGCGCAGCACAGGTGTTCACATTGTCCTCTCCCTGCCAGGTGTGAGGGCAGCTCCAGCCGGGCTGGGCCACTGCCCCTCTTGGAGGAGCAGCACCGGGCATCCTGGAGGAGCCGTCTGCCTTCCACCGTCACTCACACCTCACGGTTCAGAGGAGCCGGCTGCACCCCTGCCCACTGGGAGGACGTGGGGCCGATGCCTGGCAGTCAGAATAGGCAGGCCCTGGTCACCGCACCGTGCAAGCTCTGGAGACAGGCCAATTGCCCCAGCCTGGCTCGTCAGAGCCCAGGAGACTCACTTCTGGGTCAACCCACACTCACTTCTGGGTTTGTCTGTGGGAAAGGCACCCTGCTTCAGCGGGAGGACAGGATGTGATGCTGCAGCTCTGAGCCTGTCAGAGGAAGCGAGGGCCTCGGGGCAGCGTCTGGCCGCTGGATCCTGCTGTTCCTGAGCTTTCAGTTCCCTAAGCTGAAGGGGCCCATGAACTTGAATAAACTTGAGCCGTGTTTCCATCTCTTACGGCCCTAAGGTCCCTGACTTAACCCCCTGCCCCTGCCAGTACGTGTGGTGGCCTCACACACACCTTCATTTGCACTGAGGCCCCGGGAGAGGCCAGGAAAGTCTGTGAGAGAAGAGGCTTCGCTCTAGACTCAGCTACGGAGACGACAGCAGAGCTTCCCATCAGTGGCAGTCTGGGTGGGCTACAGCGCAGTCAGCCTCAGGGCTGGCCCCTCTGTCCCGCCACTGGGGCCCTGCCACCTCCGAGCTTTGGTGGAGCAGAGGAGAGAGCTGGGTCACGTGGGCTGTTGCACGCCCACCAGCTCTCTGGGAACTCGTACCTGGCTGGGGGTGGGGAGCAACGTGGATCCTCAGCCAGACTCAAAGCGGAGCAGGAAGGGGCTCCTCCTGGAAGGCGGGCCCCTCATCCTTTGGGGCTGCCCCTTCCCCGTGGGGCCCAAAGGGCTCTTCTCACGGAGGCTTTTCAGCCTTAACAAACGCCTGTGAGCTCAGGGTGACCAGATGCCAACTGCTTCCCTTGCTCAATGCACTCACCATCAGCTAAGCCTACTGCGTTCAAACAGTGGAGCAGTTCCTAGCCAACACCACTCCAGCCAAGCAGTCACCCTAGGGGAACAAGGCCACACTCCCTGCCTGCCGGGGCTAAAAATGGACACAGCACACTGAGCCTGGCTGCTCCAGTTTCCAAGATGCCAAGCAACTAAAGAAAGCATAGCCTCTTTAAAGCATTTACAAATCACTACTAGACAGAAAAGAAAAAAATCCATTGCTAAGTGAAATAACCAGAACTGACGTCACTGATTTCTGCTCAGCACTGCCCATTCATTCAGGATGTGCATTTTAATATAACAAATAATAAATCATTTGTTAAACAAAAGCATGCTACGCATGAGGCACATGCACACGACACTGCCTTCTCAAATACCTCCTGGAAGTAATTTGCCAGGCGGAAACCACACCCCGAGGACGAGGCTGAGCGTTACGGAGGCTGGGCAGGCGAGAGACGGACGTGCAGCAATGAAGTAATAGCTTCTCACCTCCAGGTCCTGCTCAAGGCGGCCACGCACTTCTGTCTACACAGACAAACAACCTGGGTTTTCCTCTTGTGGAAGCAGATAAGGGGCCCCGTTTCCTGAGGCCCAGCAACATGAACCGGGCCCCAGACACGGGAGGGGGGGAACCAGGGATCAGTCCACAAGGGACAGCACAGAACAGGAAAAAGACACGCAGCCCACCGGCCTCTGGGGCAGGCAGCGTGGCCCCGGGCTGGTCTCGCTTTCCTCACCTGCAGCTGACATCAGGCCCTGGTTCTAAACGAGGGAGCTCAAACCGCTCGCCAGACTTCTCAAATGTATAACATCTGAAGCACAAGGGTAGAATTTGATTTGGTTTTTGGTATATTGAAAGACTGTACAGAAAATACATTTCTAGTTATATTAAAACATATGAGGAAAGTTATTGAGAAAATAACTGGAAATGCACAGAAGTGTTTTCTTTTTATATTTGACAATAATGCCTTTAAGGGCTGGTTCTTCAGTGTGCAATGAACTCAATTTCCTGACCACAGCAGTTGAGCCAAATCTGTGTGTCAGTCCTAGGCACTGCCCTGCATAGAGAGCAAGATAGACAATGAATCGCTAATGCCACTGGGGTCATTGCTATCGTTTCTGACCACCATGACTTTTGAGATGTTTTGCAGCCCAAGGAGCCCTCAGTTAAACTTCCTTCCTTCTTCAAGGGAAGATAATTCTTGCATTTCCCAGTCGGGCCAGTTCTTTGCAATTTTGCAAAAGTCTCTTTCATGTTCCTTGAGAAATCCACATCTACACTCAGCAACCATCAAAAGCTCTTCCTCACAGGCAGGCCCCTCCTTCGCTCTTGCTGTCATTGTGTGTCTTTCCTCCGATTCTGCCAGAGTGACAACTGCCAGGATGCTGGGGTTGCCCAACAGCCACTAGGTCACCGCTGGGACTTGGCTTGCATAAGCAGCCACGATTCTTTTAGCCTTTTCCCCAAGGTGCCGTTTCTACCCCGTCAGTAATCTTCATGGCTTCCATACAGATTGTCTCCGTTTTAAAAGCAAACTTACAATGTGGTGCTCCGAGCTTGGCTGAAGTCTTTAGACAAGGGTCATGCGTGCCAGAGATCGAGAGAGAGAGGGTGAGTCCCGGTTTGTCCCTGTCAGAGGCTGAAGGTCACCACCCGGAGCTTCATGAGGCCATCCACCAGCTTTGCAACAAGGAGCACAGAGACATCACCCCTCCTGTGAGCCGACTCCTCTGATAACAGCCACCATTAAATGATTCATTCTCTGCCATTTTATTAGGAATATTGTCTAATCTCCAAGAAAACACAGTGTAACTCAATTTTTAATAAAAAGAAAGACGGACAGTTAGCACAGTGAAGCACAAACATTGTCTCCACAAGTTTCATGCTGGAAACCTCTCTTCACCCCACCCCGAGTTGGACAGACCCTCCCTAGTGGAATCAGCTGCCCGTATTCCATACGCTTCCCCCTCAGATGCCCCCACACTCAGCTCACAGCCTGGTCTCTTCATCACCCCTTAAGCCTGTGTCTGGTCCAGTCGCCCTGGCCAAAAACCGCAGGGCTTCAGATGTCACCCTCATCCTCTCACCTGCCTGATCATGTCACCCACAAACCCATCCGGCTAACTCAGTCTCCCCCAGCTACCTCTGCACATCTGGCACACAACCAGCAGAAGGTCCTTTCTCAACCTCAAGCTGAGTGTGTCGCTGGGCTCTGGAAGCTGGTCCAGGTCACATGCAGGGGACACACCTGGAATCCATGAGCCTCATGTCTGGGGAAAAGAAGTTAGGCAAGACTCCCTGAAAACTGTAAAAAGAACTGCGTGCACACATGCATTTTTCTGCAAAACAAATCCATAGTCTTCTTAGACACTCAAAGGGGGCCATTGAGAAAGGCTGGTCATCAAACAGAATCCAGGCTCCTTGATGGCAACCAGTATTAGGAAAATCCCAAAGCTTCCCGTCTCTGACATCCCACCCCCTCTGTGCCTGGGCTCCCGCTCTCCTCAGACACCTGCTGTTCCCCAGGCAGGACCTGCTACTTCTCATTGCTGGGCAAGCACGTGGAATCTCCCGTCTGGAATGTTCTAGCCCTGTCAGCTGCCAATGAAAAACCCTAGTAAACCACATCTGTTCTATTTGGGGAAGCCCTTCTAGACCCCCACGCCACAGGCCAAGCCCCTGCTCTGTCCCATCCCTGCACTCAGCATTACGTTTAACACACCAGGGAGTGATGGGTCCTGTCTCCCTGTGGACACGGAGCATCCATAGCTCAGGTATCATGCCTTTTTTTTTTTTCCAACTTCATTCCTAGGCACAATATACAGACGTTCCCAGACTTACAATGAGGATACATCCTGATAAAGCCATCATAAGTCAAAAATATAAGTTGAAAACACATTCAATATCCAATAAACCCATCATAAAGTTGAAAAATTCTAAATCCAACCATCGTAAGTTGGCAGGCAACTGTATACTGTAGGTACTCAATAAAAGTTTAACACTTCCACTTGTAATTTCTAAATGATCGTACAGATGCTTAAATACTACTCACATTTGATGAAAACCAAGAAATATCCTTTGAAAGAATATTGTTGGCTAGCTAAGAATAGGCCTAGCGTGGCACAACACAGTATGAAGTTATTAAATTTCTGGTTCTTGCATTTTCACATTACATTGGGCTAGAATCAGGACCTTGCTCAAAGGAATTTAAATGGACAGACTGATAACATCTCCAGTAGATGACTGAACTTTAGCTGATGTTTGCAAAAAGTAATTTATTCAATTACTGATGCACTTAATAAACTGCTGCTTCTAGCTTAGGAAAGGAGGATGCTGAGTCAACAGCAGTTCAAAATTAAGGACGAGGTTACATTTCAGAATATTCTTTCACCAGTACTTAAATGTTTAGTTGTTTATGAAATAAGGTTACTTTCAGAGTCAGAAAAGTCATATGCTGAAAAAAGTGTTAAAAACAAGGAATAATTTTACTAGTAACAATGCAAGTTTTGAGATGATTTGAAATAATGTGGTTGGTAACGGAAGTTTCTTTTGATTAGTAAACTTCATAGTGCAACTAAGATTGTAAATGGGTGTTATTTTTACATATTTAAGATGCTAAAATATTTTATTCTCTTTGGCAGAGCATTTACATGCTTTCAATACATTAAAGTAAGTACCTTAAGCAACAATTTGTTGGCCCAGATTGAGTTGCTCTAAATCTCTGAATGTATTAATAATAAAAAACCACAAATATTCTGGCTTTTTATTAATTTATACTGATCTCCACCCCCACCCCCCAAGTAATTGCAAGAGAATCTCTGCTTCATAGATTCAGAGTGTTTGAGTCTGACTCTTCGCTCCATGCCCTGGCATAAGCATACACCACCCCAGTGTGGAATTGTCCAGGGTCATGCCCTGGTCCTTATCTCCTGCCCACATGTGCCCAGGACGCAGGGCTCACATTCTGGGCTGAAAGGGAATGCACAGGCCTCCTCAGCTGACAAGTGTCGGAAGATAAAAGCTCAGCGTCTAAGAAACTCTCTCTCTCTCCCCACTCCCTCCTGTTTGTAGAACAGTGGGAAAGTGCACTGAAGAAAGGAAAGATTTAGAAAGAAACACCGACATCTGTAGGAAGTGTTCTGTGCTGAACACCAACCTCTCAGTTGAATTCACCGGCAGGTCTCTCTGGGATCTGGCAAATGGGCTGCAGCACTCTGTCGGGAGGACCGACTCTGCCTCCACGAGATGGGGCCTGCTCCACAGACCACCCATCCTCAGCGACAGCCCAGCCTCTGACTGCGCTTTGCAACAAGCAGACCGGCGTGGAATGGCTGAGAGTAGAGCCAGTCCTGGCAAAACTGCGGGGTAAGAAAACTGACCACCAGTGTCCTCCAGGTCCCTTCTGAGCCTCTGCCCTCCCCTCCTTGCACCTTCACCCCCAATCCCACAGCAGAGGGTGAGTCCACACCACTCAAATGTTAGCACCCACCAAGGAGACACCAGCCTTCTCACGGGTCTCTTTCCGCCCATGCTGTGTTTCCAACAGCAAAATGAAAAGCGAGAGCCCATGACGAGACTTCGAACAGGCTGGGGGGTGAGGAGGGGGCAGGGTGGGGTGGGAGCCCAGGGCCAGGACATCAGACTGTGTCTGTGGGTGTCCACCTCTGAGGCCAGCCCCCTTGACGGGGAGAAGAAAGGAAGCCCAGGGCTTCCCGGAGTTGAACCAGGAACCTGCCAGGACAGGAGCGTCCCCGTCAGGGCTGCACTCAGCAGGTGCGTCCCCAACCCTCAGAGCACACGCGTGCACGTTGGCCAGGGATTCAGGGCCAAGTCTGCGGAAGCGGGCGGCAGACCCATTAAAGCCCTATTGTACAGACACAGCCAGAAAAAACGCCGAGTCCTTTTGGAGTGAGAGACAAAATAAAAAGACTTAGTACAAAGGTCATTTAAAATAATACATTGTAATCAAGTAGCTACGTGATAGGACATTCAAAAATCTCTGCTGAGAAGAAAAATGGAACTAATTTTCTCTCTAGTATAAAAACCAGTGACTAATGTTCAGCTGGAAATGTCCAGATGGATTTAAGGACATTAGTAACCAAAAATTATGTCTGCGTTTATAGAATAGAAATTGAGTGGCTCGCCTTGAGGACAAAGTGACCGTGGCCAAGAAGTCAGAGCTCAGATCAGCACAGGCCTCGGATGCAAGTTCAGTGACCCCTGGCCTCGAGTGACCCCACTGCCCTGTGGCCAGGTCTCCATACCCCACCTCCACCCACCCTCACGACAACCCCTCTGGTAGCATCATTGTCCCCAGTGCCCTCGCCTCCCCCAGAGCCTGAGCACCACGGCCCCAATCTGTTCCCAGCCCTCCTGCTCCTGAGTCCTTGCGCTGAGCCAGGCCGTGTCACTCGCCCATTGAAAACAAAGCCCCGTCGCTTAGATTTGCTGCTGGCATTCAGACAGAGTGAAATCACGGCTGGGAGAGCCCCCTGCACCTGGCATCCTCCACCGTGACCTGGACGGGCTTCCCCTTGGTTCTATCGCTTCATCCACCCATTCCTCCACTTCACATGCAACCCGGGAGAGCTCGGAGCTCCCAGCAACGTGCGGACAGCCGTCCACCCCGGGAGCGAGGGCAGGGTCACGCACCTGGCTGGGGAGCTCACAGCCAACACTGTGGGCCGGCACTAGCCCTTCCACTGGAGCAAGTTTTGTGTTGCCAGCATCCAGACCTGGGTCTCAACAAGTTTTCCTACCAGTTCTTCATTCTTCACCCAATAAACACTAACATCAAAACACCTGACCGAAACACTCCCTAGGTTTTTAGCACATAACAAAGGATCATTTTGTCTTCAAATGGTCCCCTACCCCCGATGGAACTGATATTTGTTTTGAGGGGAAAAGAGATTTCTCCACCCCTTTTGTTACTTGATACAATATACAGCAGAGGACTAGATTAATCAAACATTCTTGATAGCATTTGAAAGATACTTTAGACGTACATTAAAACTATTTCATTTGGTCTCTATTTTGTTGGGAATCTATGTAAAAGGTTATATTTGTTTTTCTGGAATATATTGTTAAGAATTTTTATCTCATAAGCTTAATCAACCCCTTTGAAGTATTCGTATAGTTGAAAGAAAGACCTGGGGCCGACACTTCTGGTTACACCACCAGGTGCTGTGACAGTTCAAAGTCTGTGGACCACATCAAAACTCCCCAGTGCAACACCTGCAAAGGGCGGGGGGGAGGGGTGGCGTGATGGGCACGATTTGGGGAAGAGCAGCCGGAACAGAGAAGAAAAGGAAGCTGGCTTGGTAAACCCCAAACAGGGGTCTCCCAGCCCACATCTGGCAGCAGTCCCCTCCCCCGGCTGCTCACCTGGGTCTAGGATTAGCAACATTCAACAAAGCCCTATTACTCCAGGTGCCGCTGAGGATCTAAAGTCCCAACCATCTAGAATAGTACCCAGCACTCTGCTTTTGCAAAAATTAAAAAAAAAAAAAAACTTTTGTAAAAAGCAAGTAATAAAATAATGACTCTCAGAAATAAACTTTTGACATGTCTGAGGCCAGTAACTAAGATACCAGCATGTTAAATGTACCCGTGAGCCTATTCTCACTCTCTCTAGGATGGGTACCCAGAACAGAGAGAGATGTGGCCCAAGTGCTGAGCAGAGAAATGGGAGGCAGCCCAGCCTCGAATCTAGCTGTGTACACAGTCAGCAGCCCTTCCTGGACCCGCGGTGGAGAGGTGTGAAATCCAGCGGAAGTACAGGAGCTAGGAGGGGCTCAGAGATGGCCCCGGGCAGCCCTTCTCTTTGGAGGTGAGCAAAATGAGGTTCTGAGTGTTTCTGAGGAGTCCATAGCTTCATAGCTTCATGTGCTGGTCTAGAAGATGCTCTCTCACTGCTTCCACACACCTCATTCTAGACCACACTGCTTCTTGGTGCTGGGTTTGGTTCACTTTTGCAATGCCTCACACCCAGCCTGCTTTAATTCAGGCCACAAACCCAGGTTAATATGCACAGCAAGTTGCATTTCTGCCTCATCAACCACTCGAACACTGGACTTGGCAATGTGTGTTGAAGAATGGATTCATTCATGTAAGTGATAATATTATGGGATCAAAGCACTTCATCATGCAAAATTTACATAATCTTTGAGATTGTTGTGCAAAAAATAAAGTTATCTAGCATGTCACACCATACTGATCTGACCCACCAATCTGTACAGTACACAAAAGGTATCTACTTATACAGACTTTGGCTTGGTTCCTTTATTTGTTCAAACTTCGCTGGTTCTTAACGCATGCAATGCACAGCACTAGGTGTTTTAGGGAAATAATAACTACAGTTTCCTGAGTGCCAGCCATGTGCCTTGTGGTTTACACGCACCATCTGTCCCCCTTGTAGCAGCGTGTGAAGTAGACATGACCAGTCCTGTGCTAGAAGAGAACGCTGAGGCCTGAATTTTGAGTCATTTAGCCAAATGACTCAATGACTTTAGATCCTCAGCGGCACCTGGAGTAATAGGGCTTTGTTGAATGTTGCTAATCCTAGACCCAGGTGAGCAGTGGGGGGAAGGGACTGCTGCCAGATGTGGGCTGGGAGACCCCTGTTTGGGGATTACCAAGCCAGCTTCCTTTTCTTCTCTCTGTCAGAATCTGAGTCCACACCTGAACCCAACATGCAAGCTCTGAGAGACACACCGCGGCCCCCAAAGCACTGACTGCCTGGTGGAGGACAGGAACTATGTGAGCAAGTGAGCTGGAAATCAAAATAGAGTCCAGAACTTTGTGACAGGCACAAATAACTTCCTATGGAACCAAGAGTAAGAGAGACTAGTGTTAGGTAGGGGGAAGGAAGGCCTTGTGGATACTGAGGCATTTGGGGTGTAGGTTGGAGCCCCTAAAATGGAGACAAAGAGGAAGGAGGTTGAGAGCGGGGCTGAAGCAGCAAGCTGACCACGGCAACATTCGTCAGTTTCCCCTGAAAGGGCCAATAAGCAGAATATGCTCAGGACCAAAAGGCCAGGCCCGGCCTGGGATCTGGAAAGCAGGGGCTTCTGGGAGGACCAAGCCATTGGTTCTCTAGGAAAAAAGCCAAAAGGAAAACTAGAGATGATCTTAGAACACACAGGGTTTTTTTTTCTTAGTGATATTCAAATATTAAGAATGCCAGTCTTAATGGGTGTATTCATTTCCGGTTTGGCAACAGAACCTCTATAAGTGTAACTCAAACATTGTAAACGAAAATGATGGATCCAACAAGAGAGTCGGGGGAAGCTTGGATCATGTTGCCTCGCTGCTCGCAGACCTGCCTCCCTGGGCAGTCATGTGGGTAGAACTGGCCACATAACCCCTGGATGGACCAGGCTCATCTCTCCAAGATTCAAGTTCAATCTACACCAACAGAGATGTGTGGCTGTCTATCAACCACAGCTGACATCCACTAAAAATACACAAACTCACTCACATCAGCACATGTTCTCCTAGAAGGTCTCACTTCCTCACTTGTTCACCTGTCCAACAGGTAGGTACCTGGCTGAGCACTGAAGATACAATATTGTCCTCACAGAAACTACAGTCCAGAGTGTCTTCCTGAAGCAGTGTGGAGGTGGGTGCAATTGGATGGAGAAGAAAACACTGGGAAAGTGTTGGGTGGGGAGGGGGAGATCACAAGTTTGACTCCACCACAATGAGTTGAAGGGCATTTGATAACCCAGGAGAAATGTCAGGCGGGCAGGTGGGCATGAGAACTGCGGAGGAGTGGCCTGGGCTAGAAATATGCCTCTGGCCTGGAGGGAGGGGATTTGCATAAATGGTGGCACCTTCGACTGGGATAATGGTGGTGGAGCTGGAGCAAAGTGGGCCAACTGAGGCACAGTTTGGAGGAGAAGCCTATTTTGACCAATTGATGCCTCTGCTTCTGCCATCACCCCCACCACACCCGCATCTCCTCTCAGGGTCAACGACTTGCACGCATGTAGGCCTTGCAGGGAGGAGGCCGCTTTTTAGGGCACAGAGCTCCAGACCCCCTCCAGGCTTGCACGGATGCCAGACATCCCCGCACAGAAGTGAGAAGTGGCCTGAGTGTGGCTTGTGGACTTAACCACATTGCTTTATCCTCACTGCCCACCCCACCCCGCGCCCGGGGCTCCAGGAAGCATCACAGGGAGACAACTCCTCATCATGGACTTCCCTCAACTGCTTTGACTGGGGGTGATGAAGGAATATGTTGCTAAATCTAAAACCTTCTGATTCATTCAACAACCTGGCCTTTTCCAGAGACAAATCTAACTCCTAGCTCACATCCACACCTGGAAAGTCTGTTGGGGTGGGGAAGTGGGTGGTGCTGATTCCCAGACATCACTAATGCCAATAAACAAAGACCTTTGTCCCCAAGATCACGGTCAGGGGCAGGGCCAAGCCTGGGCGCTGGGGGCTGTGCCAGGCCCTCTCGCTGGGAGGGTAGCCCTTACGTCTTGGGCCTGCTCCTCTGGCCTTTTGTTCCCCAAAGGTCTCAAGCCTGAGTTTGGAAAGCCCGGCCCCCAGCCTTGTTCCTGTGGAACAAGGAGCTCTGTCCCCATCCTGAGGGCCGAGTGACCATGGGGCTCAGAGGCCTACCTTAGCCACAGGCACCCACCATGCCCTCCTCTGGCTGAGTCCTGTTTTGGGAAGACACCCCCCCCACACACACACACAGTTTAAACGGGCACGGGTTTTTACTTTGCAGAGGCAGAACTTCATCGACCTTTGGGACACAAAGACCTCCAGACATCCTGGGTCGAGGGCATCTGGAGTCAAGAGCAGAGACGACTAGACATGGACATGGTAATTTTCAGAACATGTGACCGTCCTTTGCTGGTTTTCATTCAACTCTGCTACACACTCATTCACTCTAAAACACAAGCGCAGATCCATATTCTTTCCTTGAGTTTCAGGGATTGAAACTCTCCAGCAGAGTGGTGGTAACTCAAGACAAATCCCTATCATAATTCCGCAAGTATAATCGTCTAACCTTTCTGGAAAGGTTTGCCATGCCTGGAAGGAATTTAGGTCAGGTCCGGCATGTCTCCAGCCAGCTTGGCTCAGCCTCGCCATCCTGTGGGTTGCCCGGCCTTCCCCAGATGGTCCTGGGAGCGCGCAGCATTGGCACCGCGCAGGCCTCTGGCCCCAGGAGCTCTGCCAGGTCACTGACCCTGCAGATCGGGCCAGTCCGACCTGGCCCACCTGCCAGGGTCTCCCTGCTGCGTCTCCGAGCCCTGGCAGCACCCTCTTCCTCCTCCCTCCCTGGGAAGGGAGGGGGACCCAGCCCCTGGCAGCATCCCCCGGCACCCCAACCCTCCTGGAGTTGACGCCACTTTCTCCAAAGGCTCCGCTCTCAACCCCTGTGTGTGCGCGGCCCCAACACAGCCGCTGGCAGCCTTTCTCTGTCTCGCCCGCTTGTCGCCGTCCCCGCGCAGTCACCACCCGCAGACACCCTCTTCTTCTGTTTACCGAGAGGGAGAGTGAGAGCTACCGGTGTCTCGCCAAGTTAAGCTGGGGACCCTAGGGAGGGGTCTCGCTGCGGGCCGGTGGCCGGGATCGCGCGGTCCCCAGTCGCCGGTACCGGCGCGCCGCTGGAGCGGCCGGACCCGGTTCGGGACCCGGCACCGGGTGCAGCCCCTCCCTCCCGCGGCGGCAGCAGAGGCCGCGTCCCCGGCCTGCCCGGGCCCCGGGGCGCACGGCCACCCGCCCGCACCCGCGCCCCCTCACCTCAGGGGGGCCGGTCCAGTCGCGCCGATCGCGCCGCCGCGGCGGCTCCGCATCTCCTGGGTGTCCGCCCGCCGCCCTCGGGGGCGTCCAGCGGTCCCCGCCGGGCGCGGAGGAGGGTCGCGGGGACGCGCGGAGGCAATGGGGTCCTGGCGCCGCGTGCGCCGCTCCTGCCGTCCGCCGTCCGCAGCAGAGCAGGAAATTTGCCCGCTGGCCGGTCCCGCCGCCTCCCGGCTGGCTGGGCTCCGGCTCGGCTCCGCTGCGGGGGCGGGGGCCCGGCGCTGCGAGGAGCGGGGGCGACGCCTGGTGCCCGGCGCGGGGAGCGCACTCAGGGCGCCCGCCCCTCGTGGGGTGCGGTCCCGCCCGGCGGGTGGCCCTGGGGCCCTGGAGCACCCAGATACCCTGGGCGTCCTCTTACTCAAGGCTCCTGCTCCTTCCAGAAAGCCCCTGGCCCGGGCCCTCTGCCCGGCCCCAGGTGCGTATGGAGGGTGTCAAGGTGTGACAGGCATCCTACCACCAGGACAGAAAGGGCAAGGCCCCTCCTATTGGGGCCTTGGTCAGGTGCACCGGGAAGTGGCCTGGCTGGGGACAGCAGTGGGTCTTACAGCGGGTGCAGGGAAGCGCAGGACATCCCGAACCACTTCTGGTTTGAAGAAGCTGGGAGAGGTGTGAAGTCCCTGAGCCTGGTGGCCTCCTCTGGAAAGAGGGGGTGAGGACGCCTGCTTGGTGAGTGTTGAAGAGGGCTCTCTTGTCACTAAGGCAACATCTGGCAAAATTAAGTACACACCAAGAAGAGGAAGAGGAGCGACATAGGAGAGGTCTGAGCCTGCTGTCCCAGGCAACTCCTTTCCAGGTGATTCATTTAAACTATTGAGGGAGGCTTCGGAGAACAGGAAATTGCGCTGGAGAAGCAGAAAGGACACCATGTCTGGTTCTGAACCTTTGCGCCGCCCCCTCTGGGGTAGGCTTGTGAAGGAACGGTGAGGAAGTGGGCTCAGGGTGTGTTAGCCACCTCGCCTTAACAGCTGGCAGCCAACTCTTAGGCCGCTTGGGGCCTGTTCCAGACAGAGCTACAGCCCCTGAAGTCTGCAGAGCGGTGGGCCCCTCCTGGCTGAGCATCCCCAGGTGACCTGGGCCAGTGTAGCTCCCCTCCCCAGAGGGCAAAGGGCTGTGAAGCAAGTGGGGAACCTGAGCCCAACCTCCCCTGCCCTGCCCAGACCCTGTCGGGCGTGGGGGGGAGGGCCTTGTCAAGTCCAGAGCTTTACACTCCATCCGTGTGCACCGTGTGCACGCACCTCTCCCGCTGCGGCTGGGCTGCCTTCTGTGTCCCAGCCCTGACTCTTGCTGTTACTCCGTTTCTCCACGGTCGGCCCCCTGCCCACCTCCACTCCCCGCTCCAGTGGCTCTCCAAGTCCGCTTCCCATCTGGCTTCTCTGTGCACCTCAAATGCGCCCCCTTCTCTCCTCTCACTGCCTTTGCCTCTCAGGTGCCTGAGTGGTCCCCCAACTTCCGACCCACTCAAGAGGATCCATTCCTCACATGTCATCGGGCGCCCTTACGAAGTGTAAATGGGTCCCACCAGCCCCCTGCTTGAAAGCCTCCATTCAGGGTAAACCCGAACTCCTGTGAGGCTCTGCCTCCCCGGCTGCTCCGGGCCCCTCACCCCTGTTCGCTCTGCTCCCACCCTGGCTCCTTCCTCTCAGTGCCAGAACCAAGCTCCTTCCTTCCTGCTCCGGGATCTTCCCGCCTGTGCACCTGGCTGCCTCATGGCCTCTGGACCATCGTCCTGCACCCCTCCACTCTGCCACTCTCTTCCACAGCCCCCGGCACGGTTTGGGATTACTTGTGGGTTTATTTACTCGCCTGGCATCCACCATCCCCTCTCCCCCGGCCCCATGCTGTAAGCTCCAGCAGCCCAGGCTCTGCCTGTCTCCACGCTTCTCCGTCGTGAGCTCCTGAGGCAGCCCTGCTGGCCAGGAGGTGCTCCCTGAAGGCGTCAGGCTGGCAGAGCAGAGGACGGGCCCCAGCAGGCAGCAGCAGGCAGCCTTGTCACCCTGGGGCCCAGCAGGTGGGCAGCTCCCTCCCGAGTGAGCCCCCAAGGAACAGCCCAGGTTGGGGCGGTGCCAGGTAGCCCAGTGACGTCACCCAGCTTTGGGGTTTCCTGCTGTCACAGCCTGCAGAGCCCGACTTCTGTACATGAAGGCGATAATTTCCAAGCTCTGATAAGCATGGCTGTGCTTGTTAGCACTGCAGGGCTGGGGAGGCAGAGACTGTGATCTCCGAAGAAAGAAACGAGCTGCCTTTGTCAGACATCTGCTGTCGGAGAGTGAACAGCCTTAGGAACAGGATGAGGAGGCAGATGGCTCTCCTCTCCCAGCGATCTCCTCTCTGTTGGACCCCAAAGATTCTTTTAGGGCTTAAGCAATATCTCTCAACTTCTTCTAAAGTCTGCAGACATTTGTCGTTGTCACACGCAAGCGTGGGCTGTGTTGATTCCCACATGGAGGCAGCTTCATCCTTCTTTGCCATCTTCGTTTTGCCTCTCTTGGGCTCAAGGACGCTTCGACGTCAGAGTGAATTCCCCATCCTCATCCTCGTCGGCTCAGGGCAGCTCCCCACCTCTGGCCGTCCTGAGCAGCTCTCACCACCGTCCTATCCTAGGACCCTTCCTAAGTCCACAGCTCCCTGGGGCTGACGAAGTGGTCATCACAGGCCTGGCGGACACCTGAGTGTTGGTCCCACGGCACCACGCTGCGTAGCCCCTTCCCCTGAGATGCAGCTCAGGCAGTGTTCCTGTGAGTGCGACGTTAACCGTCCTTCCACGTTTTGTCCCTATCTTACTTGAGGACCCTGCCTTTGGATTTCTCTGCAGAAACTCAGATAATGTTCATCACGCTCAAAGGGCTCAGTAGATGTCAATTAAAATTAAAATGCTGAGGCCAGAAATGCTCCCCAGAAAGGCCAAAAAAAAAAAAAAAAGGCAAAATCAATGCGTGGAAAGCAAAGAAGAATTTGACTTTAAACGTTACAGAGAAATATTAACATAAAATTATTCAGCTTTAGCAGGCAGAAATCAGGTGTTGGTGACTGACTGGCCATAAGGTGGGGCAAGCACCGGAGTCCTTCGTGATTTTATTCAGGACCCGTCTGAACAAAGAGGGAGTCGGGATGGTTATTCTGACCCCTAGAATGTACCAGAATGAGCAACTCTAACAGGTCCAGAACTTACTATTTTTACATCACCCAACAACCGTTCTCTCTCCTCCTCTTTTTCCAAGTCGTGTCCAAGTATTCCCAGTTACTACCCACTGAAATCCTTTGCTGGAACGTGCCTCTACTTACCCAGAAAAGAGGACAGTTGTGCCCCCTCAAGGTCCTCACAACCTTTTAACTCTTTTTTTTTGGATTGCTTCTCGTTGACGACTGATACACATGTATTGTATAGATACAAAGGGATCTGTTCAATATATAAACACAGTGCATAAACTAGTGAAGTGCATACCCCTCAAGATACTGAACATTTCCTTCATTCTAGAAAGTTCCCTCATGTCCCTTCCCCAAAAGTCCCCCAACTCATGCCAAAGACAACCATTGTTCTGGTGTCCATGACAATAGTTTTGCCTGATCTGTGATTCATATAAATGGATTTCATAGTATGTTATTTCTAGTTTCTTTCATGCAGCTAAACCTTTTTGAGATCCATCTGTTATTGTCTGTATCAGTAGTGTAGGTAGTGTGGTGTATCTTTGTCCTCTAGGTGATTTAAAAATGTTTTCCTTACCATTGCTTTTTAGAAATTTAATTAAAATGTTTCTTGGTGCAGTTTTCTTTATGTCTGTTCTTCTTGAAATTAGTTGAGCCTCTTGGATTATAAATTTATAGTTTTCATCAAACTTGGAAAATTTTCAGTGATTATTTCTTCAAAAATGTTTTCCCCCATCCCCTATTTCTGGGACTCCAATTATACACCCACAATATTTCCTAACATTGTCCCACAAGTCACTTATGATTTTTACATTTTAAGCCTTTTTCACTGTGTGTGTTTCAGTTTGGATAGTTTCTACTGCTACGTATTTAAATTGATCTTTTCTTTTGCGGTGCTTAATATTCTTCAAAGTCCCTCTGGTGAATTTTTCACTTCAGATATTGTATTCTTAGGTCATAGAATTTTCATTTGGGTATTTAAAAACTAATTTTTATTTTTCTGAAGAGGTGCCCACGTTTACTCATTATGTTCATCTGTCCTTTTAAACCCTTTGATATATTTATAATGACACTTCTAAGTTTTTTGCCTGCTGATTTTAACATCCTTGTCATCTTTGAGCGTGCGTCTATTGACTGTTTTGTTCCTGATCATTTCCCTGCTCCTTTGCCTGTCTATTTTTCTTTATTGCTTGTAATTTCTTATTGTTTGTTGGATGCAAGATTCTTGAGAGACTAGATGAGTTTTAGCTTTGTTAGGACATGTCTGTAGAACCCTACTCCAGGGCTAGGTGTAAGACAGTCTTTTTGAGGTCTGGACAGAATGCCTACAGCATTTGGCAGGGTCTTTCCACCCTGGTCGATGGGAACTTCGATGTCTCCCGGCACAGAACAACCTCTGGAGTCTCCACAAAGCTCACGGCCCCCAGCAGATGCGTGATGACAACTTCGGAGAGCCTCATCTGGTTAGTGCGCAGCTTAGTGCCGCATTGAAGACTTAAGGGGTCCTGTGCAGACTTCTAGGGCTCCCTTTCTGCCCAGCTTTGTTCTGCTTTGCTGTCCTGCCTCACATCCCAATCTCTCCAGGAGCCATAAACTTTGATTTCTGTTCCTCCACGCAGACACAGAGCTGTGCTTGTTTGGGCTTTATTTCTCACGCTGCGATTTAGAAAGCTTCCCAGGCAGACAGCCAAGCGGTGTGTGCTCACCTCGAGCATTTCCTTTCTGTCAGGGATCACAGCCGTCCACTGATGGACAGAACAAACCTTTACTCCGTGTACTTTTTCCAGTGTTTATATATATTCGTGTGTGTGTGTGTGTGTGTGTGTGTGTGTGTGTAATGGTAAGAGAATAAGTATGACATCTGTTACTCTGTCATGTTGTTACTGAATTTTCCACCTTTGTTTTAAATAGTTATTTCATTGTTTTGTAATTATCTTTCTGTGTCCCTTCCCCAGAGAAGAGGCTGAGTCTCAGCCGTTTTTGCATCGTCAGCATCTAGCAAGCTCCTTAAATGGTGCTGAGTAAGTGATTTCTGAACAAATGAATTAATGGCATACATTACACATATAAGTAGCGATTCAGATTTTGTGTTACGTAGTGTTCAGAATTGCAATTAGTGTGTATAGCAGAGTTACATAGTTATGTTATTTGAGTGGCAGTTAACATTATGCTTTTTTTAAGAAAAAAAGTAGAGAACACATATCCATGACTTTCAAAATGCAAAAGGTTCAAAAAAGGAAACAATGAAAAACCTAGGTCTTGCTTACCTTTTGTCTCCCAATCACTTCTCCTCTCCTGAGACAGAGTTAGTTCCTGGTTTCTCCTCAGTCCTTCCGGAGGACTCAGGCATTTACAAACATATAGACATAGGAATATTTTGGTACCTAAATTTTAGTATATGGATATTTTTCCATGCTAGTACTTATAGAGCTACTTCGTTTGTTTCGGCCACTGAAGTCAATATGTGGATGCACCAAAAGGTACTAACTCTTCACCGCAGATTTTGCACTTGCTCTCTCCCTGTCTGTGAGGCTTCCTGTTCAGACTGCTCTCTCCTGCAGTGGTCTCTTCATCACAGTCCTTCTGTCCCCCACACCCAGCCTTGGTCTGCCCTCGCCCTCCCTCATGCAGTTCCTGTGCGGGACAGAGTCCCAGGCCTCCTCCTGCGCCTAACAGAGGGGAGAAACTGTCCCCATTGTCATGCCCTGTGTCATTACCAAGCCTAGTAGGTAAAGACTCTCAACTGCATGGCTGTCCTCCCCAGCCAAGAGCTGCCTGAAGCAAGATCTCCAGCTCCACCTCGCCAAACTCGGAACGAATCTGAAGCACAAGGCTTCTTCCTGCCCTTTGCCCAGCTCTGGGTCTGTGGGTGTGGCAGCATCAGAGTGAATAAAACACCAAGATATTTCCAATCTGAGGGGATAGAAGTTCTGAACAAGGATGGAAGTCTACGAACTAGGGAACAGAGCCAAGAGAAACACAACCGAAAGAGGAAGAGAAAGCAAAATTAGGTCCTGGTGACCTTCTTTGAGGCCCTGCATCAAGTTACGCGTGAGGTTTCCCTTACCCCAGACTGCTGTGCGCTTCAGACAATTTGACTTAGGTCTTTTGTCAAAGCTCTGTATACTTTTTTCCCTCCTCAATGCATTTAGGGGGAAAAGTGGTAGAAAACCGTCAAGCCAAAGACTGGTGTTTGGAGAAGCGAAGCTAAAGTGGGCCCAGATACGGTAAGAAGGATGTCGGGGGACTCACTGATAATGTGTCAGCACAAACCAAAGGTTGGACAGAGTTGCCCATGTTCTCACACATGGAGAGAAAAAGTAAGGCTGGCCTCAGTCTCTTCCACAGCGACATTCAGTGCCACAAGACAGTAAAGCAGCGGGTATGAAATTCTGAAGGAAGAAAGTGTGGCCGCCACATGGTCGTTCCAGAGTCAAGGCTGACTTCCTCCTCTGTGGTGGAGGAGCAGGGGCCAGGCTGGCCCTACAGTCCTCAGGGCTGCCACTCCCAAGGGAAGAGAAACAAACCAGCTGAGACAGACAGTTGCCCCAGGAGTTTCCAGGGAGGGAGTTTCCAGGCCGTGGTGGAGAAGGGGAAACCAGAAAGGACCCAGTGGTCTTCTGGAGTTGGAGAGACAGAGACCAGGGTTTGGGGGCCAAAGTGCCTGGAACCAATGGTGAGTGCTGGAGAGGAGAGGTCTGCAGAGAGCCCCCCCTCCCCCCCGATTCTCTCGTTGAGACTGATGCATGCACCTGAGAGGAAGCTGCTGAGGCCGGGAAGACAGCCACCTAAAAGTAGTGTCAAACAATTCCTAGAGCTTACGCAGGGCTCGGAAGAAAGACCTTGTAATAAAGAATCCAGAAAGGGACCCACACAAATATGATCATCTGTGTTTTAACAAAGATGCCAAGGCAATTCATTAGGGAAAGGATAATCTTTTCCAGAAATGAAGCCTAAACCATGGCCTAGCCACATGTAGACAAATGAACCTCAGCCTTTATCTCATAGCATGTACAAAAATTAACTCGAAATAAGCCATAATCTTGAATATATGAGCAAAAATTATAAAACTTCTAGAAGAAAACATATGAGAAAAAAATCTTTGTGGTCTTGGGTTAGGCAAAGATTTCTTAAATGACATTTAAAGCATAATCCACACAATGAAAAGATTAGTAAATTAGATTTTACCAAAATTTTAAAAATTTGCTGTTCAAAAGATACTATTAAGAAAAGGAAAATGCAAGCCAGAGACCGGGAGAACATAGTTGCAAAACATATATATCTAACAAATATTGTATCTAGAATATACGATATAAAGAATTTCTTACAAGGCTACAAAAAGAAGACAAATCAATTCAAGAAAATGGACAAAAGATTTAAACAGTTCATCAAAGAAAGTATATAAATGGCAAACAAACACGTAAAAAGATGTCCAGCATCATTAATACTAGCAAAATGCAAATCAAAACCACAGTGAGATACCACTAGGCACTCATTACTATGCCAAATTGTGAAGGACGGGTAGTAGTAAGCAGTGGTGAGGACACAGAGCAGCTGAAACCTTCGTGCATTGCTTGTGGGAAGTACCTTGGTGCAGTCGCTTTGGAAAACAACGTGTCAGTTTCTCACAAAGTTAAATATATATTTACCATGTCCCAGTAATTTCTCTCCTTTATATTTGCCCAAGAGAAAGGCAAGCATATATACACACAAAGACTTGTACTCAAATGTTCATAACAGCTTTATTTATAATTAATATAATATAACATATTGATATATTTTGAATCTACCAAAATGTCCACCAACTGCTGAATAGATAAACAAATTTGGTATCTAGATGAATCGCAAAAAGAAAAGCCAGATATAGAAGACTACTTACTGTAATATGCCATTTCTATGAAATTCTAGAAAAGCCAAAACTGTAGTAACAGAAAAACAGATCATAGAATTGTAACTTTAAGTAATATTACCTATAAAGATCACCTCAATTTAAAAACCTAATAGAGAATGTTTTCTAGAACTATAGAAAAAAGAGCTTTCTCATACATGGATGGTGGGATTATAATTTGGAGGCCAATGTGCATTTGGCATCAAAAATCTACAAATATCTCTCTGAACCACCAATTATTCTCATGGGATTTATCCTAAGGCTCTAATTAATAATCTATATTCAAGCAAATTTATACAAGCAAAAAATTTAATATTACCCAAAATGGCCAAAATGAAACATTGCTAAATAAAGGATGGTATCAATAAATCCATTAAATGGAATAGCATAGAGTGACATAAAATATTGTAAACATTTATAAACATTGATTATAAGTTGATTATAAAGAAAATATCAATAAAATCCAAAGAGTGGATATTTTAAGACCACATCCTTTGATCAAAATGGCAGGAAACTACAAATAAATAACAAAAGTATAAATAATGCTATCATGTAATTAGTTTACAAACTTTGTCCTCAGCAAAGACAAAACAAAAATTGCAATTTAAAGCTGTTAAATGCCATTTTAAAGACTATGATAAAAGCCTATGGGACCTGGCCAAAGCTGTATTGAGAGGAAAATTCATGATTTTAAATAATTTTATTCCCTAATGTAAAAACAAAATAATTAAAGAAATAAAATATTTATTTCATAAAATTAGAAAATGGTGAGCAAAATAAAGGACAGCAATAGAATAGCAGTAAAAACAAAACTTAATATTAGAAAAAACCCAGGAGAATGAAATGGATATAAAGAAAGCAGCAGAGAAGCAAATAGAAAACTCTAGTTCTAGTAACTTCCTGAATTCTCACTGTCACCTCACCTTAGATACTGTGAGATGACCCTGTATCCTTATAAGATGTGTCACTTTTCCATTTTACACAAATTTGAGTTGCTTTTCATATGTAAATAGCCTTAATAACTTAGGAGTTGGGATACCAGATGCAGAAAGTATGAAGTATATAAATGGAATATTTGATTACATAGATATTTTTAACTTGAGTCAGCAAAAAAATCTGCACATATCTAAAAAAGTATAAATATGATGGAAATGCAAACAATAAAATGAATGTATGTAAATACACATATACACACACACACACACACATGACATGCAGAACTAACAAAGGCTTAATATCCTTACTGTACAAAAAAATCCTAAGTAGAAAAAAACTCTATATATTAAATAAGTCAACATTGTAAGCAGAAAACTTGTGCCAATAAAAATGCACATCAGTAATAAGAATATTAAAATAAGTTAACCCTCGATGACTACAAAAAAAGTAATGCCAACCAGCTAGTTTTTGTCTCTCAGCTTGTAAATCATGAAAATGCTACGTGCGGGATGCTGTGGAAACTGATGACTAATGCAAAGGGCCGTTGGTAGGAATTTAAATTCGGACAAACTTTCTGCTGGTGTGCACATATTTGTTGACTCAACATTTCTCCTTCTGAGAATTTAGCTCAAGGAAATACCTAGAAAGGTTAACAACAGTGAATAAGGAGTAGCACCACGTTATGGGCACAGCAGTGAAAAGCTGGAAACAACACCAACGTGTGCTAAAAAGGATTTGTATAAATAGTGTTTACTTTGTATAATGATAAACATAGTTTATTGACATGAAAGGAGTGCCATGGCAAATTGTTGAGATTTTTAAAAGGCAAAGAATAAAATAGAGCAGGGAGTAGGACTCAAGTTTGATATGAATGTGTATATGGTGCTATGGGTTGAGTGGTTGTCCCCTCTAGAACTCATGCTGATGAATTTCAATGTGGCAGTATTGGAAAGGTGGGGCCCATGAGTGGATTAATCTATTCATGGACCAATGGATGAATGGGTCAATGGGCTACCTTGGGAGTGGGACTAGTGGTTTTATAAGAAGAGGGAGAGAGACCTGAGTTAGCATGGTCAGCCCACTCACCATCCCATGTCCTGCACTGCCTTGGGACTCTGCAGAGTCCCCACTAGAAAGAAGGCCCTCACCAGATGCCACCCCTTGACCTTGGACTTCCCAGCCTCCAAAACTGTAAGAAATAAATTCCTTTTCTTTTTAAATTACCCAGTCTCAGTTATTCAGTTGTAGCAACAGAAAATGGACTAAGACATACGGGCATACAGATATGGGTAGGAAAGACTTTGCCCAACTATAAACAAAATTACTTCTGCCAAGGTGAATTATTTAGTATATTTACTTTCTTCTTTGTTAGTTCCATTTGAAAACTATTTTGTAATGAGCATATATAACATTTGTATCATGATACACATTATTTTCACACTGGGAAAAGGGACAGAAGGAAAAAATTCTCTCCCACCCCTTAAAAATGTGGTTAAAATAAATAGACTAAAATGGAAAAAATATCAGTACACAACACTGTACGATGTTGTGAGGATGTATAAAGTGTGCACACTCATTGTGTTAAGGACATGGTGGGTAAATTAGTACTTTTTCTAATGAACACCTGAGCAAGGCATAGCAACAGCTTCAGCAAAAGGTATTCACATACCTTGACTCACTTCCAGAAACCTAAGCAAGAAAATAATCAGAGATATGAACAAAAATTTATGCATAAGGACGTTCATGCATTGTTCTTTTTCAATCATAAGTTAAAAATTGAAACAGCATGAGTGTCCACAATAACTCATCCAGCACATGTTTACTGAGTGTCTCCTTTGTGCCAGGCTCTTTGGCAGCTCCTGGGATCCAGCTGTCCAGCTCCGGGAGCACATCATGGAGCTACTCTAACAGGAAAGACAATTGGCTAACCCCACAAAGAAGTTAGGTGCTAGCCAAGAGAAGTACAGGATGCCAATATGCATGTACAATATTACTTTATAATCAAAGAATAAGATAAAAAGAGGAATGCAAAACATGTTGTGAATGTCTATTTATCATCTTGAGAAATGATCTGTTAGCCAAGAGGGGGAGTTTTTCTGAGGACCAGAAATGACCATTTATAAATGATTAACCACTCAACAGAGAGGATACAAGCTTAAAGACCAAAAGCAAGATGGTCAAAACCACTTTCATCGGAGTACTAAAAATTGATAAAAATGAAACCTCTCAAGTTATGATTTAAATAGTATACAAATAGGATCTAATTTAAAAGAGAAAACGCTTAGTAATAAGGAGGTATTAAAGATAAGGAGGGATAAACTTTTCTCTTTCCCTCCATGGTACCTTTAACAGAAGCTTACCCTCCTTACGGCCCCCTTGGGAACAGTTGTGAGAGTCAAACCACTAACCAGAAAAGCTATTCTTGAAGGAGTTGGGGCTTAGTGTTGTTGACTGCTAGAATCAGCAACATTTGGGGGTACAAATCCTCCACTCCCTTCTTATTTAGGAATTCTAGTCCTGTCCTGACATGGTCGGCTAACCTTGCTTCTGTGGCACGTGACAAACGATTGTAAATTAATCGTGTGATTGAGGAAGTCCCTGGGAAAACCATGCCAAGCCCTTGTTCATGCCGGTTGGCTGTCACCATAGCAACCCCTCACTCTGGATCAAAGTTCAGCCACTGTAAAACTCTATGACCACGTTCCTAGTTCAGCGTTCTCTAGCGTAACCCTTCCTTATGAAGAGGGAGGTGTTGTATTTTGCAGTAAAGTGTTAGACTCCATTTCTAAATACTGGACTCCAAGGGATAAGGCCCCAAAATATTATAAGATCTTTGTGCTTTTGCCCTAGAGAACTTATTTTCCTGAGAAAATGCCTACAACAGAGAAAACAATTACGTTCTTGTCAACCTTTTTCACAAGCCTGGGGGCTTTCATGGTGATTTGCTCTCTTCTTGGGCTACAAGCCTGGATCACCAGCACAATTGCCTTCAGAGACTCCGCCTCAGACGGTACCATTTCCCTCAGCTACGGACTCTTCCGTGGCAAGAGCACTCAAGAACTGACTCAGGGACTTCAAGAAGCAGACAAATATTTTGCAGGTAAATGATAAACTATTTTAATTGGTATGGTGAGATTTAATTAAGATTCACATCATTCTGTATTTGGATCAAATAAACATTCAAAAATAATTTACTTATGAGCTTTGAGAAGATATGAACCTAACTCATAACTCTGCAAACTCTCTGCGTCATTATTTCAGCTTCCTCAGCCTTGGCTGGCTGTTAGTACAGCAGTCCAAGCCATTCTAGCTCAGCTGTGTTTAAAAGGTTCCTACCAAGTTTATTGACAAGTACATAACCAAGTAAAAATATGTAGCAGCAATATGGTATTGAATAGCCAGTACTGTATTGACTGTGGCTTTTTAGTTGGAACAACCTCTGTCCAGAATTTCATAAATGGCATCTACTCAAACAATAAAATGGAAAATGTGGTCCATTTCTTATTTATATTTTTCAAATTCATTTCTTTAGCTGATTGAAATTTGCATTCTTACTTCTAAAATATCCAAAATTGTTGTTGGAAATGATATTAAAATTCCATTAATTCTATTAATTGTATATTTTATTACTTATTCCTAAACATTTTTTCTATTTCCTTATATAGTAATGCCCTCCTCTCAATGGATGGGAAATGAAAGATTCATTGAGAATGATAAGTTGATTTAGCTACTTCTTTGACTTTTGAAGTTTGGTATCTACTGTTAGGTTTTCTAAATTTAAAACAACATTGTAAATTATGCAACACATTAAATGGACTTTGTTTTGTACAATGTTGTATACAGGCATTATATAGGCATTATCAGGTATTATGTAGTCTTTACTCTTGACTAACATGAATTATTTTCTACCTGTACAAATGTAATATCTAGTCCTTGTGTAATGCATAAAGCAGGGAATTTGAGCCTTAGACACAAGCTCTAGGTTCTAGCTCTAGTTTGTTTATGACTTTGTTAAAGAAATGATTTCCTTACATCTGAAGCAACATAGTTATGTTCCCAAGTTATAATGTTGTCTTTTGAATGTTAGTGAAAGCAACGTCTCCCCTGACATTCCAGCAGCCTTTCGGTGACACTCCTCTGCCATCAGCCTCAGCCTCCCAAGAGGATGAGGAACATTTGTTTTATAGCAACTAGAAACTATGACTTTCAAAGACTGGGTCATACTTTCAGTTAGCATTTTCAAAACCAAAAAGTGTACTAGTTTCTGAAACCGTAGACGCATTTTAAAAAATGAAAAGAATAGACAAAACCTACAAGTTTTTTGGTTTTCATGTAGTGTCTGTTTGGAGCCAGTAATTTGACATAAGTGGCTTCAAAGGAAGCCCTGGCTGTCTGTATCCAGCAGGGGCCCAGCGGAGGCCAGTGTGGGTCAGGGCCTGGCTTTGAAGCCCTGCGCGCCGTGGCGTGTGGCGATGTCAGAGGAGCAGAGGTAGAGTAGTCACGGAGACCCCGCAGGGGCCAGGGCCAAGTGGGCACGGCAGCCGCTGTGGAGCACAGGGAGGTGCAATGCTTGCCTTGCTACTGCCCGGCTCTCTGTTTTTATTCTTTGTTGCTGGGGAGCCACATTCTAACCTGCTCCAAGTCCCTGCCCAACCTCTTGGTGCTGAAAAAGGTGAACCACTGCCCAGTTAACAAAGGTTCTGCAATATTGCTCTGGTTGGCATCTGAGGACTCGTCGGAGCCTAGGGGGTCTTCATGGCCCTTCACTGTAGTAATCGTTGAACTTGAAACTCTAGCAAATGGTTCTCTTAGATAGGGAAGGGTCACGAACGTCTATCTGGTGGTGTTCAGCTACTAACCCCACAAACGCTTCCCCTGAGCGCAGTGAGACACGGATGCTGTCCCACTGGTTTCTCATGACTACACGGGACTTATTTCAGATTAGAAACCAATCTTTGGTAGTACAATAAAATCTGTTTAAGTGCCGCTTTCTTGTCCAGTGGTGGTGGATTGGCTGCTCCAGTCGAGAAGTGAGTCAACCATGCCAAATTCTTGGCTAAGATGAGGTCACACCGAAAATTCCCCAAGGGTAATAAATATCGCAAAGCTCTGCTATATCTCTGCATAGGATCTATCGCATTGTGCCAAATCCGACTGTAGAGTTTGAAATGAAAGAGCAGAATGAAGTGGTGACGGCTGATTTCAAAGTGCCGGAATAATTCAGCCATCCGTAGGTCAGTGGTGGGGAAGATGATCAGCCAGACCCAGCGGGGAAGTTCTCCAGTGTGTAACTAAGCTGTTGGGCAGCTCAGGCTGACGGTGTACGTCCTAGTTTGTCCAATGTCCAGATGAAAAGTGACAGGTCCTGCATGTCCAGCCATGAGCAGATTGCCTTTGCTGCTCCCAAAGTTCCAGATATCTGAATTCTGTTAAAAAAAAAACCTTCCGTAACAGCTGCTATGTGAGTGAGAGGCCTGAATACCGAAAGGAATGGCATCTGGTTCCCACCCCGTGTGAGAGAAAGACCTTCATCAGTTAAATTCGGGACAACGGTGTGTGCAAGTCTCCACGACAGCAAGGGTGGGGTGGGGACGCGTGCCCGCAAGGCCTCTGTGAGGACAGGACACTGAGGAACGAGCTGGTGGGAGGACGCAAGCTCACCCTCGTGACAGCCCATCTCCTCCTTGGTTTCGGGTCTTGGGCGCCACATAAACAGGACCCTCACACGGAAGTCATTCCTGCAACTTTGTGTTTTGAGAATGCAGTCAAGGTCCACGGGGCACAGTGTGCAATGTTTCCTGCACAGGCAGTAATGGCAAATGAATCACTCGTGAGGATGTGGAGTTCCTGCGAACGTCATTTCAAGAGTTACTCAGACTATTGCACTGACCGGAACATGTATTTTTATAGAATCGTGTTGACAGAAAAAGTTTCTGCGAGAGATATTTCTGTTCCTGTGTCAGTTGCATTGCCTGCAGCTGACGGATGGTACAATCGCCTGGGATGCTGGTGGAATATCCCGGCGCTTGACTCCCTGGACCAGTTGAATAAAAATCTCAGGAGATGAGGCCCTGACTTGTTTGTTTTTAAAAAAAATCTTCCCAGGTGATTCTAATACAGGGTGATTCTGATTCAGGGTTGACAACCGCCAGCTTCCGCCAAGGCCAGGCGCTAGATTGGCCAATATGCATCGCTGTTTTGGGTATTGTTTTTAAGCTCCTTGAATGTGGCCTGCTTGAAGTTAAACTAGTTTAGTGGAGAAAGCTCTGGACACAACCTTGCAAGTGCACCGAGGCAGGCTGAGAGCAAGCCTAGAACCCGGCTGGCTTTGGAGCGCTGCATTTGCGCCACGATCCACTGCAATGAGCGGGAGTTTCTCCTCCATCTGGCTTCCCCAGCCCGCTGGTCTCTTTTCTCCGACTCCCATGTGTTCTCAGGGAACTCAAGATGGCACCATTAGCCCAAGCTAAAAATAATTAGGAAAATAAATCTGCTGCAGAAACGAATTAATTGCGAAGAGAAAAACAAGTGGAGTTTATTTCTCTAGAATCCATAAAGAGCTCCCACCCCATCCACAAAAGGATCGTTTCCTGGAGAGGACGATGTGTCATTTGCCCCCAGAGATGTGACCACGCGGGGAGGGGGAGAGTAGAGAGGGCAAAAAAGGTGCCCCCGGGGCCCAGGCCACTCTTGTCCCCAAGAGCACCCTGGCAGCTTTCCAAGAGGCCGGGGCACCAGCCAGGGCTTCCGGGGAAGCTCCCCCGCCACGCCTGGAGGATGGAGTGACGTGATGAGCTCCTCCAGTGGCTCACTGCGGGCCACGAGTTCAGGAGCCGCACCTGCTTGGGCTCCCTGGCGACCAGGTGCTTAAGGAGGGAGTAGAGGCTGTTCCCTCCCACCCACAAAGCCACCAGCTCTCCCTCAATGTCCGAGGACACAGAAAACCAGAACTCAACGGGCAGAGGGCCAGTGGGGAGCCCGGGTGTCCGGATGACGCTCATTTTTGTACATTATCCACCACCCGCCGCATGTTCCTGCCTCCCAGCTGCGGACGCTGTTGGCCAGGCCCTGTCTCTGCGGCCACACATTGTTCTCGGCTCTTTCCTGAGGCTGCCAGAATCCGGGCAATTAGTTCCAATTGTGAGGCGGCTTTCCTGATTCAGATGCCTGCCCCCTAAAGGAAGAGAAAGAACGGAATGTATTTGCTAATTTTGTAGGCAGAGAGCAGCTGTCAGATGCTGTGGGGCTTATTGTTATTTCATTCTTGCTAACTTTCCCGAATTTTCAGCTTTCATTGTCTGAGCTCTGAGCCAGGAGCTGGAGGGGACATACAGCTGTCATACCCATGTGGCAGGGAATTCAGAAAGCTGAAAAATAATTTTAAAATGCAGCAGTTAAAATTAAGATAAATTGTCACCTTAATACATAGAAAAATATGAGTCAACAGACTCCAAACTGACTCCCTTCGGAAAAATCACATCTATGAGATCTTACCAAAAGTCAAAAACAAAGCTAAACTCAATCGCCACTTTCTAATTTACTCTGAAAAAGTGGAACATTAACCATTTGCAAATGAGCATCCATTTATAGCTTTTAATAAGTATGTAATGCAGAGAAATACTTCAAGCCACTTCGGGTGCCTTGGACACAGGACTTTTTTTCCTCACACTGAAGTTTCTGTTTTCTAGTTAAGTAACCAAACTGTTTCTTACTGGTTACCAAACTTTGCTAAGGAGAGTCCATTTAGTCCCCAGCAAACTCATGATGAGATGCCGGAGTTTCCCTTTTCGTGCCCAGGAGGCATGGAGTGCAAAGCTGTTCCTCCGCATGGTGACTAAGCCGGGAAACATCTGCAACCTCTGACCTGTGCCTCTGAACAGGTGTGTCCTCTGGTGTCACATTCCACGAGTTTCAAAACAGGTGTGTGCTAAATTATAGCAACGTGAGCTTCCCAACCCCTGCATCTCCACAGTGAGCAGGGGAGAGAGGCAGGGACAGGGACAGTCCCAGCCCAGGTGGTCCCCACCCCACTCACCCAGAGGGCCGGCTCGTCCTACGCCAGCCCTCCCCACCCGGGCAGCAGGTGGTGGCTGGCACAACCCACGCCTATTAGAGCTCTTACCCAGGATGCATAGCAACAGGGCTACGCTGGGAGCCTAACTACATTCTATGGGTCATTAACAGAAATTGCAAAACAGTCCCGTCACCACTGAGTACAAGTAGCCGTACCTGTGCAAGCTGAACTTTGCTCCCAGTCCGCAGTCCTGCTTGAGGAGCAGGTGTCCCCCAGCCAGGCTAGTGAGGTCACCGCTGCCTGCCGCAGAGCCGATCATTTCTCCCTCTGTCTGCTCCATTCTGCCACAGGTGTTTAAGGGACCTGTGGCCATGGTGAAGGACGTGAGGCGATGTCCACGTTTCCCTCTCCTGCCCTTCTCTGTCCTGTCTTTCCTGCAGCTCCTGCAGCTTCCCACTGCCCCTCCCAGCCCAGGCCCTTGCGTTGCTTGTCACGGCTTCTGCTCTGGGCTCCCGCAGGCGGCCTGTGCCTCTCCAGACATGGGTCTTCACCCTCAGACCTCTGTGCCACCAGCGCCTGCGGATGTGTCTCGGGCTCCCGGCTGCAGACCTGCCGGCCACCTCTCTTTCCTGCCAACTCTGTCAGTGGGAGGAAACTTTTCTCCCTCCATGGAATGCTGCTGATTTAAATAAAACAAAATGAACAAATAGAATTAAGATGTTCAAAAATGGAGTGGGACATACCCCTCCCCAAAGGGACTGTCACATCTCACCGGTAGTCCTGTGCCCACCCGGCCAGCATGCTTTGAGAAACAGAGTCGGGATAAGGTGTGGGCAGGGGTGCTGGGCTGGCAGGGGCTTTGGAATCCCTCCCAGCGAGGAACACTCCAGAGACGTGGGCCGTTAGTCACGCCATATCCCTCCTCAAATACTGGGAAAGACTGCCAGGCAGGAAAGGAACAAGTGAATTTTGTGTTGTTCCCAAGCAGGAATTAGGGCCCCTGGGTACGGTTTGTAGAGATGCAGATTTGGGCTCAATACAATGGGACCTGTTTAAACAATGAAGGGGACACGGGGAAGGAAAGGACACTTGAAAGCGTTGGCTGTCCCCGAGGAAGGGACTTGGCGGCCCCTCCCGTGGGCGCTCACAGCACCCTGGGGTCTCCTGGCTCCCACGCCCTGTGCTTTGAGACACTGTGGTTCCAGAGGGAAGCCTGGAGCTCGGGGAGGGACACCGGAGGAATGCTGAAGTCTCACAGCCCCAGCCTGGGGACAAGACCCCCCACCCCAGCTTATCTGCCTTCTGTTCTTAAAGCCACTCTGGGCAAGGACCTGAGTGTCTCCATGGCCCCCTCTCTGGGGACCTGAGGAACAGGACGGGAGAGAGAGAGCCTTTCTCTCGTTCTTCCCCACCCCGCTGTGGTTTTATGCCTCGCCAGTCCCATGATTTGCAGTTATATTACTGTGGACTCTGAAATCTTTGTCCCAGTCACTGTGCCCTCACATCCTGTGACTTCGTGGAACATCTCTGTACACACTGTTTAACGTGCTGGCCACCTCCTGGGGCCTCGCACGCCCTGCGGCCCTGGGTTCCCGGGCAGGTGCAGGCCTGCGGGGTCTGGCCAGGCCACTGTGCTGTCCACAAAGGAGCAGGTGTGGGGGCGCTGGTGGTGGGGAGAAGCCCGAGAGTGACAAAAGCAGGAACCGAGGACTGACAGCCAGGGCACCTCCGTTCATTTCACATGCGTGTAGTTTCATGTCTGGGGCTCCTCTGCCCTTAAGAAATATGCAAATTTTATAAAATGCAGTTAGAACTGGGAAGAACTTACCAAGCTCACCCAGGGCTGAACTCCCAGCGCCTCCAGCCTCCAGCCCCCGCCTTGGGTTCAGGGACGTGGCAGAGCTGACGCCTCGGTTTGCGCCACAGAAGTCAGGCTCCCGTCTCCACGCCAGCCTTCGCTCTCACCTGCCTGGCCCTCGTTGGCCCTTTTTCTCCGGGCTCTCTCTGCCGAGGGCCACTCCCCGACTCATGGTTACCCCGGAACCCAAAGGACTTATGGGCTCCCCACTGTGCCCAGGTTTTCAGGGTGACCCACCTCGTAAACATCTCCTAGTGGAAGCAGAGTCGGTGCTCAGAACAAAAGGGACACGAGCTGTGACGAAACTGGCAAGTCCAGCCCCGCCGCGGGTATCAGGGAGGGCGCTCTCTTCCCTGGAGACTTTAAAATTGGGATAAATATCGAGTTATCTGAAGTACTGTGGTCATATCCATTCAACCACAGATTCAACAACAGGCCCACAGTGGGAATGCGGGCCTTGCTCCTGCATGACTCAGAGGTGTGTGACATCTCTGACATGTGACAACCACTAACTCAAGAACCTGAGAGGGTAGGTGGGCCAGGCTAGAGTTGGCATTTGCACTCACCAAACTTTGTTTTAGTTTTAGGGACATTGAATAATTCTTCCCCCAAAACTCTGCACTTGCTGGCTGTCGTGTTCCTGGTCCTCAGCTTGTTTGCTGCGCTGCTGAGCTCTGGGTTGACCTTCTACAACAGCGTCAGCAACCCCTACCAGACGTACCTGGGCCCCGTGGGGGTGTACACCTGGAACGGGCTCTGCGGTGAGTATCCCCAGAAGTCTCGGGGCTGCACGGAGAACCAGCCCTGCCGGTCTCCCTCCTCTGCCCGCCTCTCCCACACGTGAACACATGTAGTCACATTCGCACGGGGAAACTGTGAGAACCTGGCTCTTATCCTGGGGCCTGGGGCTTTTTTTTTTTTTGTCAATTTACAACATTTATTAAGCATCTCTGGAAACAGAATTCTGTTTTAAACACACTGGTGAGGAGGTTTATCACATAAGCCAGCCTTTGGTTTTGAGAATCTAATGTAAGGAATCCAACAAAATGCACAAAAATCAACAAAAAATTCACTGGGGTCCTGCTTTGTGCCTAATTCCAAACTAGGCTCCATGTGGTGTATGGAAGCACACACGTGCACACACACCTGCACACACACACCTGCACACACATGTACCTGTGCACACACTTTGCTTTTTGCTTCCATCTAACAAGAACCAACTTGGGCTCCAAACAGGACAGGTCTGCGTGGTTGAGCCACAGAACCACAAATAATGTCATTGAAGAGAATCTGGGGCCGACACCCTTCTTGGGGGCTGCCTGTGAGCCCTGGGTGTTGCTTGGTTAGTTTGCGTGTCTCGTGGGCAGGGTGCTGGGATGAGGGTGGAGCCCAGATGGGAAGTGGATCCAGCTTCAACTCACTGTGCTTTGGGCTCTCACTGGGTTTGGCCAGGGCTCTGCAGCCACCACATCTGCCCAGAGGCAGGGCCAGTGGGGCTCCTCTGCCCTCCCAGGCTGCCTTCGAGGGCTTGGCCCTGTGGGCAGCCAGGTTTCTCCTGCTTTGTCCCTCTCTCTGCCAAGGACACCTGCCCACCTGGAGCTGGGGCTGGGGCCGGCTCAGCCCCAGGGGGGAGGGGGAGGAGTGCATTCCTGGAAGAAAAGCAGGCCCGGTACCAGAGCAGAGGGCCAGATGTGGGGCTGGTGGGACCCAGGGGCCGGGCCTTGCTGTGTCCACAGCCCGCGGGCCCAGAGCCGGCCACCATCTTCCATGAGGCCGCAGCCTCCCCACCTCTTTTCCGCGCAGCTGAGTATAGGCCAGCTTTGCACATGGCAGAGGCCCCACGCCTGTTTGTGGAAGAAAACATGAAACAGGGAGGTCAGACAGCCTCCCCCAGCCCCGCCTACTTCTAGCAACAAAGAATTATTTGACAGGGAGAGAATTCCTGCCACATTCCTTTCCCGGCTCAAGGGCAAGTTCTAACACACACAGAGAGGCTGTGCGGTGGGCAGAAAAACAATCGGAGAGGTTGTCGTGTCCCGACACAGGCCTGGGGGAGGCTTTGCGCAGCTTTGGCCTCTCCAAATGCCCCTCGGGGCCTCTTGGTCCTAATGCTGGGACAAGCCAGCCTTTGCCCTGAGTTGCCCTTTGGGGACTCCTGATCTTTGCAGGAGCTCTGAGCGTGGGGGGCTTTAGTGAAAACGCTCCCAGGAGGCCCAGCCAGCCCGTACAAGGGCTTGTGGACAGAGATGCCATTGACTGCCGTGCATCCTTGCCTTGGGCCCTTGCGGGGCGGGGCAGGTGAGGGCAGGGCAGGCAGACTCCCGGGAGTGCTGGGGCCAGAGGGGAGCTGCAGACCCGCGGCTGGCCGGGCTGAACATGCTCTGGGCTGGCAGATGCTGGGTGGGGAAGGAAGTGTGTTTCCCAGCCTGTTTCTGACATTCTCCTTTGAAGAGAAAAACAGCAGTGTCACCTCCCAGAGTCTTGTGCCCGCCGAGCGCAGCCAGCATCTGCACCGCGCTGGCGTGAACCGACCCGGGCCTGAGAGGAGGTTGGAACCGGAGGGAATGTTGCAGACTGTTCTAAATACGCTTGTGCCTCAGCCGAGGAACCAGAGAGCAGTCACGCAGCAGGTCACACGGCCCGATAGTCACAGGCCGGGACAGAGGCCAGTGCCCCCAAGCCTTCAGGAGCTCCTCATCTATCCCGGGGCTTCCCCCCCGGCCCCGGTGAACCCCCATCCCTGAGAGCTGGACTGGAGAGGCCGGTTAGAGGCTCTGGGCATCTCGTCCCCAGAAGGGACTGGCGCTAGCATTTCGCGTCTGCGTGTCGGCCCCTCCCGACTGGAATCAAAGCTCTGGGCAGCCCACTTTGGAAAAAGCATTTAATCCTGTATTCCTCCTGCCCTTTATGATTAAGCTTTTATAAGAAACTTCACAAGAGGAAAATGAAGGATAATTAAGGCCGTGAGGCGCCCAGAGAGCGTCAGAGGGTCCAGGCTTTTGTACGTACAAATTATTGAGAAATAAAACCATGACAGTGAGGACGAAGGTCTGTCATCAAGGACTGTGAACATTCTCCTCACACAAAACCCCTCTAATTAGGGCCTTTTGAAGGACCGTTTGGACAGCTTCCCTGGGTGCGGGGTACATACAGCAGGACACACTTGATGCCAAAACGTCCATCGGGTCCCGGGTACGAGTCAGGGGATGGGGAGTCCTGAACGACCTCCGACCGGGGGCTCCTCCAGCAGCCACCCACGCACAGTCAGACCCGCTGGGGAGACCGCTCAGCTGCCTCCTCTTGAGTCTGATGGAGCTTTATTGAGATATGATTCACACACCATCTACTGACCCACGAAAGCATACAAGTCAGGGGTTTTTAGCATGTCCTCAGACGGGTGTCAGTTGCAGAATCTTTTCGTCATCTCAGAGAGAAACCCCATGCTCTCGGCTATCACCCCTCCCGGCCCACTCCCAGCCCTAAGCACCCAGGAATCTGCTTTCTGCCCCCAGCTCAGCCCCTTTGGAAGACGTGGACAGAGGCCCCGAGAAGCTGCGCGGCCGGGCCCTCGACCCTGCTCTCTCTGACTCCAGAGCTACATTCTGCTAACTGGACCACAGTGGCTCTCCAAAGTCTACAAACATTTAGAGAACTAAAGAATGTTCTCTACTGGAGGACGCTGTGAAGAATGAAAAACAGAGGATTAAAAAAAAATAAATTCTCTTCTAAAATAAGTCTAGTAAGGAGATTTTTCCTGGTTAAATGCTATGCCCCATGGCGTTGTATGGAATGAAATTGAAGCTCCTGAGCTGGCATTTGTGGCTCTCCAGGGCTGTCCCATCTCCGTGTCCGGTGCTGAGGACATGGGGGACCTTTCCCAGGCAGCCGAGCTCACCTCTTACGGTCCCGGATGCTGCCCGCTCACTGCCCACCTAGGTCTTTGTTGAAGCTGCCCCTTCCACCTGTGATGCTGCGTCCTACCTCAGCCTTCCCAAGTCTTGTCCGTCCACCCAGACCTCTGCAGACACACCTGTGGACGCTGCTATCCACTCGCTCACTCGCTCCTGCACCCAGCACACCTGCTGCATACCCTTCCCCAGAGGGTGGGCTATTTGTTAGGTAGGTCCCACAGCAGGTACTTCTGAAATGATTTGAGCTGGAAGGTTTGCTCTTGTTCATACACGGCCCTGCACAATCTGCAGCATTTCGTGCCTAGAAATCTGGTCTGTGTCTTACATTTCTTTTGCGTTCTCACTAATGCTTAAAATAGCATAAACGCCAGTGTGGATATTCAACAAATGCCCATAGAGTATGTGTTCCATAAAGAGAATGAGTGACATTAAAAGATGTATCACGGCCAGGCGCGGTGGCTCACGCCTGTAATCCTAGTACTCTGGGAGGCCGAGGCGGGCAGATTGTTTGAGCTCAGGAGTTTGAGACCAGCCTGAGCAAGAGCGAGACCCTGTCTCTACTAAAAATAGAAAGAAATTATCTGGCCAACTAAAAATACATATAGAAAAAATTAGCCAGGCATGGTGGCACATGCCTGTAGTCCCAGCTACTCGGGAGGCTGAGGCAGGAGGATTGCTCAAGCCCAGGAGTTTGAAGTTGCTGTGAGCTAGGCTGATGCCACGGCACTCACTCTAGCCCAGGCAACACAGCGAGACTCTGTCTCAAAAAAAAAAAAAGAAAAAAAAGAGGTATCACTATGTCACTTACGAAACTTAATTTTCTTTTCAGCGTTATTCATTTTTGTGGCCATGATGCTGTTTGTGGGGAACACGCAGTCCAACAGTCTCTCCGAGGCGCTGCTCCAGACACTTTATCCCACCGTCACCAGTCAAGGGACGACCCACCGTTACGGATACGCATTCTGGCTCATACTGCTCGTCATTCTCCTAAACCTCCTCACCGTGGTCATCGTCATTTTCTACCAGAGGGCCAGACACCAGCGGAAGCAGGAGCAGAGAAAGCCCATGGAGTCTGCCCCGAGGGACGGAATTCTATTCTGAGCTCCACCCTCGCCGCTTGGTGCCATGTCTGTTCTACTCCTGGAGCAGAACCGGTCAGCTTGCCCGGACAACCGGCGTGGTAAAGTGACGCTCACTCCTGATAGCATTTGTGTTTCATGACAGTATGTTCTTCACGGATTCTGTGCCCTTGAAGAGAGTTTTTCCCACCAGGTCGGGGAAGACGGTCAGTCTCTGTAGTGTTCAAAGCAGAGTGATGATGCGTGTGTGGACCCTCCTGACCTGGTCTCGCTCGGAAATAATAAAGTTTGTGTTTGCGCCTTTCCTTCGCGTCGTCAGGGCACTCTAGCACCTACCATCCTTCTGCTCGGGAGGGACGTGCTTTTTCACTCCACTCCATGAAGGAAGACTCTCAGGCACAGACAGAGCAGAGCTTGTCCTTCCAGGCAGGGCCAGGTGCTACAGGCGGGAGAGACTTCGGAGTAAACGGCTTGGCCCTGGGGACCCTCAGTGGCTGACATAACTCACGCCCAGTGGTGGGTGAACGTGCTGGTATGTGATCCCCAAACACAGTCTTGAGGTTCCAAGATGAGGTTTTTGAAAGAGAGAGATTAGAAGTGAGAAGATCAGACAAAGATAAAAATTATAGCCCTGCGGTCTATATACCAGGGAGGCTAAATGTTATGTTTTTGGTTTAACAGGATTTTGGTGAATTCAGTCAAAATGGAAATGAAACATTGCAGCAAGTTCTAGCAACCACCCCACCCACCAGCCCTCTGCTAGTCACCGTGGTGTAGACGTTGGTGTAGCTGGTCAGAGGGGCGGGTAGGCTGAGCAAGGCGGTGAGAGTGCCTTGGGTCCGGCACTCCCTCCCACGCCAGGGCAGGGGCACAGGCGGGGCACAGGCGCCGGGCAGCCCTTCAGGGGCAGCCTGGGTGGGAGCAGTTCCTGGCTTCAGGAGAAGACAGTGGGCAACCAGCAAAATTTTTAAAAAAGGCACCAAAATAAATTCAGTACACTCTGCCTGTAGGATATCTTCCCAGGGAATCACTTTGACCATCTTTCGAGCCTGACTATTCCACGAGTCGGCCAGGTTGAACATTGATAGGGCTCCGAATGTTCACCTTTCACGTCCTGATGGAACCGTAACCAAAAGGAGCAGAATTTCCTGGGTGTAAATTTACAGAGCAGCAGCTCTTTGGACAAAGAATATATCATTTATGAAGCTCTCAGGGACTAATGACCTTCTTACTTATTATTTTTGTAGCACTCTCTCTTAGAAATAATATTTTCCATTCAAGAAATATGCACTGGGTCTATGTGACACAGCTAGCACAGTGCAGCTAACTGGGGTATCTGTTCCCACGGAGTTCACTGTCGGCAGTCAGGACAGACATTCAAAAAGCAGTTACTAAATTCCACTTAAAACAGGTACTTAGCCACAATTGTGCTGATTCTTTGGAAGGTCAGTTCTCTACTACCTCCCACTCTAAAGTCCTAGTAATTCAAAGTTGCTTTGAATTGTAACTTATTATGAAACTCTGAACATATTTTTAAAAATCTGATCAACAGTGAAACTTTTCTAAATTCTGTGACTCTATAATAGAAACAGTGATGTTCTTTACAAGTTTGAATTTAATATCCGATTTTGATAATGCGGACAAGTAATAAAGAGGAAGAGAGAGAGGTTACAGCCCACTCAGACAATTGCTAAGTAGACACTCACATGCCACGTCCCTGCAAACGGCATCGTACGATGGAAAGAGCACTGCATTTATTCATCCCAGCTTTTGGGCAGAGCTTGGATTCCTGCGGGGACAAAATGTCTTAATCTTTATATCACAGATGACCTTTAAGGACCCATTTAAAACACAGGAGTCGAGAACGGCTCTCTTAATCCGGCTGGAGGTAGAAAGTGATGAAGCTAATGTGCATATTCAGTAGGAATCCTGTTACACAAGAACGAGACTTTGCACTGCTCACAAGCACGGGCGGCCTCCTTGCCCAGCCTACCAGATGGGTCTTTAGTGACCATCCACGGCACAGTGAGGCAGACTAACATGTTTTTCAAAGCAAAAATTACCGTTGGATAGTAATTTGCTATTTTAAAACTATTTAATAAATGTGCATTCTCTTATATTTGATGTAATGTAGTCATCTGGAACACTGTTTTGAAGGAGGCTGAACTTTCTATATAGAATTAGAATGTCTCAGGGGCCATGCTATGACCCCTAATTAACCTCATCTTGTTATGATGAGCTGGGTTCATCCCTATTTGCAAAATAAATAAGTTATATAAATTATTATGTTCTTCACATAGCCTCTGGTGATAACTGTAGAGAAAGCAGTGCTTTATATGAAGGTCAGAGTGACCGGGCTACGAGCTGAGGTTTGGGAAGCACGTGGGAGGCAGGAGGTGACCTCCAGGGAAGCTTCGCTACCGTCACTGGCACTGTATTTGGTCATGGCAACAAGCCCTGTGGCTTAGGCAGGGAAGGGAGCATCGTGCCCCTGGATATGACACTTCACAGTGCCTCAAGAGTGATCCTGCAGCCGGCCTCACCTGGCCGTGCACGACTGGCCCCTCGTAGGCTGAGCTGCAGTCGCAGGTCCACACATCAGTGGCCTCGCGCCTTCTGAGGCTGCTCAGCCTGGCAGAGCCCTGGGAAGCTGCAGCTTCTGCAGGGGGTGGGGAGGTGCCCAGCAAAGCCCCAGAGTGGGCTCTCCCTGCCTGCCCCACCCCTGCCCAGCGTGCCTCTTTCTCTTACGCCGGAACCAGCCAGTCGGCATAGACTTGAAGCCAGGTTCCCGGCTGCCTAAATTGTTGTCTTTCTGCACGCTGGTCAGGGACGCAGGCACGGCATTTGAGGGGCAGTAGGGCTCAGAGTCGGGCCTCTCTGACACTGAAACTCCAGCCTGGAGTGAAGCAGGGGCTCCTTGGCCCCTGCACCCTTCTGGACTCTTCTGACCCAGGGGCTGGGGCAGACGAGGTCATTCGGCCAGTGGTGTGGAAAGCTGACCCCTCACAACAACTGGGGGTGTGTCTGCTCTCTAACCCTCCAGGCTGTCCCCTCCCCAGAGGCCCCCACCTCCCGGGACTCGGGCACGCGGTGGAGGCTCCGTGGCAGGCTGCGCTGGCATCTCGCAGCCATGGGAAACCAGCAGTCGCCGCCTCCCTCTGGCCTTGCCTTTCCTCATGAATAAAAGATAAGCCATAAATAATAGAAACGACAATCAGTGTAGGATTAAGCAGGGAAGTTCTGGAGTCAGGCCGCCTGGGATCTGCTACTCATGACTCAGAGAAGTTACTTAATCTCAGTAAGCCTCATCTGCGAGGCTTCAATCATCTGTGAAATGGGGCAACGGTGGCAGGGTCAGTGCGTGGGGCTGCTGTGAGGGTGAGCAAGGAGCCCGTGCCCTCGATAGCCGAGGGCCACCTTCCTCTTTCACAGAACTGCAAGGCTGAGACCAAGGCCACCACCCTCCGCTACTGCAGGCCACATTAGTGCTTTTGTCCTACAAACAAACAAGCAATAAACAAAAAGCATAAGCCCAGAGGGGTTAGTGGCCTTGCTGAGCAGTGGGCAGCTGGCCAGTGGCAACGCAGAAGGAAAACCAGGTCTCAAGCCCTTTGCTCCTGGGTCTGATCCGTCCCACAAACACTCGTGCATTGGGGGTGGGCAGAATTCCTGGGGCGGAGGCAGGGATGGAAGGAGCTCCGTCCCAGACAGGGAGTGCAGCATTCCTGTGTGCCGCAGAGCAGCTAAAGCCTCATCTCACCCCTTCATGGATGTCACTGTGGGTCTTGCTCATTCAGAACAGAAAGAAGCAGCTCGTTCAGGCCAAGCTTCTGATCTGTTTCCGGTAAATCCACGGGTGGCCTGGGTGCCACCCGAGCTGGGGACGGTGGGCTCTCCCCACACGGAGGAGGACTTTGTGGTCCTTCAACGAGAAAGCCAAGGCCGGGGTGCCCCTGGAGACTGGGGCGCCAGTTTATCAAAGCTGTGCTGGAGAAGGACCTGAGACACGTGGGATGCCCGGACGACTTCAGCTGGCACACACGGGCACTCTTTGCCCTGCTGGCAGAGCCACTGGTTCTGTGATCGCTGTGCTCCTGCTCTGTGTTCTCCTGCCGCTCAGAGACTGACAAATAATTACAGCATTGGCTAGAATGTCAGACAATGTCCTGGTCTAAAAGAAAAAAAGAATTTGTTTTCATGACAAACTTTAGATGGCGAAAGTTTTATATTCGAAATGTTTAAATGGTTAGTAAAAGAAACACTTTTGGTAGATATGCATTGTATTTTATGACCATTCATTTTAAACAAACTGCTTTAAAGAAGAGCACCCCTCCTACGTCTTGGCTCCCCTCCTGCCAAGAGGAGGGTAGACTTTTTGTTTTTAACCTTGACCCTTGGTGGAATGACCTGCTCATCTGTCTACCTTGAAACAGGTCACTTCTGTAAAGTGTTCTGTTCACACAAATCCCCGTCCCTATAGGGGAGCTTCTCCTTTTCTCCTTCAGTGCGGAGACACGGTGGAACCCACCCAGGATCTTCCCAAACAGAGTGCAGATCCTGGTCCTCACGGCCCTGCCAGCGGCAGCGACCACAGCCACTAACGTTTGCTGTTTCCCCCTGCCAGGCGTCAGGGTGTGCCCGCCGTAAGTGCTGTGCATGTGAGACTGCAGCGAGTCCTCACTAGAGTGTGTGTGCTTTACAATTAGCCCCATTTTATAGGTGAGCCACTGAGGCTTAGACGGGCTGAGTAGAGTGCCACCATCCCACACGGGAGAGGCCTGGCCGAGGTTCCAACGCAGACCCACCTGCCAGTATCTCCTGAGAGGCCCCTGGCTGGAGCCAATAACCTGACAGTGGCACCATCTGTATGCATAAAAGGGTTGTAAAAAGTCTGAAGTGCGCATCCAAGTACTAGACCAGCTGCCCCCAGGCCTGCATCCTGTTGAGTAACCCAGAGTGCTGGGTTCTTGTGGCATATAAACAGGTCAGCATTCACCTTTTGGTTAAAAACGACCGTTTGCACCAGACACGACACACTGCATGTTATCGTCCCTGTCTTCCCGAACAGTTCATGGACTCAGGATAGACTAACCTAAGGTAAAATTGGAGCCATAATTCGTGCTGGGTTTGATTCCAACCGCAAAACTGGGATGACAATGAGACAAACCACCCCTTACCACAGAGGTGTCACCAGGATACAATGAGATCACTGAAATCACTGTTAGGCAAATGCTGGCTGTACCTGCGACAGACACAGCATGGCCGACCCCTTGCTGATTTACTGTAATCTCCAGTGTCAAGTGGTGTCTTCCAAGATGACCCTGCAAGTTTTCCATTTTTGGGTGGGATCAGGCTCCTTGGACCCACTCACCCAAGGAGGGTGCGGGGAGCTTGAACAGAAAGAAGCCCCCAGGGCGACTGGGTGTACTATGCAGGGAAGTTTGTAAGGAAGCTACGAATTGGCCAGTGGTCCCTGGGTGGGGTGGGAGGGTTAGGGTTAGGGTTAGGGCCAGTGGTCCTTGTAGGGGGTGGGAGGAAGAGATGGGGACTTCCAGCTAACCAGCTGTGTGATCTTCAGCTGTAACTTTTCCTCTTAGGGCCTCAGTTTCCTTTTTTTGCATGACAGAGGAGCTTTGTGATCCCTCAGTTTACTGCAGATCTAAACATGTAAGACTCGGTCACACTGGATCTTTCACGAGTGTCTGGAAAAGGCGATTCTGGTGGGTTTTCTTGTTCCTAGTCACCACGTTGCACTGCAGCTCGTCTTTGGGAGTAAAAAGGATGGGCTTACTCTGGCCGGGTGCACTGAAGACGGATGGGCCGCATTTGGGGGCATTTATCCTCCAGATGAGGACAGATTCTGGCAATGAAGGAAGAAGAAAAGCCCCAGCAGACAGACAGCCAGCGGCACGTGCCCCTGCTCACGGGCTCCCCGGTCACTTAGGAGGCACCACGGCACTGTTTGTCACTCTCTGACAATTTAATGCAGGTACAGGAGGGAGATCTCTGCCCAGGCCAGGAGGAAGATAGATGAAGCTTTTCAAAGCCCACTTGTCTGAGCTGTTGGCACTGCGAGTGTGCACAGCGTGGGCCTTGGCCCTTCTGGGGACCCAATCTGAGCAGAAAGGATGTCTAACAGCCACCTTCAAAGGAGATGCAACGAAAATGGAAAAAGACAGCTACGGATTTTTGAGACCACAGTGCCTCGGGCGATGATGAGGGGGGGATTTTCTGCAGGGAAGGGCTCGCTGGCCCCACGGATGTCAATGGGAGCATTCACCGCGGCCCCTGCGATTCCTCTGAGGAACGTGCAGACCAGAGACTCGGGAAAAGCCCACCGATAAATGGGCTTCTGACAGCCGGGACACCTGCTCCCAGGAACAATCCCGCTTTCTCACCCAAGACCCTCACTTGGGTGGAATGCTGCCAACTACTGTACACAGCGCTCATGCTTAGCCCCATTTCATCTGCACCAAAATATTCTGATGCCCTTCAACCAAAGTAGATAAATAGCCAGCATTCGGGGCAGGATGTGGCATTGTCGTCCACGGCTGCTGCAGCCTGGCGTCCAGCCTGCTCCCAAAGGAGGAGGTCATGGTCAGCAGCTGCCACGTGCTCATCCTATGCAGTGACTCGGGAGAAGACAGAAAGGATGAGCACATTCTCCCCATTGGAGCTGACAAAGGTGCCACCAAATTAAAACGTCAACTCGTATCCGATTAGAAAGGTGCTGGCAAAGCCTCTCACCCTGCCTCGCAGAAGTCCACGGAAGCTCAGGCCCCAGATACCCTGCCCACGAGGCTGGCAGGGAGCCCTGCAGGAGGCGACACAGCAGGCACCCTGGGGCCCTGGTGCACCTGCACCTCCTGCCTCTACCCCTCAGCCACCTGTGCTGGGGACATGGCGGGGGTGACGTCAAGGCTCCCGGGCTGGGGTTGGGCAGTGGGCTGAAGCGCTTTCCTTATGTCCTTTGAAATGAAGAAAGGTAATAAAGAAGAACAAGAAACATTTTATTTATTTATTTACTTTTATCAAAATAGATCATTGTTTTCTCCCAGCACATCTGTTTAAACAGCCCAGTTGGCTAAGTGACCCTGTGAAAGATGTGTTCGCAGAAATAGATCATTTCCTAAGCTAAACGATACAGATAATAAAAGCTAGTAAAAGAAACATTTTAAAATGTGCATTTTCGGGCATTGACACTGCCGTACAGAAAGCAGCAGAGTGGGGTCGAACCTCCTGGGGCTTGGAGTCACACAGCCCCAGGTGTGCCCCCGGCTCTGCCCCGGCAGTGGGGGGCTCTCTGCTTCGGCCCCGGCACATCCCAGGACACCCAGAGGACTCAGGGTGCTGCCCTTGGGTCTCCCTCAGGCCCGCTCAGTTTCCTCCTGTAAAGGGGGTGGTGATGGCAGTGTCCCTTGGGATGTTGTTAGGAGGTGACAGAAGATCCAAGGGGAGGGCCTGGCCCAGGGCACACAGGTGACACGGAAGCTATCTTAGTCCCTTTGGGCTGTTATAACAAAACGCCATAGACTGCGTGTCTGAAACAATGGGAATCTATCTCTCACAGTCCTGGAGGCTGGAAAGCAAGTTGGAGAGGCTGTAGCCAACTCCTGGGGCTTCACGACAGGACTGCGTGTGGATGACAGTCTGGGGAGGGCAGCTGCCCGGGGCCTGGCGGGGCTGGAGGCCGCGAGGAGAACGGGCTGTGCCGAGGATGACGGACGCCTCCCCGTCCCAAACGCATCACTATCATTTTAATCAAGAAGAATAGTAAACAAAATATTTTTAAACAAAGTAGCATACAGAAAATAAAGAGAATAATATGCCAAACACCCATGTCCCCACCACTCAGAATTTAAATGCTATTGAGTCTGTGCTCAGTGTCAGCATCTACCAGGGAACTCCGAATGGAAACTACAGTGAGATCTCGCTCCACACCCGCTAGTCTGGCTGGAATCCAGCGGTCAGGTGACAGCAAGTTGGTTGAGGATGTGGAGAAAGGAGAATCTTGGTCATCGCTGATGGGAACGTGCAGTGGGACAACCTCTTTGGAAAACAGCCTGGCAGTTCCTCGAGTTATTGCATTGTCACCACATGACCCAGCAGAGCTGTCCCTAAGCACGTGCCCAAGAGAACCGAAAACATTTGTACAGAAACTTGGTACAGGAGTGTTTCTGGCAGCATTATCCACACCGGCCAAGAGGCGGAGACAACCCAAATGTTCCTCAGCCGACCAGTGGCCGGGCACAGTGGCGCGTCCACACGGCAGGACACTATCCGGTTGTGGAAGGGAGCACAGCGCTGGCTCGTGCGGCAACGCAGACGTCCCTGCAGAGGGACGGGGCCAGTCGTGGAAGGTCACATATCGTACGATCCCATCCACGGGAGCTGTGCAGAACAGGGAAACGGGGAGAAATAGAAAGTAGATCAGCAGGTGCTTGAGGGCAGGGGGGGAAGATATGGGAGTGACAGCTAACGGGTCCAGGTTTCTTTGTGAGGTGACAAGTGTCCTAAAGTTGTGGTCACAGCTGCACCTATCTATGAAAATACTAAAATCGTGGAATTGTACACTCAAAATAGGTGAACTGTAGGTGTGTGAATTATATCTCAATAAAGCTATTTTTAAAGCGTTATATTCTCTTCCTGTATTTTTAATTGATAATTAGAACAGTATATATTTACGGTGTGCAACACGATGTCTCGATATACACATGTGCACAATTTGCATCTTTTGACCATCTTTTATTTATTTGTTTTTCACATAGAAGAAATAAATATAACTGAAAATGTGGCAGTCGAGTTTCTACCCTTCCTTCTTCTCCAAGCCAGCCGGGGGCCTGGACTCCGGCCCAGCGGTCCCTGGCGGGGCTGCTGTCCCACACGCCCCCGAGCACCTTCCTCGCGTTGCTCACTAAGCCAGCACTCAGGTTCCATCAGGCTGCACTGCCACCGTGTCCATTTGACAGATGAGCAAACCGAGGTCCAGAAAGATCACACTTGAGCTACCAAAGGTCAAAAAGCCAGGCCGACTCGGCCAGCTTTGCGGGAGGCTCTTGTCTCATCTTTGTGTTTTCAGCTCACTTGTTCCCTCCCTGCCTGGTCTCCCAGTGAGCTTCTCTGGCTAAACCTCAAACAATCTCCTTAATCTGTTTCCATGAAAAGAACGATGTGAATAACATTAACAGTGAATATGTTACACGCGGAAGCCTAAAAACATCTCTAGTGTTTTCCAGGAAACATTTGTATAGTCCGGAGGTAATTTTATACATCCTGGTCTAAAAGGAACAGAATTACTATTCCGAACAGCTCGAGCAGACGATCAGGATTTCTCAAGTAGAACTCAACTAATTCTCACCTCCCAGACCTGCAAAAGCCACAAATCTTCCAAGAAGCCTTGAGAATTTCACCTCTCTTGTCGGCAAAGGAGGAGACGCAGAGAGGAGTGAAGAGGCTTTGTGTTCAGACACTCGTCATGGTAGGAAAAGGACTTTCACTGAGGCATAAAACGTTTGCCACAAAACGAGAGGAGTGAGTAATACAGACAGATCATTCTAGAAGCCCACCCAGGGGGAGCCTCAGACCACCCCCACCCCAGGTGCCACTCTGCGGCTCACCCTGAGGACAGCTGCTGAGCCTCCGGGCCGAGCCACTGTGCCAGTGGCTTTGCTGAGCCCCCGTGTCTGTAGGCACGTGGGAGACACACAGGGGACGGTGGCGTGGCCCTTACCTTCCGCACCGTGGCACTTACCAACCGATGCCGACTTCCTCTTACCTGCCCATGATGGTGGGAACTGGCAGTTCTCTAGAGAACCTTTGTGTCCTTGTCCAGGGCCTTATTTCCTAGCCTTGGCAACTTCCCTTCCCTCACCTGGGCCTCAGTTTCCTTCTCTGTCAGCTGAAGGGACTGCTCTAGACCAGGGGTCAACAAACTACCTCATCTGGGCCCCAGCCAGCCGGGAGCCCCTTTATGTCAAGGTTTTAGTGGAACGCAGCTGTGCTCGCGTGATGCCGTGCTGTCCACAGCTGCTCTCACGCCACCGTGTAGGGCGGAGTAGCAGGCAGGGATCTTAGGGCCCACAGCTGCTCACGGACCCTCAGGCCTTCCTCGGTGGGAGCAGCACCGCTCCTAGTGGGCATGTTGGAAATTGTGCTCCTGCTGAGTCTTGGCTGGGCTCATTCAAATACTCATTGAGAAACTCCATCCCATATTGACTACTCTGCTTTAGTTCTTGTATTAACAGTGCACAGAGTGACGGCATTACACTTATCTTTTAAATTTGGAGCACAGGTAGCTGGTCGTCTCTGTGGGTTTCCTTGTGGGGGTGTTAGAGCGTGTTTGTTATAGCAGCAGGGTGTTGGTTCTCACAAGAGTGAGGACAGCTTCCTCGGGGACCCACAAGGTCCTTGATTCCACGTCGGCACAAAGGGACCAAGTGCCAAAGCCGCGGCGCTATTTCACGAGAGCACCACCAGAGGGCAGCATAGGCCCGCGCGTGGAGCACCGGCGCCCGTGCCCCGGGCATTGCGGCTCGGAGGCGGCGGGTCCGGAGACGCAGCGCCAACCGGTCCTGAGTCCGAACTGGGGGAGGGGCCGTTTCAGTGTGTAGGACTGGTGGGGAGCTGCACCCGATCTGCTGTGCGCAGATGCACCCCCCCCCACGTGTTTGTGTGCAGCTAGAGCTTCCAGAAATCTGCCCGCAATTTCCCCAGTGTATTGACGTCTGGGTCTTTCGTGTGAGCCCTGCACCTGAGGACACAGCCCTGCGCAGCAAAGCACCGTCACCTGGTGGGCGCCGCTGAGAGGAGACCCACTGGGCCTCACTGTAGCAGCAGCCACTGAACAGGCAGAGAACGTCACCCTCTATGATGTGGAAGGTCACCTGCTCAGCCTCCACTGACACCAACCTGATGAGGGTCCCAACACCATTCACGGTGTCACCAGGTTGTTGATTTTAGCTGAAATCCTTTTGAAAACCAAAGCCTACCATGTCCTTGTGGGTCCTAAGGGTTGGGAATCCTCCCTCCTCCCCATAGCCTCACTCTCCTGCCCTTTCAACCCAAGCTCCTTAATTCTTCCACAGGGCATCGTTCAAGGGCCTGAGAATGTGCAGCCTCCTCCAGGAAGGCCCCAGGGCCTGATCAGTGCACACTCTCAGCGTCTTACCCTCATTGCCTGGGCACGCTCAGCCCCACCCCCTCCACTGGGGGCTCCTGGCGCTGGATCCTTTTTGCACAAAGTAAGTTAAATTCGTTAAATTCAGCACACTTCCATGAAGTAATTCACTTCCCATGAAACCACACTGCCTCTGAACAGGGATACATTTCACTCGAAATGCTCACAGACCCACTTTCTAGAGCTGTTGTAAAGTCCTCGCAGGAGTTAGTGTCACTGCACCAGGTTCTCCTTCCCAGCCTCTCCCCCAGCCCCTCATGCTCAGCCTCCCTCAGATGTCCCCTTCCTGGAGGCCTCAGACCCTGGGTCACCTGCAGGGCACGGCCCCTGTGAGTGCTTCTGTCTCTGCGCTTCCTGCCCTGCGCTTTCCCGTCTGGGGAGTGGGAGAGGCAGGGCCCAGCCTCCCTGCGGTGACCCCAGGGCCCTCCCCTGTGAAGCCCTTCTTCACCCCCAGCTTCCACGGGTTCACGGCATCCCCGCCAAAGCAGAGGGCATCGCCTCTCAGTCCCCTGGGAAAGCTCCAGCTCCAGGTGGGAATTATAAAAGGCCGTTCCTGTGGTCTGGTCAGCAAAGCTCTGGAGAGAGGAGCCACCCGGGCACTGTGGGCAGTGCTCCCCCACCTCCCTCCTCTTCTCTACTGTCCTAAGCCACAGCCTGTCCCCTTCCCCTGCCACCGTCCCCACGTCCCAGGACCCTCCTCAAGGCAGCGTCTCCGGAATTGCTGGGCACCTGCCTTCCCCACCTTTCACCCTGCTGGTGGCACGGGCTGCAGTCCTGTCCTCTCAGTCTGACTCTGCTCCTGCCCAAGGCCCCAGGGACCTCCTGGTCATTGTCCCTTTTGGGGGTGATGCCAGCCCCACCTCCCCTGGCACCTCAGCTCCAGAAACGTCCCTGGTGCCCTGGCTTCTCCTGGCCCAAGCAGCTGGCACTGTGCCCAGGCGGCTGTCCCTGCGTTCTGCCTCTGCTGCCGTCCTCCTGCGTCTCCCTGCTAGTCACAGCCCCCGGGTGCTCTCGGGTGGCCGCTCTGGGGGCTGTGGCCGCCCCCCTGGTCTTTCACTGTGGGCCGGTTTCCAGGGCCTGTCCTCTCCACCACGCTGGAGGCTTCCAGGGTAACGGCCCCACCCCCACCCGCCCAGCCCAGGGGAGGCTGCCCCCCACCTGGCCAGGTCCCACTGGTGTCTTGTGGCCACAAAAAGACAGGAAGAGCCCCCCAAATCAGCAGTGGGGGCTGGTAGACCACATTCCTAATTAACTTACAGGCGACGCATGCTCTGGACATTTGGCCTTGTGCTGGCTCTCGGTTTTAAATGTTCATCTATTTCAGAGAGTGACTTTTATAAAAACTTCTTTCTTCTGTGCCCTTAGAGACGCAGCCACAGTTGGATCCCTGACAACCTGCCCACTCAGATCTGCCGCCTCCTCTGAAGCACGTTCACTGGCCAGCAAAGACACCTGTGCTCAGGCCCCTGGAGAACCTGGGGAGGTGGCAGCGCCCTGTCTCCGGCGTCCCCGCCCCGGGAGAGCGGGTTTGTTCCTCTGCCGTCTAGTGAGTCCCAGCCAGCGCAGCTCCCTGGCAGTGGCTTTTAGATTGAGATGTAAAAGTTAATTGTTTTATTGGACTTTGAAGAGAAGAACAACCACTGCCAGTCAACAGTAAGTGCTTGGGAGTTGCTGTTTGCTAATTTATTTTTATAACAGAGTTTTAATTTGATATTGATTGTCAGTGGCTCCTCTTAAGGGCTGATGGAGTGGAAGGCAACATGCTCCCCTGGTTTTACAATTAATTTGTTTTCTTAAAGAAAGCAATCAGGAAGCATCTCATGAGGTTGGAATTTCCCCGACAGGAATATTCCCAAAGGCATCACCGGTCTTTCTGGTCGGGAGCTCGGGCCTTAGGTTAACAGAGTCTTGCTTAATCCTTCCCAGAGTGGAAACCTGTTCGAGCTTCCAGCTAATGACTTCCTTCCCGGCCCTCTGGGGGGTCACCCGGGCTCCTTCCCGCCCGGCCCCTTCTCTGGGATCACAGGGCTTGGGAGGATTCATTGCACCTAACAGGCAGAGCTGGCCTTCCGCGGGGCCGGTCCCAAACATGCCACTGCCCGAGGGAGAAACTGCTGTTTCCTCTTGAACAAGTATTTCTCACGGGCTCCATTTCAGTTCTTTTTCAGTAGACATTTTCCATAAATTTCCAGCTCTCAGGGACTGTCATTCTCTCCACGAGACTATCGTTCTCTGCAACAGAGCTCTAGGAGAGAAGGCAGATCCATTTTTATTTTTTGATGTCCTTTCAAGGAGTTAAATATACATTTTTGATCTCTCTGAATTAACACAAGTTAACACCAACAGCCAGAAAGCAGCGGTATTGCTGTAACACTGCAGAACCCGTGTGGAGCCGGCGTGGAAACTCGGATGCTGTGTGAGTTTGTCACCACCGTCTGGGTACAGCGTGTTGTTCCCGCCGGCTCACTCTGAACCTCCAGGTCACTGAGCCGGCCCTGGGAAGGGACATAGGGACACAAGGACTGGCCCCCTCAGGAGCCTTGCTCCTGGGCTCCCTGTGCCCACCTGGCCCCCTCTTGCAGCCCCCTCCCCCCGTCACAGCCCCCACCCCAGCTGCCCTCTGTGTCCCCATCCCCTTTCCATAACATCCCCACACTCCCAGCACCTGGTGACTGAGGGGAGGATGAGGATCCCTCCCCTCCCAGTCCCCGTCACGGTGGTGGTGGTGGGGAGGCAGGGCCAAGGTGAACAGCCCTGAACTGACGCCAGGGAAGGTGGTCGGTGGGTGTCGGAGACGTGTGGCCACACAGGGACCCTGACGCAGCCGCTCACAGAGGTCACTGCAGAGCCGGGACCAGCAGAACAGGATGTGTCTCAAACACACGGAGGTCTCTCGGAGACCCTCCGCCACCGTGACGTGTCCACTGAAGGTGCAGCTGAGGTGTCCTCGCCAGGGACGGCTCCTCCGTGGAGCCGGGGCCCCGGGCACAGCTCTGGGCCCCCACCCCGCGGCGCCGTCCTTCAGGTGCCCGCAGTCCTCCCGCCCCACCCGGCCTGCGAGCTGGAGGGCACAGGGGCCGGGTGGGTTCTCCCTGTGCCCCTGAGTCCAGCCACTCGGGGGTGCCCAGGGGGACCCAGTCGCTCCCTGTGGATTCAGCACGATTGAGTGTGTGCTTAATAATACATTATATCTTAATGTTTAATAAAAAACAATGTTATCCTATAGTTGCAGTAATATTAACCCTGGGGAACTTTATTTTTGTAGAGAAAGGTTGACAGACCCCTTTCCCTCCAATCTAAGAACCAACAGGCCTGCCACCCAGGTGCTGCTAAGGGGTCTGGGTGAGGCGGGGTGACCATGAAGTGTGGCTCAGGTGCACCCGCTGTGACTGCACCCGCCACTGCGCCGAGATGGCTCCTCCCCCACGGGAAGGGCCAGGGCGCCAGGCCCAGGGAGAGAACCAGGGTTGAGCTACAGGAGTCTCCAGGGGTGGAGGGAAGACGATGGTAGAGGGAAATGACAGGCTCTGGGGACAGACTGGTGGGGGGAGGCAGGACAAGGATGCTCTCCAGGTTTCTGAGGGCGTAGCGTGGGGGGCTTCATTTCTAGGGGGCCACGGAGGGAGGTCTGGGTCTGGGCCAGTATACAGGAGTCCTCTTTGGGACATGTGCATTTAGGTGCCTTGGGGACATGTAGGGGGGCTGTCCAGAGGGCAGTTGGCCAAGCCAGCCAGACTCCAAGAACAATCTGGCTGGAGCTGGGGGCTGCGGCAGAGGAAGACAGCGGCAGGGCCAGCTGTGCCAGGAACAGCTCGGGGGCCAAGAAGAGGCCAGGTGAGGGCTGAGCCCAGAAACCATGAGACCTTCCCTCCCAGAACACGCTTTCTGTTGTAAAAGCCCCACTCCCCATTCCGGGGTGAAGCTACCAGCAACCAGTTCCCGGCGACACTGCAGCCCTGAGGGGCACAGGAGCCCCGGCCCACCCAACAGCCCCCAGGGAACCTCCCAGTGCCGGCGCCTTCTCCCACCCCCAGTAAACTGCCGTGAGAAGATGAAGCCCGAGCATCTCCCAGATCAGTTTCAATACCTGGTGAACCGAGAGCAGATCCAGGGACGACAGGACGTGATGGAGATCTCGGCGTGTTTGTCCCGTAAACAGAAGCCCCCTGGGACCCAAATGCCCCACTAATCTCTTCCTCTGCTGCCCCTGGGTTAAGCAGAGGGAGCACAGGGATTCAAGGGCCCAGGAGAGCCGTGTGCTGGGGCTTTGCCCTTTTCCGAGATAGATTTGGTGCCTCTATCTCGGGAAACCGCAGGCACAGGGACGAGATGGCTCTTCTCCATCTTCACATCCGCGTCGCCAGCCGTGCGGAGCTCGGAGCCCTCACCATGAACCAAGGATCAAGCCCATGAGTCTGCGCTATTTGCCAAAAGATGTTATCAGTTCTCTTTGGAGCCTCCCTAAGGACAGAAAGTCCAGGACAGCGTTGCTGCGTGGATAAGGAAGGCCACTCTGGGAAGGTCCCCAGACAGTGTGGGCTTTGAGCCTGGGCTTGTGTCTGCCACTTACTAGCCCTGTGACCTTGGGCAGGTCACTTCTGTGGCCCCTGTGCCTGTTTCTCCATATATATAATTAAGGATCAGTTCCAACAATGACATTTTCTTGTTTGATTAATGCCAGTATAAAAATAATGATGATCAACAATATGTATTAATAGCATTTGCTGGATACCAGCATTGTTCTAACCATTTTGTATATGATATCAATCAATCAATCCTCACAATAACTGTATGAAGTAGGTACTGTAATTATCCCTGTTCCCCAGCTGGGTAAACTGAGGCACGGGAAGGTCCTGTAACTTGCACAAGATCACACAGTGAGCCAGCAGTGGAGTGGAAAAGCTCCCCGTTTGGAGAGACCCGTAAGAGCCAGACAGTGAGGTGTGAGGGAGGCACGCAGGTGGGGTGAAGGTGATTTTTGAATTCGCATCTGACTCATCTCTCTCCAGCCCTCCACTGCGCCCAACGGCTCTCCCAGGTGCTGCAGTCACTGTGCACCCACCGCACAGACTCCTGCGGGCGCTTCTCCCCTCCCCCGGCCCCTGGGACTGAAGGCCATCGATTTAAATTGGCTTCATCACTGCAGAATTGGTTCTAACTGTGCCTTTGGCAAAACACACCCAAGCAAATTCTGTCCATTTTCTCCCCTCACCTTTGAGGACGGCGGGCCGAACCCAGCCAAACCGCAGGGGGCCGTTGCCCCCCAAACCCAGGTGCATCACCCTAGTGGGCAGGATTAGGGCTGGCTGTCACTACCAGTGTGCACGGCACACGCAAGGCCTTTCAAAGAGTGGGCTGGATCATTCGCACTTGTAGTGAACGTTCCAGTCAGCTCGAGCCAAGTGTTTTCCCAAAATGTCATTCCCGAGTGGACACGGGCTCCGCGTGCGTCAACATCGCTCGCATGGAGAGAGGCGGAAAGGAGCCCAGAAATGAAGAGCTCTTGACGGCAGGGATGGCCTGCTCTCCAAGGCTGCCCCTGATCTTGGGTGTGTAATTTGAAGATATTTTATTTTCTATGGCTCTCAGATGCTTCTGTGAAGCTTTTTCCCTGTCTGCTTCTTGGAACTCCACGTTTTACTGCACTATACGTGGCAACAAATAGTGATGGACAGAGACTGTCAAAGCCACGGGGCTCTTCCTTGGCCTCACGTCTCGGAACCCTCCCCCTCGGCCCCCTCCGTCATTTTGCTGAGCTGGATACACCTGATGCCGGAGACCCGGGTGCGGCGGTGCCCGAGCTGGGCCGCCTAACTGTTTAAAGACTCCCACTTGGCAAGGTGTGTGCCATTGGCGGAACAAACTGTCGATAGCCAATCTGCACAGCAACGCCACTCGGCTCCTAAAAGGCTTATGGAAACTCCTTCTCCAATTGCGTCCTCCAGGGAATAAAATTGTATTTATGTAATAAGGTCTAGACAATAAACCTGGCTTGAGGCTGTGCCACCCAGTGGCTCCCACCCTTGCCCTGATGGACGGCCGTGGTTAGGAGACAAATGGCTTCAGGACGAAAGCGCAGATGGACCCTCCAACACCCTATCGACCTGTGCTTTTTGATTTACCTGGCCACCTGCAGAACGGCCACGTTGTCAGACCTTAAATCAACCTGACGGGGAAACTGCCAGCCCGGCCTCATCCATCTTCATTTGTCTTTTGCAGACACAGGAGCAGGGCCCGGCCAGGGAGACTCCACCATCGGCCGCTGCTGCGGGAACCCACACAGCACTTTGGGGGGTCGCTCCTCGCGGACTCTGGGCTTGCCTTGCTGACGAGAAATGTGTTTATCTGTGCTGCCCAACTGCGGACTCAGCCAGGTAAAAACAGTCCTGCTCCCATAATTTCTTGTCCTTCCTTGTTTCTAATCCTTTGAAGAGGAACTGCCATTCCCATTACAAATTGAGAGACTAGGGGCATTTTAACAACATTTTAATGTATATTTAAGGATATCACAGCTCATAAAGCACGAGGGAAAATGTACACAAAGCCAACGTTTAAAATCGCGTGCCCTCCAGAGCAAAGATCTTCATTTTCTGAAGACGTTATGTTAATAAAACTATTTGGTAGGTGAGAAGTAGGGCACAGTGACATCTGTCTTTTAACAGAACAAGATACAGTTTTATCATTATGAAATTAATACAAATACCTCGGAGCTAAGAACTCAAGGACTGAGGGATGCTTTCAAATGAAACCAAAGGTGCTGCCTACGGATGACGTTTCCAAAGAAGGGCTGTGATTGGTGGGGGAGAGACGCTCTCGGTGTAGAGGAGGGGCTGGTGGGGTGCACACCTGCTTCCGGTGGCTCCGGGTTGCCTGCTTCTGTGCCATGAAATGCCAACTGCAGGCAAACCCAGCGGATTCCTTGAGCCCTATGTCTTCCTAAATCGAGTGACTCACGTGCAGGAGGCTGTCACCTCTGGGGACTGGGGCCCAGCATTGCAAGTCACTTCACCTCCACCTGGATCCAGCCCTCCTGCCTGCCTGACGCTGGTGGCTACTTCATCTCTTCTGTCACACATGGCACAAGAACCTCCTCTGAGGCCCACTTTGCCGAGACTGTTCTCCACGGAAAATACCCAGCGAAGGGGCCGGTGCCTTTCCTTCTGTGTGCGATTCCTGGCAAGTGTCCAAGGATCTATCTGCTGTATAATTTCAGCATGACAACTCCATCAGCATTTCTTGACTGCTGTTTTTTTGAGAATTTGGAAAGCTTGTTAGCAAAGAGAGAGAAGAAAAATGAGAGTGTTTGGAGGCTCCTTTCTGTTATATTTCTTTGAACAGGAAACTGTCACCAACCAGCACAGCTCAACTGTGCTGTCCCCGCCGGCCTGCAGAAATGGTGAAGAATCGAATTTCTCCTCCAGACGTTTCCCAATTCAATGATGAGTTTTTGTGGTTTTTAAAATATGTCTGTCACTTCAAGGAAGAAAATGATAACTCCCTTCGCACTTGCTTTTCTCGGGGCTGTCATATGCATGTGAGTGAGGAAGCGCCCTACATAAGAGGCAGAATATGTCCTTTGCACAGGAATTACGAGGTGTCTTTCACTTGTGCTAAAAATCAGGAGAGTCCAGTGAGAGACCCCCGTGGCAGTGGAGTGTAATTGCCACAAAAACGGAGTCTGAATTAGTGAAAAGACACACTTTTCCAACTGTCAAATGACATTTCAGTTGTTCTTACACCACCATCCATCGTTCAGAAAGTCCCAGTCCATCAGCCACAAGAGGCTTTGAACACCCAAGGGAGATGGACTGCGGACCTCCAGTTCCGCCCTGCCTGTGAGGGCTGAGGACCCACCCCACCGCCTGCCCCCGGGGCATCTGCTGGCACTGCAATGGCAGCAATTTTTTTTTTTTTAATTTCAGGATATTATGGGGGATTCTGACTGTGTCTCTGTAATCGTGCTTAGCATTGCCCGAAGTGGCTCAGGGCTCCCGCTGGGAGAAAAAAATGGGCCCGTGCTTCACCAAGAGACTGTGTGTGTGTGTGTGTGTGTGTGTGTGAGCAAGTGTGTGAATGTGTGCATGTGAGCATGTGAGTTGTGTGGGTACAAATGTGAGTTGTGCGTGTATATATGTGAGTTGTGTGTGCACCCATGTGAGTCATGTAGACACGTGAATTGTGTGTGTACACATGTGAGTTGTGCATGTTACTGATGACAGGAGGTTAAGGTTTAATGGCCACACCTGTCCCAGAGAGTCCTCTGTGGGGCTGACCCCGCACCATGGAGACTTTCCTAAGGCCTACGTTTCACAGCTCAGACGTGTCTTTTTTTCTGTTTAACCCTAGCATGACTTCTCACTATAGAACATAGAAAAAAAGGGTTTGCCATGGGTTGAATTCAGTCATCCCTGCCTCCCCCCAAAACAGGTACGCTAAAGTCCTAATCCCAGAACCTCAGAATGTGAACTTAGTTGGAAACAGTCATTGCAGATGCAGTTACTTAAGATGAGCCCTAATCCAATGCGACAGGTGGCAGGTGTCCTTCTATGACGCCATGTGAAGACACACACAGGGAGGACACCACGTGACAACAAAGGCAGAAACTGTGGAATTGTGCAGCTGCAAGCCAGGAGCCCCACGTTTTGCTGGCGAGGACGATTCTGTCCTGCAGGCTTCCGAGGGAGCGCGCGTCTGCTGACAGCTTCATCTCTAACTTCTCGTTGCAGGAATGTGAGACGATAAATTTCTGTTGTTTCAAGCCACCCATTTTGCTATACTTCGTTACTGCAGCCCTAGGAAATGTTTAATAAGCATGCATTTTGTAACCCCAGATTTATGATATTTACTCATTATCATACAAAGTCAAATAATCAGAAAAACATGAATGTTTTGGTGAATGCTAATGTGTTAATATTTGATGTTTATAAAGGAGGATGTACTTTGTAAGAATTATAGTATTTAAAGAAATTAAAATACATTTTAAAATGAATGTTGAGGGCAGTAGAGTCATCCCTAGCAAATATTTAATTTATGTAAATTCAACTCCCTGGGCTCAGTCAAAAAATTTTTTTAAGAGAGACGATAGTGTGAGTACTTGCTCTTGCCAAGTGCAGCGTGTGTGGCAGTGAGACAGCCCAGGAACCCGCAGTTCTCTCGTGGACGGAGGAGGGTTCTGGTCCCCTACAGGCGTGGACGAGCTGTTGTTCCATGTGGCACCATGACGTGCCAGCCAGTGACTTGGGCCGGCACTGGGACATCAGTGCACCCATGCAGCCCACCTCTGGAGGGCACACGGTCACGCTGAGTCTCTGTAGGAAGAGAGGGCGTGTTGGTCTCCAATGCTTCAGTGTGACACCTTCCCAAGGAATGTTCAAAGGAATGTTCTAGGCTAATTTTGACCAACCATTTTTTTTTTAAAAATTAGCACCGTATTAGTGACTGACCTAAAATTTAGCAGCTTAAAACCACAGGAGACATTCATCTCACACTGTTTCTGTGGGTCAGCAACTTGGCTTTTGCTTGCTGGATGGTTCTGTCCTGGGGTCTCTCCTGAGGTTGCCTGTTACAGTGTCAGTGGGGGTGTGTCACCTACCTGGAGCTGGGCCATCTGCTCCCAAGATGGCGCACCCACACGCTGTTGGCCGGTGGCCTCAGCGCCTCACCACGCGGACCTCTCCACAAGGCTGCTGGAGCCTCCTCGCAACACAGCAGCTGCCTCCCCCCAGAGCAAGTGACCCAAAAGAGAGAAGAAACAAGATTCCCAGGATTCCTTAATGCCTCTCAGATCCTAGTCTCATCTGCACATCCTACTCATTAGAGGTGAGTCACTGAGTCCAGCCCACATAAAGGGGTAGAGAAATTAGGCTCCACCTCTTACAGAGAGGAATAACAAATTTGTGAACATAGTTTAAAATCACCACAGGATATACACTTGTAACCTAAAGAGATGAAGCATAAACTGGTGGAATTCCAGTTTTCAGCCAGAGGGAGGGAGACCTGTGCAATGAGGAGTTTGGAAATTCGAGGTTCTGCCAGGGCATCTCTGGGCGTCCTGGGCCAGAAGGAGCCTCCTTTATTTGTGGCTTGGGGGCCTGGCAAGCAACTGGACTTTTCCCTCAAACACCCGGGTAGGCAAGTAAAGGGCCAGACAAGCAGGTGTGCTTTATTGAGTGAAGTGTCCCTCTCTTCAGCTGGCGTGAGGGTGTCACAGCTGCCACCGAGGAAGGGGTGCCATTGGCCCAGCTTGGGGCCTGTGTCCCAGAGCCTGTGTGTTCACCTTCACCTTGGATGGGCTGAGCCCGGCCGAGCTGCTCTTCGGGGCCACCAGACAGGGCTCAACGTGGGACCGACAGAGCCCCGGGCCTCTCTGCCTGCCTCCTGGGATGTCTGTTGCACTCAGGAACACTGGGAAGGTCCACTCAGAGCACAGGGCAGATTTCTCCGTGGTCAGCCACAATTGTCACTGAAGGCCTGTCACATTCAAACACGCCTCGCTCAGGATAGCCCCTTGGGTCTCAGGACCACTCCTCCCATCCCTCCCAAATCTGCCCGTCTTCCTCCATGAGGCTGGTGAGCAGCAGCCTCTTATGGTTCCCTAACCCTCTGCCTCTCTGGGCCTCAGTTTCCCCATCTCAGGCCAGCACTCTCTGGCCCAGTGAAACCTCTTCCAGGTCACTTGGGGGCTTTTGTTCCTGGGAAGTGCCGTAAAGGGTCCCTGAGAACACTGGGCACAGTAACAAAGCTAATATGTCCTGACACTTACTCCCAACCCTGAGCACCAAAGTGTGCACCTGACACCCGCCACAGCCCGTAGGGAGCAGGTGGGGCTCTCCCTCCCCCGCTCGGAGCACCAGACCTGGAAGGGCCTTAGAAACCTCCAGGTCAGCGCCGTCCCCCAGGGCTTCCAGCGACGGTGGGAATGTGCTATAATCTGCGCGGTCCAATACAGGAGCCGCCAGTTATTCAATTGTAACTAACTTAAATATAATTTAAACAGCCACATGCAGCTAGTGGCTGTCATATTGGATGGTGCAGGTCTTGGTTGTCCTATTTTTTGACATTATAGCC